>CM053623.1:123022255-123042255 GCA_028646595.1 Phalanger gymnotis
TCTTGGAGTGGGGGGGAGGGTAGAAATGGGGAGAAAATTTGTAATTCAAACTCCTGTGAAAATCAACACTGAAAACTAAATATATTAAATAATAAAAATTTTTTTAAAAAAAGAAATGAGTCTAGATTAAAACAAGCATTTTAAAAAATATACTACAAAGAGAAGAATGTCTAGGATGTTTAACCTGTTTTGTGATATGGACCCCTTTGGCAGTTTGGTGAAGTCTATGGATCAGTTGTCAGAATAATGTCTTTGAATGGATACAATACACAGGATTATACAGAAAACCAAGAAAATTGACATACTTTTTGATAACTAAATTCAAAGACCCCATGACCTAAAACAATGATGTCAAACTGAAATAGGAAAGAGAGCCACTAATCTGTACATAAGGATCCCAGTGGGCCGCATATTGATTAAATTTTAAAATGTGATATTATCTATGTCTTATTGTATTTTTATTTATTTTGTTAAATATTTCCCAATTACATTTATCTGGTTGGGTGGCACTGTGGAGTGGGCGGCATGCAGTCTTCAGGCTTCATGTTTGACATCTCTGATCTAGAGTATTAAATCTATTAGAATAAGCAAAGAGTTCCTGAAGGATTTATTAAAGATATTCTTTATAGTTTGCTTGACAGGCTTGACAAGAATAGCACAGAATGAGAGAGTATGGATGGATTATAATTTGCAGTAGTGAAAGGAATGCCCACATTAATAAGATCGAGGATCCACCAGGTTATTGGAGTTCCACACACATAAACAGTTCTGCCAAAGAATCCAAAGAGTAAAACAAATGTTAGGGAAAGAAAAGTTTTGTGTAACATGAAGGGATTTTCTTCTGTGTAATTTTTTATAGTAGTCTAATTAAAGATACTATTTCCATGTACCAGTAGACTATTAGCCCAGCTGGTTAAAACATGATGTTGATGACCCTAATCATTGGTGACTCTACTAATTATCTCATCTCATTTCTTATGGTCATTAGCTACATTCTTAAATTTATTGAGTAATTTTTCAAACATAGGTACTGAGCACTATGGGCAAAAGAAAATGTGGATAAACCACTCAAAAGTCACCTCTTCCTACACTTAGCAGGTCAATAACATCATTTTCTTAAATGAAAGACACATTTTTTCAAAACATGTTTTTCATCACAGGAATTCTGAAATTAGGGAGTATTATTTTTTGCTATGTCAACTTAAAATCATTATGAGATTCTTAACATATTTTGCTCATGATCACTGTAAATAAACTGTCATGCATTTTATGCTTTTTTTTTTATTCTGGAAGCATATGTTTAACTTACTGAATTTTTTCCAAGAGGCAAAACTAAATTTGCACTTTTGAAATTTTTCTTCATCTGAAAATCATTTAGGCAAGAAAGAAGAAATTTGGATTATTGATGACTTTATTATTGATGGCAATAATATAAACAATCCTGTAATCCTCCTGGATACCTTTGACTTTGGACCCAAAGAAGATAATTGGTTTTTCTATCCTGGTGGTAATATTGGCCTTTATTGCCCATATTCTTCAAAGGGGGCACCGTAAGTATCTATTTTAAAGACTTAGAAGTTTTAAAAAATCATTTCTCCATATAAATTGATTTTCCCCCTCTCCTTTTTTTTTTATTTAGTCCAACCTCTAATCTCATGAATGTAGGGAACTGTGATTGTGGAAACTCTCCTTGCTGTTGCAAATCAGGAACTTATCGGTAATTTATGGTCTTAGAAACTTGCCTGGGGCCCTGAATGGTTAAATGACTTACCCATAATCACACCACTAATATATGTCAGAGGCAAGATTAGAGCCTGTGTGTCCATGACTTCAACTATGCCACATCTCCTTTATAGAAGTTTCTCTTCTATTGTAACTATATGGATACCATGTTGTTGTTTTTTTCATGATAGTGAGGAAGATTCCGCTATGGTATTTGTTTCAAATGAAGTTGGTGAGCACTCCATTACAACTCGGGATCTGAATGTGAATGAGAACACAATTATCCAATTTGAGGTATTTTACTTTCTTCCATTGTAATTTGGGAGGGTGCTTCTAGAAAAAAAGAAAAAAATCACAAATAATTTCACATAATATGACCAAAAATTTTTGTGCAAGAATGTATCAGGTGTTTGGAGATTTATTTTGTTGGGGTTTTTTTTTACCCATAACCTATTTTTCTAAAATGCAGAACCCTTGTCATATCAAGTTAATTTCTAAAATTTAAATCCTGGCATTGTGAAATGTTCCCCTACCTCTACCATAGAGAGAAGTTGCTAGAAGAAATAACTAGAGATACTATAGAAATTCCATGAAAATTTTTTATAGTACTACCTTATTACTCTTTATACTTAGAGTCTAGAACAACTTCCTATAACTATAGCTTATACAATGTTAGAAAATGTATATAATATTAATATTTTAAGCTTTTTTTTCCAAGCAAAGTGGGTCAGATATTTTGCCCAGCATTCTTTAACATTCATGATTTTTTTTTCATTTTTTAGGAAGGCAAATTAATGCTTCATATAAAAATAGGGTTTTTTACCAAAAAAATCCGGTTTAGCCTTTGTAGCCAAAGATTTTGGCACATTATACTGTCATTCTTCATTATTAACAACATAAAGCATACATGTTCCATAACAAAGGGAGGTTGACTTAAAATATATTCTAACCATGGAAATGTGGTTTTCATTGATGCCTGTTTTATATTAATTAATTTCTCTAAATCATGATAAAATTTTAGATTTCATTGAAGGATTTAAGGAACAGAAAATTAATTTGGTTATTCACCTATGGGGAAACTAGACTGCAATCTAGTAAAAAAAAAAAAAGCTAACTGCTCTGGATTTTCTATTTATAAGGTGTTCACAAAAGAAAAAAGATTAGGTCCTTTTACAAGTTCTGTTGACACCAAGCTACCCCAAACTAGAAACAAAGACTTGAGACAGATTATAAAAAGATAAATATCTCCTTGACCAGAAGCATATAGAAAAAAAAAAGTAGCTAACATGTGAATCAAATTTTGGCCCCAACTGTGGGAGGAATCAGCTTAGGAAAAGAAGTGAGCATTTGTAGTTTAAGTTTTAATTAAATTCAGTTGAAACCAGTCACACAGAACAGAATGGCTTCCTCTTCTCCTCAATTACCTGTCCTGAAAGAAGACAACTCAAGACAGATGATTGCATTGATTTTTGGCTATATTTACCATAAAATCATGGAATTTTAGAGCTAGAACATATCTTATGTTACAGCTGAATGAACTGAGAACCAACAAACTAAAAGGATTTTCTCGAGGTCGCATATATATATCTAACACATTCAGTTAGTCATGTGTGATTCTTTGTGACCCTTTTTAGGGTTTTCTTGGCAACTATACCAGAGTGGATTGACATTTCTCTCGCCAGCTCATTTTACAGATGAGGAAACTGAGGCAAAGTTAAGTGACTAACCCAGGGAGACATGACCAATAAGTGTCTGAGGCCCCATTTGAACTCAGATCCTCCTGATTCTAGGCCCAGTATACTGTGGCACCTAGCTGCCCTACACCACACAAATAAGAATAAATAAATGAAAGAAAAGAAAAAAGAAAGGAAAGAGAAACAAATAAACAGTTGTAGGCTAAGTAGTGTAGTTAATACTTTCACTCTACTAGTGTTCTAACTTCAAAACAAGAGAGAATGAGTGATGCCCTTTCATACCACCATTGGGGACACTTTGGAATAAAATAGAATGGAGGATCAGTAAAAAGAAAAAATAACTCAGCAGTGTTAGATTTAGTTAAAAAGAATCAATGGCAAGTGAACCTAAAGAAAGTACCACATTGTACTAGGTGTTCTGTTTCTTCTTAAAATTTTGAGTAATTTTTGTATCTCTGTGTGTTATAATCAGTGATTTCATTCATCTATCTGTTCATACATCTAATTGCGAACAGTCTGCAATTTATAAGCAATAAGGAACTCTGAATAAAAAAAGAAACTTTTAATAAAGTTTCTCATATTTAGAACAGAATCTGAATCTTGTGTTCATCTTAAATATGAGTTATGCACAATGAAGAAATATTACTGCCTGGCTTCATAGTCTAACAAAGTAATAGGTCAGTTTGGTAGCATCTATTACAAATTGTAGATGGTAGGCTTGTGAATGAATGAATGAAAAAACATTTATTTTGTACGATAGGCCAATCACTGAGATACAAGTACAAAATGAGACAGACCCTGCACTCAAAGAACTTATATTCTAATAGAGAGAAATAATATGTTTAGGGAAATGATAGCCAGGAAACTATACTTTGGTTTTGGAAGTCACTGGTATAAGGAGTAGAACCATAGGGAATTTGATTGACGTTCTCTTTGCAGCAACATTGGCAATAATGATTTGATTATGATTCCAAGGCTAGATTTGATTATGATTCCAAGGTGTGGTAGAAAGGGGTAGGGGAAGGCAGATGGCAAGAAGATGCCAGGGCAGGATGTGAAATATTGCTTGGACCCTTAAAGACAAATCAAACTTCTAGGAGTCATTTCTAGCCCAATTAACCCTATTTTAGTGATGAGAATCATTCTAGCATCTCTAGCATAAGAAAATGTGGGAAAACTCTAAAATCCAGAAAAAGACTAAACAAATGTACATTATGTAAGCTTACTTATCTTTTATTTACCTTTCTTCTGCTTCAATTAGCTCAAATTGTTATTATTATTTCTTTACAGATATACATATACCATTCTATATTCTTTCCCCACCACCACAAACTCCCTCTGTTTACTTTTAAATTCTATCTTCCCTCTCTTTTTCTGGTCTTGTATTCAATAGAACTTTAATTCTGAAAAAAAATGTTCAATAAAAGGATGGACCTTCCTCCCCCATATGTATGTGCGCACGCACACACACACAAACACACACACGCATACACACAGACACACACACACAAAACCCTCTGTTTCTAACAGCCTGGAAACTGCCACCAAATTGAGTAGTAGTTATTCAGGGTATGTAAGCAGGCAATAATATCTCTAATATTCTTTTTTTAATTAATTAATTTATTTATTTTTAGTTCTCAGCATTCCCTTCCATAAGATTCTGAGCTTTAAATTTTTTCCTCCTCCTTCACTCCCCCTCACCCCAAGATGGCATGCAGTCTGATACAGCCTCTACATATACATTCATATTAAACATATTTTAACATTTAGTCATGTTGTAAAGAAGAATTAGAACCAATGGGAGTAACCACGAGAAAGAAGATACAAAAAAAAATCTAATACTCTTAAATGAAATTTAGAATAGAGAATTCAAACTTTGTTCTATGAAAACAGATTCTGCAGCAAACACAAACATAGGAATTAATCATCTATTTGAGATGTTCTGAAGGGACATAAGCCCCATATTTAAAAATTCAGAGGTTAGAATATGATCTTAAAATCACAGAATGTTAGAATTAGAAGTGCCCTCACCGATCACCTGGACCAGGCTCATAATTTTATAGTTAAGGGAAGTACATTGAAGAGCAATGCAGGGACTTGTCCAAGATGACAGACAGTCTGTGACAAAGCTTGGACCAGAAAGAACCCAGGTCTTCTAACTTTTGGCTCAGTCCTCTTCTCACTGTACCAAGCTATTTCCCTAAGAAGTGAGAAAAGCTCATTGTCAGAGTAAGAAGAATGGTTCACGATTTTCATTTGTATTTATTTGGGTCATGGCTCAGCTTCTAATGAAGACCAAAAGTAAAACACTGGACTCTGCTTTTCCTATGGGATAAGGAAAGAAGTGACTTTTTCCTGAAGCACTGAGGTGCTTTATGAGAGATTGTTGTATAAAGGTAGTGTACTATATTATTCATAAACAGAATTTTGTATTCCTAAATTATTCAGGAAGACATTTTCCAGGCAATGGGCTCTCTGGGAAATAATGAAGTGGTGAATCATCTCAAGGCTTGCCACTCTATGGTAATTTGTATTTTTTTCCCCCAAGATCAACGTTGGATGCTCAACTGATAGCTCATCTGCTGATCCAGTAAGGCTGGAATTTTCAAGGGACTTTGGGGCCACGTGGCACCTGCTACTTCCATTGTGTTATAGTAGTAGCAGCCACATCAGCTCTTTATGCTCCACTGAACATCACCCAAGCAGTACCTATTATGCTGGTACAACTCAGGGCTGGAGAAGGGAGGTCGTTCACTTTGGGAAGCTGCACCTCTGTGGGTAAGTAAGGTTCTCACTGCTTCTTCCAAGCTTTTTCAAAGTTACCTTTTCTGAAATTTCCATTCCTAAAGTTAGTTTGGCTTTCTTGCCTTGTGAAGGGAACAGAATCCTACCTTTTATTTCTTACTGAATTCTCATTTAAATCAGATAAAATATTTATATCCAAAAACAATAGGAAGCTGTGCTGACATACTTCTGTGACAGACAGTTGCTAAAAAAGGTACGTGTGTGAATTGCTATGTTGCAATATTCATTTCCTGGGTTGGAATATGTGATTTGGACAATTTGCATCTAAGAAGAGTCTAATTTACCTTGAAATGTAATGACAACACACACACACACACACACACATACACACACACATACACACCCCTACTTAATCAATTCATTAGAAGGTTATCCTATTTCTGGAATTCAAATTTCTCCATCTTCTGAAGACACAGAATTATAGGATCATAGCTTTGTAGAACTAAAGGGACTCTAATGACAATCTAATCCCAACTCCCTCATTTTTCAGCTAAGGAAACTGAGGCTCAGAGAGAGGTAATATTCAACTGGTATCACGTAGTGTCAAGAGCAAACTCTGTAATGAGAGCCACAGAATCCTAATTTCTTAGGAGAAAGCTTAGCACTTTTCCACAGGCATTTCTGTTCTTCTCTCCTTCTCTCTGAACTTCTCCTACACCTACAAAATTTTTTTTAATGAAGGTCCTCTGAGTGAAAATGGTACAGCTTACATTGATGACACTTTGCAGTTTGCAAAGTAGTTTCCTCACACCAACCCGAATTAGATAGTGAAAGTATCATTATCCCCATTTTGCTGATGAAGAAATATAAAATAAAATGAAAAACTGTAGATTAAAAAACAGAATTAACAGTACAATAAAGGAAAGAAAAAGAAGTCAGCAAGGCACACTAGCCTCTCTTTGATGACATTTTCATGTGTCTTCCTTTGCCTTGCTTTTTATCCCTAAGATCAATAGTTAAAAAAAAAAAGAAAGTAGTTTATAAATAGAAAATACAGCACCTGCCCACACCGCCTCCAAGCTAAACAGGCTTAAAGATGCCTAGTGGCTTCTTTGACTTTCAGGGTGGTCTTCAGCAAACTACAAACTAGCAGCATGGGGAAGTATCTTTAATCTCTTCAGTATGATGACAAAAGGGGCCATCTTTAGCTCTTTTATAATTCAAATTCTCTTAGCCATCAGATACCAATGGCACCCAACTAGCTAGCTAGCCAGAGAATCTCTTGGGGATCTTAAAAATCTGTCTTTTGAGTTTTTACCATTTATTTTAGATATCTTCAGATCTTTTATCAGAATTATTCTAAGAAAATTCTTTTTTAACTGCTTTCATACTCATGATTTAGACAAGTCATTCTCAGGGGCCCTAGTTAGCAAAACTACAAAGGAGCAAGGGGAAACTGTGGTGATTAGCCTCTTCCCAAGCCCCTCCACCATTCTACCCTGTTATCATGAAATATGCAAATGAATGTACCTCTCCTCATCCCCACCTCCTCGCTTCCTTGACTTCCTTCAAGTCCCAACTAAAATACTACCTTCTATAAGGAGCCTTTCCAGATGCCTTAATGCTGATGCCTTCCCTCTGTCGATTACCCAGTTTATCCTGTATATCTTATACAAACAATGGTTTATGTTGTTTGCATGATGTCCTTCCATTAGACTATGAGTTCCTTGAAGGCAGGTACCATGTTTTTTGCCTTTCTTTGTATCCCCAGTGCTTTGCACAGTGCCTGGTATTTAGCAGGTTAACAAATGCTTGTTGACGACACAAACATGTGTATGTGTACATACATACAAACGTGCAGAGTAATCTGTCCTCACCAATAAATGTGAAATTGACCTCATGACTTTAATTTTTATGATGTAGGCCTCAACTAAGCTAGACCTCAATTCAATTGAAGCCCTAGCATTTTGTGCTATAGGATGATTCCTTTAGGCTTTCATTTCAAATCCTTTTAGCTTCTCTACTCTGATATTCTTGCCTAAAATCCAAATATCTAGAAAAATAAAGGCCACTAGGAACAACCTCATCAGGGTTTTTCCAACCAGGCACCAAGAGAAGCAAGGAGTGTCCAAATTACACTAGTATTAAGATAGTTGGTGCATATATATCATAAATAATGGAATTTTATAGCAGGAATGGACCTTAAAGATAATGAAATGCAACCACCTAGTTTCACAGCTGAAGAAACTGAGGCCCAGACAGAAACTGAGGCTGCTGTTAAAGGGAAGTGTGCCAGAACATCAGCAACATGTTATAGTGGAAAAAGCCTGGATTTGATGTCAAAAGACCAGGAGTAAAATTCTACCTCTCCTGGACTTTGGGCAAGGCCAGCCCTGTGTCTGGAAAATGAGAATATTGAACTAGATGATCTCTTCGGTCCCTTCAGACTCTAAATATATGATTTATGATCCTTTGATGATCTTAGAAAATACTTTTGTCCTAACGCAATGTTCAGCACTAAAACATTCTACACTTTCTAATTGTCCTTGAATTTTCCCCAGTAGACTACCTAAGAATTACAAACTCACTAAATCTAAGAATGAATCTAGAGGTTAGTAGCAACTTCCACAAAAAGTTCAGTTTAGTGTTCCTAGATTGTACTAATGACAAATATGGCATGCTTTTTGCCAGGTTACCACACAAGAAGTAATCCCATCTGCAATGTATGAAATAAGGTTACAAAGATTTACCTTTATGAATGAGGCTACCCATACAGCTTTGGAGGCTGACTCATTTTACTAATTAGTAATTTTCCCTTAGTCTATGCCTTTTGCTCCAGGAGTACCAATATTTTCTGTGAGAGTGAGCAAAAGAAATATAGGTATCTATAGGTCTAACCACTCTTGCTTAATGATGAAGTATAATCTTTCATCCAACAAAAAAGGCAATTTTTTAAAAACACAAATTTATAATAGTCCAACAGCTAGCCTTAGACTGTCACTTACATTTCAGCCCTTGATATGAAAAGAAGATAAATTTGAACAGAAGGACACATATCCACTTCTCAAATGTTATCCACCCTAAATTGTAAGCTGTCTTTCAGTACTTCTGAAAGAACAGCACTGTTTGGTCCGGATTAAAGGACTAGGATTGCCAATACAATCCAAACTAGATATGCTGGTAAATGTCTTAACAACTGTCTCTCTTTAAAAAAAAGTACGAACAACACACTTTTAAGTTTAATTGGCATTATTAATGCTTTCTAAAGTCTAGAGTTAAGCATCCACAAAAAAAAATCAAACCTTGATTTGTGTAAATGCTCACACTGAAAATTTATCACTTAGAGCTTAAATACAGCTCCCTACTGCAAACTCACAATTGTTTCTAAGTGACTTCTTGTTTAGACCATAGTCAATTCAGAATGTGAATTATAACACATCTAAACTGGTTCATGTGACAGGTGTTTTAAAGTCAGATTTTTTAATCCCTTCAATATACCTACCTAATTGGACATAACCCACAATTATCCATAAACATGAATATGTTAAGTATTATAAATTACAGGAACAACCATTGGGTCTGACTTCCACAGATGGTCAGATTATGCTTAGACCATAAATATTTGTTTCCTATTCAGGTTTATTCACATTGTTTTCATACTCGTGTATTCTTTCCTATGTTCTGTTTCTTTTTTAAACTTTCCAAGTTCTGTTTTTTTAACTTTATGCAGTTTCATAATGAGTCAGCCAAAAAAAATCTGTTTAATGAAGGCAGTGCTATGTGCTTGAATTTTTAAGTCTATGCTTTAAATAACAGGTTCCTTTGAATACCACTGATGTGGGAGAATAGATGCTGACACTCACTAAGGAGCATGGCAGCAAGAATTTTTAAATGAGATTTCAGCAGAAGGAAACCACAATGAAACTAGTCCTTTCAGTCCATTTATCATGGTACTTGCAGTTTCTGTGTCAAGACAGGTGAAACAATAATAAATATCCAACCAAGGTAGCTCATTTGTATTCATAACATTTGAATACATAAAAAGCTCAAAAAATTCAATGTAGGCTTTTGTTCAAAAGAGAACTCCAAGCATTTCCCTCAGCTCAGCAGTCTGAAAGTTCAAAAGGAAAGAAGTGCTCCTTGCCAAGACTAAATTGTGATATATATTTGAAAGTAAAGTTTAATTTTAAGTTGGGAATTTTTTTCTCAGGAAGACAGGATAGCTGTAGATAGTAATAATCTTGATTTAAATAAATGATAATGAGGTTTAAATTATGTGTAAGAACTTCATTTCAGTCATTTTAATAGCTACTGAGCTTAAAGAGCCTAGCAAATTTTCTACCTTAAAGTTTGGCTTTTGATGTAAGCTTTTCATACCTGAAATTTAGCAAGTATTATATAAGAACTAAGAGCAAGTCAATGGGCAGGTTCACAGTGTAGAGAAAGAATAGTAGTAATAGTAAATACTCATGTAGCATTTGAATTGCAAAGTACTTACATACCTATTCTCCTTTGACCATGTGCTGTCAATTTTCATGGCTAGGATTACTATCCTGACTCTTACCCACCCAGTAGTCAGCCCATTTCAAACCGTGCCATGAAAATAAATACAGAGAAGCATTTTATTCTTACTCTGCTTCTCAAGAAAGCATAATTAATCCCAAGGAATGTCAGCATTACTCTCAAACATGAAGAACAATAAATAAAAATAGAAGATCCATTTACTTAGCCAGGGAAAAAGCATTCTTGTCTAATGTGGGCATTTGAAAAAAAACATGGTAGATGGTTAATAAAAAAGGTTCCATATTGGAAGAAAGGATGAAGAATAATGACCTGTTATTATTGATTATTTTGACTAGGAAAGCAGAGGTCTAAGAAGTGACTTTAGGAATCAGACTCTGATCTAGGGGAGATGCATAGAATAGCCTAGATTTTTTTCCACTTGTTTTGTGGGACTTTCCATAAAACTGACTCTTGATAGGCAAAGTGCAATCGATGACATTAAACACCATAAGTAGATAATTACTAAGAAAATTTTAGGGACAGAAGGGACCCTCGAGATCATCTAGCCCCTTCCCCTCATTTTATAGATGAGGAGGCTGATGCTTAGCCAGCAGTTTTTCAGGATTTGAGAATAGAATGTTTCAGCATCCATTCTATGATGAAAACAGAGAAAGTCTCTGCACTTCAGTGTTTAAAAACCTTATGTTCTGTTTGCTTGTGTTTTTCCAACAAAATGAGTATGATTTCTTTAAAATAGGGCCATCTATATCTAAAACAGGGCAGTTAGTAGAGTGAGTAAAGCTCAGAGTCTGGAATCAGGAAGACCTGAGTTCAAATCTAGCCTCAGACACTTAATAGCTGTGGGACCCTGGGCAAGTCACTTAACCCTCTTTGCCTCCATTCCTCATCTATAAATTCAGTCAGAGAAGGAAATGGCAAACCATTCCAGTACCTTTGCCAAGAAAACCCTAAATGGGGTCACGAAGTCTTGTAAGCCTTTCAAATCTTTTGATAAAAGGGCTAATCATTTACAAATTTCTAGATACCCAAAGGTTCTAGAAGCTAGAAAAGGCAAGTTTTGAACTAGAAACTGGCCAATAGGGAAGCTGTGGATTGGGAAAAGACTAGCATGAAGTTTTTGGTAGACTGGCTGCTCCAGCTGCTGTATGATTTTTCTTTACCTTTATACTGAACCATAAAGAGAGAGAAAGTTGGAAAGAAAGGGCACGGTATTGCTTGTGTTCTTCCTTTTCCTGGTCACGTCTGTCTATTCTGGCTCTGCTTTGTCCAATTTTTAAGCAGTTCCTTAGTCTTCTAGATAGAGGAAACAGGAAGTCCTTTGTTCAAGTCCCACCTCAGACACTTATTTGATATGTGACCCTAGACAAACTATTTATCCTTTCTTGGCCTCAGTTTCCTTAACTATAAAATGGGGATAATAATAGCACCCTTCCACCCTCAAATAATCTTCCAGGTTATCTCAAATGGATAGCATATAGAAAAAGCTTTGCAAACCTTAAAGTGCTATATAAATGCTAGCTATTATTATCAGCCAGACTTCAAGGCCCAGATCAAATACCATTTCTTCCATAAAACCATCCCTGATCTGAAAATTACCCCTCTCTCCTTTAAACCAACACAATTCTTTGATTCCCCTTATTTCACTATTCCATTCTTTGAAATATTACAGTATTTCTGTTCAGTATAGCCATTCTTTTTATACATTGCAAACCTACCTGTTGACTTGTTCTTGGTTTTCATATATTTGCTAAGTTTGGAAAACTGAAATCAAAAGTCAAAACATTAAGGTGGAATATTCGTTAGACTAGTTGTAGTATATGTATTTTGTGCATAAATATATATATTTCTTATTTTCCCTACTAAAATGCAAATTCCATTGTTTCCCCTACAAATAGCAAACTCTCTTATTTACCCTCTTAAATAGCAAAAGATCCCTGCATATCCAGGAGACATGTCTTATTCTTCTCTGTATTCTTTATAGGACCTAAATACAACGGTCACATAGTATAGGCACTCAATAAATATTTGTTGGATGAGTTGTTTGAATACCCTGTTGAATTTATTGAATGAGTACCCTGTTAAAAGCTGATGCAAAGTTCTTCCTGCAAGATAAAGAAAAAAAGACATATCGAAACCAAATTACAGTTTTGGAATCATATGGATTTTGCCTGAAATCTGTACTTGATGCACTGCAATTAATTGGAGTGGTGGACAAATCCCAGGAGCTCTATCTCCAAGTTAGGGGATTCAGGGTATTAATTCTTCTCAAATCAAGTAGAGTGAAGTTAGGTTTTAAAATAATTCAAAAGATTTAAAAGAAAACTAACTTAACTGTACCTGATTCTATTTAAATCCTGATTACAATTATAAACATATTTATAATTATAAATAAACTAAAAAATACTGTCCTTTAATTTTTACACAGCTTAGTTTTTATACATCGTACTTGGCAGTTACTGACACATAGTGAGGACTTAATAGTACTTGTTAATGTATTTATTTTTATAAAGAGTTCTATTTTTATGGGAGAAAGGATTGATTAAAAAGGAATACCACACTTTCACAAGCCTGGGGAAACATAGTTCTCTGGCCCAAAAAACCATAGCCCAAGCACTACCTCGTGGCACCTTGCCCAAATTACATACAAAATATTTATTGTGATGTATTTAAAATAGCCTCTGGCTTGCTCATCTTGCAAACCAAAACCTATACGGTGGTGATAAAAGTTAAGATAAATGGTAAGTATATATGCTTTAATTGTTAACATTTACTTCACCATGAAGTGTGAGCAGAAGTGAAGAGCTGCTCATCGTTACCAGAGTGCTATCGACCAGATATGTTCTGTTATCTTTCTCCAATTATTAGTTTGTGAATGACATTTGCCTCTTTTCCAGATCTGTACGGTTCAGATGGTATCAGGGATTTTATCCAGCAAGCTCTCAGCCAGTGACTTGGGCCATTGATAATGTCTATATTGGTCCACAATGTGAGGAGATGTGTAATGGGCATGGGAGTTGTATCAATGGAACCAAATGTATATGTGATCCTGGGTACTCAGGCCCAACTTGTAAAATAAGCACCAAAAACTCTGATTTTCTCAAGGATGATTTTGAAGGTGATTTTTTTCTTTAATCACAGATCTTGTATGTGTTTGCTTTATAAAGGAATTTAAATTTTAGGGGATCAGGTACATTTTAACAATTTGAAAATAAACATAATGAACTATGAAACTTTCTAATAATTTATTATTATAATTCTCAGTAACCAAGAAAATCTATAACATCCAGCTTACTTCAAAAACAAGAGGCTATTAGGAAGAATGCTTCCTTATCTATGAACTGTTCAGATTCTATTATATCCCTTCATGGAATCTGAGAGTTGACTGTGGTGATAATCTTGTCTTACTACCTACAAAATACAAGAATTCTTTCCATAATGTCCCTGATAATCCAGCCTCCTTTTAATAGGTAATCTGTTCTATTACTGACTACTCTAATTGCTAGAAATTCTTCTCTTATTATGTCTCCTTCTATTATCTATTCACTAATCATGTTCCTGCCCTTTAAAGCAACACAGAATAAATCTACTTATTTCAGACATAAAAATATTTGAAGGCAATTGGCATTTCCTTCCTAAATCCTTTTTCCAGGCTAAACATAGCTGGTTCACTTAACCTTTCCTCAGATGATATGCTTTCTAAATTTATTATCATTCTGCTCTCCTCTGGATATACCATAATTTTTCAATATACACAAAGTGTGGTGCCTATATATGTCAGGACACTTAAGTCCTGACCAGGAGAAGTATCTGATCAGAGGATCTGTTATGTCATTTACTCCTGACACTACAGAATCATTGTCAGGAAAGACAGAATATATATTTTTCTCATATTTCTCATTTCGGTTATCCATGATCACTATTTCTGGATTATTAGCATGAATAATGTAAGTTTCTCTGCAATGTCGCTTAGCAATTAGAGACTTATCCCTGCCAGGCCTCTATCTAGGTTGAGTATAGTTTCTCATTAACAAAAATTTTTACCAAATAGATACTGAGTCATCTAGTAGGAGAAAGGAGTAAACAAAGTCCCAGAAATGTAAGTTTCTGACTGTGTGCCATTATCAATCCATTAAACAGCACTGAGTCACTTCTTCCCTCTATACCTTGGTTTCCACATTTGGAAACTGGACAAGTGTTAGAAAAAAATTCAGGTCTGGTGATAACAGACAACATTCACTCACTAGCAAATGTTAAAGCTAAACAGTCAGTCTCCCATTCAACCTGTAGTACAGATTTCTGTATGTACCAGAACTGACCCTACAGATGTTGTGTCTTTGTTGGGGGAGGGAGGGGTAGAGGAAGAGATAAAGAAGTCAATCCCAGCCCTAACTGAAATAAAAATGGAGAATTGAAAATAATAAAGGAACATCACTCCATACTCTGCTATTTCTGGCTTCAACCACCTTTTCAATAAGAAGTGTCTTTATAACAGACAGCTAATAGGAGACAAAAGGTATCCATTTGAGCAATAGATTCTCTTGAATTAAAAACACATCACCCTTGTGCACTCACAAATAGCAGATCAGTAATTTGATAGGGATAGGGAATGAAGTTGCAATTTCATTGGTATTGGGAGCTCCAAGTTTAGGAAATTCTCATTACCAGTACAGATCAGCATTTTCTTTACAAGTTATAGTATTAAAAAGGCACGTAAAATGTGCCAATAACATTTATGACTTGGGCACATTGAGATTTAAAAAATTCAAAATCCCAGTGCCTAAAAAGTTGATAATTTATTTATATTGCTTCCTAATATAGATAATACTATTATGTTTTTGGAATATGAATAAATAATGTACACGTATATCTTCTATTTTTTCAGGACAACTGGAGTCGGATAGATTCTTGTTAGTGAGTGGTGGAAAGCCATCTAGGAAATGTGGAATCCTTTCCAGTGGGAACAACCTCTTTTTCAATGAAGATGGCTTACGCATGTTAATGACTCGAGACTTGGATTTGTCACAGGCCAGGTAACCACTAAAAGTGCTATGATGAATTATTTGAGAATTATTACTATACTTTGCATCATATTTTTCAATAGAGTATAATTAAACCAGGATGAGGAGGGGAATTGCCAAGATAAGGCCTTTGCTAGAAAATGACTTGTCTCTCTTTAAGAAATCTATTAGAACACAGCCTGTGTTCTGTTCTTGTACCAAAGGAGATCTGTGAAGTAAATGGATCAAAAAATCAGACATGGCTTCATTGATTAAAGTTACCATGTTCTATTAACAGAAATGAATATGAAATGAATCCATTTAATTCATTCTTGGTCATCAGCCTGAAGTTTAATCAGGCAGCTATAATCACATCTCCTTATATGGTTTGTGCTGCTTTCACAATAAACAAATTTCCATCTGACTTGAATTTTTTCACTCTCTACAATATGCTTAATGTAAAATTTTGTTGAAATGTGATATATCATCAAACTGCATTCATAGCCAATTTAGCATTTACAGTCATTGGCAGTTTAAGTTGAAAACATCTGAAATTCAACTTCATCTTTTACAACCATTTGTTTCAAATGATCTAACAAATCCTAACCAGTCATTTTCTAAATGGAGCACAACTGTTCAGAAACAAACATGAAAACTTGCGTGGAGGATTATGTCTGACATGATGCTCATCATATCTTGATCATTTAATGTGCCAAGAACTTCACAAGTAAAATTTAAAAGGCATGTGTAAAGTGTAATCATATATGCTATGTCTTTGAAAATGAATGAAAAACCCAATTTCAAAACTTTTTTCAAAAATTTCTCAAATCTCTTAATGTATATGAATGTATTTTATCTTATTTTGCCTAAGGTTTTGCTGATTGTATTATAGATTTCTTTATGCTTCTCAGAATACATAATTCTATCTACGAATTAGTAAGAACAATTGATAGGAAGCAAGTTTCCTACTATTTTCATTTGTACTTGATTTTCATTTCACATTATCATTGCCTACTGAGAGCTCTAAATGACAAATTATCACACTTTCCCAAGGACTTTGTCTCATCTCAATGGCAGGTTTTGATAAGATTTGCATGTATTTTACCCAAAGTCTTCCACATTAAAAACCCAGTTTTCTTAGGGACAACAAAACAACTAGGTGTCCAATCAATTTTTTAAAATGAATAAATATTAAACAAATAATACAGTTTGGTTTCATGCAAAGGTACTAACAAGATTCCTAAAGCCCTTGTTATGCATATGTTTGTGTGTGTATATATTTCACATATTCAATACAATATGTAATAAACCAAGGTAGATAAAGATACCTAATACATACATAGATACAGTATGTAATAGAGATATGGATACAATATACAGCAAACACAGGTATATATATCTATCTGATATGTTGTATATATATACACATATATATACACCATACATATATACATATTATATACATATATATATATACACCTGTGTGTGTTGAATAGTGTTTTGAATATGTGAAATATAACGTGATGTTTTATTAAATATAGCATACATGGTATATGCTAGGAAGTTCTTAGGTCAAATACTTTTTAGTTATATAACAAATCATAAACTCAAAACTATGTTAGAACTGGAAGGCACCTTAAAAACCTCTAAATGAGGAAATTGAAGTCCAGGTAGAGGTTAAGTGACTTTCCTAAGGTTACATTTTTAAAATTCTGGTTTCATCAGGGTATGGAAACACCTGCTGCTGCACAAATTCATGTCATCCTCTCATCCTACTTAGACAGTGGTCTCCTGTTTGGTCTCCCTGCCTCCAATCTCTTCTCTCTCCAGTCCATTCTCCACAGAACTACCAAAATGATGTTCTGAAGTGCAAGTCTGACTGTGTCACCTCTACTTAACAACCCTAAGTGGTTCCCAAATCAAATACGAAGTCCTGAAGGAGAAAGGCATTTCAATTGTTTTACAACTTGGATCTGAGCTACATACCCCTCCAGGCTTATCATATATGGCTTTGCTTCACACATTCTATGATTCGGCCATACTGGCCTTCCTCACACATAACATTCCATCTCCATCTGTCTCCTGTACCTTTGTGGAAGCATAGAATGCACTCCCTCTTCAATTCCTCCTCTTAAAATCCCTATTTTTCCTTCATCACTCCACTCAAACGCCAGAAGTTTTGCCTGATCGTCCATATGACTATATATTTGCTTGGCATGTATTTTATTTGAGAGGCAACATGGCTAGTACATGATAACAAGCTGGCCCTGGTCCCAGGAAGGCCTAGCTTCAACTCCTGTCTCTGCCAGAAACTGGCTTTGTGGTTTCTCAATTGTGTCTGATTCTTGGTGATCCCATGTGGGGTTTTCTTGACAAAGATGCTGGAGTGGTTTGCCATTTCCTTCTCCAGCTCATTTTACAGATGAGGAAACTGAGGCAAACAGGGTCACACAGCTAGTAAATGTCTGAGACCAGACTTCAACTCAGGAAGATGAGTCTTCCTAACTCTATCCACTCTATCCACTGTGCTATCTAGCTGATCTATGTGACCCCCTACAAGTCACCTAATCTCTTGTGCTCTAGGCAATTCCTTGAGACCGTAAGTTGCAGGAGAAGTTCTGACCTGCATCAATACAAGGAATTTCCCTGCCTGGGAGTTCCCTACATCAGTGAAGTCACAGGTCCTTATAATTATTGCTATATTTTAAATATAAAGATAGGGATAAAGAAGCAGATCAGATTTAGGTGGCTAGAGCATTGAGGTTGAAGTTAGGAAACGTGCTGACTTTGTAACACTGGGCAAATCATTAAACCTCTGTGGGCCTGAGTTTTCTCATCTGTAACATTGACATAATAATAGTATCTCCTTCCCAGAGGCATTGTGAGAGTCAGATGAGATAACAAGCAAAGTGCTTTCAAACTTTCACATATTATATGTGTTAACATATTAGTTATGCTTATAATACACATGTGTCCTGATGGAATTTAAGAAGAAAAATGTTATAGGTCTGTCTGCATATCCCCAGCACTTAACCCAGTGCTTAGCATATACTTGGTGTTTAACAAATGCTTGTTGTTTGATTTGTTGGTGCACATTGGCAGCTTATCTGAAAGTTATAATCTTAGAGAGTTGAGAAACTGAAAGGCTAAGTAACTTGCTCATGATGGCAAAAGTAGTATGTATCATGACTTGAATCTAAGTCTTCCTAACTCTAGAACTGGTCCTCTGTCTATTGTACTATGTTTATACACACATGTCTGTGGGCATATATACATGCCTATGTTTATATGTCTATATATATACATGAGTACAAACACATATGTAGACACATAAAGAATGTTAAGTAAATGTTTCTCTATTCAGAGGTTCTTAATCTTTTTTTAATATCTTGAACCCCTTTGGCAAGCTAGTGAAGCCTATAGACCCCTTCTCAGAATATGTCATCATTGTTGTTTTTTTATATGTAATTTATTTATTTTCAGTTTTCACTATTCATTTCCATAAGTTTTAAATTTTCTCCCTCTCCCTCCCCAAGACAGCTTGCAATTTGAATATGTTCCCTAAACATACATTCAGAATAATGTTTTTAAGTGCATAAAATAAAATATACAGGATTACAAAGGAAATTAATTATGTATCAATATATTATCAAAACATATATATATACATATATTTACTTTAATGGACACGAGCATAAAAAACCCCATACTATACTAAATTAACAAATAAGTACCACAAATATATGAAAACAATACATCTCATCTTAATTAGCTAAAAAATGTCTACTTAATAAAGGGTCAAGTATATACAGAAGACCTGCCCAAGATGCTTTTGGTAGGGTTGGATTAGATACCCTCTGAAGTCTCTTCAGGCTCTAGAGTTCTATGGTTCTCTTTTATTTTATTATGCTAACATGTGGGCTATGTTTACTGGCATGCCAGCCAGTTGTCACTCTGCTCATCTTCCTGCCTCTTGGGAAGGCCACCATTGGTTGGCCACCAAGAAAAGCAAAGGTTGACCCCACCATCTCTCCCATGAGAAGTAGCAATCTGCATGTATTCTTTCTCCCAGCTATCCCAGCGATACTGGGCAACCAGCATACATTTACCCTTTTCTACCTAGAATGAAAGGACATATATAGCAGCAGTATATCATTCCTAAATACTTTTTTTTAAATTTATTTTTAATATGTTTGGTTTTCAGCATTGATTTTCACAGGCGTTTGAATTACAAATTTTCTCCCCATTTCCTCCCCCCTCCTCCACTCCAAGGTGGCGTACACTCTGGTTGCCCTGTTCCCCAGTCTGCCCTCCCCTC
>CM053623.1:123042755-123114547 GCA_028646595.1 Phalanger gymnotis
TCCCATACAACTTACTTAACCCTTGAGTTTTTCAACGGGGTATGACTGCTTGTAGACTGAAGAGTTCTATGTTCCACGCTTAGGTGGATGAGCTGCCTCACCAGCACTCCTCCTTCCCCAAGAACCCTCAACCTGGACTGGGCTTAAATCTTCAGCAGGCTGTTCATTCCTGCTCTGATCAGCCACTTAATTCCTCCCACCTGGTGGGCCTGGGGCCAGAAGCAACTGCAGCCATAGTTCTAAAGCTGCCCCACCTCCACTGCCCCAGGGGCGGTGGCCGAACCGCAAACTCAATCCCGCAGCTTTTCCCACTAACCTTCTCTGTTGTCTTTGCACTTTGTGGGTTGAGAGGTCTTGTAGATGCCACAGCTCAGTAATTCAGGATGCTAGGGCACTCTCCACTTGGCTCATGGTCTGGTCGGTCCACGGTCCATGCCACGCACTCTGGGCTCTGTTTGGCTCAGCTCCGCTCCCCTCAGCTGGGAGCTGGGAGCTCCGTGAGGGACAGACCTTACCCAGAAACCATCCAGGCTGCCCTGGGCTGGAGCCCTGCTTCCCTCTGCCACTTTGTGGGTTCTGCAGCTCTAGAATTGGTTCAGAGCCATTTTTTTATAGGTTTTTGGAGGGACTTGGTGGGGAGCTCATGCCAGTCACTGCTTCCCAGCCGCCATCTTGGCTCCGCCCCCTCATATCATTCACTCTTAATTAAAGATGTAATATATGGAAACACCATGTTGGAGGTTTGAGAATGCATGGCTGATGGATTATGTTCTCACTTCCAAATGTCAAAATACCAAATTCTCATCTCAGCCAAATAGCAAAACATGGTCCCAAACTTCCATATTCCTTGGAGAGTTGCCTTCTTTATAATGAACTACAAAAGGGAAAAATGAAGTATGACCTTTTCTTTTTTTTCTGCTTGGAGAGGGAAGGAAGACCATGAAGGAGAAAGGAATTTCCATTTTTTTCAGCTATCTTTCAGTAGTCATCAAATTTCATTTTTGTAGGGGTGTGCCATTTTGCATAATTCACATTTTTCTGAGGTTACTAAGGCCCATATTTATCAAAAAAGCAAAAATTTCGTTGTCCCTCTTAAAGTATTTTAGCAGACAGACTCATACTCACCTGTGGGTCAGATGATAACTGTATGTCATATGTCAGCCTGGACATACTGATAGACTCTTTTCATTAAACAAGAAAATTGATCTTAGAGGTGAATCATTGGGGTTACAAATTAAAAGATCCCATTTATTGGCAATATCAATTCCCTCCATCTCATTCTTCCTCACGTCCCTATTTGAAGATTATTGTGGATTTGTCTTTGAATAAATAGATAATAGTAATTTTTACTGGTGTCAGATTTGTACAGTTCTTCATGAGACTTGGATGTGGTAAAGGAGTTCCAGACCCCAGAAGCCAACCTGTGCTGCTACAGTACTCACTCAATGGAGGCCTCTCCTGGAGCCTCATGCAAGAATTCCTGTTCAGTAATTCCAGCAATGTCGGCAGGTACATTGCCCTGGAGATACCTTTGAAAGCTCGTTCTAGCTCGACTCGTCTTCGATGGTGGCAGCCATCAGAAAATGGGCACTTCTACAGCCCCTGGGTTATTGACCAGGTCAGTTTCTACAAGTTTAATTATTTTGATTAATTACCCTAAAACCAGAGAATTGAAGAATTTGAGATCTCAAAAGGGCGTTAGAAACTATTGAGCCCCACCCTCTCATTTTCTAAATGAGGCCCTGAAAGGTTAAGTGAATTTCCCAAAATCATACAGCTAGTTAATGCCAGAAAAAATTAGCCATGAATTTTTAGATCTAACTCTCTAATGATTTACCCAACTGCCTAAAGCCTAGAAAATCAAACTACAGCAGAAGGCCCAAGTCCTGCTCATAGAAGACTATCCCATGTGTATGTAGGCAATTTATCAATTGGGCTATGAGGTTACAAAAGGAAAATAAGCAAATTAGAATTGGCTACCACATGCAGTGATTCCCAAATCCTCTTCCTCCTTTTGAAAAAAAAAATAGACAAATCTCCCCAGCTCTTCGATTGTGGACTATGTTCATACCTAATAAATTACATCAAATGGACCTCAAAGAAGCTATTAAAAATAGTCCGTGCAAAGAATTGGAACTGAAGAGCCTCAGGGCACAACTACATTTAAATAGTAATTTTACATGGAAAATAATCACTCCATGAGCCAAATTCTGACTTCCCAGCCTGGTTGCATGGAGTTTCCAAAGGCATAATTTGGCTTATGGAGCCTCTAAGTAGTTTTGTCATTCTTTTGATTTGTTTTCGGTAGCTACTTGCCAGATGGGCAACCAGACCACAAAAACAAAAACATTATTAACATTCCCTTAACACCATGTGTACATTACAACGTCAGTTTTGAACAGGCTAGCCAAAAAAAGAACAGTTGTTGTATTTTTGCGTATCTGGTTTATTTTTATATATTATTTCAGATTCTTATCGGGGGAAACATTTCTGGTAATACAGTCTTGGAAGATGATTTCACCACCTTGGACAGTAGAAAGTGGCTACTACACCCTGGAGGTACAAAGATGCCAGTATGTGGCTCTACTGGAGATGCACTGGTATTCATTGAAAAGGCAAGCACACGTTATGTAGTCACCACGGATATTGCTGTGAATGAAGATTCCTTCCTGCAAATAGACTTTGCAGCCTCCTGCTCTGTTACAGATTCTTGTTATGGTAAGTACTTCTTTATTAAAGACTAAAAGCTAAAAGGAGTCATGGATGTATTTCAGGAATATGGCAGCCTCTTCCCTAAATAAAACTTCTACACTGTTGAGAAGTCAAAAAAGGAAAGAGGCAAATATATACTAGTATTAGCATGTACTATGCTGATAATTCATATCTCCCCAATAGATTGCCTTGTATCAAGTGTATGTGTTATTTTAAATCATTGCATGTAGAGAAGTGGTCTGCCATAATGGATAAAGATGAAGGGAGCACCTTGTTTGAGGTCCCAGCCCTGACATCACATACTGGCTGTCAGTGCAATAGGCAGCTCACTAAGACCAAATTGCAAAGGAGTTGCTAATATACATTAGCAAAAATGAGTTTCCTCACTGAGACTTCTCTACACCAATAAAATCAGGACCAGATCAGAACCCAAAAAAAAAAACTGTGTTTGACACATAACCATAGCATTCCAGACAGAAAGAACAGCAAAGGAGCAGGAAAACTGTATGAGGAGGGGAAGAGTATGGTGGTTGCTCTCTCTAAGACAGTGTTTCATATTTTACTTTATATTGATTTCTCATATATTCTCATATATAAATTACTCATATATTCATATTTGAGAACATCATTCCTTATTATATTTGTTAATCAAATTCACCCCAAAATATGAGTTTCTAGATTTTGGTACTATGAGTTTTTGAAAGAAAAAATGAATTTTTTCTTCATCACTTGAATATGGCCAAGAATGTTCAATTTAAGTTGCTTATATTAAATATATCTTGCTTTAAATGTTTTATAAAATTTGTTATGGTTCTGCTGTACTCTTATTTTAAAGGGTAATTTTAATAAATCAATTTCATATGTCAAGTGGACTTATGTATGTTCAAATTGAAGAGGAAAAAATTCAGTATCATATAAGGAAAAGTTATATATTATTAATGTTAATAATTCTATATTAATGTTAAATTAATAATGCAAATAATGTTCAGGATAAAATTGGAAATCATTTAGAAACTATGAAATCATTATTAAAACATGTAAAATATTTACATTTATCAAGATACTCCTTTTAATAAGTTTCCAATAAAGCCTCTTCTTGGGTTATACATTCTGCATTACACAAATAGTAACATAAATTAGGTAAAATTTTGTAATCAAAATATATGAAACTATTATAAATCAGTCCCAGGATATATAATTATCCCCAGGACAATATTGACATCCAAAATGTCAACATATTAAATATATTGCCATTTTTAGCTATTGAACTGGAATACTCAGTAGACCTTGGATTGTCATGGCATCCAGTGCTGAGAGATTGCCTTCCTACAAATGTAGAATGCAACCGGTATCATCTCCAGCGAATTCTTATATCAGATACTTTCAACAAGTGGACCAGAATCACTTTACCTCTTCCATCTTATACCAGGTATGATTGATTCCTGTTCATTGTGAATTTTAATTTGATACAATTTGCCATACCAGGACTTGAGGAAGTTGAAAACTAGTATCTTTGGTGAAATCAGATTTTGTTTTCCCTAAATTCTGTTGGATGTTAAAACATAATATGTTCATACCAACATTATTGCTTTTTACCTTGGACTAGTTCTTGAGTAATATAGGGGAAAGAAGGTGGAGAAAAAAATAGTTTTTATAGAAAACATCCTCCTCTGGAGCTTCTTAGTAGTATGAATGTAACCCTGGGTTCTTGGAGGTTATACCAATAGGTCATGAACTCTGCTAAGTTTTAACAAGCTATAAAGGTTTCAGGTATAGATATATCAGCAACAGGTTAGACCACCTTTAAAATATTACTTTCACTTAGGACTCTAAATGTGGGATCTTTGTCCAGTGATCAACGTATAGATATATTACTTGAAGAACCAAACCACATCCATATGGATATTCTAAGCATAAATGAAATCATAAGACATTTCAAAATATAGCTAAATTTTGAAAACAGCTCACAGATTTTTCATAGAGTAGTGAATAAAGTAGATTGAAGAATTGGTGTTATCATGCACCCAAAATCAACCAAAAAAAGGGAAAACATTTCATGAGACACTTGATCATCTCACTTTATATTACTTGTTGTGACCACAATTGATATAATTGCCACTTATGCACCACTTTTTTGCTGAAAAGGAAGAATAAAAATATATGTGGATTTGACTTGATTCGTCATATCAAAACAACATTGCTAATCTGTGTTCAATGTGAAGGTGGATATGGCAAGGGTGGAAAACATGTATTGGAAAATATGATAGAAGATTAAGAATTGAAGGAGGTCAGATACCCTGTGGATTACCCAGAAGTCTCTTTCCTATGTGTCATTAATTTTTTTTCCAGAAGGCAGCAAAAACAGCACTGGATGTGGCAGCATCACAGAAATTAAAATTAACTATATCTTAACAGACAGGAAATGATTGATTCATAATTATTAGTCAGATCATCATTGGACTAAAGCAAAGAAAGTCAGTACCAAATTAAAAGAAAGAACAAAGAGAAGGTACTTAATGTAATGACAATTGCTCTGAATTAACCTGTAGAAACAAGCTGTTAATTTGGTAAATTGATGAAAGTAAAGACATTGACTCTGATTGTCACTATTTCTTAGACAGCTTTAATTAATATAAAATAGTTGCCACAAAAAGTACATAGTGTCCCCCTCAAACAACAAACACAACCTTTTTTTAAGTAAAGTATCGTAGCAAATGAGGACAGAAGCAACAGCTTGAGCAAGAGATGGCAAACTATATTCTTCAGGTCAAATGCAGCCAACCTTTAAAAAAAACAGGCAACAGGGCAGATTTGGCTGTGAGTTTTTCAAATTGTCAACCCCTTCTTTAGTGTTGTGAGGTCATTTGAAAAATATTACAAAGGAGAATGAAGGAAGATCAGCACAAATATTTTCTCATAAAATAGTGAAAAAAGTAGAGCCTTTGAACAGCTTGATACAGGACCAATTTAAGTCAGGTCATTCCAAATTCATTTAAAGATAGAACTGGAAGGACAGCGGACAGACATGAAATGTAATATAGTTGACTATTGTCCCTATAGAATCCATTGTCCAAGTGAATATAGAGAGTTTTTGCAAGGACTCCAGCTAATCAATGGAAGAGAAATCGAGTATTATGATAGCTCAATGACCTGGTTCAGTCTGGAGAAGATTTTGTTTTGGTCTGTTTTGTTTTTAAGTTGGGGGACACATGGGCATACTTGAAGGCAATAGGAAAAGAATTGGTAGATAGAGGTTGAAGATTTTAAGGGGGAGTGTGAATTATTAAGGTTAAAATTTTCTATGAAGGGATGGGGTTAAAGCCATGTGGAGGGGTTGGTCCTTACAAGGATAGAGCACACTTTATTTTCAGAGAATTGAGAAGGTACAGTGAAACTACTGGAGAGTGTGAGGGATGATGTCAAGAGGTTTTGAGATAGAGAAGAACAAAAAAAGGAGCAAATGGCCTCAATTTCATGAGTGAAGAGGCCATATGCTAATTAAATGACAGATTTGAAATATTGGTAGGAATGGTTTTGGGATCCAGAAAAATAGTTCTCAGTTTCTGCTATTAAGAAGAACAGCAGCCATGCAGTGGGCATGTGAGACACAAGTAACATCTAATTTTTATATACGGCTTTAAGGTAGCAACCCTCTGACATAGTGCCACTAATATTCTCATTTTATAAATGAAGAAATTAAGGCTCAGAAATGTTAAGAAACTTGTTCACACTCAGCCAGCCAATAAGTGGCAGAGCCAGGATCAAACTCCTGACACCAAATCAAGCTCTCTTTTTACAATACCATGATTGTGCTTTGGCTTCATCCTTACTCTATTCCTTTCCAGGGAACAAAAAAAAACAGCAAGAAAGGAACTCATGCATTTTTCCAACAAGCGACCATAAAATTTGACTACTTCTCCAAGGTGTAGCTTTTTCTGGAACTATCCTAAATGGGATGGTGTCAGTTACTAAAAGCCCAGGGCTGCTATTCAGTTGCTGGCCCAAAGTTTCGTGACCGTATTAACTGTCAGCAAAGGTGCCAACTTTAAATGAGATACAGTGAGGTTTTGTTGCTCATTAGCAGTATTGCCACACATGAATTATTAAGGTATTTTAATAAGTAAAATACAAAAAAAATTCCACTGAGGCATTAATCTTTTAAATTTATGTGGATTTCTGGTGGTAATTGCAGACCTGTATAGTAATTTTTAGTAAATAATGTAATGTGATGATTTATATTTGAACTTGTATTAATATTCTGGATTCCTTATCTCAAGAAAACAATTTATTACTGATCTCTTAACCTACCTCTGAAACTCCTTTTCCACATAGCTTCAAGAATTTTGTTCATTTGCTACCACTTAAGAAAAGCATATAAACAGTAATTTTCTCCTAATTATCTATTAAAACAGCCTGAAATTTATTTATTTTTTACTATTATTGAGGCTTAACTTGTGGAACAACCGTAAGGACCCAACTGTCTTATAACAAGCATGGACTAGTGGAGAGAGAGCACTTCCTGGAGCTAGAGGAATTCTGATGCTTATAACTTCTGTGACTTTGAGCACATCATTGAACCTCCTGGGTATCAGTTTTCTCAACGATAAAATGAGGAGATGGGACTAGATGGCCTCTGAAGGCCCTGCAAGTCATATGCTAGAGAGTTTCACAATAAGGTTCAGATCACCAAACATTTTAAGGTTGATTATTTCAATTATCATACATTGGGTTCTTTTCATCTTTTTCAGTAGAATTCATATAGGAGGACAAGCTACCATCTTGTTATTATTCTCTTATTTAATGTTCTACAGACTGTTGCACAGATGGATAAAATGACTAGTTCCAGTAATTAGATAAAAGTTTTGCATCATAAGCACATCTTTGGTAGGCTCTTCAGGACAACTCAATAACAGACAAGATGGCAGAAATAATCCACACACACACATATATATATATACATACACATATATATGTATATACTTCATTCTGTTCTTATACTATTTTACTTCATTATAAATAACAAAAATTGTTTTATTATTAAGAAAGTGTAGTATAGTAGTGTAGCTGTCCTTGGAGCAGAAGATCTGAGTTCAGGTCCTGTCTCTGGCACATCCAGGCTTTGTAACTGGACAATTCAATTAACTGCTCAGTGCTCTTGGAAATTCTCTGATATTGTAAGTTTCAAAAAAGGTGTAAGTCTGCCCTGATAGGGGGAGCTTCTTAATCTATGCCAATGAGACCACTAGCTCAGACCCTACCCCTAATTTTTAATTATGAATTTATTATCTTTATTAATTGCTTACATTTATATGGCTCTTAAGAGGTTTACCAACAATTTTATTCATAACAACCTTATGAGGTAGATAGTATAAGATTTCCAGTGACTGCTATCATTTGGAAATAGGAAATACCATAACTGTACATTCATTGTGGACAAATTAAAATCCAATGAAAATTCGAATGGTGAGATTTGTTCTCTATCCCTTATCTTATGTATCAGTTAGGTAAGGGTAAGCTTCCTGGAAGAAATTTGTGATTAATTATGCAAAGAAAAAATTCAACCAGAATTTAGACCTTTAGTGGCTTGAGTCTTCTACCTAAGTAATCTTTCTTACTCACGTTTTTCTCTGAATCGATATTTGAGTCCATAATATGAATATAATAATTAATATACTGAATTAAGGACTGCCCTTATATTCAAACAGCCTCCATTCTTGCCAAAGGAAGCAATCTACACATGAAAGAAATAAAAAATAATTCAAAACAATGTATAATTAAGACCTAAACTGTGTTGTGTAGATTGTAAATGTTACAGGAGTTCAGAGAAGGGAGCCCTCAGTAAGGGCTTTGGATAGGGAGAATTTCATGGCGGGAATGATACTTGAGTTAATGATACTTTAAAAAATAGTGAGGAATTGCTAGGTGATGGGAAATGTAATGAACAAAAGCAGAGAGGTGGGAATTGTAATAGCAAGAGAGAAATATTAGTATGACTGAAATATAGAGTATGTTTGGAAAGCAAATTTGCAAAATAGATAATGGAGGATATTGAAAGCCAGGTAGAGGATTTTAGAGCAGGGAATCCAAAGAATCTAAATCAACCTAAAGAAGCACCTAGTTCAGCTTCCTCCCTCATTTTACAGAAGAAACTGAAGCCTATGAAGCTTAAAGAACTTAGATGAGAATATACAACTAGTTAATGACAGAACTGGGGCAGACCCTCACTTTGCTGATTGCAAATATGGTATTCTTTCTCATTTACCTCATACCCTTCATTGGACTATGCATCTCTTTTAGTAGCTTTCCATTTTGTCAGTATCATTCTTAAAATACAGTGCCCAGAAATGGAAATAATATGCTTCATATAATGTTGTCATCAAAGGGAACAATGAAACTCTTACCTCTCTTGAGCTGAACATGACATTTTCATAATTTTAGCATTAGTTATTTTTAAAAGCAGTATCACTGCTGGCTCATGTAGATGTTGTGGTCAATAAATCACTGCCATTTTCTTTTCACAGAAAATGCTCTCAAACCATTTATTTATTTTAACTTAGATCTAAATTGTTTTTTCTTTCCGAACAAAATTCACTTATACTTTATTTGTATCCCTATTTACTTCCATATACTGATTTCTCATAATTATTTGAATCTTAATTGTATCATCCAATGTAGTAAATAGCCCTCTCCACTTTCTATCATCTGAAAAGTTCAAAGAAATGTGTATAAGCGTGCCAATGAGGTAGTAAATTCACAGTAGAGTTTGAGAGAGAAATAACACAATGAAAGGTATATTTGTTCTTATTTTTAAAAAAGAGAGACTAGAGTCAGGGTGTTGAGCAATGAATAATATAGGCATGAGGTGATAAGTACCTTGAACAGAAATGGTACTACTGGGAATGGAAAGAAAGAGTTAAATATGAAATACATTTCCCAGACAGAATGAATAGGTATTGATCACTAAATAGTAAGAGTTGAAGGAGAGAGATACATCAAAGATGACTCAATATTCCCTCCTTTCAGCAAATATTCAATGATTACATACTGCATGCAATGGTTGCTATATTAACACTGGTGGGAAAACAGTTCTGTTCATTACAGCCTCTGTTTCAAGGAGTTTATAATCTAATAGTGATGGTGAAATGGTAAACAAATAAATATATCAGTTACAATGTGATAAGTGCATAATAGAACAGAATACCATGAGATTAGAGTTTTGGTTTTAGGTTTGTTTGTTTTTAACAGCTTCATTAAAATTGTGGGGAAAGGAAACATTGCAGAAAATAGAAGAAATGTGAGGAATTGAAAGTAGTTTGTATCATTCATTATTTGAGAAATTTGGCAGCCAAATAAAGAGGAAAAGATAGTAGTTAAATGAAGCCAGAAGATAAAGCAAAGATTTTCAAGATGGGAGAGATATGTACATTTAAAATCAACAGAGAAGTAGCTACCACAGAAAAAGAGATTAAGGATGTCTGAGAGGTAAAGACTAAGTGTGAAAGAAAAGTCCTTCAAGAATTTGGATAGGATGGTATCCAAAATAAAGTTGGATTTTCATATAAATAATTAGGTTTATTTTAGAAGCTCCATAAAGTTTTTAAAATTTCAAAAATTAGTTTGTTTTGCTTAACAGTCAAACTCAATAAAAATCAATTTTAAATTAATTTGATCATTTATTAAGTCATAAATCAAGTATTTCTCTATTTGAGCAATTCTCATCTGTCAATTTTCAAATGGATTATTCTATTTGAAAATATATATATAACCTTCAAATATACAGTAATAACTCTATTAATATGGTAGCCAAATTTCTAGAAATCTCAACTATTATCTATCATTCTGCTGGGAATCTGGAAGAAAATAAAAATCCTTTTGAGCAGTGATGAAAATAACTATAATACAGACCATGAACTTTAATCTATAAGAGAGGCAAGGAGTCTTTAGATTTGAACCTGATGACATAGGATTGTATGTAAATTAAAAATAAAGGTATGATTGCCTATTTTCCCATTCATTCCTACTAGTTTAGGAGCTTGGTCAAGAATCAAGTGAAGTTGCCTTTCACACATTAATTCAATAAATGACTAGCTTTAGTTATTGCCCTTGTTTAATGAGATAAGGTGATGTATAATTTCTTTTTTAAAGGTTGTAGGAAAAAATAGTTAAAGTATAAAAATAAAGTCACTACTCAAAGAAGAAAAGCATTATCTGGAAAATTCACTATTTTCTCAGTTCCCTAATGATATCAGTTAAATAAGATAAATCACGTGTATATTACCCAAGCAGATTACCTGACCTACTAAGCTACCATTTCAAGACTGACCTCAGAGAACCACTTTTGTGTCCTTTCTCAGCATGGCTATCCTACTAGTCAAGCCAATGGAATCTTACTCCAAAGTTCCATTAAGAAGTTAATAACCTCTTTTTGTATAGCTACCACCAGAAGAGTTGCTAAATTAAAACGAGTAAACCAAAGTTCAATTCAAGCCAGGGATCCAGAGAAGTAAAAATACCATATTAGGTTAACAATCTCAAGTAGGATTATGCTGAGGAGAAAGTAAACTAGGAAGATGTCTATATGGAGTGACCTTAAGGTCTCTGGAGCCCAAGAATATGACTGAAATTCCTCCTTTAACACTTTTCAGTCCGTGGAATTAGTCTGTAAAAATTGAAATACATAGAGAAGGAGCATCATGCCCCAGATAAAGTCAGCCTCAAAGTCAGGAAGTCCTGAATTCAAGCACTATCCCTGACACATACTGGCATGTTACTTAACCCCCCAGCACCCCATGTGGCTCTTTAAGACTGTATGATACAGAGCAGTTGATGGTCTGCATTCATAGAGAATCTTCTCACCAGAGATCTCTATGTCAATGAAACCACAGGGGAGGAAAAAGAAAATTAAAACAACCTGGTAGAATTAATATCTTATTAAGTAAAACCTTAGTGATATTTTAATTTAACAGATGGCAGAAACTGGAAAAACATTGTGCAGGAATGAAGGCATAAATTATGACATGCTTATCCGGCCAAGTGAGATACCTTAATACACTGGGTGACAGAAAAAAAATTCAAAAGGATCTTGACAGTATAGAACTTTGGGCTGATTCTAATATGGTGCAATTTAATAGGAATAAGTATTAAAAGTTTTATGTAGGTTCAGAAAAATCACCTTCACAAGTACAAGATGACCTGGAGATCTTAATGGACTGCAAGCACAATATGAGTGAAGAGTAACCTTAAATGTAAATTGAGATTAGGAATATTGTCTAAGAATGGGAGCGTTATAGTTCTGCCTGCTGTCAGTTTAGGAAGTTATGTTTTAGGAAGGGTGTGGGGAAACTGCAAAGTATCCAGATGAGAATCACCAGGATGGGGATGAGCCTCAAGATTATGCCATATAAGTATCCACCCTTCACAGGAAATGGTGATGTTTAATCTGGAGAAGAGAGGAACTCAGGGTGAGGATGGAACTATGTTAACTTCAATCAAGTATTTAAAGAGCTGTCATGTAGAAGTGGGGTTATCAGACTATCTACCTTTCTATACACATACACATACACACACACACATATGTCTGCATATGTGTGCATGTGTGTGTGCTTTATCCCAGAAGGAAAACTATGAACAATGGATGAGAGTTATAGAGAGGAAATTTAAGTTTCATGTAAGAGAAAAAAACTTCCCAACAACTAAAGGAAGCCCATAGTAGAAAAAGTTGCCTTGGTGGTAATAGTTCCTCTTCAGTGGAGGTCTTCAAGTACAGGCTTACCACTTGTCAGATATCTGAACCCGAATAAATTTTTGTTCTAGTACAGGTTTAACCAGACGTCCCTTCCAACTCAGAGGTTATATGATTCTGACTCTGTGGATGCAGGGGGTCGGCATAAAGGTGGGAAACCAAGAGTGAGAATAGGATTCATAAAAGGGGAGTTGGGAATCAGTGTGGTTCAGTGAAAAGACAAAATTTGGAGTCAGAGTACCTGGTTTCCAATCCAGCCTATCATTATTGTGTGACCCTAGGTAAGTCACCTAACCTTCCTGAACCTTTGCTCATGTGTAAAATGAAAGTGTTTAAGTGGATGGGCTCTAAGGTGCCATCCACTATGATCTATATAGCATCACACTAAAATTTGACCTACTTCACGATCTCTCTTGGGATAGTACCTGACCAAAGGGTCTACCTCATCCCCCTTGCTACGATCAGTCATGGAAATAACAGGTTACTCAGTCAACCTGAGTGCTATAAATGTCACCTGAGCACCAGGGTAACCTGGTCCATGGGTGGGTGACCAAGTAACCCAACCCCATAGAGAAGGATGGGGCTTCAGGAGGAAAGCTTAGGTGTGCCTTGGCTATTTTAAGCTACAGTCTGATGATTATCTGATTTTTCCCACCAGCCCTAGGGACAGAGCTGATAAGACAGTCTCTAAAGATTAAATACAACACTTCAGGAGTCAGGCAATTTTGTACTCAGCATGGAAACTATCTAAGGTTTGCAGAAAGCTATGGACAAAGAGATTGAAGAAAACTGGCAGGAAATCAGGGGGAAAGGGAAAAATTGAGGAGAAAGTTGAGTAAGGTAGGTATAAATGGATTTTAAAATTTCATTTCTGTCTACCATAGATGTAAGCAAAAGAAAAGATCACAATCTATATTGACACATATCCACAATAAGTTTGTAAGCATGTTATCTGAGAAATATCCAAAGTAATATTGAAGATCATGATCATGAAAGTTCACAAACTTTTAAGAGCAAACCAAAATTTTCATAATCTATATTTCTTTCTCTGTGCTTCCAACATGAGAGGCACTATGGTGTAGTAGAGAAAGAATTAACCTCAGAATCGGGATGACCAGAATTCAAGTCTCGCATCTGACGCATACTACGTGACCTCCTAGACGAGTCATTTAATCTCTGTGTACCTGTGCAACGCTCTAAGATTTCAAATTGTAGAAGTCACAGGTGTGCATTGGGAGAAGGAGTTTCCTATACTACCCCCCCCCTAAAAAAAACTGCAGGTCTGGCCAAAGGAACCAACATACATGAACTTTCATTTGCATACATTTTTTCATTTGATCCTCACAAAAAACTTCTCTGAGTTATGCAAGACAAATAGGGCTCAGGGAGAATAACAAATTTTTCCTAGGTCATATGGTTAACAAGCCTAGAATCAAGTCATGAATCTTGGGGAAAAAATTATCCTTTTGGGAAAAGGCTCTTTATTATTTTAATTGTTCTGTGGTTACTAAATTTCAGCAGGATTCTAGAGGCTGGTTTGGTTTAACTTACATTGTATGCAAAAGAAAAAATAAATCAGACTTTTTAGGGAGAGGGTCAGAGTTATGTTAAAGATGGTACAGTCACCAGGAGTGGCAGAGCTAATTGTTGTTGCTGTTCGTCCTTCATTCTCAAAGAGGACTGTGACATCAGGGAGGTGATGCTATGACCTGCAAGTGAATTGGATTTAAGTGAGGGAGGGCTGTGCAAGGTCACCAGCCTCACTTTATCCTCCAGAGCCATCTGGGTCCAGTGGCAAGATATAGATCGAGATGACTGAAGACAGCCCCAGATACTAGGAGATCTTGGCCTTTTCAAGCTAAGGTCTTTCCCAGGTCTCAGTTTGACTGAGGCAACACCCATTCAGTGATTAAGATTTAATGAGAAATGAGGCAGAGAATGACCTCTTTACCTAGTCAAAAAAAATTGATCTGGAAGGGAAAATCCCTCAGGATTTCTCACCAAAACAGAGACAATTGCTATTTACATTCATTCTGAATCAATCAGGGCCCAAACGATGACCAAGCAGGGCTTGGCCTGGGACCTGTTATTGGCCAATCACTGCCACAGGGAAGCTGACTGCCATATTGCTTCGACTCCAGGGTTCTGAGTTATAATGGGCTAAGCCGAAGTGACCCAGATCAGCAATGGAGCAGGCCAAAACTCTCAGATTGACGTGTAGTAGAATCAGGTTGGTGAGTGGCTGTTGTACTTCCATCCCAGAAAGCCTAGTTTCTAGATAAATACAAAGACAGAAAGATGGGGAGAGAAGGAAGGAAAGGTGGGAGGGAGGAAGAAAGGAAGGAAGGAAGAAAAGAAGAAAGGAGGGAGGGAAGGAAGGGGAAAGAAAGGAGGGAGGAGGGAAGAAGGAAGGGAGGGAAGGAGGGAGAGAGAGAAGAAAGGAAGGAGGAAGGAAGGAAAGAAGGGGAGAGAGGGAAGGAAGAAGGGAAGAAAGGAAGGAAGGAGAGCACGGAAGGAGGGAGGGAGGGAGAAAGGGAAGGAAGGAAAGGAGGGAGGGAGAGAGGGGAAAGGAAGCTTGCCCAGAAGACTGGACATAGTTATAGTTAATGCCTTTATTTTGAGTAGATCCATAATCTGGATATCCATAAACTGGATAATCCATCATTCATATTAGAGCAAGGCCAAACCTGGATAAGATTATGAAATAACAAAAGTGTATTTATAGTACCCATCTTCCTTATTGGTGCCTCTTCTTCCCAAGGGTCACAGGGTCCAAGCACGCATTCCGGGAACCCCGTCACTGAAGCTGGTCCTCCTTGATCTGTGCCTCACAATGCCTCCATCCCCAACTTGTCAGTGTTACATCCTAAGATTCCCCTCCAGTAAAATTTACCTATCCTGTTTCTCAGGACCTCAAACTCTCTGGGCCTAAGACAGTATCTAACCTGTGTTGATGGGTTAATAGGAGAGGGCTAAGGGAGAAAGTTTTACAGCCCGAGGACTCTTTTCCCTTGTTACCTGAAAAAAAAAGTGAGAGCAGTCGACAAGATGACCTCCCTCCCAGCTCTAAAAGGCAATAATTCTGTAATTTTCTTTTTCAGGAAGGACATGTTCATTTTAAGAGTGACTTCCTGGAGATGGCGCCCTTATTTTTGTGGTTTCTCCAGGAGAATGAGTAATAGTGGAAATTTCAAACTAAGGAGAAATGATTGGTGATGCCTGTTAGTGTCAGGAGTGGCATTTTTGTGACAAGCACATACATGCAGAGCCCCTAAAGCCCATTTTCTGACAGGAAGGTGAACTAAATAGGCAGAATGAGACATACATTTTGGACAGGGCCAACATTGGAATTCGTGATATTTGACTAAATGTATACATAACAAAATTTTTTTTTTGTTTTAGGGTTTTTTTAAGTAGGGGAGAGGTAGAAGGGAGAGAAAATAAGTGCTTATTAATTGGAAAAATGTTTTAAGTTAGGCTAACTTAATTTTTGAAGTAGGTTTTAAAAGAGAGGAAGTGGGCTGATGAGATGCAAGCAAATACAATACAATCCTATATATGAGAACTCACAACTAAAACACAACTGCAGTGGGAACCAGAGGACTCAAGCACCTAATTTCAAATTCTAGTGGATAGAGTTGATAGAGCACAGGGGATAGACCATCAGGCTAGAGTCAGGGAGATCCGAGTTCAAATCCAGCCTCAAACACTTACTAGTTGTATGACCCTGCGTAGTCATTTATTGCCTCAGTTTTCTCATCTGTAAAGTAGGATCAATAATAGCACCTACCTCCTGGGGTTGTTATGAGAATCAAATGAGATCATCATTGCAAAGCACTTAGTACAGTGCCTGGCACATAATTAATGAAAGATAAAAGGATAGTATCATTAGGTGGATTTGAAACTGGCAAGATAGTGTCTATAGGAAGAAAGGTCCTAGAGGAGCACTCTAGTGATCTATTCTTGGCCCTACACCATAACTTTAACAGGTTTGGGGTTTGTTTGGTGGGTTGGATAAAGCCATGAGAGTGCGCTTATTAAAATTACAAATGACAGAGTCAAGATCCAAAGTAATAATAGCTAACTTTTTCATAACGTTTGAAAGGCAATAAGGCACTTTACAAATATCATCTCATTTAATCTTCACAATAACCCAGTGGGATAAGTGTCTTTGTTATACCCATTTTGCAGGTTAGCAATTTGCCTGTGAAGTCACATAGCTAGTAAACGTCTGAAGCAAATTCCAAACATAGAACCCCTGGACTGCGTGTGTCACCCTCTATCCACTTGGCCACCTTAATCAGCATTTATTGTTCCTACTTGGCCAGGTGCTAAGGATAGAAGGGCAAAAATGTCCTAGTTGCTCCCTCAAGGGCATGCTACATTCTGTTGGGCAAGAAAGCGTGAAGGCTGGGAGACCACTTCCATACTCAACTGTTGGGGGCTATCACTAATCTTCTTGACTTAACGTCTTGCCGCCACCCTCCAATGATTCTGGATGAGAAGGTGAGACTGACTTTGCACAGCTCTGCCTCACTTAAATCCAGTTCACTGGCAAACCAAGACATCACCCTCATGAGGTCGTGGGTCCTCTTCTAGAATGAAGGATGAACAACGACAACAACAAATACTTATTAAGCATGTAGTTAGGTATTGTCCTAAGTACTGGGGGTGCAGAGAAAGGCAAAAGACAGTCCCTGAGCTCAAGGAGGTCGGATTTAAGCCAGGACTTCAAGGAAGCCAAAAGAAAGAGATGAAGAGGGAGACTCTTCCAGGTCTGGGAGATGATAGCCAGTGAAAATGTCCAGAGTTGGGAGATGAAGTATTTTTGGACTGAATCTAGTAAGAAGAAATTTAGATTTAATAGAGATTAATATAAAAAGTCTTATATTGAATTAAAAAACTGACAGCACAACAATAAGATAGGAGGAGCTTAACATACCACAGATCTCCTGTAAAAGATATAGGAGTTTTAACTAGCTCAAAATGAGCCAAGAGAGTGATATAGCAGGCAAAAAAAAAAGCAGATGCAATCTTAGGCTGCATTAAGAGAGGAACAGTTTGAAGGACTAGGGAGGTGACAGTCCTTCTATGCTCAGACCAGGTACAAATATTGCATCCAAATTCAGGGAATCACATTTTAGGAAAAACACTAGTGGTAAATTGAAGATCATCCATAGGAGAGCTACCAGGAAGATGAATGAGTTTAAAGTCATGCCAGATGAAGGATGAAAGTAGTAGTTTGGGCAGCTAGGTGGCACAATGAGTAGAGCTCCGGCCCTGGAGTCAGGAGAACCTGAGTTCAAATCCAGCCTCAGACATTTAACACATTTACTAGCTGTGTGACCTTGGATAAGTCACTTAACCTCAATTGCCCTGTCTTCCCCATTCAAAAAGAAAGAAAGAAAGTAGTAGTTCTGAATCTGGGGTCCATGGACCAGTAGAGTCTGTGGCTTCAAGGTTTGATGAACTCAGATGGGGAAAATTACATCTGTATTTCAATGTAATTGGTTGGGTTTGTAATCCTATAAATTTTATTTCATACATTATAAAAAATAATTAAGGGGTCCATGACACAAAATAGGTGAAATATACAGAGTGAAAGGACTTGGGGGATATGAAGGTTCTATGAAGGAAAGAACCTGAGGGTTGGAGGAAGGCAGGGAAGAGAAACAGAATTGTTATCTTCAAGTATTTGATTATTGGCTGTGGAAGAAAAGCAACGTGATAGAGAGGGACCAGGAATTGAGCTTGAAATCTCAGGAATCAAAGAAGCTCTGAATCCTGGCCCTGCCTCCTGTGAACTCTATGCCAGTGCCCAAATCACTCCAGCTCCTTGAGCTTCTGTTTCCTCATCTGTAAGATAAGGGCTTTGGGCTAGAGGACCTGTAAAATTCCATTCCAGAGCAAAATCTGTCATTCTAATCCTAGAAAGGATTAGATTTATCCTACTTGCTCTCAGAGAGGAGAGCTGGAGCAAAAGGGAGAAAGTATCAAAGAAGAAAACTTGGGTTTGATATAAAGAAAAACTTCCTAAAAATCAGACCTGTCTGAAAGTAGAACAGATTGCATTGAGAGTAGTGAGTTGTCCCTCAATAACAGTCTTCAAGCAAAGGTTTAGCAGCCACCTGTGTATGCTGTAGAGAAGTGTGTTATCCAGATTTGGGTTGGACTAAATGACCTCTTAGGTCTCTCCCAACATTGAGATTTTGTGAAAGGTTAAGTAAGGGATATATGTAGTGGTACCAATTGGGCACATACAAAAATTCTGATGATGGTGAGAAGACTGAAGACTGGAATTTAAGTGAGAAGTAACTAGAAGTTACTGAAGCATTCTGAAAAAAGTATCACGATGAATGCAGTAGGTCAAAAAGAATATTTTTGGTAGTAGAGTTTTTTTTAAAGCCCTAGAAGCAGTATTAATTCACATATAAGATTCCAGGGACCTGGATGAAGCATACCTTCTAGAAATAAAAACAAAAAATCAATTTTTGATATAGGAAGAAAGGGGATGACTGCTTAGAACACCAGCTGGTGATCAGTAGCAGTCATTAGAAAACATCATGATGTTTTCAGGGATATTTTCACCAAGGAAGTCATAGACCTTGGTAAACAGGAACTAATTAATTTTCACAGGACCCTAGAGAAAGAATAAGTGTCGTTCTGCTCTTGTATAGAGCAGGTGAAGCACACAAACTTTAAGTGATTTAGGCTGTATCTCAAATGTACTTGTGGCAGGAATGGGAATAATAGGTCCCAGTAATTCTAACTTGCAGCCTTTTTTGTTTTTATTTTTGATAACTCAAATACTGTACTGTGACAAAAAGGACAAGGATGTACGTTTTCTTATAAATGACTTAAATACAAATTAATATCAACCACTGCATGAACTAGCTATCCTATATCGGACCTTTTACTGTATATAGTTATTTTGCAGGACGTGGTTGGGCCCTCCTTACATCATCATCACCATAATGAACAAACAATGGACTATTACAACATGCCAGACATTAAGTTAGGTGTTAGAGATAAAAAGAGATAAAAGCGAGACCCCGATTCTGAGTTTAAGATAGATTAAAACAAACTAATATGAATGTGTGCATTGAAAATGTAGGTCAAATAATGTTTCTACTATACTGGTAATAAAATTTTGTTGCATATGGTGGATAAATACGATAATTGATGAGCTAGTACAATCATCTATTCCATGATCAAATCAACTTTGCCACTGCTTCCATAAAAAGTGTGTCAATCTACTCCCCTATGATTCTCCTCACCATTCCAGTATGACACACGTCCTAGTCAATCCTCACAACCTCCATTTGCACAGATAGGTGAGATCCTCAGACAGCAGCTATTGCTTCTCTCCTCAATCAACTAAGGGGCTGGTTGTGGGGTTGTTTTTCTAATGCTGTGGCTGAGTATGCTTTCCCCCTCATGGTTATTGACCAATATTAATTAGCAAGACAATTAACTTTTAGAAATAGCTCTTTTCTTTTATTCCTTTTTTCTATGTTGCTTCATTTTTATTTTTAAAATGAATTTATTTTACAAGTATTTATAATATTCCAACTGCCACCCCCCACCATTGAATGGGTATTATCTACTGTAGTAAAGTTGGTACAGTATCTCCAACTCCCAAAACTCTGTTACATATTTTTCATATAAACAAAGTTTATAAGAAAGTGTAAATTCAGTGGAAAGCTATAAAATGCTCATTATTATTGTTGTTTGTCCTTCATTCCCAAAGAGAACCATGACATCAGGGAGGTGACATCACATGCAAGTGAACTAGATTTAAGTGAGGGAGTTCTAAACTAGCTTACTTTTATAGATGACCCATAAGACACAACCTCCTTTCCTCAACCAATGTGAACATATTTCCTGTCCAACATCACTTTTGTTCATCCAGTAGCTTTCAAAGACTTTTAAATCGATCAAGGATTCTTTCCCACTTGCTCACAAAATCTATGATTCGTTGATTCAAGGCCTTGTTCATATCCATTTTTTCATATATTCCATTAAAACTAGAGTATGAATTAAATGATAGTGTTACAAGATAAGATCTAGGGACCTATAATTTACATGTTTCCTTGAAAGTGGTGTACAAGGTAAGAAATGGTAGAAACTATACAATATACTGCAAGTTGCAAAAAGTTTGGAAGCACCTACCAAATACACAGAAAAGTGTGGCTGAGTAGCCAGAATTATACGGTAAATAGTTCATAAGTTTATCAAGACAAATTGCTGTACTACAAATACAAACCTCAAAATATCCTTGAGATGTCAACAAATGAACCATACTGGTACTGGAACATAATCATAAATAAAACTCATATGGCAATAACTATTATTATTATTATAAAACTATTACTAGCAATTGTCTAAGCAGAATGCTGACCCACAAAAATTTTAAAACATTTTTGTGACCGATTCATTCTTTTTTTTAATTTATATAGTGTTTTATTTTCCCCCAGTTACATATAAAAACAGTTTTTAACATTGGTTTTTAAAACTTTAAGTTCCAAATTCTCTCCCTTCCACCCTCCTCATCCCCCTCATTGAGAAGGCAAGCAATTCGACATAGGCTATACGTGTTAAAACAACATTTTCAAAACATGTTGCTATACCAAATGCTTAGGACCTTTAATCAGTGTGGGATGAAAAGCTCTCAAAATATAGAGACTTCATAGAAGAAGATGAAATCATGTGGGAATGATTCTTTGTGGTTATTTATATTTGTTGATAATTACCAAGTTTGATTTTTTTCAAAGTTACAAATAAATAAATTAAAATATTAGTTTTTTTAAGATGAAGTTTTCAAGTCTGCAAGTATGCACAAGGTAGGTTCCCAAGGTTTGGGTTTTTTTATTTGTTTGTTCATTTGTTTTAAGTTCTTTAGCAACCTTTATGATGTAAACAAAATAAGGAAAGAAAAAGAAAATTCTTAGCATTATTTCATCTAATTTATGAAGTGTTATTAATAACATTTAGCAAAGTGATATACTTTTTCCTTGGTACTCAGAAAAACTGATATTAATTACTGAGCACCAAAATTGTTCTGGTAGCAATCTCCTGCTTTAGCCTCAATATGACATCTTAGAAGGATATGGATTATGGAGTCAGAGTTCCCTTGGTACAAATCCTATCTGTGATGCTTACTCCTTGTGTGTGACTTTTGGAAATGAAGGCTTTGGACAAGATAGCCTCTGAGGACCCTTGCATTGCTATATCCATGATCCTTTGAGAAAAGGCTCTTCATATTCAATTTACACAGGCCCATAAATCACTATGAAGGTTTATGCTGCCACCTAGTGTTTAAGAGAGGAAAAAATAAAGGTTTGTTTTACATCCGAAGTTGATTATGCATGCTCATTCAACAAATATTTTTTCATTGACTAATGTCCAAACCACTGAGTTAGGTGCTATATGGAATCCAGAGATTAAAAAATAAAATAGCCAAATTAAACAAAAATACACAGCCAAATAAAAAATACACAGCCGAATTAAAAAAGATATACAGCCAAACAAAAAAAAAATATTTAAAGAAATACACAGCCTTGTCCTGATGTAACTTAGTACCCCAATACTTTCTGGTGTGCAAATGTGAAATTACACATTGGCTTCCAGGATGGCATATCAGCCACTCTTCTGTTTAAAAATCTTGCCATAGTATGACTGTGATTGCTTTCATTCTATCTTTCCTCCCTTTGTTTCTTCTTTCTGTTGCTCAATTAGCTTTTCTCCTTTTCCTATCTCTCTTTTTAGTTCTGTTATGACTTCTTAAAGCTTTCAGCCCAGGCTATGGCTACCATCAGCTACACTCAAGACCCAGAAATACTGCATAGACTTCTTCCAAATAAGAACTGCGCTCTCTTCCTTGGGCGCACATATATGGTTAAATATATGAACAGCACATATGCCTTTTCATCAGTGCTTGGCTGGAAACGTTCCCTTCATTCTGTTTTCTCTGTCAAAGGTCTCAAGCTACTCGTTTCCGATGGCATCAGCCAGCTCCATTCGACAAGCAGCAGACATGGGCGATAGATAATGTCTATATTGGGGATGGTTGCATAGACATGTGCAGTGGCCATGGGAGATGTTCACAAGGAAACTGTGTGTAAGTATGTTTTATTCCTTCTACAGAAAGCTTTTTGTTCACATTCCAGTTGGCTATCTTCTCAGAAGCTGGTTTCTGAATCACCCCAAAGCTTCCATTAGGTTCTGTGATTTGTTTGTGAGATTATTTCCTCTTAAAAGACATAACAAACTAATTAGGAATTTGCTAGGGCACATTATGTTTCCTATCAAAAAAATCAAGAACTTGATGGGAGAACAATTCATGATAATTAGCAATATTTTTAATTTTCTTTGGTATTCTTTATTTAACTCAATTCAATTTACCAAATGTTTATTTAGGATACAATATGTGCTAGGCAATGGAGATACAAAGACAAAATAAGACATTGCTCCTGCCCTCAAAGAGCATACACTGTAGTAGGAAGGATAAGGCATATACACGAGTAGTTGATTGATTGGTGTTAATTAACCTAGTCATTGAATAAAGGAGTATATGACCCTCACTGTTACAAGAGGATGTTCAGAACATCCCCATACAGATCCTTCTGACATTGCTGCCCACAATACTCCTCTAAGCAGTTAACAGAAGACATTAGAGACAGAAAAGAAATCTAAAAGTGTAGGAGATGTCTGAAATGTTGGACAGAGGTTAAAAGTTTGAAGATGTTCATAAGAGATACGGCATTGTGTTGGAACCTGAGAGAATCATTTAAAAATATTCAGGGGGCAGCTAGATGGTGCAGTGAGTAGAGCACCGGCCCTGGAGTCAGGAGGACCTGAGTCCAAATCCAGCCTCAGACACTTGACACGTGTACTAGCTGTGTGATCTTGGGCAAGTTACTTAACCCCAATTGCCCTGCCAAAAAAAAACCCACAAAAAAACCAAACAATAAAAATTTTCAGGAGTTTTCTGCATTAGGACCACATTTAATTCACCGAAATAATTTTTCTTTTAAGTTTGAACATATTGCATGATATGCAACTCTTCTATTATTAACTTGCTAAAATATGTAAGTATATCCACATTTATGTATTTATTGCATATTTTATATATTGCATGGATCTATGTAATGGTAAATACATGCAGATAAAATATGTTTATATTTTATATTGAAACATCTATACAATATAAAAATACATCAATACAAATAGCACAATTTCCTGTGCTATTTATATAGATGTATATGTGTATTACCAGTTGACCATGTTTATTCTGATGAAAATTCTCTGTAAATGCTGTAAGGCACTTCATATATGAAGCCTGGGAAGCTTCTGTGAACTGTTAGAAATAGTGTGCTGCGTGCTTAGAGGGTCAGGGATGAGAATGAGGAAACCACCATGCTCCATTTTCAGAGATGATGCTACTCAATAATGAATTATGATCTTTGCATCAAGTACAGCTGAAGAGGCCAGCAGAAATCCACTAAACATATACGAAGTTTCTCTGATGACTATAGGTAGCTAATATTCCAAGAATCAGTCTCTTCCATATTGAACACATGTAATATGAAATATGAGCATTGATTAATGATAGTAGTCACTACCAGAAGGGTCTTTTGATGTTTGCCATGAGGCTTCCAAGGCTTCTACTTTTGCCCAAAGTATTTTTTTCTTTTAAGATCAATAGTTCTTCTTTACAGTCTTACAAGAAGTTGGTCTGTTAGCTGGGCTTGGTTCTCAGCCATCTTCCTTACTTGAAACTGTACTTAAGTGAATGCCTAAAAGAGTTTCTTTTCTGATCCCTCATTAATCTCATAACCCTTTGAAAAGCAAGAAATAAAAAAGATTTCCTACCTTGTTAGAAATCAGTCAAAATAGATTCATTTTCTTAACAGAGACATTGTACATTGATAAACAAGAAGGAAAAATTGCTTTCTTGCAGTAAACTTCGTTTAAAATATAACGTTAATTCATTCACAGTTTATTTCCAACTTGAAACATTTTAAAGAAGGTTGTTTTCTTAAATCTGTTACTACATGAAGTTAAGTAACCTGTCCTAATTCTGGATGAAAAATGGTAACAGACTCTCTTACTTAGCACTGATTCTCCTCCTTTGTTTTTCTTCTTATTCACAGCTGTGATGAGCAGTGGAGTGGCTTGTATTGTGATGAGCCAGACATCACCCTCCCAACACAACTCAAAGACAACTTCAACAGAGCTCCATCCAACCAGAACTGGTTGACTGTGAATGGTGGGAAATTGAGTACTGTGTGTGGAGCTGTGGCTTCTGGGATGGCTCTTCACTTCAGTGGGGTTGGTTCTTGGCTTTCAGTCACTTTAAAAAAAATTTAATTAATCATTTTATTAAAAATATACTATTGAAAACCAGTACCACAAACTCAACTCACCTAGTACCTTTTTACATTTAAATTAGGAGGCTTTAACCTCTTTTGTGTCATGGACCCTTTCTAAGTCTAATGAAACCTACAGATCCCAACTCAGAAGATTATTTTAAATGCATAAAACAAAATGCATAGCATTACAAACTAAACTAAAGGTTAGTGAAAATAAAGGTGTAATTTTGTTCCCATCCAAGTTCACAAACCCTGTGAAATCTGTCCATAGGACCTAGGTTAAGAACCCCTAATTTAAACTAATTTCAGTGCATGAAATATCCTAACATTTCAGTCCGACTCTCCAAGTCCCTTTCAGGACTCTCTGTCTACTCATTCTCATTCCCTTTTCCTATTATGTAATCATGGTTAGTTTATAATCTATTTTCCTGGTTCTGCTCTTTTACATTACTTTGGTTATTTTATAAAAGTCTTTCTAGATTCCCCTGTATTCCTCAGACCTGTCATTATAGTATTCCCTGATATATTAATGTGCCATGATTTAGTTAATTATTTCCCTATTGTTGGACATTTGGGTTACTTCTTGGTTTTCACAGTTACTTATAATGCTAAAGTGAAAACCCTTGACTAGGTAATTCTTTTGCTTTTGGTAACACTTTTGAGGTACATTCCCAAGGCTGCAATTCTGGGGTCAGAGTAAGTCATTTTAGCCAACTAGCATTTATTAAGCACTTATTGTGTGCCAAGCACTGTGCAAACCCTTGGGAATATAACTGTAAATGGGAAGAAAGTGTCTATCCTCAAGGAGCTTATGTTCTAATGGGGAGAATGACACAAGAAAGGAAACTGAAAAGGGGTAGGCAAAGAGAGACAAAAGTTCCCAACCAGCTTCGGGGCATGGTAAAAGAAGTCTGGAGAGCAGCCTGGAGAGGAATGAAATATCAAAGGATATAGTTCTTTTTGTCTTTTTAGTTTCAATCATGAGAGGCGGATTAGATAGTAGATAAAGAGCTAGCTGCAAAGCCAGGAAGACCTGGGACCAAAGCCTGCCTATCACATACTGGCTATGTGACCCTGGGCAGGTCCCTTCATTGCTCAGTGCTCTAGATAAAGACTAGGATTTGTGCAGAGAAAGTATTGATGTGCATCAGTAGAGGAAGTTTCATCATGTAGAAAGAAGTCCCTTATAATGATGAAATTGCAGGTCTAGTCCCTATCCTTATTTCAGTCATGTCTTCATCCATTAACTTCACTGAAGCACTTTGTTCTTTATTAAGTTAACTTGGAAGCTTAATAAGAAATTAGGTCATTCTTATCATATTTATACAAATCTCTAGTCAAATTGTGACATTTCAAAAAGCAAAAAAAAAAAAGATTGCCTAAGTTTTCTTATCAAAAATCATGATTTAGTTTAGCTTAACTATACAGGGTAGTATTATCCCAGGTCACATTAAAGTGCACATAAAAAATGCTTTAAATTAATACAGTCCCTATCAGGGGAAGAGTTTTGCATAATGTTTGGAAAGCTCCATCTGGATGGTGTTTTAATTGAAAACTGTCAAATTTACCACAGATTTAGAATTTAGAAGCCAAAAATCTGTGAAGTGAGCTTCAATGGCTCCTGAGTTTATTAATGATAATCAATCCTTTTTTGTAATTATCAATAATTACAAAACACTTATGCTTGTAACCATATATGCTTGTTCACCATGACAATTTTGACTAGAAAAACTCTTCCTTGTACCTCAGATTCCAATCCTCTGCAGAATCATTCCACATTTGAAGTAAAAAAAAAAAATTGGCTTTCATTTTTTTTAAAAATACCATTACTTCAGGACCAAACACTTAAATTGCCTTCATTCCCAAGAGCTGTTATTACCATAGCGAAGAAAACTCCTAGTGTGGGAATCCCTTCCACCAATGCAAATCAACACAACTATGGTTTTGTATATAAATTCTAGGGACTTAAGGAATTACCTGAGTCACAAAAAAGTGACTCACCTAATATTAAACAGCTACTAGGTATCAGCAATAGGATTTCAATAAGTCTATTAATCAGTCAACAAGCACCTGCCAGCAATTAAGCACCTCCAAGAGCCAGGCACTGTGTAGACACAGGGGATACAAAAACACAAAGTGAAGCAGACCCTGCATTCTGGCAATATACATTCTATCTGGGATTTGAACGCAGCTTCCTAACTTTTAAGCCAATATACTCTCTGTCATACTTGCTGCCTCTCCTACCTTTACCAATGAGCTAAATTATTTTTTCATTTACTCATTATCTACCATCTTCCTCCTTGAATTGCCCTCACTGCCTTAGAGCTAGTTGCCTTGAATAGAGCGCATTACTGAAATTCATGATTTATTTTCTTATGATAATTATGTCTTGCTCTAAAACCAGCAAGGACACATTAAGCATTTAAAGGCTGGCATAATTACAAGCATTAACTGGGAATCAGGAGATTAGATCCTAGCTCTGCTAGCGATTATGGGAGATTTGGTCAAATCCTTTGTCCCAATTTCACTCATCTGTTAAACTGAAGCAAAATAATTTTCTATGTCTCTATACTGCCCACATACAGTAAGGAATGGGTCATTTAATTTGCTAACATGCCTACAATTCTTCATTGGCAAGGCAGCAAGCATTTATTAAGCACTTACTGTGTGCCAAGCACTGTGCTAAGCTGTCATAGAGAAACAAGTATTGTTCCTAGTGCATCTAATGATAATTTAGTCAAAGAAATTTTCAGATGTAGGCATAAACAAATTTTATTCATTTAAAATTGTCATTATCACATAAAAAATAATTCTCAGCTCAATGTCTGATTAGTAGTTGATGCTTTAAAAAAAAACACTAAGCATAGTAATTAGCCAATGATTTGAATAAAAAACATAGGGTTGTTTATGCTTCAAGATATGTAGATAAGAAAAATCTCTCTCAAAAGGATCATCTTATGGTTTTGTAATTACTTGATACCAGTGAACTTCCTAACCAGCTCCCTCACTAAATACTACATACTAAAGGTTTTATTGATGTTGCTGTTTTGCATTCTGGTTTTATTTATTTTTTAGGGATGTAGTCGAGTATTAATCACAGTGGACCTGAACCTCACCAATGCTGAATTTATCCAGTTTTATTTTATGTATGGATGCTTGATAACACCAAACAACCGCAACCAAGGAGTTCTTCTGGAATATTCTGTCAATGGAGGCATTACCTGGAACCTTCTAATGGAAATTTTCTATGACCAATACAGTAAACCTGGGTTTGTGATCTTTTCATACCTACAATAACTCCTATGGTTGAGGAAGTTGCATAGTTAGGGCAAGGTAGAACAATGAGAGATTTTAGTAATCCACACCTTTCTACTGGTAGAAGGAAACCTTATCAATTATCGAATCCAACTTCACAGCCAGTGCAGGCTGGATCCCTTCTTCAACATTCCTTGACAGAGCTAAGATGCAGAAATGAGGTTTCTGGCTAAAACAAGTGTCCAAAGCCTAGAACCCAGCTTTAAAGCTCAAAAGGAAAAGAAATGTACTACACTTGCTCCTGAGTAGTTAAAGGGATGTAGAAAAGAGGAAGGACGAAAAATGTTCATCATGAAATTGCTCAATTTTAGAAAAGTTCAGGGAGAAAGTTTAAAAATTCAGTAGTTCTCAGGAAGCCTGAAAACCATTTTTTAAAAAGACTTTTGACAACCCAAAATAAATAGGATTCATCTACCAAGAAGAAATACTTAGAACAAAGATCCTATTTGGCTTCCTAGCAACAACAAAAAAAAAAAAGATTATTGCATAGGAAAAAAGTATATTTGAAAACATAGCCTCACTAGGAAGTGCAATTAAGTCTATAAAATAAGCCACATCAAGTGGAAGCTAATCATTTTGGTAAACCAGAAGATAAGGAAGCTAGGTGGCCCAGTGGCTAGAATGCTGGCCCTGGAGTCGGGAGGACCTGAGTTCAAATATGGCCTTCAGACACTTATTAGCTGTATGACCATGGGCAAGTCACCTAACTCAGTTTCCTCATCTGTAAAATAAGCTGCAGAAGAAAATGGCAAACCATTCTGGTATCTTTGCCAAGAAAACCCCAAGTGGGGTTACAAAGAGTTGGATGTAATTGAAAAGACTCAATGACAAAGCCAAAAGATAATTCAAGGAATACATTGTAGAGTATTTGAAAACCAATGGGAGTTTCCTTAAATACATTAAAGGCAAGAATCCATTGGTGATCACCCATTACTTAAGTCACTAAATATTGGTGATAGGTACATCTTGTAAAAGATGTGCTCTAAAAGGAAAAGGAGATGACAAAGGAACGAAGACAAATGCTATATTATTCTTTACTGTGAAAGGAAGACTCTAGGACAAACTCTTTGATGTAGAATCACTAAACATTTATGTAAGTCTTCTGGGGGAATAGGTTTCTTTTAAGGGGCTTATACTTGACCAGTGTACTTTATTTAGTTCATTGATCGAGGGGGTATATTAGCATGTCTGTAATCTGTGTGTGTGATTTGGAAGCCCTGCCAAGGTTCAAAGGCTATTTATGAAAATCAAGTGGGTTAGGATGAGGAAGTATGTACACAGAAAACTGACTTAAAGACAGGATAGACAAAGACTTCTCAGATGGACAGTGTAGATAGTGTGAAGGGAAGACTACAGAAAGACTTCTCGAATGGACAACGTAGATAACAGTGAATTGGTGCTGAAAGGTGTTTTATTTAGCGTAGCATAGAAGTCATCATGCTTTCCACCAAAGAGAGTTGGGAGCAAATGCTCAAGGCTTAAGATCTGGATTACATTCTTGCCTATATAAATGCTGAATAAATATGCAAGAGCGAATTCACAGTGAAATCCCCAAGTTTGTTCGTGACACTAAGCTCCTCCTAGGAGTGAATTGCTCTGTCAATAGGGACGATAAAAGGAAGATCCACAGGGCTACAAGAATGGGCCAGAAAGTGACAATTCAAGATAAGCAAGCATAAAAAACTTGAGGAATTATTAAAATTATGTTAAAGGATGATCAACCCTGAGCTGTCATTTGTAGCCCAGTCTAGAGTGAATTATGAAAAGATAATTGTTGTCTGTCCTTAACTATCTGAAGTTAACATTAGGAAGCTCATCCAAGTCTTCCTTTGTTGACTCAGAGACAAAATACTAGGCTTTATAGAACATGAAAGTGAGAGTATGTTTCTTAAGTTAAGTTTTGTAAGAATATAAAGTACATAGCTAATATTAAGACAATAGGCAACTAATGAGTAATAATAATTCACATTTTATAGCAGTTTAAGATTTACTAAATACTTTCTTCACAATAGCCCTGTGTAATGAGTAGTGCATTTTCAGCCCCATTTACCAGATGAGAAAGTAGAGAAGTTAAGTGACTTGTCCAGGGTGACACCACTAGTGTCGGAAACCACATAGAAACCCCTCTATTCTAACTCTATTACCAATTTTCTTTTTCTACTACACCAAGGAGTCCCAGGGGCCAATACTGTATATTGCTATGATGACCCAGGAAATGCTACCATTAAAAGCACCAAAGCTAGAATAAGAGAGAGAGAGAGAGAGAGAGAGAGAGAGAGAGAGAGAGAGAGAGAGAGAGAGAGAGAAACAGTGCATGCATGTATACTTGCATACATATACATACACACATATATACACATATATCCAAAATGTTGGCACCACTGGATGCGTCCTGACTATAGGACAGCTTAAGAAATGTGCCTGTAAACTCCATGTTCCCCCATGACATGTCCCATCCCTTGTATGTAGCTACCTACCCAGAAGTCATTCTATCCCTAGAATCCCCCCAGAGTATTTTATAGGATTTTCAGAGATGAGAGCAATCTTAAAATTGAATTAATCCAATCCTCCAATTTTAAAGAAGAGGAAGCCGAAGGCCCACAAGGCTAAATGACTTGAATGAATATATGAATGGAAAAACACTGTTTACTATAGGCCACACACCTTGCTATATTTATACAAACATAAAAATTAAGACAATCCCTGCCCTTAAGGAGCTTAAATTCTAGTGTAGAAATCTATAGTCAGACAATAAGCATTTGTTAAGTGCCTACTATGTGCCAGACACTGTGCTAAGGACTAGGACACAAAAAGAGACAAAAGATAGTCCCTGCCCTCAAGGAGCTCACAATCTAATAGGGGAGACAACAACAAAACAAGTATTTACAAATGAACTATATACAAGATATATAGGAAATACTTTAAAAAGAGAAGGCACTAGAGTTAAGAGAGGTTGGGAAAGGCTTCCTGTAAAAGCAAGGATTTTACTTGGGACTTAAAGGAAACCAGAGAAACCAGGGGGAAGAAATGCCATTCCAGACGTGGTGGGACAGCCAGAGAAAATACCATGAGCCAAGAAACAGTGTCTTATCTGTGTATGAGGAAGGAGACCAGTGTCACTGAATTAAAGAGTATGTGGCAAGGAGTGTAAAGTGTAAGAAAACTGGAAAGCTAGAGAAGGTGGCCTGGGTTATGAAGGGCTTTGAATGCCAAAAAAATGGTTTTGTATTTGATATGTAGGGGAGTGATGGCTAGGGAGGGGTATTTTGGTTTGGAAAGTTACAAGGATAGTGAATAGAAAGTAAATAAATGTCTATGGCCTCTCCATTAGCAATGGCAGATTATGACTCATTAATTGGAAGGAAGAGGAAAAAGGGTACAGAAGTGGCAGCAAGGTAGCTGGCACATTGCTATCAAAAATAGTCAAGGGGTAAAGTGAAGCATGGCCATGGTGGAGCTAGATGGGAGGCTGTGGGAGGCTTGGACCAATCAGGCCACAGGCCTCACAGAAGGCATTTCAGAGGTCAAAGAACTATATCCTCCAGAGAATGCTCTGGCAGTGGCAAAGCAGGTATCTTGCCCAATCACACTGGTAGTTGAGTGGCAGACTGGAATTTGTACCCGCATCTTCTGACTCTAAATGCAATGCTCTGTTCTTTTAATTACACCATGTAGCCTTGTTTTAGAGACTCTCATAAGATACAGACAGAATCTTGAGTTCTCCAGAAAATTATCCAGTTACCACACTTTGGGAATCCTGAGTTATTGGGGAGCGCGCGCGCGCACACACACACACACGTATGTATGTGTATGCTCCAGGCGGATTTAAGGAGAATCTAGAAGTCATACCGTTACTGGACATGTAAACATAAAACATAAAGCAGGCCAAATTGGTTATGACTAATTTGTAGGCAGCTGGCTGGCTCAGTTGGTAGAGCACCAGGCCTGGAAACAGAAAGATCTGAATTCAAATGTGATCCCAGACACTCACAACTCTGTGACTGTAGGCAAGTCACTTAGCCTCTATTTGCCTAATGTATGAGAGAAGGAAATGGCAAGCCACTCCCGTATCTTTCCCAAGAAAACCCCATACAGAATCATAAAGAGCTGAAAACAACTGAATCACAATAACAGTTTGTCATAATTCAATTTCAAAAATCTGTCCTAAATTTCCCCAACAACTTTGCCATATTCTAAGTTACAACCTTATTTCTTGTCATGATTTTATGTCCTTTTGCCAGAAGTTTGACTTCGGTTTAATTTTTTTATTTCCCCCCATTTTAGGTTTGTGAACCTTCTCCTTCCTCCTGATGCTAAAGAGACTGCCACACGCTTCCGCTGGTGGCAGCCTCGGCATGATGGCCTGGACCAGAACGACTGGGCTATTGATAACGTCCTAATCTCTGGCTCAGCCGACCAGAGAACTGTCATGTTAGACACTTTCAGCAGCGCTCCTGTGCCCCAACACGAGCGATCCCCTGCAGACGCTGGGCCTGTGGGAAGGATTGCTTTTGACATATTCATGGAAGACAAAACCACAGGTAAGTTTTACAAGAGCCAGAGAAACAAATCAGAGGGTACACTGCTTTTGCTTAAGTACGGTAGGTAGAATCTGGGTCATCCAAGCAGAAAACAAAGTGTAATAGGAAAGCATCTATGGCTAGAAGAAACCTTGGAAATACTTTCAGCCATGACTTTAGAAATAGGCTAAGTCAGATCCATGGCTATAAAGTCTACTCTCTCTCTGACTGAGTCATCGAAGGAAGACATGACTGATTTTCCAAAAGTCAACATCAGCTGGTTGTGGACATATGCCAAAATATCCTTTAATACTTTTATTCTTTTTGCACATATGTAACCTATATCAAATTGCTTGCTGTCTTAGGGAAGGCAGAGGGAAGGGAAGGAGGGAGAAAATTTCATAAAAAAATTAAAATTATCTTTACATCTAGTTGGAAAATTGTCTTTACATATAGATGGAGAAAATAAAATACTACTAAAAATAGTTCTAACCTTTAATAGACTGGGTTGCAAATGATGGCTTATGGTCCATGCTTATAGGAATAAGCATAGTTTAAATAATTCTTCCCTGTCTCTGCCAAGGGTGTGCTGGAAAATGTTTAACAACCAGTTTTCTGGGGGAAGAGGGTATGTACAAGTTTAATCTGCATTATTCACATTTTATCCATCCCTTCCTTAAGTCAGTATCAACAAAACAATAAATCAAGTCCCTGACCATGTAGTGTCTGCCAATTTCTGAGGCATAAATAAATGCTCGCCCTGCAAATTTAACAATTGGCTCTCTTGAGGTAGTTGATGACTCCAGCATAGCCTTGCCACCGTATAAATTCTCATCAGCCATTTTATGTCACATTCACACAGCTCTGTGAAATCTGAAGTCACCATTCCAGCAGCAGAATGGTATTTAAACCCAGGTCCATTGCCTTTAAATTCAGTGCCCTTTCCAATGCTCCATCTCATTTATAAATGAGGAAACTGAGGGTCAGAGCAGTGAAGTTACTGACCAGTGCCTGACCCTGGGCCTTATTCATACGGGATGTTTAATAAAATGCTGGCTGAGTTTATTTAGATTGCCCAGGCTTACACAGGTAGTAAATAATAGAGGTGAGATTCAAACCCAAGTTATCCAACTCCCAATCCAGCCCTTTTTCTACTGTGCAATGCTGATCTTGGTACTTAGTGAAACTGACATGCCAGCAGTACCTCATACTCATTATTTCTTGTTCAAACTTAATCCTTTAAACTGTAAAGAATGTTTTCCTTTCCTGTATCGAATAAGTAGATGTGCTGTAATAAAGGTGATTTTATTTATAAGGAATTTTTATTCATTGCTGTTTTTCTTTCTGTTTGGTGTAGCATGTCAGATATTCTTTTGAAACTTCAGTTTCCACATCCAATAAAGTGAATTGATTTTTGCTAAATTTCATATGCAGTTGTAATGACATTTCATGTTTCAGATATTGGCTTAGTTCTTGAAGCATCACCCTAGGGATTGTGCTAAGCATATTTCATAGTTATTCCAGTAAGTAGGAAATATATCCACAGGTTATATGCACTTGAGGTTTTTTTTGTGTCTGATTATATTTTGATTCACAATACCATTGCAGGGAGAAGACAATGCAAAATATATAATTCATTTGAAAGCCACAACTGAGTCAGATTCAGAGAATTTAAGGAACAAAGATACATTTAACCAAGAACTGCAAGGTTTATTGTATGGTAGTATGAAAACTAATAGCGGAACACTTATCCATACAAAAAAAGAGAGTACATCTCCATCTCACTGCATCTCATTCCTTTGGTCTAAAAGCCTCTGATACATGTAGTTGAATCACAGGAAATAGCTTGGTCCAGACAGTTGACCACTTCTGGATAGCCCACAATTTTAAGGGCTAGAGGAGACTAATGGAAGTGTACCTTTCTATGAATGCATCACTCTTAGGGTAATCAGATAAGGCTAATGAGACTGAAAAAATTCTTCTGGAGCTATGACCTGTATTCATGGATATTCATTATTTTCCAGCAACATGTCCATCCTTGCCAACCCCTTAAGGCAAAAATGGGTCTGGTCTAACTGGAAAGCATCTCACCTTTAGGAAGCATTTGACTGTGCCACAAATTTGATTATTTATATTTCACTGCTTCAATGACTCTGATATGTGCGTGCAGCCATTCTGTCCATTAGTACAGATTGCAACCCAATCATTCCTTCTCATTCTGTGCAATTTGTGTGTGTGTGTGTCTTCCAATAGATATTCTACAGTGTAGAACTAATTTGGTTATACCACAGAAAACCAATACAATAAGAGGTGAATGACAATTAAATTGCTCAATCTATGGCTTGTTTCACTGAATATGGACCATTAGTTCCCTGATGAACCAAAGCCTTAAATATCTTTGCTGTGAATATTTTTGCTTACCTTGAAAATATTCAAAGGTAAGCTAGAGAGATAACATGGATAATGATTATGAAATTAAACCTACAACTCATATTTCTGTAGCACCTGGAGCTTTGCTAAGTTGGTCTCCAAACAGCCTTGTGAGGATGGGTAGTTCATACTTACATTATCCCTGTTTTACAATTGAAGAAAGACACTGAGGCTCTGAGAGGTTCCCTGATTTGCCTGTGATCTCCAAGGTCATAAGTATCTGAGGCAGAATCTGAATCTTGCTTTCAGGGTCTACAATCTCCCCACCATACCACATTGCCTCTCAAACTGAGTTCCCATTGGACTTACTATTTTTTAGTTATTTCAGAATCATAGAATTTCAAAATTGGAAAGGAGGTCAGAGGCCCTCTAGCCCAACCCTATGCTCAAAACTCAAATGATCTTTACAGAACTGACGAGTAGCAATTCAACCTTTGACTGAAGGTCTCCAGGGTCAGGGAACTCCCTGCCTCCCACCTTTTAAAAGCCCATCCCACTTTCAAATGGTTCTGGCTGTTAAGAACCTTAAATTTTCCTCTTTGCAATTTCAACCCATTACTTCTAGCTCTGCCTTCTGAGCCCATATAAAGTAAGTCAAATCTATCTTCTGTGCTTCAAAAATTTGAAGACTGAACTCGAACTCCAACCCCTAACTTTTCTCTTCTTCACATTAAACACCTCTGCTAACATCAGTCGTTCTTAAATCAGGTGATAGGATTAAGGAGGTAGAAGGAATCTTAAAGATGACTAGAATAGGAGTTTTAAACCTTTTTTGTGCCATGGTCTGCTTTGGTATTTTGGACTCCATACCAGAAAAAAATATTTTCAAATGTATAAAATAAAATACAAAAGATTGCAAAGGAAACCATTTTATTCATTTAAATACAGTATCAAGATATTTAAAAAATACAAATTCATGGATCTAAGGCTAAGAACCACTGAAATAGCCATCTTCAGTTTACAAATTATGATACACCTTCATTTTACCTTTGCCCCTCATTGGGACATCTAGGTTGCACAGTGGATAGAGCACCAGCCCTGAAATCAAAAGACTTATATTTCTGAGTTCGAATCAGGCCTCAGACACTTACTAACAGTGCAAGTCGCTTAACTGTTTGTCTCAGTTTCCTCATCTGTAAAATGGGTTGGAGAAAGAAATGGCAAACCACTCCAGTATCTTTGCCAAGAAAACCTCAAATGGGGGTCACAAAGAGTAGGGCACAACTAAAAAATCACTGAACAACAACTCATTTTACAGATGAGAAAACTCTGGCCAATTAAATGATTTCCCAATGTCACAGATATGGCAAATGGCAGAGCCAACTTTCAAATTCTTTCCACTAATCCATAGTTTTGAGCCACCTCACCATTCTGGTTGCCCTACTCTGCGCATGTTCCATCTTGTCAATGTCTTTCCTAAAATGGGGTACGTGGAATTAGACACAATATTCCAGATACAGTCTGACAAGATCAGAATACAATGGAAATAGTTAACTCCCTCAGTCTGAATATTATCCTTCTCTCAATGCATCCTAGTTTTACATTAGTATCCTGAGCTATCATTTCACACCAACATGTTGAGTTTTTAGTATATAACGTATAAAGCCTTTATTCCACTAAGAATTGCATGTATTTTGGGGATGAACTTTTCCCAGCTATGGCTCTCCTATGCTGTACTTTAGTCAATTTTACATTTATTCCTATTTCAATTTATTGATTATGGCCCATGATTACAAAACAAACATGCTATCTATTTCTTCATCCAAATAACTGATAGAAACGTTGGCGAGAACAAGGCCATTCCTAGCAGTGGTCCTTTCCTTTTGTTCTTTGTCCTGCCAACATAGTTAAAAATAAAAATGTCTTTCCTTTTTGGCCTGTCTTGGTAAGTAAAATGGGCTCCTTGGCACTTAGTTCAACAAGTGCCCTTGAAGAGTTTGGCTTTTGTTTGCTTTGAGTAATTCAGCGTCTTTCATTGAATCTTACTAAGTGCTAAGCCCCAGGCCCAAACCCCTATTAGGTGTAAAACCTATGTGGGTGTGGATTGGCAACTAAGGTGGGGCCCAAGGTGGGGCTAACTCCAGGAAGGGCCTAGTTCACATGTCTGGGACAGCAGAGGCTTTTAGACCATGTGGGCTTAAGTCTGCCTCTTTGTGACGATTCTAGGTCACTTGGGTGAGTTGCGTGTGTGACTCACCCCTGACGCTGAAAAAGATATAAAACTAGGGCTTGGCCTCCACTTCCTTGGAGCTCTTCGCTGCAGCTGTGGTGGCACGTGACTCTGGGCCAGCCCTTGTTCTGAGTTCCCAGGCTAAACCTAGATGTTGGTAACTATGAATCTGTATTGGGCCTGTCTGTTGATGTTTGTAATTTGCTCTGAAGTTCAGGGTGCTGGCTTTTTCCCCTGAACTAAGTGAATGATATTTGTATGCTGAATTCAAGTAAGCTTGTCAACCCCATCACCTTGCTTTCCTTAGTTAAGCAGATCAAAAGAACCTGTGCTTTCTGGGTGCTGGTTGTTGGTGGATCTTGCACCCCCACAGAAGCTGCTAGCCAGATTATTGAAACATGTCCTTAGTATTTCTTTTAAGCCTTAGGTCATTCTGGATTTTAGCCCTCCTGGTACTCTTTTTACAGGGATATGTCACTCTTTTGTGTGGTCCTGAATTATTCAGCTCTGATTCCAATTCCATCTTTTAACACCCAAGAGTCTTGATGAGCTCCCTGAGCCATCAGAGTGGTTTCTTTAAGCAACTAAGTGGTAAAGTGGAGGAGTCCTGGCACTACAGTCTAGAAGACCTAAGTTCAAATTGCTCTTTGTGACCTCAGGCAAGACAGTGGATAGAGCACTGGGTCTGAAGTCAGGAAGACCTGAATTCAAATCCAGGCTCTGTCAATTACTAGCTACGTGACCTTGAGCAAGTCACTTATTTTTGTTTCAGTTTTTTTATCTGTAAAATGGGGATAATGATAGCACCTACCTACAAAGGTTATTGTGAGGATCCAATAAGATATTTGGTAAGCATTTAGTACAGTGCCTGGCATATAGCAGCAGCTATATAATTGCTGGTTATTTTTATTATCATCATTATAATCATTATTATTAAGAGAAGCAGCATGGTATGGAGGAAAGGCGCATTGAACTTAGAAACAAGAAAGACCTGGGTTCAGATTCCAACTCTGACACTATATGATCCTGACCAAGTTCATCTCAGCTTTTGGAACCTCTATTTTTTTCATTTGTAAAATGACAATAACATCTATAAATTGCACCTCCCAGGGTTGCTGTAAAGACCAATCCAATGAGATGATGTCAGCAAAATGTCAGCCATGATTATCTAAACTTACCTTCTCTCTATTTACTGTAAACTCTGTTGGCTGTTTTCTTAAGTGAACGAGCACTGGCTATTCCATGATGACTGTACTGTGGAAAGGTTCTGTGATTCCCCTGATGGTGTCATGATCTGTGGCAGTCATGATGGCAGAGAAGTGTATGCAATTACCCATGACCTAACTCCTACAGAAGGCTGGATAATGCAATTCAAGGTGAGGACTTTTTTGCTTGAATCATATAAGTAATAATTTAGCATCACCTAAACGTAATTCGTAAGATAACATTACTAAAAGACAGAGACAATCTACTCTTTCATTTACTTAATATGCAATGTATGCTTCTTTTTCTTTTTAAATGCCTTTCTTATCATGAACTTAAATATCAACACAAACATTTCAATACAAAAATAACATAAAGGAAATTGTATACAAAACTATAACAGAGCATTCCTGCATGTCCGTGTCTCATTTTGAACTTCCTTCTGATATCTGTGTATTTTTTTTAATTTTTTTCTTGGAGGGGGGAAGGTAGGGCAATTGGGGTTAAGTGACTTGCCCAAGGTCACACAGCTAGTAAGGGTGTCAAGTGTCTGAGGCCAGATTTGAACTCAGGTCCTCTTGACTCCAAGGCCAGTGCTTTACTCACCGTACCACCCAGCTGCCCCTATCTGTGTATTTTTTTGTTTCATTGATGCTCTTTTCTTTCATTTCGTCTTTTTTTGGCTTTATATAACTACTTAAACCAATTCACTCTTTCCAATAAAAGCCCTCTCTTTTTTTAGTTTTCCTTTTATTGCTATGCCCCTCTTATTACCCCCCTCATTGAGCAATTTTTTAAAAGAAATGAAAAATAAAGCCTTCAATACAAAAATGCACAGCAGTATATACACGCATAGCAAAACAAATTCCCACATTTGCCATTTCTAAGAATGTATATCTCTTTCAACACTCTTAAGTTCTTCACTTTTCTGGCAAGAGGTGAGTGGCATCATGTTTCATCTTCATTCTTTTGTACTCAAGTTTTCTACAATGTATAATTTGAAATGAGTAAGATGATGCTGTAGTAATAAATTAAGAGCACTCTTTGTTAAACTCATGGCATAATCTTCAAAGGCATTTTCTTTCTATAATATTCCTTGTTAAAAATTTTTCTATGAGAATAAAGATTCCTTCTTAGTGATTAAAGTTAAGTAGTGGTAGGAGACATGGATACTGATTCTGGCTGTTTCCTCTAATTTACTAACTGAACTAGGTAAACTCTCTTCTTTGAAGAAGGCATCTTTTGGCAATGGGAAGAATTAATTTTTTTCCTATCATGTTTTAATGTTACTAGAAGGGAAAAATTATGGAAGAGAAAATCCCAACCCCAACAGCCACGGCTGTTAGTTGGTCAAGATTCCAGTTCAAGAATTTTAATATTTCACCTATATTACTTCTGCAAATAGAAATGTGTTTGTCATTATGGCTCCTTCCATTATCAAATAAAAGATTCTATGCCCTATTAAAACAAGCTTCACACTTCATTGCATGTTAATGGTGGGTAAGGTGATGTCAAAAATTGTACTACTAAATAGTAACATTTGTAAAACTAATCATTCTCCTTGGTGAAAAATTATGCCATATATAAATGCCAGACCATTAACACAACAATCGCTGATCTGGAAGAATGAGTAGAGGCTTTCCAGGTCAGGGAGCCAGCCAGAAAAGCATAGCAAGAAGTAACCACTACTCCCTGAGCCTACCACCCGCACAACATCTTTGGCATGGTTCACAAACTGTCATCTTTGGCAGCATCTCTACTGCCACTCCCCAACCTTCCCCATGAAGAAAATAAAACTGTATATAATATGGTGAATCTATTCAGTGGTCATCAATTTTCTTATAAAAGACTGTTTGGATAAAAACACTTGCATGTTTAGTTTTTAAACTTTTTTGTTTTGTTATTCTATATATATTAGATTTCTGTTGGATGTAAGGTGTCTGACAGAATTGCTCAGAATCAAGTCCATGTGCAGTATTCTACTGATTTTGGAGTGACATGGAGCTATCTGGTACCCCAGTGTTTACCTGCTGACCCAAAATGCTCTGGAAGCGTTTCACAGCCATCTGTATTCTTTCCCACAAAAGGATGGAAGCGAATCACCTACCCACTTCCTGACAGCTTAGTTGGCAAGTAAGTAAGAAATGAAGATAAATCTTGGTTCAATCTAGTCTGTAATTCATTGAAAGGTCTATTATCAAATGGTTTATAAAAAAGCAGCATTCTGTCTTTCCTCCCACCCTAATGTTAGTTAAGTGCACTGTAACTGTTGCCCTCCATGAGAAAAAAAAAATTCTCTTAAAAATGTCTGCGCTTGTAATCCCCCTGGACTAGGCCAGATGGCTTTGGCAGGCTACTTGTATTTTCGAAGTCTCAATGTCATTATTCACCAAATGGGAATAAAACTGACTGGGGAAGCCATCATAACAGATAGTTACTATCTCATCACCCTTCTTGATCATGGACCCTTAAAGAGAATGATCCTTCCACACGACCTACCTTAATCAGCCAATGGCACGTGCCAAACTCTTAGAGAATTTGTTAGCTATACATGTTGGTTTTTTCTAGATTTAATTTTTGTTTTAACTGGAGCATGATGTTCTGCACCTGCAAAGAAAAACAATTAGCCCGATGTAATGGTGAGCCAAAGTGATTAAGCTGCTTTCTAGTAAGCCCATGGCTATGTTAACTTCAGCCAATTTCAAGAGCTTAGGGCTTTCACTTCATCTTTATAATTTGCTAAAACTGCTGTGTTGATTAAAATAGCCACTACAAAAAAAATCTATCATTTTGTTAGGTAATTATTTTAAAATTCCAAAAGATTTGTGAATCTGTTATTACATTTACTTTCTCCAATGATGTCTCACACTACCTCCACACCTTAGCAGTCCATTTTTAATGAGCTTCTGTGGCAAAAACTGTTAAACAAACACCTGGTGTTCAGTCTTTTGGTGGTGAGCCTCTCTGAACCCAACTAGGCTGGTCCTCAGATGATCAGTACAAAGTCTATTACCAGACTCATTGCAGAATTATAGGACCTACCAAAGCCTGCATTTTGAAGGGATAGCCTTCAAAAACCTAGAGTCACCTCTGGGCCGTGATGAAGCATGAAGGTGGATTTTGATACAGGTCACTAATTAAATAAATGAACATATGGATATTTAGTGCAGGAACCTTACCCCAACACAAATTATGACCTGAAATGATCTGGAGAGTAGCATGAAGTACCAGGGAGTTGAGCGATTTGCCTAGGATCGTGTAGGAAGAAATTAAACCTAATTCTTCCTGACTTAAAGTACGGCACTATTCACCAGGCCAAGCTGCCTCTGGGTTAATTAAATATTCAAGTTAAATAATTAATCATCTTACAAAACTGAGCTAGATATTTAGTTGGGATAGACAAAAAATATTTGAGTAAGATTCTCCCTTATATATGACAAATGATCTTTTCAAAGGAATGCAGCCAACACCTTGTAAACTATATCTTTCAAAAACTTCCCTTATTTTCTTGGAATATTTTTAGAGTTCATTTATTTAACATATGTGAGCACCATACTCTAAGAGAGCATAACTGTTTCAATGATAAAGTATGATGGGGTTTTTTTACACAAGACAAAAAAATATTAATAATAGAGTAATCTAAGGAGGATTGATTGTCAAACTACTTGACTAGTTACTTAATAACTCTATTAACTACTTTTGGATCAAAATGAATATTCTTTTGCTATATTTGGCTGTGAAGTTGTTAATGAAGATTTTATTACACTATTTGTGCCAGAAAAGGGTAAAGGGCTTTCACTTAACCTTTCTAAAAATTTCCTATTAAATTTGCTAGCTGGCATAGTCACTTCGAAGATACTGACGTTCTACTAGGAAATCATGAGCTGTTGCTTTCCAGCTGAGTGAGAACAGCAAGAGTCTTAATGAGCCTCTTTTCAAGGGATTTTATTGTATTTTGTACATTTGTAAAAAATAATAGTATTAGATGAGTCATACTTGTGTAAGTGGGCATAACAATGGCCAACAACCATAAAAAACCTAATTTATGATATGTTGAGGAAGGCTCCAATTATTTTAAATGTAAGATATAGAGTATGATCTTTGTTCAGAAAGTTTGTTTTTTATAAAATTTAAATGTCTCAAGCATTAACAAGAAGCACAAGATATAGAGTTAGATAACCTGGTTCTGTTCTTGGCTCTGCGGCTTCATTTCTCTGGGCCTCCGTCTCCTCAGCTAGAAAACTAGAGGGAGGGTTGCACTAGCTTGGGGGTTCTAAAACCTTTTTTGTCTCATGTACTTGTTTGGCAATGGGGTGAAGCCTATTTTCTGGATCCCTTTTCAGAATATTTTAAATGCAAAAATTAAAACACATAGGATTACAAAGTAAGCCAATTGTGCTTAAATTAAATACAATTTTCAAAACATTTATTAAAAACAAAATGTATTATTACAAACAAAACCAAGTATATTGAAATACAATTATAAAGATATTTGTTAATATTTATTTATATCTGAGTTCAAAGACCCCTGTTTAAAAGACTAAATGAGCTTAAAGAATTCTTCTAGTTCCTTATCTAAGACCAACATTTCACAACTATGAACGGACAGATGAGCTAGTTGTAAGGAAAGGTTTTTCATTAATGCATTTCTTCTTACAAAGAATTTCATACATACTTCTTTTCAGAAATGGGTGAGTATAGTGGAAAATGGACCTGAATAAATGGCTAACTTTTGTCCTTTCTGTGTGTGTGTGTGTGTGTGTGTGTGTGTGTGTGTGTGTGTACGTTGCCAATAGTCCGGTGAGATTTAGGTTCTATCAGATGTACTCAGATATGCAGTGGGCCATCGACAATTTCTATCTGGGACCTGGATGCTTGGATAACTGCAGGGGCCACGGCGATTGCCTGAAAGAACAGTGCATCTGTGACCCAGGATACTCTGGCTCAAATTGCTACTTGACTCACACTCTGAAGGTAAATCTGTGTGTTGGTGGAATTCTACTTAGAAACTGGTTATAAGGAGCTATTCTATTAATAATATAATGTTGTCCATGATGTGAAAGCCTTCTTATAGAAAAGGTTATTATCTGATGACTTCCCTTAGGTACTTCATTTACTCATTCGACAACCATTATTCTCTTTGAGTGCCTAAATTCAATAAGAATAGAGATGTATCGTCCTTATAATTAATTACAATCTGCAGTGTTATTGTGATGTTCCAATGGGTATTTCATTGAAGTTATAAACTTAAATAATGTTAGTGCATGAATTGGGTACCAATGCCTTTAATTCTCTTTTTATGTTTTTTCCTCTCCTAATTTAAAAGCTGCATCAAGCTTTTCTTTTCCACATCTTCCTAGCAGATACATCATGTGAAGTGTGTGGTACTGTTGGTGCTCTTAATGGATTAAGAGAATGCTAGATATGTTATCATTCTGAAGGGTTATATTTTCAACATCTTAACTGAACTCAATATAGTTTTATATGGAGGACACAGTACCATTTTTTAGTGCTAGTATCACTGATAAATATGTAAACCAAAAACGGTTAACACATACCCTTTTATCTTTGACACAAAATATAGGACACTTATCTTTGTGAGGACAGAAAATTACTAAAATGATCACGACAGACTATTGAAACCATGAACGTGAAAGGGAACTAGCAAAAGAAAAACATGCTCCCCTCATTCTTGTCTTCTACAGTAGTCCTAAAATTGATAGATTACATTAATAAAAAAAAAACTAAGGCAAGATTCATTTAACATGGAAAATTTTGATTTAAGATTTTGATCCACTTTCCATAAAGAGAAAACCTACATGAGTATGTATGTAATACATTTTTAAATCATTCGTATGTCTTCTTTTATCTCTTGCCAAAGGCTATTTAGCATTCCCCAGTGAGTTTAAAGAATTTTATGAGTGGCTGTTAAAATGGCCTTTATTATAACCTTCCTAATGAGAATCTGTGCATCTTTTCTGACTTTTATATGCTTGTCTACTCACGTACACTCAGTACTTTCATGGTTCTGTAATCTCGTTGGTTTAGCGTTCCCTATCAGTACAGATAATAGTTCATCCAGGTCTCATCATATTCATTCTTGTCAATGTTCTCTAACAAGTCCTTCACAGATCTAGGCCCATAGGCTAGAGATTCTGCTTGGTCAGGAATTTTTAACATGAGGTCCACAAATTTATTTTAAATATTTTGATAACAATATTTCAATATAATTGGGATCCTTTGTGACCCTATTTATTTTAATTTGTGCATTTAAAATTATTATCCTGAGCAGAAGTTCATAATCTTCACCAAAGGGGCATGCAAGTCAAAAGAAAGGTTAAAAACACCTGCTCTACATATTTTAACATTTTTGAATATTCACAGTGTCCATCTACAACCCTTCACTCTCACCCACCTCCTCTTCTGATTTCCTAAAATATGGTGGGAGTTGTTGTTGTTGTTTTTCCTTTTTCTTTTTTTTTCACTACTTCTTGTGTGTAAACCATCAGTGACAATATGCTTCAGCCTTCTTGTGCACACTATATATCTCTCCATTGCTTTTTGGGTGCTCAACAATTTTAATTCTTTGGTCTGTAGTATTCTATGATTCACATCCATAAAACATCACTAGAAAGATAGTGATATTAAAAAGACGGCTTTTTATGGCAAGTACCAGTTCAAGTAGTTTACAGTTTCATAAAATTGCCAGATTCAGTCTAATCCATGCTCTTTATCCTGCACAATTCTGAACATAGATTTTTTTTGTACATCTATAGAGCCTGTCCAAAATACACGTACTAATAGATTAAGTCAATGGATTGTCTGTCTTTCATGATCTTGGTAGGGGGAATTTTTCATACACTTTGTTTTTCCTATATGACTGATAGGGCAAATGTTTTTGAATAGTTGTGGATATTATTGAGGAGGATCATAATATTCAAAGGCTTTTGTAGAATGTCATCTATAACAAAATCATTTAGAAAACCTCACATAGGGAATCCTTATTACATTTGGACTTTATATAGGAATTCCTCCATGTCACCTTTGATGAGCATACATTACCAAATTTTATATTGATAGATGATTATTGAGCAGTTATCTCTTTGGATTTTTTATATATCAAAGAGTCATATATGATCTTAACCTATGTATAGGAGACACTTTTACTGGAAGATAGTCTTTAAGACTTCATTTTACTCTATCAAGGCAAATGTTTTGGGGTTGGGGAGGTTGGGGGGGTTTTTTTGTAATCAACAAACAGAAAACACAGTGGGATCTTGTATTTTGTATAGTTTTCAATTATGTAGCTGTGAAAATATGCTGTAATGTAGACAATTATCCATGAAAGCCTGCTTGTTCCTCTTGTATTTTGGAGGACTCTCTCTTAATACACATATGGATCATTCTCAAAATGTTGTTATACCAGTGAGAAAGTAGGCAGACAGACTTCTATCTCTGACCTTCTCTGCTACCTTTCTTGCTAATAATACCATTTACCACTTTTTCCTAATCTATTTTTTATACCTTCTTCTAAATTTGGTATTGACTTTGACCTCTGTTGTCATAATTACTACTTAGTACTTGCTGATTAGCAGCCCCTAAAATGGTTTGGTCCTGTTCATTTTTCCAGACTTTCCTGAAGGAACGTTTTGACAGTGAAGAAATCAAACCTGACTTATGGATGTCCCTGGAAGGTGGAAGTACTTGTACAGAGTGTGGGATTCTTGCAGAAGATACTGCACTATATTTTGGAGGATCCACTGTGCGACAAGCTATCACTCAAGATTTGGATTTAAGAGGAGCAAAGTACGTCATCCTATTGGATTTTGCATAAGGAATGGGAACCAAAGAATAGATGAGGAAGGGTGACAATGTTATTTAATACTTGATCAGAGCATTAATTCTGGGGAAAAATAATAAAGGCCTATTATATAACCATTCTAATAAATAATTGCTATTTATCGATTTAGATTTCTGCAATACTGGGGACGAATTGGTAGTGAAAATAATATGACCTCTTGTCACCGGCCCACCTGCAGAAAGGAAGGAGTCCTACTGGATTATTCCATTGATGGAGGCAAGTTTCAATATGCTCTGAACAGTTCTTTTACTGAAAACAGTGCACCATAAAGCTTCATAGTCCTGTGTGCCATACAGATAGATGTACCTGTGGGGAGCTCTTCAGAGTATGTAAGAGAGTAGTACCAGATCAGATAACCACAAATCTATAACTATAGGTCTCAACTGAACATTAAGTCAGTCCCCTGCTATGTCACAAGCCATGAGTAAATGTGTTGCCATAAATATACAGGTTGAAAGAAAACATTTTTAAATTATATATTTTATGAATAAAGAAAATAGCATTTTTTAATATTACCACCTAAATAAGAACTTTTAAATCATGAAAAATCTTGACTCTTGTACAGTATAATAAACACACATATAATCAAAGACACAAAAGGTGCATAAGAAAATCACACTAACTCAGGCTTATCAAGGAATGGGAAGCCTGAGTTGGTTAAAGGCCTGATTTATTGAATATTATTATTGAAATATAGCATTGTTGCTTTGAAGTATCTAAAATAACTCAATGCAATACTGACTAAGAGAAATCTACATGTTAATGAATGGATAAGAATGACTGTTTAGAAAATTAATTGGTCACCATCCCTCTCCTACTTTTATTCTTCCTTAGGGAACTATGATATTCTTCCTTTCCAGGGCTAACACCGCCATTATGCCCTTGATCTCTCCTTGAGAACCTTACTCAATCCCTCCTTCCCTCTCCCTTGAATCTTCAGTTTCATAATAATAATAATCAAGTGCCTTTGAGAGCATCTAATCTAATGCTCTCATTGTCTAGCTATAGAAACCAAAGCCGAGAGAAATTAAGTAATTCATTCAAAGTCACATAGGTAGCAGATATCAAATCTCATATTTAGATCTCTGGCTTCTAACTTCAAATCCATCAATCTTTTCAAGACCCCACTCTTCCCAAAGGCTCATTCATTTCCACCTGCCAACATGCCCAGGAATTCCCTACATATGCACAAAACTTTTTCCCCTCAAATCTATCCCATCTAGTCATCGCCTCCTTTTCATGACCTAACTTAGAAGCGTACACTGCTCTCACTGCTGCCATTCATTCCCTTAGCTTCTTGAAATTTGGCTTCTTCTTTGATCTCTATATTCAAATTGTCTCCAAAGGGTAACCTTCTGGCCACCAAATTCAATCGCTTTTTTTTCCAGTCTTCTAATCCTTGTCTTTTCTACTACATTCAATGCTTTGGATTAAAACGCTCTCTTCCCTTGGCTTATTTAACAATGAATCACCCGCATTCCCATCTTATCTTTCTGGCCCATCTTTCTTTAGATTCCCTTCTTCCTCTCACTTCTAAATGTCTACATCTACCAAGGTTCTGATCTTGTCCTTTGTGTCTGTAAGGCAAATGTCACAATATCAGTAGTGACCATGAATATGTCTGTATAGTTCTGTATCACAGGACATAAGAGACTCTGCATATAGAAGGCAGAATAAATAAAACACTTATTCAGACACCAGAGGATCAAATCCCAAAACCCATAACTCCAGTTCGACATAGCAGTAACTATATCCCAAAACCAGAAAGTCCACTTCATTATAACAGCAAGGAAATTAAAACACGATATCACAGCAGGGAACCAAGCCATCCTGTAACCTTCCCCTCTACTGGTGCCTTCCTGTAAACACCTGCTCACAAATCCTAGTTGTCAATGTCCTCCCTTCCCAAAGTTCTGAAAGTTTGCAGTTCTGAGAGCCCTAGCAGTTCTCAGAGCTTAACGGCTACCCTCAAGGTGTATATCTATATCCATATCTATATCTATATCTATATATATTGTGCTACTTACACAGGATTTACCTGAAATTTGTCTGAATTTTGCCTGAAATTCCTATTCCTAATACCTACCCATTCTTCAAATCCAATCTTGTATGACAGCTCTACTATGAAGGATTCCCTGATTTACCACAGGTATAAATAGTATATATCTTATTTGAACATCAGACCTTGTTAGGAACTCTCTTTCACCACTTTCACATTCTTCCTTCTAATATTCTTCCTAATTATAAGTATGCTCTCTTTATTCATTGTTATATCACCAATAGCACATAAATAAAAACAAAAAAGGTATGTTTAATGATTTAATATTTAGGTGCTTATAAAATATTTGAGGACATTTGAAAAGGTCTTCTTTTGTAAATGGGGTCCCCTGAACTTGTCTTTTTGAGTTGCCACATTTTCCAGAAACATTGGACCCAGAGTATGTAGAAGGCCCTGACCTAGGACCACCTCCCTCACCCTGGAGCTGACATAATTTGTTGTTTGCACCCCACGCTGGACTCCCTGTGTGTCCTTGGGAGTCAAGACAGGTGCCAGTCAGTCTACACTAGACTGGGAAACTGCTTGTGCAGTTGGGACCCTTGTAGACAAGCAGACCATCATCTCTTCATAGTCTAGTAGTTCCCAAGGAAAAAGAATGTTGCTTTTGCCATCTTAATTACTCATGATTTCTCTCCTCTCTTTGTCACAATTTCATAAATATGCAAGCTTCTGTTTGGATTGTGAACTCTAAACCTGGGCTTAGGGTTCCATGTGCATGTTCATTTCTCTTGTAATAAATCTAGTTACAATGCAATGTCTTATAGATATTGTTTTTCATTAACACTTTTAAGTGACTTAAAAATTCTTACTCTAATCATTCTACCATTGTACCATTCCTCTCTTCAGTGAATGATCACTTAATCGATAATTCAGAGATAAACTTCAGAATCGGCTCTAGCTGAATAATCACAAGTCCTAGAAAGGCCATGCATATTAATGACATTTTATTTTATTTTTTAAATAATCTACAAGTTATATTTATATAAAATCTCATAAATTACTAATAAAGTCTTATTTCTGATAAAATATCTAAAACTCTAAATTAATATATAAAAAGAAATAATATAGTAGCCTTTGGGATATTTTCTCTTTGATTACATTTGAAATAGTACAATTTTTCTTTTAATTACTCTTACAATTCCATGCCTTGGTGTTTCAAAATAGCCCAAATAAACAACTGGGTTTTTTTTAATTGAGCACTCCTCTAAACCAAGGTAGAAGACATTGAGTTAATGAAAACTCTTAAGTTCTCATATTCTGCCCGATAACCTATCAGAAGCTTAGACTATTTATACTATTAAGAAATGTGCTTATTTTTGCAAATGTGAAAAAATACTTTATTTATTGCTTATTTTTGTTGCAGGAATTACCTGGACCTTGCTCCATGAGATGGATTACCAGAAGTACATTTCTGTTAGACATGACTACATACTTCTTCCAGAACATGCCCTAACCAATACAACACGTCTTCGATGGTGGCAGCCTTTTGTAATCAGCAACGGGATAGTGGTTTCAGGTGTTGAGCGTGCTCAGTGGGCATTAGACAATATATTGATTGGAGGAGCAGAAATCAATCCCAGTCAATTGGTGGATACGTTTGATGATGGTAAGAAAGAAGACACCAAGTGTTTTCTGCACAATAAACCTTTTGCCCTCTGGTTTATCAAACTTTAATTGTTGAATTGGTGATGTCCTTCTCAACGTATTTTCGTTGAGTATATTAAATATATAAGTATATATTTAAAGTATTTAAAATATTTAAAGTACATTATAAAATATATATAAAAAATAAAAGGTATTAAATATACTTTAATATTGTGCCACTCCTCTTAGGTTCTAGAAACTAATTTCAGAAACTAGAGAGGTAATCAGTTTTTCTTTATTATTCCTCAATATTTAGCAACAAATGCTAAGTTGATGGTACATGCTTTAGTGTTACCACCATGCCACTAAGAAGTGAAAGCTGAGCCCAAGATATATCTAAGTGGGCTTTATTAAATGATATAAACCTACCAGCTAAGTCTGAGGATGATGAAAGTTACTGTAGCATGATTGACTACCTGGAAAGTCCTATCAGGCCTATGCTGAGTCTTCCTGTCTCCACACTCAAATCTGTGAAAAGTTAGAAATAATCAAAATTTGGAAAAATCATATAAATGCAATTCAAGGGAAAAAAGCTTTGCCTTTTTTTTGCCTTTGCTGTTATCAGCAAAATGTTTGTTCTTGATGTGACCTTGAAGCAGGTTTGGGAAGCACTGATTGGCCACGGTATAGGTGAATGAATTTGTAAATAGTCTTTCAAACTTAATAATTGGTCTTTAGGGCATCTTAGTTATAACACATATGTAATGCCTTCAGCAGCCTTAGACACATGGCTCTGTTAAATGGATGACAGGCCTATACTATGCAATTTCTCCTAATTATCTAGGATGACACACATTCAGTAAACCTGGGAGGCAACTGTTAACTAAAGATAGGCAGCCCGCACATTACAAATTCAAATAATTATCCTGAGAATTCCCTCAAAGCTTCTAACAAGAGTTACAAAGGAAAAAAAACATATTGAACTTTTAACAGGCAAGATAAGAAAGTATAAGTGGTTATAATATACTCAATAAAAAGCTATTACCTTGACAAACAAGCAAAAAGGATTACAATGCATTCTATTTAATAAGTGTTTCATGGACTGAGGAAAGTAATTGAACAAAATGGGGATTGCCCTGGCAGTTTCAGCATATAACAGGAGGTAAATGGATCTCACCCCACATGGGGGTTTAGTTCACCATTTAATCTTACTTCTATAGGCAAAAATTTGTAAATTGATGTCACCTAGAATTGTAAAGTGTGCTGTAACAGTCCTGAAAGGCATTTACTAAGAAAAAGGCTAACTGTAATAAATATACTGAAATCATTTTAATTTGGTCATTAATCTGGTCATCATCCTCAGACTTAGCTGGTAGGTTTATATTTTTTGGTAAAGCTCACTTAGATATAGAAGCTATATCTTGGGCTCAGCTTGCCATAACACACTTAGCTCACTATCACACAGTTACAGCTCTGTTACTTTATGAAACAGTATCAAGCATAATTCTCTAATAGTGGGGAAATGTTGCCATTTAAAGGCTATATAATCATTCCACTAGAACTTAAATTTTTTTCTCTGACCTGACTCTGCCATGGCACTAGGCATTGTATGAGCTAAACTAAATATAGATAAATTTGCTAGAGTATGAAAAGACTACTCATCAATTCAATAAATGTTTCTTAAGCTAAGTGCTAGGGATACCAAGACAAAAACACATCAAACCCTGCCCTTTAAGAGCTTACATATTACACTAATAGGGACTACGATGAATTTTAAGAAACTAGGGGGAATCGTAGACGGCTTCACGGAGGAAGTGGCACTTTTGCCAGTTCTTAAAGGAAGAGGAGATAAGAAGAGAGTTCACTCCACACATCATATTTGGCCTGCTTCAATGCACAGAGATAGAAATGAAATGTATAGGTTGGGGAATAGAGTATAGATTTTGTGAAGGAGAGAAATATGAAATCAGTCTAGAAGGGCATGCCAAATGGAGAAGTTTGTATTATATCCTAAAAGTTTGGCAGAAAAGAATTTGGCAGCTGTGTGGAGGATGGATCGGAGAGGAAAGAGGAGAACCAGGAAAAACCAATTAGACGACTATTATAATAGTCTAGGATGGAGGTAATGAGGTTCTGAACTTGGCTGCTGGTCATGTAAGTGGAGAGAAGAGAACGGATGCCAGTACTCTGGAGGTAGAACCAATAAGACATGGCAATTGCTTGTGCATTGAGGGTGAGAGAGAAAGAGTCAAGGATAACTGCAGTTACAAATCTCAGGATCTGAGGAACTTGGAGTAGGGGTGGGTGGGAGGGAGGGATAGATCAGCAGTTCTCTTTTCAACTTTGAGGTAATTTATTTCCCATTTTCCATAACAGAAGGCATTTCCCATGAAGAAAACTGGAGTTTTTACCCTAATGCAGTCAGGACTGCAGGATTCTGTGGAAATCCATCATTCCACCTCTACTGGCCAAATAAGAAAAAGGACAAGACTCATAACATCCTCTCGTCCCGAGAGCTCATTATACAGCCAGGCTACATGATACAGTTTAAAGTAAGAGAATGTTGTTCTTCAAAGTGGTTTCTGTCATTACAGCATTTATAAGGCCCATATGCTGTTCAAAACAGAGGGGTAAATTCAGCCACTCATTCACTGATTACATTCAAAGAGACGTGTTCCGTGGACATAAGTACTGTATTTCAAAAAACACTTATTGAAAAAGCACAACTATTTCTACAAAGAAGCAGCACGGAAGAGTGAATAGAGAGAGCAGGCCTTGGGTTTAGGTGCTGCCTCTGACACTGATGATTATGGTCAACTCTCTTAATCTTTCAGGGTACTCCCATCTCCATCCCTGCCCTCCATCCCACTCCCCCACCCCATCCCCCCACAGCTCATTAAGACAATGAATTGCAAAGCACTTCAGAATCTGTATTGATAGAAGGAATTTCCTAATCAGATATTGCCTATTTATGGGAAATCACAGGTCCAGTCTTAAAAAATAGTTTAGCGAGATATTATCTCTGGGGTCAGTTTGAAAGTGTCAAGAAATATTAACTGTCCTACCACTAAGAAATGCGCACTGTGCCTACTTACTAAATTCTACATCTGTAAACTGGAATACTGCTTTCTGTACTTGCATATGTAAAATCTTAGTAGGAACTTTTGTTTCCCTCTAAAGATTCTTTTCCTTCCTTTTTTTCCTCACTGGACTTTTTTGTCTTTCTGCTTTTCTTGGCTTCTATTTTTCTCTCCATTTTAATCTCTCTCCTTTTCTTTCTTTTTACATAATCACCTGTGCCTCAGTGTCTCATAGGCTCATTTTTTTTCATAGCTGTCAGGAAGATCTGAGTTCAAATATGGCCTTAGGCACTTATTAGCTGTGTGACCCTGGGCAAGTCACTTGACTGCCTCAGTTTCCTCATCAATAACATAAGCATAATAATAGTCCCTTCATCTGTGGGCTATTGTGAGAATCAAATGACATATTAGTAAAGTGTTTTCCAAACACTAAAGCAATATGTAAATACTATTACTGTTATTGTTTATTTTCTACATCTCTAGCTTTCAAATACACTTGTGTCCAAAAGTCCTATAGGGGTATAAAATGCACATAAAAGTTCTAGTAAGACTGCACATACATGTTTAATTCAGATGAGTAAATGAACACATGGTTGGTATCAAAATGAGGCAGTCTTCCCTTCCAAACCTAACCCCTCAACCTGCCCCTTGGATTTTACTTCTTCTTGTTTCCCCTTTGCCTCATTAGTCATCCGCTGCTCTGCAATCTTTTCTCCTCTCCCACCTTCCTCCTTCTAATCTATAAAACATGCCCATTTCCCCCATCCTTGAGGGGAAAAAACCCTTTTCTTCAACCCTTACTACTCCAAGCTCTCATTTTATCCTTCCTTCCCTTTACTACCAAACTTCTAGAAAGAAGAGTCCACATTCTACCTCCATTTCCTCATGCTCACTCAGTCTTCATCATCTCATGTGACCCCCCCTTCCTCCCTCCCAACCCAGCTCTTTCCTTATCAGTAAATCTAATGATTTCTCTATTGTCCCCATGCTCAGACCAGCAATACTAAATATCCTCTCCTCCCTTAACAGCAATGACACTGCATTTTCATAATTCTCCTTGTGTCTTTCTTACCACTTTTTCCCTTTAAATAGCATTACTCTCTTTTAGTCTACTTCATTTCCTCTCCCTTTCCCAAATTCCTTTTTTAAGAAAAGCATTATGTTAATTAAATAAGTAGAACTAGTAATTTTTGAAAAACTTACCTCTGATCTTTCTATTCTCAAGTTGTGTTTATTTAATAAGATTGATAATTATGATTTTTTTGTTTCCTAGCAGGCTACTGATATTTTCCAAATACTTACTCCAAATGTTTGAGGCATACTGTGGTATATAATTCATGATATTAAATATCCATTCACATTTGTTTCAGATTGTAGTGGGATGTGAAGCCAGTTCTTGTGGTGACCTCCACTCTGTAATGCTAGAATACAGTAAGGATACAAGGTTAGTGAAATATTTCATTATTTAATTTAAAAGTAGCCTACAGAGTAAAATTTTTCATCTAAGTTTAACAGAATTTCTTAGAAGTTTTCTTTATTAATTCGTTTAATAAATGTTTATTGAGCGTATACAGTGTGCCAGATACATTGTAGATGCTGGGAATACAAAGACAAAAACAAAACAATCCCTACCCTCAAGGAGCCTACATTCTATTGATGGGAAATAACATGAACATGGATATATAAAAACAAAATAGAAACAGAATAAATGCAAAGTAATTTCCAGGGTGAAGAGCCATCAGCAAGTGTAGGGAAATCAGAATAGCACTTCAGGTTAGTCTTGAATCAATATGGAGATTCTGTAAGGTAAAGGTAAGGAAGGAGAGGATTCCAAGCATGAAATTTGGGGAAGCCTGGACAAAAACACAGAGCTGGAGATGGAGTATTTATGAGTGTAATGTAAAAATGCATGAAGAAGAAGAATGTGCAGTAAGCCTGGAAAGGGAAGCTGAAGCCAGGTTGTGAAGGGCTTTAAATGAAAAAAGAAGAGTCTATATTTATCCTACAAGGACTTGGGAACCACTGGAGTTTCTAGTGCTGGGGAGCGATATGGCGAATTTGGCAGCTATTTGGCGGCTAGATGGGAGAGACGAGAGAGACAGGGAGATCTATTACAAGGTTATTGCAATAGTCCAGAAGAAAGGTGGTGAAGGCCTGAACTAGGATGGTGACCCAGGGAAGGATGAAGAATTGAAAATTATTCCAAGTTTATAATCTGGTTGACTGAAAGGTGGTGGTGCCCTCTAGAAGAAGAAGGGAATTAAGAAAAGGTTGGGGTAAAAGGAATAACAAGTTCTGCTTTGGACACACTGAGTTTATGATGCCTATGGGACATATGGTCAGAAATCTTTAATGGGCAGTAGCTGATTTATACTAAATCTCAAGAGAAAGATGTTATATGGATATGGAGATAGATACATGGTCAAATCCAAAGAGAACACTAAGGAAAGAGATTATAGAGAGAAAAGGAAAAGAGGCAAGGACAGTGCAATAAGCTGTTAGCACATGTATGGGCTGAAACATAACCAAGGAGAGTAAGAAAAAATGGAGAAATGCATGGGAGAAGAAATAGAAGAGAGCAGTGTCTTGAAAGCCCATGGAGGGAAAAGGTATCACAGAGGAGGGTGTGGTCAACAGTGTCACATATTGCAGAGTGATCTAGAATGATGAGGATGGTAGCCACAAATTTGGCACTTAAGAGATCATTGGTAACCTTGGAGTTTCCATTTGAGTGATGAGGACAGAAGTCAGATCTCAAAGGGTTAGTGGAAAGTAGAGTAGTTTTGGTTTTTTTTTTTTTATCCAGGTATCTGATCCTCATAATTATCTTCTAGAAATAAAATTATTCTGAATTTGATGCTAAGATGCAGTTAATAAAATAAGAAATGTTTTCCTATGATTACTGTAAAGCCCTGTTTTCACATAGTTTCTCATTATATAGATTTGAATATTCCTGAGGTCAAAAACCACAACAATGTTAATGTCTACCAAAATCTACCTGCAGTGTAGCTGTTAGTCCCATATACCAACCCAGCATTAGAAGGTGGTTCTGCGGTATGAAACATTTTTTGAAGGAGAATGTTGGTTATGGGCTTAAATATATTTAAACTGGAAAGGTCCAGTGAAATCTATCATGAGTAATATCATAAAAATCTACTGAAATAAGTTGTAATCTTTTCTATAACTTTATATAGAACACAAAAATTCTGAACCTATCTTGCATTAAAATAATTATAATTTGCCTATTCATCATCTGTAATAAAATGCATCCATTTTAAAATCATCTTAATTTAATCCCAAACTCACCACTGTCATGTTAGGCTTGCTGCCTTTCTCATTTTTAAGATTATTCTAATGCATTTTCTTTGGGTTTTTTTGGTAGATCTGATTCCTGGCAGCTTGTCCAGACACAATGCCTTCCTTCTTCTTCAAACAGCATTGGCTGTTCTCCCTTCCAGTTCCATGAAGCCACCATCTATAATTCCGTCAATAGCTCCAGTTGGAAGAGGATAACCATCCAGTTGCCTGATCATGTGTCTTCAAGGTAGGCTCCATAAGGTCAGCTTCTTATGGAACTGTCAGACAGTCTTTTAAAAGCTCATCTGAAGCTCTGTGGAAGTTTGAAAAAGCAAAAGATAGTTTTAATTTTCAAACAGCAATATGAAGTGGTTGATAGGTAGCCTAGGGGCTAGAAAGATGTAGGTTCAAGTCCTGATTCTGATACCTACTGGCTGTGTAACCCTGGGTATATCAGTTATGCCTTCAAGGGAACAAGACAGCTCTCTGAGACTACACCTCATAGTCCAGATGCCAACCTACAGTGGCACAGGAAATCTCTTCACCCAGAAGTTTCTTGTACCAATGAAATCACAAATCCATTCCCTTTCCTACCAAGACAAAAAGCTGGCAATTGTATTTTCCAGAAATGCTTTAGTTTAGGTAATCAGTAGCCATAGAGGAGGTAGAAACTTAGGTGCAAAAAATGCATAGTGTCAGAAACTTAGACCTTGAATTTTATGTTACATAAGTGACATAGTCCCAGATAATGCTACCTAGCATTTACACCTAAACACAAATTTGGAATCCATATAAGTGGAATCTCTAGAGATTTCCTCTGGGAAAACTGACCTTGTTGCTACGTAATAATTCTGTATAATAATAGTCCTTTTCTTTCCCTTTTAGTGCAACACAGTTCCGCTGGATCCAGAAAGGAGAAGAGACTGAAAAGCAAAGTTGGGGAATTGATCATGTCTACATAGGAGAAGCCTGCCCCAAACTCTGCAGTGGCCATGGATACTGTACAACTGGAGCTGTGTGTATTTGTGATGAAAGTTTTCAAGGTCAGAACTCCTGAATTTCCTTCCCAATACAATCAGTGTACTGTTCGAATTCATGCCTTCCTAACATCTGCACAAGAATGAGTGAATGCATAACTGAAAAAAGCATTTATTGAGCACTTACTATATGGTAGGCATTCTACTAAGCACTGGGAATACAAATTCAAAACCAAAAGCAGTTCCTGCCCTCAAGGTGCATACTTTCTAATGGGGGGGGCGGGAAATAAACATAAAGGAGTGGCCACTGGGGAGGGGTATTTTGGGTTAGAAAGAATGATGAGTGAGTATGTAGGGAGCAAGAGGCCATGGTGGCAAGAAAATGGCTAGTAAGTAAAATAAAGTATGGCTGAAGCTAAGCCTAGAAGAAGTACGAGATATGAGTCAGCCTCCAGTCAGGACAGCAAGAACTCAGGGAAGGAATTGTGGTGAGGTAAAAGGTCCTCTAGGGCAGAGATATCAAGTTCAAGGCCAATTGTCGAAGAGCCAGCAAACTCCTCCAGGAACCAGATTAAAATGTAATTGGGAAATGTTTAACAAAATAAATAAAAATACAATAGAAATCTAGAAAATATCAAAGGTAGATTTCTAAGTCAATATGCTGCCAAGGATCTGTTTCTATTTGAGTTTGACATCACTGCTATAAGGTAATGATGTCAAACTTATATAGAAAAAGGAGGCCACTAATATGTACATAATGGATACATATTGACTTAGTTTTAAAATGAAATGTTATCTATATTTTGTTGTATTTTTATATATTTTGTTAAGTATTTCTCAATTACATTGTAATCTGGTTCAGCTACACTTGGGAGTTTTATGGGCCACATGTTTGACACCCCAGCAGGTGAAAGACGAAATGCCTGAGGAAACAAATACAAGCATATTGTTTAATAAGCAATGCATGCTAATTGCCTAACAAATCAGGACCAGACCTCTTCGGCTTAGTGCTGAATATCCCCAAATACAGGGGAAGACAGACTTTTGTGCAATAAAAACAAGTATTCGGATTAGACCAATTAATTAAAATAAAACAATTAACCAGGATACAAATTAGGTAATCTGATTTCTAATTGGAGAAAAAAAAATCAGGGACTTTCTAAGTTGGGAGGGGAAGGGCAAAGAGGTACAATTCCCTGAAATCAGAGGTGTTCTACCCGCCCCCCGCCAAATATCTAAATTCAATCAAAGGAACGTGGAAACAATAACTGATTAACCAGTATGGGGTCAGTTTTCAGATAAAACCTATGAGTTGCCTGAGATGTGTAATGGTGAGAAAACTCCTTGTATCAATCTTTGGATCTGACTGGGTTTTCTGGTCAGCATAACCTAAGTCCTTAGTTAAAGGTCTCTAAGCAGTAGGTAGAAATGGTCCAGCTTCCTAGAAATGCAGGGCTAGGTTCAAACAATGAAACAAAGTCTTCTCACAATTACCACAATTGAATAAAGTTTTCTCACAAGACAGAAATTGGACTAGACCCAGAATTGAATAGAAAGGGAACTAAGCTAGAGTCAGAATTGAGTCACAAGATGGAGTCAGGTAAGTTCACTCAATTCCTATTACCAATTGCTGTTCTAATCCCCTCACACCTCTGCTCTGGGCATAATAGTTGATATTTATATAGTTCTTACCTAGGATCATACAACTAGTGTCTGAGGCCAGAGCTGAATGCAGGGAGATGAATCTTCCTGACTGCAAGCCCAGCCCTCTATCCACTGCATCACCTGGCTGCCCTGCATTAGATTAGAGATTTCGTGATGCCTAATTGCCAAATTTTAATTTCAAACAAATGAGGCATGGTTCTGGAGTTCACTTTCAAAAATCCACTATCATTTTTAACCTTCAAAATATCTATCTCATTTTATTTGTAGTTGGGTCTGCCCTGTCTACAGGTCTATTTTACATGATGAGTAATTAGAGGCATAGATGCCACACTTACTCTTGGAAGAGTTATGTTTTTGTGCCAATTTTTCCTACTCCAAATAGGAACTCCAGCTGTATAAAAAATAGAGAAGTAAAGGGTAAAAGGTGGGATCGCTCCCATGCTGCCCTTATAGCATATTTACCCTTGAGAGAAAAAAGATAATGGATGTTGTTGGGAGGCAAGGGGATGCTCCCTTGGTTTGGGAGTTTGGATATCTGAGTCTCAGATTTGATGACACTGATATGCTATAAGAACTTGGGCAAACCTTTTAACTTCTCTGAGACTCAATCTCTTATTTGCAAAATGATGGATTGAGAGTTAGAGAAGCAGGTATTGAGGACCCATTGCAACTCAGCATGCCACTGAAAAGTAAATAAATCAAAAACATCTCTATTTTTCTACCATTTAAATTAAGGTAGAACTCTCATGCAGAGGTAACTATTACTTAAGCAGATATACCCCGAGTCTTATGCAACATCCATCAGCCAGCATGACAGATTAAAATTCCAAAGATAGCATAATAGTTTAAATGCAATGACTTGCGCAATAGGTGCATTTTTAAAAGACACTTTGGCAGTTGCATAGTTTAGAAAACACTGACTTTGAGATTAAGGACTGCCACAACCCTAAGAGAATGTCTCGAATGAAGGAGAACTAAAGCTTCACATTTTGTCATTCTGGTCATAATCATCATGTATTAAATTATAATTTTGTTTGTTCCTACTCTCTGGTGATTCTCCCAGTTTGCCCTTACAATGGTTATTCTTTCCCCCTCTAGGAGATGACTGTTCTGTTTTTAGTCATGACCTTCCCAGTTACATTAAGGACAATTTTGAGTCAGAAAGAGTCACCGAAGTAAATTGGGAAACCATACAAGGTGGTGTAATTGGAAATGGATGTGGACAGCTATCACCCTATGCCCATGGAGACTCACTGTACTTTAATGGATGTCAGATAAGGCAAGCTGTTACAAAACCACTGGACCTCACCCGAGCAAGGTAACAAATGACTCTACATTCGGTTCTGGAAATAGTGTGCTGAGTGTATATAGAACCAAGTCTCCACTAACCAAAGTAATGGGGTGGATCCCTAGTACACATTCTCAAAGGCACATAATCCATATATACCTGGACTTCAGGATATCTTCAGCATTTCAGTAAAGTTTGTATGTAACAAACATATAGATTTAATAATCAAATTTTTTTCTTAAAATATGAAATTAGCCTTTGTGAGATATTTAGAATATATTATTAAATAGAAATTTAACAAACTGCAGCATTAACATGTATGTCAGAAAACTGGATGTTTCTCTTTTATGCAGATTTTGAAACAAGAAATACACACACACAAAACCAACTTTAATACTTGCTGTCATTTTCTTTAAAATTTATTTCCCCTGGCTTTCGTTTTGGGTTTTGTTTTTTTTTACAGCAAAATAATGTTTGTTTTACAAATCGGGAGCACTTCACAGACAGACAGCTGTAATACCAATCTGAGTGACCCCAACACCGTGGACAAGGCAGTTTTACTCCAATATAGTGTAAATAATGGCATCACTTGGCAAGTCATCGCACAGCATCAGCCAAAGGACTTCATACAAGCCCAAAGAGTGTCCTATAATGTTCCACTGTAAGTACTGGATTTCTAAAGACATTATCACAAAAACCTACTGTAATCTTCTGTTGGGGGGAGGGGCAGAGATGAAAAAAATGAAAAATAAAAGCTATCTATTTTCTAACACTGACCAATAAACAAAGAATAAAGAATAATAATTAAGATGGAAATAATTATATTGCTGTTTGGTTATTTATGATTATCATTTGCATATTGACCCTTATCTTCCATTTCTAATCTTTTAAAAGTCAACATTAGTAAACATCTCATATGAATTGACAACACTATATTAGATGCTATGAGGGAAATGTAAAGATTTTAAGACTCTGAGCTGAAAGGCACCTTTAAGGTCATATAGCCTAAACCTATCATTTTGTAAATGAGAAAAAGCTGAGGCCCACAAAGATGAAATGATGTGGCCAAGGACACAATCAAATAGAAGAGTCAGGATATGAAACCAGGTCCTTGGCTATCACACCCAGTAGTATTCTTTTCACTATACTATATTAGCATGGTCCCTCAGGTAGATTCTAAACCTTTGGGAGTATTTATAGAAGTACCTATTACTCCAGCTAATCCAAAATCCTATATTTTTGAGATCATGTTTCCGTTTCAAAAATTAAGCCCCAGAAAGTTCTTCTTTTCCATATTTAACTTGCCTTATCCTTCTATTTGTAACCCTAGGGAGGCACGAATGAAAGGAGTTTTACTTCGTTGGTGGCAGCCACGCCACAATGGAACAGGTCATGATCAGTGGGCTTTGGACCACGTCGAAGTCGTTCTGTGAGTATCTGAATCATGTCACACCATGTCCATTTCAGAGGGCTTTTGAAATTCCTTCAATATGGCATGATCCTTACTAGAACTGTTCCTCTCTGCCAGATCCCTTTGGCTTACATCCTTCGATGACTGCAAAAAGTCTATAGATTATAGTCAATCACTGAAGAAGAAGAAAACAACTAAATAGAACAATAGTCTGTGTGCCTTAGAAATTTCTGTAAGGAATATATTCATATTAAAATTTTACAATATTTGTTAAATTGGTTAGGGAAGGAATCTCTAGAAACAGGGAAAAACAATGTACCATGACTGTTGCTTGGTGAGGTGATTTGCACTTACGTTCATTTAAGAGTGAACTGTCTAGCTCTCTATGTAGACTATCACTGATAGAAATATCCAAGAATATGTATTAGCCACTGAGGCCTTAATCATTTTTCCCTTTACTGGGAAGAATACAGCTCAGAAAAGCTTTCACTTTATCAGATTCTCATTCTCAAGTCCTTTCCACAGCTTTCAAATTGTGTGTCTTCACTTCATCATGTCTCCCATATAATGATGATAGGGGTGTCCCATCACTCTCAATTAGCCCAATTGACTATGTTCCCTCACAGAGAGATGACTTGCTTTTTCTCTAACAATCTAGTTCCTGTAGAACTGAAATGCTTATGTCTCGACGGGTTCGGACTGATGGCTCCCCGTGGTTGACAAGGAGAGGCGAATCTTCCCGGTAGATAGGTTCAAATGTTCATTCTGTTTACCAAAAAACAAAAGCACTGAAATCAGTCTTTTTTTCTGATTTCAGTCATTTTGAAAGTGAAATTTAAATAATCAATTGGTAGGAATGCCACCAGATTTTTGTTTTCTTTCCATCATAGCCATGAACCAAATTATTCAATCTTGAGTTAGCTCTTGACTTAGTTTTCACTGAGGCACCTGCTTGCATGGCATCCATATCAACCCCCAAACCAAAGAGCAAAATAGTCCCCACACCAGTCCCCACTGTGCGCTCTGCTGCTTCTACACAACTTGCTGGGCTCTGCCTCCATAACATAAAGGTGAAGTTGAAAAAAATGGAGGGAGGGTCAATGATTTCCAGACTCACCTTGAAATGAAATAAGAGGCTGACCGATCTACTACTGCTAAGACAGACAGTGATTTTTACTAAGGCATCCCCTTCTGGGTTCTGAAATGAATCTTTATAAGACAAAGGATTTTAGAGCAATTTTGCTATGATTATTTTTCCCTTTAGGGTGATTAAACAAATCTCCCTAAGACATCAGTCTACTTTCAAGTCACATGTTTCTTGCCAAGAAAAATTTGCATCCACATTGCTTCTTGTCCCTGGAGTATCTAAGCAAGCTCCTATGGAAGCATCAGTTCTTGACAATCTCAGAAAGAACACACTATTTTGGCATTACCTTGGGGACCCCCAACAATCATTAACATAGAAAATATGTCATGTGTTCTTTCTGTCCCAGCTACCCAATGAAATTTCAGTTAACTTTTTTTATTTCTATCATATGATTGAGAAGCCCAAAATCACTATAATTCCTATCCCCTTGGACTTAAAAGAAAGAGAGAGAAAGTAAATATACATGTCCAAGTTACAAAGTAATCCAATGACAGGGCTGGAAAGAAAACTTAACGTTCCTCTTTCTCAGTTGAGGGCTTTAAATTGGCTCCAGGGTATCAGAAAGGACACAAACAGCAAGTGCTTGTATCACAACTCTTGAGAATTAGGTCATCTAACGTTTTGGACTGAGTCATTCATTAATGGCCGGTAGAGAGTTGGTGTTGCATTTTTGAAACTATCAACATACACTGAGTTATTATGAGTGACAGTTCAGATAATATAATGCTTATTTATTTCACTGGTGCTGCTGTGATCTGGACTTTCAAGGTAACTGCATTTTGACCCCCAGGTCAGATAATTCTCAGAACTCAAAGCACTAATGATTTGACGGTCCTGGAAATCTTCTATAGGTTCTGTACACACTCAACCTATATTACTTCCTCTGGCTGTCAAGTACACTAAAATGTTTCCCTTACCTCTTTAAAGAAAGAAACGAGAATTGCTACAAAATGCATTGAATACAGTTCTTTTTTCTACACGCTAAAAAAAAGATTCATCTAGTTTTTTTCTTGGGTAAATAATTCTAAAAGTCTGTACTGTTGTTCATTCTTTATCAAGGAAGTTTAATAGCATAACATTCAAACATTATTTTTACCACTACATGAATTCCTTCTACTTTTCTTCTTTGTTTACCTCTTTGAAGAAAAATAATATAAAGTTAAGTTCAGTAAATTAGTTTTGCTAAGAAACCTTTATATCACAAAAGCATTTCAGTTCAGTCATGCATTCAGCATATCTGGGAATGTATGATTTAAGTTATGAGACAAGACAGTTTAGTATGTAAGGTGCAATTCACAACAGTTCATCTTAACTACTCCCCAATAAACACATCTACCTAGAAGATTCCCAAATTAATTGTGAGGGCAAAAGTTTCAATATGATCAAGGAGAGGTATTTATTTTCACCTTCAGAGTAAATCATTCTCTTTCTAAAACATACTTTAGACTACATCTTTCCCTTCAAAGGTTTAACTTTTAAGGAAATTACATTTTCAGAACCATATTTTTGATGTTTTCCATTTGTCTTATTATTTAACATTTCTATGCCACTATATATTTTCCAAGTATATTTTTAGCATTGTCAGCTAATTTGTACTTAATTTGATAATTTAGTAAACTAACTTCATTCATTCATTTTCTGTGTCTAAAATAAATAGAAAACACAACAATATTAAAAATAACAATTTAAAGCAAAGGGAACCAAAGTGCCTAAGCAGCATTCATGCTGCCTTCCAAAACTATCACCAATTACTTATGCAGCTTTTGTTTGCTTAGGAATAGAAAAGTACACCTAAAAAGCCCCATCAATTCAAAGTGTTATTCCCTGAAACTTGTTTTTTCTAATAGCCTTCCTAGTTGGAGATGAGGATGACATCTCAAAAGAGTAGTGCATCTAGAAGTGTAGCTAATCAACATGTTATTAAAACTAAAGGTCTAGGATGTTTATTGCTGCTTAGGTATTTTTTTAAATGTGTCTGACTACATTTTAAATCAAGACTGACCACAGAGTTTTTTGGGTTTGGTTTGATTTGGTTTTGGTTTTTTGTGTTTTGTTTTTTTGGTCTGCCTCTTAGGCAGTCAATTAGTGGTCAAGCATGGTATCTTATGCTGAGTTCAGTCTCAGTCCCTGCCCTCAATATTAACCACAAAGCAATAGTTAGTTGGTAACCAATTTTAATGACAATGTCAAGACAGTTTGAAAACTCATGAATCTTAAATGGATCGAGATAGGACTGAAGCTTTGATTTCACTGATGAAAGGCACTCCCAGATAAGAAAACTCTTACTGTCAAAGCAGGCTGACGCCTCCTGGGTACTTTGTACCTAGAGCACTGAGGGGTTAAGTGACTTTGCCAGGGTGACAAAACCAATAGAATCTATCCACCGTGCCTCCTCAAATGACTACTTCACCTAATAACTATTTGGATGAGTCCTATTGAATTGTTCTGTTTCATTTTTAAAATAAATTTTGTGACAAGGATTTCAGTTTCCTAAATAGGAGCATACATACTGGCAGGCCTTAAAAGACAGAAATTTAAATATGTTATGAACATTTAACTTAACTGCTTAATGTCCAATAGCTGCTTGAGAAAAAAAATAACTTCCATTTCTGATACTTCTCAATAAAACTGAGCAAAAAGGTACTTCAGAATGAAATTAGTCCCTAATATTCTGCTAAATATAAATACCTAAAACATAGTGAATTATCCCCACCCCAGCCTCCTTAGCTCTATCAACTAAGCAAATGTTTCACATTGTAAAGTCAGAATGACATAGGATGAAACATCTATGAAGCAATTAAGGGGAAGTGGAGAATGTCTGGATTTGTTAGCTAGAATAGAACATTTTCTCTTCAGGAAACGTTTGTGAATACATTTTGGGCAGATCCCTCACAAGATCCATGCTGGTGGTGGTTCTTCTTGGGATAAAAGAGTATGTCCTACCAATCTAAGAGCATTTTTTTTGCTGGGGACTCCTTATATCCTAAGAACTTCCCACACCCAACTATGCATTTCATTTGCACATTTCATTATCCTTTGTCCTAGTCCAAGTCACAACCTGTCATCTGCACAATGAAGTAGCACAATTTTTGCATGTGTATATTGAAAGTAATTTCTTTATAAAACAGTGAACCTTTTAAAATGTGTCCAAAAGTTCATTCAAATTTCCTAAGAAAGTGGAAAAGATGTACTATCAAATACAATCAAAAAGCATTTATCACATTTTGATAAGTATATTAGTTCTACCATCACCATCACATCATGCTATTCATTTTCAAGATAATGTCACATTTTTGGCACAAATGATTTGTAAAAAAAGAAAAGAGCATACTGGACTTGCTGCAAAGTATCTTTGTCCTGTATTTAAATCTGAACTCTATTATCTAGTTTAATGGGCTTTCTTATTGTCCATTTCTTATTATCTCTAGAAATCAGCATCTTGTAAAATAATGAACAAAACAATTAAAACAATAAGAACAGTTGTAATAATACCTTGACATTTATACTTTATTCACAACATTTATGCCAAATGTAGTATTTATAGCTATTTGTATTTTGACATATGATTATGAGCAAATATTGCATGTTGTATCATATAGAAAAGATTATTATATACACCGGTTTAAAAAGAATATGAAATAATTTTTTCCATTTTTATTTTCAAAAGAGATGAAAAATCCTATATTGCCTCTAAGCCTCATCAGACTTTTATGACTAATCACAGTGCTGCATGCATTGAAAGGCATTTTTTAACTTGTGTTATATTTCATTATTTGCTGTCATTGGTTTTACACTAGAGTAAGGTAAGTGCTATTACTGAATGTTGGGAAATGCTTAGTAGTGAAGCTTCTTCAATTTCACCTGTTAAGAGGGGTGGGTGGGGAACAGGATGATGACTTTACCACTGAAGAAAGTCTATTCAGCGAATGAGATTACTGGCAATCTTTGAAATATCTGTCCACGTAAACTAAGAATTGTCAGTCAAGATCATTAAACTATCCATAACTTAACACCATACTTCTACATACCATACTTTAGTGGTTTTGCATAAAGGATGCCCCCAAATACACACCACAACCCTGAAATGAGTTCTCTTATAAAAGAAAAACATTTAGGTACACACTGAAAAATGATGATTATATGTCTTTTTGGTTTTATGTAAGCTAAATACATTTTTTTCAATGCCTATATTTGAATCAATGCAGCAGCATATACAAAGCATGGTTAATCATCCTTGGCCCCATACAAATCTTCAGACCTTAATGAGCTCCCTTGAAGGAAACATGAAGATGAAAAATTACGTGTCAAATTGTTTTAAGTCCGTGTTTAAAAGTAAACTCTTTAGGAAGATTAAAGGGGAAGGTAACAGTTCATTATAGACACAGAGCCTTTCATCCATGGTACTGGTAAATTCTAGTTCCTACTTTTGGCTCAAGTTGGTCAGTCATAGTATATACTCATATGTGCAAAACAGCGATTTTTATATTTTAAAGCTGAAAAATGAAGGTTTGAATTTTATGTAAGGAATAGTGAAGAAAGCATAGGATTCACAATTTCTTCTATTGCTTTGACCAAAGAGAAATGCAGGAGCATTTCATTGGTGAGTATGAATGGTAGTCCAGATCATATTAAAGTCCACATGGCTCATTTAGCCTTACATTCACCAATGCAAACCAACATGCTACCTGATAGTTAAGTAGCTTATCTTTGCATCCAATGCAATGTTTTGTTTTGTTTTGTTTTTTCACTATGGACACAGAATTTACTTTGGTTGTGAAGAAGCTAACGATAATTAAAAAGTCTCAATATGTATAAAGTTGCTGTTACTTTCCCAATCTGCATCATCATCCTCCATATTATTAGAAACCAAATCCCCTCAGAACTCACCTGATTTTTAAAAATTAAAGAATAAAACCTGAAAGGGGTCAGGAGTCACACTGACTGCTCCAATGATCTTTCCATGTCTGTGCCTGCTGTGACAGAATGGTGGTGTTTTTAATTCAACATGCCATCCAAATTCCCAAACTCCTACTGAAAGAATAGAAAATACAGTAATTGCTTCTAAGGATCTACTGTAGTTCGTTCTGCCTTCTTTCAACCAAAGATAACTGGAAGGGATTTTTTAACTGTACCTTTTCTAGCCACTGCCATAATCACCTGAAGATGGTTCATGTTGTTCTATAAATGTGACTTGAAGACAAGTATGACATGCTTCAAGGCTGCTAGGTGGCTCAGTGGATAGAGTGCCAGGTCTGGAGTCAGAAAGACTCATCTTCCTGATCTCAAATCCATCCTTAGACATTTACTAGTTGTGTGACCCTGGGCAAGTCACTTAACTGTTTGCCTCAGTTCCTCATCTGTAAAATGAGCTGGAGAAAGAAATGGCAAACCACTCCAGTATCTTTGTCAAGAAAACCCCAAATGAGCTGAAAAACAACTAAGCAACAAATTACATACTTCCTCTGAATTTATAATGAAATCTGGTTACTGTTATAATCTGAGCGAAAGACTGAATCCTTATAGTTTCCTTCAGACCTAGTACAGTTTCCATTATTAAATTCTCTCATTATATTCATCAGAAAGACAAGCATGGCCATGGAACTGCTTCAAAGAGACTTTAAACAGGGCACAAAAGCAGTTAAGCTTATTAAAATTCTCCTAAATACCTGGATAGTAAGTTAGATATTTGAAAGCTGCAGCAAGTTTTTCAGTGACTGTAGTTTACTAAGGAGTTTTCTAGAAAATAGAAAAAGTTTTAATGCGATTTCCCAAATGTTTGACTGAGTGCACTTAGGGATTATTAGAAGACTCTGGTACATTAGAATTATATATAATTTACTCTAGAAACTGTTGCCACATCCCAAAGTAGAAGCTATATCAAAATACAGATTGGGTCAGTATTTTAACCACTAGAAAAATGACTGAGCAAACACTATACAGCATTGTAGGAACTTCATTAATATACATTTCTTAATTTATATTTTCAGGCAAAGAGCAGTTAACAAACTTTTATTAAGTCCCTGATAGATACCAAGCAATGGTGATAAATGCTGTACACAGGCCCTTCCTTCAAGGAGCTTATACTTTATTGGAGAGGCACAAATTTGCAATATCATTATAAGGTGATTTTTGAAAGAGAAAGGGCAAGAAAAGCCCAATGTATGTGTGTACGTGTTATATGAGTTGTCTTGAAGAAGATGAGAAGTTTTCAGAGGTAGAGGTGAGAGGGGAAGGGGCCGCAGTGCAAAGCCACAGAAATGAGTTACCATGTATGGGCAACCAGGAAGAAGACAAGTTTGCTGGGCCATAGGGAATATAAAAGGGAGTGATGAGACTGGAAGGGGAGGTTAAGACCAGGCTGTGAGGCATTTAAGTGTTAAATAGAGGAGTTTATATTAGTTTTAGAGATAATAGGTATTCCCAGGAGTTAACTGAAAAGGAGAGTAACATGGCAAAACTTACACTGTAAGAAAATCAATATGGCAACTATGTGAAGGATAGATTGGAATGAGAAAGAGATTTGAGGCAGAGAAGCTAATAAGGAAGTGAGTGTGATAGTCCAGGAGTGGGGAACCTGTACCTCAAGGCCACACGTAGCCTTAAGGCTGCAGGTTTCTCACCCCTAGCTCCATGCAAGAGGTGATGAGGACCTGAACTAGGGCAGTGGCCAGGTGAGTAGAGAAAAACACGTGATGAGACACAAATGATATGTCATACTTACATAAATTCACTCATTGAAGTGTGTTCAAAACATCAAAATTAGAAGAAGAAATATAAGCTTCTGACATTAGGCTGATGGCCGTAACATTAGGGATATAAGGTGCCAGGTCTTGTCTCCTCAAATAAATGTTGATTGAATAAGTAGGGAATTTGAAGTGGTACTATAATAATTCCATAATCACTTAGGAAAATTGCTTTAGCATCAATGAATAATGTATCAAACAAAATTAACACAAAGCACCACTGCTCTTTTTCAACTGAGGAAAAATTAAATGAACCTTATATTTTATACCTGTTAATTTTTCTGAGTTCTAAATTTAAAGGCTTTTGTTTGCTTCAATTTAAGACACTTGAAACCCTTTAATTACATTTTTCATTGTTCAGTCACATTTTTTGGTCTTGTCTGACTCTTCATGACCCCATTTGATTTTTTCTTGGCAAAGATACTGGATTAATTTGCCATTTCCTTCTCCAGCTCATTTTACAGATGAGGCAACTGAGGCAATTAGGGTTAAGTGACTTGCCCAGGGTCACATAGCTAGTCTGAGGCCAGATTTAAACTTAGGAAGATGAATCTTCCTGACTTCAGGCTTGGCACTCAGCCATCCTAGCTGCTTTCTAGTTACATTTTACTTAACAAATATTTTAAATACAGGAATTATAATTCTTTTAGCTTATGGTAGTAACGAATAATGATTTTCAATAGGAAGCCAATCAACAAATATTTATTAAGAACCTACATTATGCCAAACACTACGGGGAGAAACAAAAAGATAAATCAGCCATGGATATAAATAACAGTACAAGGCAATAATATATAAGAACAGTGTAGACAACAAATACTATAGTTCAGAGAAGGAATAAATTATTTCTGGTCATGTTGATTAGGAAAGGGCTTTGAACTGGGCATTGGAGGATGGATAAATTTTCAATGAGCAAAGATTTTTTAAGATGGGTTCTCCAGGAAAAGGAAATAGTGTGAGCAAAAGTCCAGAGAGGGTAAGGCATAGCAGAGACAGAACAAAAATGAACAAAGAATGGTGTATGGAATATATTAGAATTATATATATGTACATATATATAATACGTATATATATATTATGTGTATATGTAATATAGAATATATTAGAATATATAGAGTATAGAATAGTGGGAATGGTCAGTTGGTGGTGATATTGTGGGTCACTGCCTGGCTAAGGAATCTAGAAGTTTTCTGTAGGTCTTGAGGATATACATTCATAGTTTTTGAGTTAGGGAATGATGTGATGGAAGCAGCATTTCAGGAAGAATAGTTCAGCAAGATGGAGGGAGAAATACTGGAGGCAAACCAGAGACCTATACTAGGATGCTGACAAAAGGAATGGAAAAGAAGGAATATGAACTAGATGTTCTGAAAAACAAAGTTTCCTATACACAAAGCCAGATATCTGGTCGTTTTGCTTTTTATTAAAAATGAAGTCTACTTCATATAAGCAAAAAAGTCACCAAAAAAGTAGAAAATTAATTTTACTAATGCTAAATATGTCTCAGTTATCAATCATAATTGATCACAGGCAGGTTTCAGGGAAAAAACAGACTTATCTCAGATAGAGGGAGTAGACCTTGTTGAAAAAAAATTTTTTTTGATTAGTCAGTTCTGTACTTTTATCAGTGTACAAAGATTTGGGTGAAGAACTTCCTCTGCCACTGTAGATCGATATACCCATGGTGCTTTGCATAATGCCTCCCACAGAGCAGGTGTTCAATAAATATTTTTAACTGGCTGACTTCCTATTGAGAACCATTAACCATAAAGCTAAAAGAATTGTAATTCTTAAGAGAGTGGCCAGGCAGACTAAGATTAAGTAACTTTCCTGACCACACAATCTAGTTTAAAATTAGACAGAGAAATTCATAATTTTAGACAAACTCTGATTCTTGTGTTTTTCTACCAATAGCTTCTAGATGAGATTGGGTGCACCATCCTATAATTTCCAGCACTTTGACAGCAAATGAAAATTGGAAGACTTTACCAGAAATAGTTTGGATTTTTTCACATATATGTATATACACATAAATATATCATATACAAATATCCATCTACATATCATGGGTTAAAAAAACTAAGAAATAATTAGTATTCAAATATTTCATGAAAATATTTGTTTTACATCTGTGTTTTATTATAAACAGGAAAAACATACTTGTCAAGTAGATTGTAGTATTTTTGATTAAATAAAATCTGATTTAAAAATTCA
>CM053623.1:123123498-123136741 GCA_028646595.1 Phalanger gymnotis
AAAATGATGAGGTTTTGGTTGCTGGATTTGGTCGAAAAGGTCATGCTGTTGGTGATATTCCTGGAGTCCGATTCAAGGTTGTAAAAGTTGCAAATGTTTCTCTTCTGGCCTTGTACAAAGGCAAGAAGGAAAGACCAAGATCATAAAAATTGTATGATGTCTTTGTCATAGTAAAAAAATTTTCATGTAAAAAAAAAAACTAACAAATAATTTCAGCAAAGTAACAGAATATAAAAGAAACCCACAAAAGTCACTGGGCTTTCTGTACGTTACCAAAAAAAATCCAAAGAAATTTTATTCAACGTAATTACAGAACAAATAAATTACTTTGAGAGTCCACACACATAGGAATGAACACAACTTTATAAAACACTTTATAGGAATAAAGATGCCCGTAATTAGAGATAAATGCTCATAGCTGAGCTATGATAACATAACAGAAATGAAAATATAACCTAAATGAACTTATAGAATCAGTCATATCAATGTTACTACCAAAGGATTACTTTATATAACTAGAAAATAATAAAATTCATCTAGACAGGACAAAAGATCAAGTACCTCAAGGTAAATAATTTTTTAAAAATAGGAAGGAAGAGGTTCTAAAAGTAAAAAATTTCAAATTATACTACAATGCATTCACTAACCACCAAAACTATTTGGTACTGGCTAATAAATAGAAAAATTGATCAGTAGAAAACGTAATTGTAGTAGCAATTTAGATTTGAAGAACCCATTAATAGGCCATGTGCCCTGCTTATGTCATAGGAAGCCTAAGTCACATGTGGTAAGAGGAGCTTCCTGACAGGAAAAGGAAGTTATGTCACAGAAAATGGAGAGAGAGAGAGAACAGAGAGCGTGAAAGTGAGAAAGAGAGAACGAGAGAGAACGAGAACACACACAAGAGAACACATGGGAACAAGAAGTTATGTCTGCTAACGGCCACCCTCGTGATAGTTAGAACTGAACAGGCTGACTTAGCTGTACTGTGAGTTTGTTTTGGGGAAGACCCCAGCAGGGGGTCAGAGAGGTTTTGGGATGGCAAGGCTCCATGTTGTGATATTGTGTATTGAACGTGTCACTGCTCCGATAGACTGGATAAATGGCTCATGGGATATGGTTCTCTGGTGTCTGAATAAATGGTTTACTTCTACCTTCTATGTGGAGAGTCTGATATATTTTGCAATACAAAACTACATAGGCATTTTGACAATTATCTCCGTTGTTATTATTGCCTTACTGATACATTATTATATACAAGACTCTAGCATTGTGTTCAATAAATCCAAAGACTTTAACTACTGAGATAAAAATACACTATTCTACAGGGTGTCCCTAAAGTGTGGACACATAGGCAAAAACGCATATTTTGAAATATTTGGAATATTAACAGACCTTAGCCCCCTTGACTTCTTGTTCTGGGGTATGCTAAAGGAGAAGGTATACTCAATGAAAATCACAGATGCAACACACTTGATTGAATGCATAAAGAGTGAATGTGCTAAAATTAATGGCAATGTGGAGTTATTCCATCGAGTTCACGTGAATCTTGCAAAGTGTGTCAACCTTTGCATCATAAGTGATGGAAATCATATTGAAGATGCTATTTGTTAATATTCCAATTAAATAAAATGTTGTTGAAAATTTCATTCATTTCATTTCTTGAAAATATGCATTTTTGTCTATGTGTCCAGTCTTTAGGAACACCCTGTATAAAAATCACTGGGAAAAATGAAGTTTTTAGCAAATATCACACAATGTACAAATTCCAAATGGATACATGACCTATATATAAAAAGCCATATAATAAAAAATTAGAATAAGGAAGGAGATACTTTTAACATCTATGAAGAGGGAAAGAGTCCTTGACCAAACAAATGATAGAGATAATCAGAGATAAAATGAACAATTTTGATTACACAAAATTAAAAAGTAATAGCTGCACAAACAAAATCAATCAAGTTAGAATTAGAAGGGGAAAAAGTTAACTAAGGGGAAAAAATCTGCAGCAAATTTCTGTGCTATCGAAAGGCACATATATCATCATGAGCTTACATTTCTTCATGCTCCATCATACATACATATATACATGCCTGTGTATATTGTGGATGTATATGGATATATAAATACATATGATGTCCCAAAAGTCTTAGTTCAATTTTAAGCTAGTAAAGCTTAACAAATGCACAATAGGGGCAGAGCCAAGATGGCAGCTGGAAAGCAGGGACTTGCATGAGCTCCCCCACAGTTCCCTCCAAACACCTATAAAAAATGGCTCTGAACAAATTCTGGCGCTGCAGAAACCACAAAATAAGAGAGGGAAGCAGGACTCCAGCCCAGGAAAGCCTGGATGGTCATGGGGAAGGGTCTATCACACGGAGCTTGGAGCAGAGCCCAGCGTGGGCTGCACCAGGACCAACCAGACCAGAAGCCAGACAAAACAGGCCACAGGGCCCTGAATCATTGAGTTGTGGCAGTTACCAGACTTCTCAACCCACAAACGCCAAAGACAACAGAGCAGGTTAGTGGGTAGAACAGCCAGAACAGAATGAAAGGAGTGCGGGGTCAGCCCCAGGGGGCACAGAAGTGGTGCAGCTCTGGGACTGATTCCAGCTGCAGTTACTTCTGGCCCCAGGTACACCAGGTGGGAGGAATTAAGCTGCGGATCAGAGCGTGAGTAAAAAGCCTGCTTGGATCTGGCTCACAGTTCGGGTTGGTGGTTCTTGTGGGAGGAGGACCAATGGTGTAGCAGAGCTTGCTGTGTAGAAGTAGCTCTGAAAACAGAAGCACAAGGCCCCTCAAGCTTGGGACAAAGTACTCTCTACTCTACAGTCATACCCTGCTGAAAAACTCAAGGGTCAAGTAGGTGGCTGAGAACATGGCCAGCGAAAATGGACCTAGATTCAGACTCGCACTTTAGAATCCTTTTTTGGTGACAAAGAAGACCAAAACATAAAGCCATAAGAAGTCAACAAAGTCGAAGAGCCTACATCAAAAGCCTCCAAGAAAAATATGAGTTGGTCTCAGGCCATGGAAGAGCTCAAAAAGGATTTGGAAAAGCAAGTAAGAGAAGTAGAGGAAAGATTGGGATGAGAAATGAGAGTGATGCAAGAAAATCATGAAAAACAAGTCAATGACTTCCTAAAGGAGACCCCAAAAAAATACTGAAGAAAATAACATCTTAAAGAATAGACTAACTCGAATGGCAAAAGAGCTCCAAAAAGCCAGTGAGGAGAAGAATACCTCAAAAGGCAGAATTGGCCAAATGGAAAAGGAAGTCCAAAAGACCACTGAAGAAAATACTACCTTAAAAATTAGATTGGAACAAGTGGAAGCTAGTGACTTGATGAGAAATCAAGATATTATAAAACAGAACCAAAGGAATGAAAAATGGGAGACAATGTAAACTATCTCATGGGGAAAACCACTGACCTGGAAAATAGATCCAAGAGAGATAATTTAAAAATTACTGGACTACCTGAAAGCCATGATCAAAACAAGAGCCTAGATATCATCTTTCAAGAAATTATCAAGGAGAACTACCCTGATGTTCTAGAGCCACAGGGCAAAATAGAAATTGAAAGAATCCACAGATCGCCTCCTCAAATAGATCCCAAAAAGAAATCTCCTAGGAATATTGTCGCCAAATTCCAGAGCTCCCAGATCAAGGAGAAAATACTACAAGCAGCCAGAAAGAAACAATTTGAGTATTGTGGAAACACAATCAGGATAACACAAGATTTAGCAGCTTCAACATTAAGGGATCAAAGGGTTTGGAATATGATATTCAGTAGGTCAATGGAGCTAGGATTAAAACCAAGAATCACCTACCCAGCAAAACTGAGTATCATGCTCTAAGGCAAAATATGGATTTTCAATAAAATAGAGGACTTTTAAGCTTTCTCTGTGAAAACACCAGAGCTGAATAGAAAATTTGACTTTCAAATACAAGAATCAAGAGAAGTATGAAAAGACAAACAAGAAAGAGAAATCATAAGGGATTTACTAAAGTGGAACTGTTTTGTTTACCTTCCTACAGGGAAAGATGATGTGTGTAATTCATGAGACCTCGGTATTAGGGTAGCTGAAGGGAATATACATATATATATATATATACACACATATACATATACATACATATATGTGTATATATATATAGAGAGAGAGAGAGAGACAGAGGGCACAGGGTGAGTTGAACATGAAGGGACAATATCTAAAAAAAAAATCAAATTAAGGGATGACAGAGGAATATATTGAGAGAGGGAGAAAGGGAGAGATAGAATGGGGTAAATTATCTCACGCAAAAGTGGCAAGAAAAAGCAGTTCATTGGAAGGGAAGAAGGGGGCAGGTGAACTTTGCTCTCATCGGATTTGACTTGAGGAGGGAATAACATATACACTCATTTGGGTATCTTACTCCATAGGAAAGTAGGGGGAAGGGATAAAAAAGGGGATGATAGAAGGGAGGGCAGATAGGGGGAAGATGTAATCAAAAGCAAACACTTTTGAAAAGGGACAGGGTCAAAAGATAAAACTGAATAAAAGAGGACAGGATAGGAGGGAGGGAAATATAGTTAGTCTTTCACAACATGACTATTTATAGGAGTGTTTTGCATAATGATACATGTGTGGCCTGTGTTAAACTGCTTGCCTTCTTAGAGAGAGTGGGTGGAAAAGGGGGAGGGGAGAGAATTTGGAACTCAAAGTTTTAAAAGCAGATGCTCAAAAAAAAAGTTGTTTTTGCATGCAATGAGAAAATAAGATATAGAGGCAATGGGCACAGAAATCCATCTTGCCCTACAAGAAAGTAGGGGGAAAGGGACAGGGGTAGGGAGTGGAAGGGGGGTGATAGAAGAGAGGGCTGAGGGAACGGGGCAATTAAAATATATGCCATCTTGGAGTGGGAAGAGGGTAGAAATGGGGAGAAAATTTGCAACTCAAAATCTTGTGGAAATCCATACTGAAAACTAAAAAATATCAAATAAAGAAAATGATCACCAAAAAATTTAAAAAATGCACAATAAAGTTATTAAAACCAAGAGATGAGAGATGGAACAAAACAGCAAATAAGTAATAAGCTGCACAAAAACTGAACAAGAAGATAGTGGAATGAATTGCCTTTGGGAAATTATAGTCCTTTTAATGCCTCAATGCTCTGAATATAAGGCCCATTTTAACAAAAATATTCTTCTAGGGATATAAGTGCAAATCATGGAACCCTCTCCAAAGAATTAAAATTGAGGGCTACCTAAATGTAAACAGTGAGCATGAATAGGTTTAGCACACTAGTAATAAAGAGGTACGCAGAAGGAATGTAAAGGATGCGGACTTGTCACATAACAAGAACTAGAGATAACCAATGCTCTCCACTGGTATCCACATACTCTCCAATGAACTACAGGTAAGTCTTCAGCAAACTGAGTTGACCCTCTATGCAGTATTTGTGGGAGGAAGTGAACAGGAGTTGGACAGAATGAACAAACACTGTGATCTGCCTCGCTGGAAGAAATACCCACACAGATAAGCCTCATTCATGGGATGAGGCTTACATGCTGCAGCCCCTTTTTGGATTTTATGATACACTTCTGCATATAATCTCATTTGGGCCTCACAATAACTCTATGAAGTAGGCAGTACAGGTATTTTTAGCCTCATTTTACTAGAAAACAAAGCTTCTACAGGTTAAATGACTTCTTGTGTGACTATTAAGTGGAGAGGATGGGATCTGAACCCAGGGTTTCTAACTCCAGGCCCTATATTGTTTCTATTACACTTTGCTGTGAGAAGAATTTGTTGTTCAGTTGTTTCAGCTGCCCCGTGAAAAGAATACATAGCATTTATTTAGACGTTTGGGGAAATGCTTTACAATCATTAACTGGTTTTATCCTCACAACAACCCTGGGAGGGAGTGCTATTCTCATTCCTGTTTTACAGATGGCACTCCTCAGAATAGTTCTGCCAGTGTTGTAGCAAAGTGTATTGGCAGTGAAGGGGAAAAAAAAAAAGGAAAGACGCTAAGAGACCATTAGAAAGCATGAGAACTAGAGTTGTGACAGGAGTTACGACTCCAACAGGGACTGGAGAGAAAGGGCAACGTGGAAGAAGAGTGTAAAGGAATTCTCCACAGGCCTTGGAATTTAATCAGTTGCAGGAGATGGGAGAGAGCCTCAGAGAACAAAATGGCTACTGTTTAGAATGTCGTGAATGGAGAAATGAAAAGAATTAAAAACATCAGGAAGGGAAGTCGTTTTGGAAGGGAATATGATGTTACATTTTACACATGGTGAGTTTGAGGTACAAGGCTACTTAAAATGGGAGAGTGGGGTGTACATGTTGAATTTCGAGGATTCCATGTCACAAGAAATAACTTCGGGAAAGGAAATAGAGGCGGAGGAGGAAAGGTCACTGGTTAGACCCGACAAAGGCCCAGGCGGTCATCTAGCCCGGCCACCTCATTTTACCGATGACAAAATTAAGGCATAGAGATGTTAAGCGACAATAATAAATGACAGCAATAATACTAGAATCTAGGCGCGGACTCCAAATTAAAAAAAATAATAATAATAAAGGCTCAGAATGTGAGATTTAAAGAACAACAGTTGCAAAGCATTGGGACATTACGGTTCAGTTGGCCGGGTCTTTCTGCCTTCTCAGTCGAAGGGCGTTGGTGCTCGCAGTTTTGGGTAGAAGGGCCAACTCGTAGGAGAAACAGGGTTTTGGAGCCGTGGTGGGGCGGGGACCAAAAGCTGAGACCTAACCCGTGAAACTTCGAGACTAGGGCTGGAATGCCAACACGTGTCCGCTGGAGCATTGTGGGTGCCGCATTCTCTGGGCTGGCAGAGAAGCTGACGTGAGGCAGATACCGGGGTAGGGGTGGGGGTAGTGGAGGAGCCACGCCTCCCAGGTGTGCGCTCTCCTTGGCGCGTGGCTTGAGTTACCTGCTAGTGAGCCTCGGCCCCCGGCTTCTGGGCTGTCTGTGCGAGCCCTGCAACCCGGACTGACTGAGCGCTGCTGGGCGGGGCGTAGCGTAGAATTAACTGAAACTTGCATCGCGGATACGGGACAGAAGGACAGGAGCGGGAGCTGGGCGGCCACGGCGGCGGCGGCTGCAGCTCCCGGGCTCCCGCCGCTTTGCCGCGAGCCGCAGGGGTGAGTCCGGTCCCACGGGGACCATCGGGCTGCGTGTTGTAGTGCAGGGGCGGCAGGGATGTGGGGCGCAGATATCCACCCTCTCTGCCCCGAGAGGCTTTGCGTTTCAGAGGGTGGGATTCTCTCCTGAAGCCCTTCCGTCGCTCTGAAGGAGCGTAGTGACTCTTGGGTTCTCAAAAACTTTTGTCTGGAGCACGCAAGTTCTTGCAGGTCCTGCTGAGCCAGAAAGGCTTTAGGTGGGCTCCGGGGGTAGACTGAGTGACTGCATTCGGAGCGCCCATCCAACTGAAAGCAAAAATCATCTCCACCTGGCTGGGAAATGATTTCAGCTGCAGCAACTATTAAAAATCAGAAGGTCGGAGATTTAGAGCTAGTTGGGACTTTAGAAGCTATTAAAGCAAAGCCTTTCGTTTTACAGGTGAGGAAGCTGAGGCCTGGAGGGATTAAGTGACTTGCCTAGGGTCACTGTAAGTGTCTAAAGTTTGGTTTGAACCCAAGTGTTCCAAATTCATAGGCACTGGGAGAGTTGCCTCCAGTGTAGAGGCAGTGACCTCACCTGTCAAATCGCAGAGCCTTCACCTGTAATAAGACAGGAAGAGAGAAAAAAGCAATAGGTGCCTATTTCTTGGACAAAGTAAAGAAATAGCTTAGTGATTAAGGAGAGAGTGCTTGTTTTAGTTTTTGAAGTTCATGGCCTGGAAATTTGTTTCCCTTCTTAAGATGAGGTAGTAGCAATGCCCTCGCTCCCGTTTTGACTCTAAAATCTTCCTCATTGAGTTCTTTGCAATACATAATAGAGAGTTTTGGGCAAATTAATGCCCAATAAATATTTGCCGGATGGATGAATGAACATTGTAGCCAAAGGATCCTAGAGGTGTAAGGGACCTCACAGGTCATCTAAAACAACCATCTCATTTTGTAGATAAGGAAATAGGGTGCCAAAGAGTAGTTAATTGACTTGGCCGAGGTCACACAGGTTATGAGGTTCAGAGGCTGAATTCAAACCGAGATGCTCTTTCTCCAAAACTACTACGGCTCTTCCCACTACACTGTACTGCTTCCTCAGCATAGACTCCAAATATATAGTGATAGAATTTGGGAGAAAATAAGATTTTCCCCTTTTACACAGCTTCTGTTGTCCTCTGTATTCTTGTTGGATTAGGTATTTCTCCTAGGTTTGGGGGTTTGTTTTTTGACTTACAGTCAACTTAATTTTCATTCTGACCTATTGTAATTTAAAAAACAAAAAACTTCTTCAAGGATCCTGAGCCAGGTTTTTAATTCTCATCTTTTTTTTCTTTTCTATTCTAAAGTCCACCGTTTTCCCCCCAGCATAACAGTTCCTTTCTGTCACCTCCCAGATACCTCTTCCACCTCCGCCTCAGTTATAGAAGTAGTGAGCTTAGGCACATTTGAGCCTACAATGTAACCCTAAGTATGATATATGAGGAAATAGAAGGTTCTAGAAAGGGCTCAGCCACAAACTAAATGACTGGGTAAATCCCAGCTGCTGAGTCTTAAATTTTCTTCAGCTCTAAATTTGCACGATCTGTTGCTGCAATTTACAAAAACACTTTTCATAGCATTTTCACTTAACATGAAATACTTAAGAGGCATGAATTTGAGAAATTTATAACAGTAATTTACATTTAATAAAGGCTAAAATTGGAGGTGAATGAGCAGTTTTTTTGAAAAGCTACTCAAGTAAAAAAAAATGACAGTGTGGTGAAAAGAACAAAAGATTTGGAGTTAGTTAATCCTGACTTATAAAAGTGAGTTTAAATTAATTGAGTTTAAGTTAAGAAAACAAATTTAGGAGTATCTGGATCAGGTCTGATACTCTAGAGAAGACAGGATGAGTTCTTTGGAACAGGGTTGTAATCAAATGCATCTGGGTGGTGAGAAAGTTTTTGGATTTTGGTTTTTTTTAATAGTGCCCACATGCCTAGAACTGTAAGATGAAGATAAATTTCAGAAAAAAAAATTTATATTCTAGCATCTTCATTCTCCTTGAACCGGAACAGGGTTAACAAATTCCTTTGAAATATCTAAGAGTTCTCTGAATTCTGGGTTAAGGCTGGGGCAAGTCTTTAGCCTTTTCCGCTTTGGAGTTTCTGTGTCGTGTGCAAATTTATTACTAAAGTCAGATGCATTTAAAATTATTACAAAAACTGTTATATATTTACATACCCTTAACAGTAGCATAATGAAGCAGTGGAGTCATAGACTGGGATGGGATAAAACTTTGTAAAATAAAATTTGTAAAAAGATTCAAGTTTTCTCACTTCCCTGTCCTACTTGTTCACATTAAGCACTCTTTCTAATTACTGCAATGTAGATTTATATCTGAGGACTTCCTTGGGGAAAAAAAATCCTCACTAATTTGCATTAGAAACAAACTTAGGGTAAAGAATTAACAGGTAGGGTTGCTACCAACAGATCTCCTAAGTGCTTTTCTGGAAAGCATTCTGCTTATTAACACCTGAAGCCTGACTTGTGTTGGGGTTTTTTTCCCCCTGGAACTAACTACTCTGAAACTACACAGAGTTTCATGTTCCTCATTTATTTATGAACAACACTAAAACGAAACCAGGTGAAATACTAAGTGTGGCTCTTCATTCATGCTGAGAGGCCTCAATGGATGATTCTCTGATTTAGAAAATAATTATAATTCTAGCTGTGAACTGACTTACTAATACTTTCTGTGTATTGTATTTAATTAAAAATCAAATAATTGAGTACTTAATACCATCCTAAGTGCCATATATTTTTACTAATGTCAAGACACTTTGCAAGTATCCCCTGCACAGGGCTTTGAAAATCTTGATATTTATTTTATAGGTTTCAAAGAAAAAAATTAAGAAAAATATTGGACTTTATGCCTAATACTGAAGTTGCATCATCTCTGAGTTAATAAGGAGAAACTAAGCTAATGGAAAATGGGACAGAGGTGATTTTTTTTCCCTTTGTTTTATCAGTTCTTGATGACCTTTTATATCAACCCTGTATTTCAGCATGGATAAAGTCAGTCCTCAGTGATTTTAACATCTTATTTTATCCTAACCCCATCTTTTACAGAATGGTTTAATGGTTTCCACTATCAGTCTTTTCATGTATCAGTTATTGATTTTACTTTTACATCCTTTCCCTCCTCCTTCTCCCACTTTAGTGCAAGTACAACTGAGCCATAAGCTGGCTGAAGGATGGGTAACAGGAGAGAAACTGAAGTGAAATAAAGGACCTAGATAATTCAAAAATTTAATAATTATTCCCTCAATAAAGTATGTTGCTTACAAATAGTTTACATACAAGTTTAATGAATACTTTGAGGTTATTTGGTCTTTTTAGTAAATGATCCTTTAAGTGTATCAAGCAGATTAGTTCATGAGAGACAAAGATTCATAAGAAAAGAAGAAAGACATGTATTTCCATCTTAAATTTCTCAGAATCATGTTTTGGCTTCTACATTCTGACTCCTTCTCCGCTCAATTTTTTTAAAATTCAACTTTTTTCATTTTCATGATCACATTCTTTCCTTCCCACCTCCCTTTTCCAATGTTGAGAAAAAAAGAAAGAAAAAAAACCAGAAACCTTTAACAAAAATGTGTAGTCAAGCAAAACAAATTCCCAGATTAGTTATGTCCAAAATGTGTGTGTGTCTGTTGTGGTTAGTCATTGTGTTGACAGTTCCTGTCTTTTTAAATTGTTTATTTTTACAATATTATTGCATTGTATAAAATGTTCTCCTGGATCTTCTCATTTTGCTTTGCATTATCCTAGGTTTATCAGAAATCATCCTTTACTATTTCCTACAGCACAATAGTATTCTATCACATTCATCTACCATGACTTGTTTAGCGGTTGCCCAACTAATGAGCACTCCTTATATCCCAATATTTGGCAACCCCAGAAAGAGATGCTATAAATATTCTTGTACATGAGTCCTTTTCCTCTTTCTTCTCTTTGAGGCATAGACCTAATAGTGGTACCTGTGGGTCAAAGGGTATTCATAGTTTAATAGCTTTGGGGGAATGCTTCTAAATTGCTTTCCAGAAGGCTAGACTAGTTTACAGATCCACCAGCAGTACATGAACTCTCTTTCTTTTTTCTCATAGTGTGCTCTAATGGAAAGAACGCTGGATTTCCAGGCTGAGGACCTAGGTTCAAATCCCTACTCTGCTACTGTAGATCTTGGTCAAGTCACTTAACCTCTCTAGGCCTCAGTTTCCTGGTCTGTACAATGAAAGAGTTGGACCAGATTACCTCAAGGTCCTTCCCAATTCTAAATCTATGATCCTATGGTTTTATCTCTATCAAGGCAAGAACTGTTGGATTTTTTTAAAATACTGAAACCATAATCCAAAGCCCTTCAGTTCCTCATTGTCATCAAATCTTTTGAAGTATTAACACTGTTAGATATCTGAAAGGCTAGCAAATATTCTATAGGCTAGTAAACTCAGAATTGTGAATCTACAGAGTTAAACCACATACATAATCTTTTTCTTTAAAAAAAAGTTATATGTATTTGATTTAACTGTTATCTTGGGGAGACTTCCTATTCTGTGAAGTATAGAACAAATTGAGAAAGGCTGCATGTATATATGGGATGAGGGTGACATTTTATTATACTCCATACGTCTTCACAATATATGTGCTAATAATAATAACTGAACAATGAATTGGGCACACAACTGAAAAAGCTAGAAAAAGAACAAATTGAAAATCCACAATTAAATACCAAATTAGAAATACTGAAAACCAAAGGAGAGATTAATAAATTTGAAATCAAGAAAACTATTGAACTAATAAATAAAACTGAGTTGGTTTTATGAAAAAAGCCAGTCAAATTGATAAACCTTTGATTAATTTGATTTTAAAAAGAGAAAGAAAACCAAATTGCTAGTATGTCACCTCCAATGAAGAGGAAATTAAAACAACAATTAGGAATTATTTTGCCCAATTGTATGCCAATAAATTTGGCAATCTTAATGAAATGGATGAATGTTTACAAAAATGTAAATTGCCCAGATTAACAGAGGAGGAAGTAAAATACTTAGGTAATAATAACTGAAGTTTGTATAGTCAGAAGATTTATTAAGCAATTACCATGGGCTGGCTACTATGCTTTAGTAGTTTAAAGTGCTTAGCATTCTTTACCTCATTTGGTCCTCACAACAATCCTGTGATTGTTGTGAGGAAGCAATATATATTTATTGTCCTCCTTTCATAGGAGAGGAAATTGAGGCTGAGAGAAGATGAGATTTGCCTAAGATCACATATCTAGTAAGTATCTGAGACAAGATTTGAATGTGGGGCCCTCCTGGCTCCAAGCACAGGTTTTTGCCATGATGTAGTGATAAATGGGTAGGATTGATATATGGCATGTCTTCAGGTTCTATCAATGGCTTCTGTAACAGAACAAAGCTCTAATTTGATATGTTTGTTCCTCCTTCACAGAGGACAGAAGAGGGCAGAGCCTCTTACTGAGCTGTCTAAACTGAAGAGCCACTTCAGACCCTTTAAGCAGTGCTGAGTCTCACTGGATTCCACCATTGGGAAGCCTGCACTCCAGCTTCCAGTGCTTTTTCTTCTGATTTGGGTAAACAGTAAATAATATTTCCTTTAGGCCATGTCGTCATTGTATTAGATCTTGTCTGCATTAAAGAAGAACCTAAAATATCCAGAAACATGAACTAAACACTGTACTCATTTTTTTTTATTTTTTAAGAAAAGAAATATCAAAGAGAATGACATAACCAACTTAGCATCTTCTCACTTTCCTTCATTTGGATCAGGGCATGATTTAACTGGTCCTTGGGGAGAGTGAACTTTGAATGTCCTTTGTTCTTATGAGGCAGCCGGCTGGCTGGCCAGTCACAGGAACCAGCAACCCTGTCTGATAACATAGACCACCAGTCCTAGAATGTCAGTGATATAATCTAGAGAGCAGAGATCAGGTCTGTGGCATTTTCTTTTTATGTAAATATATATATATATATATATATATATATATATATATATATATATATATAAATTTCATTTAACATATTTAGTTTTCAGCATTGATTTTCACAGGAGTTTGAATTACAAATTT
>CM053623.1:123137241-123164483 GCA_028646595.1 Phalanger gymnotis
AATACACTATACCATTTATATACATATACATGTATATTCATGTGTATATATGCATATATGAAATGAAGCCAGATTTTCTAAGGAGTAATTTAGATCAAATATAATGAACACACTCCAGTGATACATGCAAGGACAATATAACTTAACCTTAGGTATTTGAATTTTTTACACTGCTTCCCAAATTCTCTTGCTTTCTTGAAATTTATTGATTGTAAAAATGAATAAAAATCAACACTTTTCTAGCTCCCTCACATCAGTTGTAACTCTTCTAGTGAATTATTTAACACAAAAAAAAAAAACCATTTCCAAGGTTAGAAACAAATTAACCTCCATAAAAGCCTAAGTCACATTGTCGAGAATTCCATCTGGCCAGCAGGGACTTTAAGATACTATATCTATTGAAAATAGATTTAACTCAGCTTTTAACTCAGAAGTCCTAAATGATCCACACACTACACAGCCTTGTCTGTGTAGGTTTAGGGTATGCACTTATACTTAAGCATTCATAGCATTGCCCATTCCCTTAATAGGATTCAAAGAGGTGACGGGAAATTCTCAATTGTATCCCTCCTCTGGTTCTCTGGAAAGATGCAGCATGCTACCTTTTCACTTGTCCCACAGTACCTGGGAGGGTACTTAGCATCCAGTAAATATCGACTCACTGACTGACCAGTTTAGGTATAGCCCACCAATTCCAGACAACTAGAAGACTATTACCTCTCTCTGTTACACAAGCCAGTGTTTAACAGCCTTTTGAAATTTTCTCCATGTTGACTATGAGTTGTGGGGGTGGGGGATTAAGCAAGTGAGGTGAAAATGACTACTTTGGTCACTGCTGAAATGTGAGCTTCCTCATTCAATATGAGATAAAAAATGATCCTCACACCTTATCAACAGTTGTAGACTATTGGATTACCAGAAACAAGGTAGGAAAAAAGAGGACATCGTCTATTTAATCTGCTGCTTGGATCTGCAAACTCTATTCATCACTTTGTATCTGTTGTAGGTATTCATGCTTTGAAAAATTATCACTCAACACTTAACAATTTCACATATTGGTTCATTTGTGTTCGTCTGTTTCCTACTTTCCTCCATTTCCCAAGTCATCCACGCAAAGCGAAGTACTAAGTATGTGTGTATATACGTATTAACACAGGTTAGAAGATACAAACAAAAGAAGGCTTAGGGTAAAGGTGAGAGGAGGTAGAGAACAAAAGAACAGATGCCATTCTTCAGTTATGACCTGAGTTTTAGGAGTTGGGTTGCTCTAAGAATAGAGGATCTTCAACCTGCTGTTTGAGATCTCTGATAAGTTATAGCCTGGATGCCATGAATAATTGCCTTTTTGAAGACTGTTTCAGGAGAATTTGCCCACCAGGAGGTAAATTCACCCTCCAGGCCTTCATTAAATTGCAAACCTGCTGCCTGCCAGTGGTTACCCTCTATTAACTCGTTCTACTTTGGTGACTCTCCTGGTTCATCATTGCCCAGAGATTTCCCCTGGAAACATAGCATTTAGATAATAATTCATGTTTGCACCTCACTCCTTATTCTTCTGGAGAGCAAGAGCAACTCCTGAGTACATGTAAAACTCCCCTCTCTTATACCCTAAAAAGCTAATGCCAGCATATGCCATACAGCTTATTATTAATGATAGGAACATGGACTGGTTCTATTATTTCATAATTATGTTAATAATATTCACACAGCTAGGAAGTTTCTGAGGTAGGATTTAAACTCATCTTCCTGACTCCAAATTCAGCAGTCTAGTTGCCTTTCCATGCCATTTCATTAGTTTTGAGAACTCCATCTCCCAATGCAGGTCAGAACCTTCTCTACAATTTATAATCTGAATTACTTGGAGCACCTAGAGATTAAGTGAATTACCCAAGATCACACAAAGCCAACTTTCTATACCATGCTGCCTCTTAACATATGGCTAGGTTACAAATTAGTGGAATCTAAATTAATCTTCACAAGGTACAATGGGAAAATCACACTCTATTACCTGTATTGAGAGGAAGTATGGTATTGTGGATAGAGAGCTGGTCTCAAAGTTAGGAGAAACTTGGGTTCAAGTCCTTCCTCTGACTCTTACTGTCTATATGAACCTGGGCAAGTCACTTAACTTCTTAATGTTTCAGGGACCTCTCTTAATCCAATCCCATAAACATTAATTAAGTGCCTACTATGTGCCAAGCGCTATTCTAAGCTATAGAATAAAAAGACAGCCCCTGCCTCTCAAGGAGTTTACAATCTAATGGATGAAGACAAGTCTCCTTTGCTAGAGGGAGTGTTCTCATCCAGGAATTCTCTGTATCAATGAAATCATAGGTTTAGTCTCTATCCCTCTTGCCTATAGCATATAGCACCTCCCCCCATCTCTTATTTTTCCAACCAGACATCCAGGCTGTAAATCTTTGTCTGTAAATGTACATCCTTGTGGTTTCTTCAGCATCTTAACTTCCCTGTGTTACTAAATGATTACAATTTTAGCTGACCTATCTCCCCTACTCTTACCCATTCACAGCCACATTAAACCATCCCAGGATATATCCCTTTTGCATGTCTTGCTTTTCTCTTTCATAATAAAATTCAGTGTGGCATAGTGAATAGAGAGATGACCTCAGGAGGTCCTGGAGCCAGGAAGATCTGGCTTCAGATTCTTCAAATTCATATACTGGCCATGTGACCCTGGACAAATCATGTTCCCTCTGTTTTTTTTCTTTTTTTTTTTTTTCATCTGAACAAGTGACTCTTCTGAATGAGCAGACAACCATAACCTATGAGAAGAGCCATACCTAGGGAGGGCAGCTGAAGTTTTGCCCAAGGGTGCCGACAACCTTTTATTCCTTTGTCAAGTAGAAGCAGCTAGGAGTTGCTCTATGCAACTATCTTAAGACTATGTGTTGCAGAGAAGGTGCTGGCTATACCAATGAAATGGCAGATTTAGCCCCTATCTTTATTGATTTCCCCCTTCAGGCCAACTACATCTGTCAGAAGCAAGTGAGTAATAATCATAATAGCCATACTATAACATTGCACAATACTTTATATGCATTATCTCATTTGATCCTCACGACAATTCTATTATTACCCCTATTTTACAGATGACTGAGGCAGAGAGATTAAATGACTTGCTCAGGATTATAACTAGTACCTAGTATCTGAGGTAACATTCAAAATCAGGTCTTCCTGACTCTAAGACCAGTATTCTATCCACTAAGCTATGCTGTCTTTCCTTGCATAGCCTGAATCTAAAGATATTTTATTTTTTAGATGATAAACCACTAAAGTGGAACACAAATCTGAATTATTGGGATATTTACCCTTCTAAGGCTGTGGAGCCATGGAAGCTGAGTACTGAGGATCTCTGAAATATTCCTAGATAGAAACTAGATGGTGCAGCTTTTAAAGACAGCATTATAGTAGTAGAACAGTACATGAAGAGATTGAATGCATTTAATAAACTTGAATAATTCTTCAGTGCCCCAGTTACTTTGATCTTTGGGTACCTGATAGGTGAGGCTTTAGGATATAATCAAAAATTAGAACCTGTAGTATCAAATACCAACTCCTCTGTCTGACTTTTAAGGCCTCCCATAATAGTATTTCCTATTATTCCTCAATATGTGCCTTCTGCTTTTGTCAGGCTAGTCTCTCCCGTGATCCTGTCAACACCCCATATTTACTCCCTCCTCTGCCTTTATCTTCCTTCCAAGGTAAAAAGCCTAGCCATCCAAAATTAATTCAAATCCTGCAAGTCCCATGAAACTTTTCCTAGCCAATTATGTTCCTCCTGCATATATATATATGTGTATGTATATGTATATATATATATATACATATACATACAAGCAACCACTCTGAATGAGCCAACATCCACTATCTTTGAGAAGTGCCATAACTAGGAAGGGCAGTGGAGGCTTGCTCAAGGGTGCTGACAATAATTATATTCCTTTGGCAGGTAGAAGCAGCTAAGCTTAGTGCCTAGTTAGCTATGATTAGTTACAACAAATAGCTAATAGATGACCTAATTCCCTTTCCATCCACCTATGACTATTCAAGATCATCTGCCTTTCATCCCAGAGTAGCTAGCCATAATGTCTCCAGAAACAGCTTTGCAGTATCCCATATCCCAAGATCTCTCCCTGAGGTTGCCCCTTAAAAGATTGAATTTGTCTTTAAAAAGTTTTAAAAAGCCCTACAAGAAAGTGGGGGAGGGGGGGATGGAAGGGGAATGGGGGGACAGAGAGGAGGGCAGACTGGGGAATGGGGCAACCAGAGTGTACGCCATCTTGGAGTGGGGGGGGTGGAAACGGGGAGAAAAATCTGTAACTCAAACGCATGTGAAAATTAATGCTGAAAACTAAAGATGTTAATAAAAAAAAAAAAAAAAAAAAAAAAAAAAAAAAAAAAGTTTTAAAAAGTAATTTTCATGCTGCTTGACCTAATATCACTTTGTGGTACTTTCTCTAGACACCAGAATTGCTAGTTATATAGTTCTGTGTAAGGACAACAAACTATGATGGCAAAACTTAAAACAAAAGTTTATTTGACCTCTTTAATGATAGGGAATCCTTGTGCTTCATGAAAATGAGAGAAAAATAGTAAGCATTTCACAAAAATTACAGTAATTAGTGTTACCTTTCCACAGTTAAAACCAAACTGTTTCTTATTTTCTCACTTTTAGTTTTCTCGTATTAGTACAGTTTTCCTTGATGGAATTTTACATTTAATCACCATCATCTCTTAAAGCCCAATCACATAAATGTACATTAAAAGACAATGGTATTAGATTTTGCTTCCCAATAGCTGCCTTTCTCTTACCTTCTAACTTCCTATCTTTCCTTTATCATTCTCCAATTCTGAAATTTTCTAGATTCAGCTTAAGTGTTCCCATTTCACCAGTCATCTCCTGTGGTTCCTTCCTTACCTTGGGACCATCACTACTACTGGGAAGGGAGTGGAGGATTGAGGGGAGGGATCATTAAGCAGCTTTTTGCAACTCCGTTACCTTAACCCCAAACTGGGTATCTTGGGTGCAAAAGGACCTGAGTTACCAGAAGCTCTGAGCTTATGAGATTTTGGATTGCCTGCCACTGGAGTGACAGCGTAATCACCATATTTTAGATGGAAGTGTTTAGTGGATATATTTCAGAGCATCTGTGAACTTGGATGGGAGAGTTTACATTTTTATTTTCACTCACCTCTAATCAAAATTTAGCATTTCTTTCAATTGTTTAAAAACAATTATTCTGAGTGTTCTGAGAAGGGATTCACAGACTTTACCAGACTGCCAAAAGGGGTGTATAACCCTAAAAAGATTAAGAATCTTTACTTTAGAGGGTTGGGAAGAGGAAACACAAACCAAGAAGGTAAAGCAGAATGGCATGGTCATTGTGGACTCTTGGATCTGTGACATCTGGATTCTTGGGGAGAGGGATGGGAGAAATGAGGTTAAGATAAAAAAAAAACAAAGAGATAGAGGTAGGGTAAGCATCCAACTGACCTTTTTAATCTATCCCCCCTCTAATACCCTAAAACATCTACAGGACCAGGTTTAGGTATTTTGATTTCAGACACAATGAAAAAATACTCTGTACCACAAAAAAATTTTCCCTCCTCACTCTCCTGCCACTTTCATCTTTTTGTTACCCAAAACTGTGTTTTTTATTCCCCAATTACAGATAAAAATTAAATTTCAATTCATTTCAACAAGAAGCTTGAACACCTGCATGTACATTCCTATACATACTAACATGGGAACTATGAGAGACAACATGGTCTAATAGGAAGAGAGCCAGTTCTTGAATCAAATCTGATTTCAAGTTTCATCTCTGACCCGTATATGGTCTGACCCATATATGGACAAGTCATTAAACCTCTAAAGCTCCCCAAGAAATTCCTTAAGACTGTAATTTGCAGAACAATTGTAATTCTTCATTGGTTGAGGAAGATCTCCATATGTTAAAATCAAAGATCCAATCAAAAGAAATTTACCACATAATAGCTATATTTGTCCACTATTCCCCCTTTGTTAGCATTTTAGCATCCAGCCATTAGAAGTATTCACTTGTATTTATGACCAATATTAAACTAAAGTATAAGAAATAAAGGTTTCATGAATTCTTCATTGTATAAGATTCCAGTGTAATATAAGCCACTAAAACCAACAACTTAAATGAAATAGGTGAATATTTACAAAAATATAAAATACTAAGATTTAGAGAACAAAAAATTGAGAATTTAACCCAATACCGTACTCAAAAATTGAACAAGCCATGGATGGACTAAAAAAGGGGGAAAAGCCTAGAACTAGATGAATTAACAAATTAATTTCTAACAAATATTCAAAGAACAATTAATTTCAATATTATATAAACTGTTTCCTAAAATGGAAAAAGAGGGGATGCTACCAAATTCTTTTTTGTAATAACTATTGTCTTGATACCTAAACCAGGGACAATCAAAAAAAAAACTACTCCCAGTATGGGAGTGGACTCCCACTGTGGGAGAGTCTTCCATTTTAAATGTTTTCCCAGTTGTAGACTTTAAAGGTTAACATGCAGTGTGTGAGTTACAAAAAAATATAAAATACTCAGAATGGATCCTACCCCATTATCTCATTACAGGATGGAGTTGGCCCTGATTTTTTAAAGGCTCTTCCACCACAGCTCACTCTTACAGTATGAATCTGGCAAGAGAATATTTATCTGTTGATAGTTCAGATCAGCCTAGCTAACCGAAGAGCCTAATCATCAGAAACTTGGCTACTTGGTAAGGAATTTTTTCTGCCACAAAATGTCATGTATTGTACAATCTACCAAGGCATGGAAGAATTGGATCCATGTCAGCCAAAGGAATATCCACTCCAGTAAAACCATAGGTCTTTTGAAGTATTGAAGAAGGGAATGTACTAACCTAGATTTGCCTGACCTTTGCTGTCTGGCATTTCAAGGTTTGGGAATTAGTAGTTAACTAGATTCTGTCCTCTTGGATCAGAGGCCATAGCTATGGTAATTGGTATAGCAGATAAGTTTTATATCAAAAACTGGTCATAAAAATTTAAACTCTGAAAAAATCTTCTAGATCATCTTGTCCAATAGTTCTCAAACTTCTTGTTCTCAGGACCCCTTTATAATCTTAAAAATTATTAAAGACCTCAAAGAGGATTTGTTTGTATAGATGCATGTATTGACATTTCCTGTATTAGAAATTAAAATATCTTAGTATTATTATGAAAATAACTTTGACCTTGAGGACTCTTTGAAAGGGTCCTTCCCCAGACCATACTTTGAAAACTGCTGAAGTCCAACCCTTTTTTTCTACAGATGAGGAATCCAAGGCTCATAGAAGTTAAGCAATTTAACCAAAGTTATACTTATGGCTTAGAATAAGTCTTTTTACTCTTAATTGAATGCTTCTTCCAACTCCTGATATTACCTCTTTTTTGATTTTTAAGTTCAAAATGTGGAGCACTTTTCATGACAATTTTAATATACAAATAACTCGCTGACTCCTAAAATATATTTTGGATGTGAAACATGACATATAGTTGGAGAATTTTTGCTAGTTTTCATTTCAATAGTTTCATCTTGGAACATTATTGCCAACCTAAATCATACATGCAAAATCTGTAAAAAGTTCTGTTCTCAAAATAAACTGGTATATGCACTGTTAAGTAAAAGTTTAGCATTGTTCTTTTGTTCTTTGATACTGGCAAAATAGTACTGCTTTGGATATAGATGAATGCTGTTTTCCACTATCTGTCCTTCTAAAATGTTTGTTTAAAATGCAAACTTAAAAACCACACCAGGATTTGTTTTATCTTTGCTTTAACTTTACGTGTGACCTAATGACAACTGTCAATCTTTGTGTCAGTTTTTTACCTTATTAAATGTTGGTAATATTTTTCAATTCAGTAAGCATTTATTAATCTCCTACCATGTACTCTAGGAATATAAAGTCAAAAGCAAAACTATTTCTGGCCTCAGGAAGCTTTAATTCCCCTAATTGAGAGCAATATCTGCACAAGTAAAATAAGATGAAATGTTTTCAGGAGGGAAAGAGCAATGTCAGTTGCCAAAGGAATAGATTCCACAGGACTTTGCACATGCACTTAGCTTTGAAAGAAATGAGGGCGGTTAAGAGGCAAAGGCAAGAAGTAACTTTGTTCCAGGAATGGAGCTAGGAACGGCAAATATCAAATGTAGGTCAACTTGGGTATAAAAGTATATATAAAGAGGAGTAATGCAAAAGAAGTCTGAAAAAGATGTGTTAGAGTTCTATTATGGAAGGATTTAAATGCCAGCCTATTCCCTTCAGGCAATAGAAAACTCCTGGAGGTTTGAGTAAGGGAGTAATGTGGTTGTCCTCTCTCTTATAAGGGAAGAATAATTTGGCAGCTGTATGGAGGGTAGGTGGAAGGAAAAAGAGGCTGGAAGCAAATGGATGAGTTAGGAGGTGGTTTGAACATTCCAGGAGAATGATATTGAGGTAATGATACAGAGTAGAAGCTCTGAGATTGGACAGACTAAGGGATGGATGTAAGAGATAATGTGGCAGTAGAGTCAAAAAGACTCAGCAAATGATTGGATATAGAGAGTAAGGGTGAGGAGAGAGACAAGGATGATTTCAAAATTATGTACTTGGGTGCTACCTTTAATAGAATTTTATTGTTCAGTCATTTCATTTGAGTCCAACTCTTCATGACCCCATTTGGGGTTTTCTTGGCAAAGATACTGGAGTGGTTTTTGCCATTTCCTTCTCCAGCTCATTTTACAGATAAGAAAACTGAAAGAAACAGGGTTAAGCAACTTGTCCAGGGTCACATAACTAGTAAATGTCTGAGGCCAGATTTGAACTCAGGAAGATGAATCTTTCTGATTCAAGGTCTGGCACTCTATCCACTGCACATTTTCAATAGAATATATTTTCCCAACTATCCTTATAATGCAAACTTCTTTATTGACTGAGCCACCAAATATAGGTGCACAAGTGAGAATTTCTGGGCCTTGGTTTTTTCATTGGTAAAATAAGAGGAGTTGGACATCAGGGGTGGGGAACCTATTGGCCTTGAGGCCACATGTGGCCTTCTATGTCCTCAAGTGCTTATGAAATTTGGAGTCAAAGGACTGCACTTGAGGACCTAGAGGGCCACATATAGCCTCAAGCCCACAGGTTCCCCATGCCTGGAGATGATCCTTATGGAGCCTTCCAGCTCTAAGTTTCCATGATTCATGTCTTCTTTAGTATGAAAAGCTTTTTAAGCTGTCTCCTTTTAAATAGCAGTAGCAGCAGCAACAGCAGCAGAAGCAGTAATACTAGTAGTAGTAATAATAGCCAACATTTACATAGTGCTCACTATGTGCACAATACCATTGTGCTAAGTGCTTTACAATTATTATTTCATTTGATCCTCACAGCAACCCTGGGAGATAGGTGCTGTTATTATCCCTATTTAATAGATGGAGAAACCAAGGTAAACAGAAGTGTCTGGGTTCAGATTTGAACTCAGGTTTTCCTGAATTCAGGCCCAGTACTCTATCCGCTGTACCATCTAGCTAGTTAAAACTGCTAGGACCTTTTCACTTCTTCCACGAAATATTTAGTGATGAAAATATTTTGTTCTGATGTTGGGTGTGTCTTGATGTTATATCAGAATCAGACTAGAAATTTGACTATCTCACAAAAGTCACAATCTCTTCTAAGTTATTTTTTTAACCATCACGGTGGTGTATAATTGCAGTCAGCCCCCTGCTGAAGGCCTGTGATGAGTTAGATAACAGTCATTCAATACCTCAAGTTCCTTAACTACTTTGCCACCCAGCCTAGTTGATAATAGGGTACTGATAGTCTTTGGTGTTTAATTATTAAATCACTGTTGTTGAGCATGAAAATTATTCAGCAAGAACATTTCATTTCTCTCTCTTTTTTCTGTCTGTCCTCCTCCTTAGTAGCAATCATTACCTTATCCCAGTTGACAGATCTCAGAAGGGAAAGAAAAAAAAATCTTTCAACCGATATACATAGTACCCTAATGCTACAAAAGACACTAGTTCCATATCCCTTTCTGCATCTATTGATAGTACAGATTTTAACCCTTTCTTTTAGCTTAACTGGGAGGCAAGAAAAAGTATGTGGTCTGAGTTCATCTGAGGCTTTACCTGATTTAGACCTAGATAGAGCCTCTGTGTTGACTCAAGAATGAACTCAGTTCTTCTTCTTCCTTTTCTGCTTAATGAATTGGAAAGTGTGCTACACTTGGAATCGTTAGAGGCCTGGGTTCAAATCCCACCTCTAGCATTTATTGCTTGGTGACCACAGACAACTCACTTAACCCAAGTTTCCTCATCTGCAAAATGAGGAAATAAGATTTGTAGTCCAACCTCAGAGTCAGTCTGAAGATCAAAGGAGAGAATGTAGGTCAAGCATTTTGCAAACTTTAAAGGGCTATGCAAATGTCACTTATTATTGTTGTTGTTACCAATTCTGTTTGAGCTCAAATACCAACCTAGCTGAAGGATCCCACTCCCTACCACTAGCCTTCTCCCTCCCAGCTACTCTGGCATTTAACTACTTTGTGTTTATGTGTGTTGATTCTCTTTCTATTTATTCTGTGTCTCCACGTATATGTTATTGTCTCTCTATTTTCTCTTGAGAATAGAGATTGTTTTGGTTTTGAATTTGTATCCTGAGTGTATAGTATAGTGCCTGGCACATAGTACGCACTTAAATGCTTGTCGATTGATTGATTTGACCCCCCCACACACGTTTTGCTACAAGCTCTGGTGTGTTCCCCTTATTCAAGCCCTAGACATAGAAATGTGTATAAATTTTGCATTCTCAAGAAATCAGTCTTTGCCACCCAGCTGCTACCCCTTTATTCTTTCCCTCTCACAGACTCTCCTCGTTGATTGTTCATCAAGTCCCTGCAGGGCAAGAGTTCAGAATTAAAAACTGATAATAGCATCCTAATGCCTGTCATATTAAACTGAGATACATACATTTTGAGCTTCAAGGCCCCATTGTCAACTGCCCTTCCCCACCTAATTTACCATTCTCATTATTCCTCAAATACTCCAGTTTATTCCTTATTCCTTACCTTTTCCTCCACATCTCTACACATAGCATTGTCCTCATTTAGAACATATTTCCCCTTCGTCTTTATCAATTCATTTATTTCTTCTCTTTCAAAATGCTGCTCAGAGGTCAGTTGCTCCAAGAAGTCCTCCTTGAGTAAACTCATAATCTCTCATTTAAATTTTTAGGTAACTTTCTGTAATTTTTGCTTGCTCATGTGATTCTTTCCAAATATAAGTCTTGTATTTTCTTACGCATTTTTCTGTCTTCCCAATTAGGTTTTAACTTCCTTAAGTACAGTAACTGTTGCGGGGCGGGGGGGGGGGGTGAGGAGGGTTTATGTTCAGGAGGGGGAATCAGAAAACTATGGCCTGAGAGCCAAATCCTACTGCCTGATATACAGAGCTAAGAATTGATTTTGCGTTTTTAAATACAATAAAACTTTAGTTTTAAAATGTAAAAATCATTCCTAGCTTGAAGATTATACAAAAACTGGAAGAAGTCTGGATTAGTCCTGCAGGCCATAGTTTGCCCTCCCTTGCTATGGAATCTGAGGCTTCTGGGTGGCTCAATGAATAGAGCGCTAGGCCTGGAATCAAGAAGACTAGAATCTCAAATCCAGCCTCAGATACTCCCTAGCAATGTGACCTTGGGCAAGTCTAAAACCTCTGTTTGTCTTAATCCACTGGAGAAGGAAATGATAAACCACTCCAGTATCTTTGCCAAGAAAACCCCATTCAGGAGCATGAAGAGTTGGGTGTGTCTGAAAAATGGAAGAATGATATTCTATAATCTGGAGACAAAGATTAGATGTTTCATCATAGATCAATTTGGGAGCAAGTTTCACTGGCAGAAGCCTGCTGGGATTGTGAAGTCTGGACAAAGAAACTTAGAATGGAGAACTTAGGGGTGCAGATGATATAGGGAGGGGGAAATATGAATTCATTATTATTAAAGGGATGATTTGTAAGCATTTTGGAGAGGAAGCATCAGGAACTATGAACAGGTCACTCATCTCACTTGGATAGGAGTGGGGAAAGTTACTAGACTATCACTCAATCAGTAAGTTTTAAGTGCCTACTATATTTCACTGTTCTGGGCACTGAGGACAAAAAAAATGAAACAGTTACTGCCTTTGAGAAAGCTATATTGTATTGGGGGAACATTGTGAAAACTTAGTTACATACAAATACATCCAATGCAAATACAATGTAACCTTGAGGAGAAAGTTGCTAGTAGTTAGGGATGCTGGCAAGATCTCATGCAGAAGGTGGCACTTGGGCAGAATCTTGAAAGAAACTAGGGCTTCTAATTGGTGAGAGTGAGGAGGACATACATCATAGGCATGGGGTCAGCAGTACAAAATCAAGGAGCTGGCTGGACCATAGAATATGTGGAGGAGGGGCAGTGTATGATAAGGTGAAAGTGTGAAAAGTTTTAAGTGCCAGACAGAAGAGCTATATGGAGAGTCATTGGAATTTATTGAGAAGATCAGGGTAGGAAGTATAGCTTTATGAGGCCTATGATTTAATAAAATCACTTTAACAGCTGGGTGGAGGATAGTGAGGATAAAGAATAAGGAGAGACCAATAGATGAAGAGAATGTCAAAGATAAATTAAGTATTATGAAATTCACATTTCGGAGTATTAAATTAAATCCCTCATGTCATCCTGGTAGACATGGTGGAGGAACGTGAGCCAGATAATAAAATATAAATAAATCTAAAATTTGTTGAGTCGACCCTAAGCTGTTATTAATGGGTCATTTCAACTTGGAGGTAGGTCTCTAGTGGAACAACATAGAGATCTATTCTTGGCCCTAAGCTGCTCAAAAATGTTATCAATGATTTATTTGAAGGTAATGATGGTGCACCTATCAGATTTCCAGGTGAAACTGGAAGGTATAGGTAACATGTTGTATAATAGAGCTAAGATCCAAAAAAGGTTTTCATGGGTTAGTCATCAAATAAGATGAAATTTAATAGGGACAGTTACAAGCTGTTCTTGGGTTCAAAAAAATCACCTGCAGAGGCAACCATACTCCTTCACTAGAGATCTTTAGACAGAATCTCAAAAAACTACATATGGCTTTCAAGAACCCAAGGCCACCTCATGAAGCATCCAGAGAGTACTTTAGTAGAGGATATATATTTATTCTTTAAAATGTTATATTAATAGACCTAGTTCTGCTTTTCTAACTGCCTATTGAACGTATCAATATTGGTGTCCCACAGGCACCTCAAAGTCAGAATGCCCAAGACTAACTTATAGTCATTTTCCTGTCTCCCCTACAACTTCTTCCCTATTTCATTTTCATAATAATTCATGTTCGAAACCCTAGGACCACCTTTGCTTCTTCCTTCTTCATTGCTTCTCTATCTAATTTGTGGTCAAGTACTGTCAACTCTATCTCTGTAATATTTCTTGAATCTATTTCATCTTTGCTCACATTGCAACCATGCTAGTTCAGGGCTTTATCACCTCTTCCTGAGCTATTTGTCAAGCCTGGTCTCTGCCTCTAGTTTCTTCTTCTCTTCACACAGCTACCAAAATAGTCTTCTTAATGCACTTCCCCACTCAAAAATCCAAGTGACTCCCCATTACCTCTAAGATAAAATACAAACTTCCTAGCCTGGTGCTTAAGACCCTTGGAAGTCTGACTCCAATCTACTTTTTCAGCCTTATGTCACATTATTCCCTTTCACAGACAATATCCTTTAGCCAAACTGGTTCTCTGATCTTCTATAGCATGCTATCCCTTGCATCTTTCTGCAGTCATACAGGCTATTTCCCATGGCTATAATGGGAGATCTCCACTGTTTGAAATCTTTCTCTTCCTTCAAGGAAGAGCTCAGCTTTGAGTTCAGCTCAAAGATAGTCTCTTTTATGAAGCCTTCCTCCAGCTAAAAGTGTTCTCTCCAGAAATTTTCCTAGTACAGTCTGACACTTTTTTTTTCATTTTCTAAATGCTTGTTGAATAGTTAATATGGAAATGTTTTTCGCAATTTCCCATGTATAATGGGTGTCACAATGAAGAAGGAAGTGGGGAGAAAGAAAGAACATGGAGCTAAAAACTTAAAAATGAATGTTTAAAAGAAGATATGTAAAAAAATATTTAAAAAAATAAATGCGTGTTAGCTTACTGACTTTCTCCCTCTTCTATTCTATTTGTATTATATGTATTTGTGTACTTCTTGTAACCTGTAGTAAACCATAAATTCCTCGAGGGCAGGGCTATGTCATGTTTCATCTGTGTGTCCTCAGTGCCAGAATAGTGCCTTACACAAATCAAGTGCTCAACAAATATTTGTCAAAGTGTTTAGCTGAATCAAACAGGTATCATAGCCTCATTGGTACTATAGCCTCATTCCATGGGCTTTCTTTGGACTTCTGGTGTAGAACTTTACATTACTTGCATGCTTTTTAACATTATATAGCATTATAGAATCATTCCTATTTAGAAAAGTAAAGGAAATGGGATAGAAAAATATATTCGGAGGAAAATCATCCAGGATCCATTTAGGTTGTTGTAGAAGTACATTGCCTGTGGGATGAATATCTTCACCTCACTTATTAGTGAAAAGTAAATTGGGACCCAGTATAAATATAATTTCACAATCCATGTGACTGATTAAAATATTTGAATAATGAACCAAATTCTCCCATTGCCCAAATTGGTTTAGGTCAGGTATAGTTATCTTGGAAGAAAGAAGTAGTATTCAAAATAACATCAATAAATTAGATAAATGAGCCTTCGGCATCAAAATTATAATCTGTAATTTCATATATCAGGTAGGAAAACATAAAGGAAAAACAAACTAAAAATACACATTGGCTAAAGACAAATGTAACTATAAAGGTGGAGGGAGTGGATATGAAGAAGATCTTGAGATCATGGTAGTTCAATAGTAGTCCAAAGTAGTTGAGACTGAATCATACACATAAGCATATATCAGTATGTATGACATATGACAGAGCAGCAGGCCCAGACTCAGGAAGGCCTGAATTAAAAACTGGCCCCAGAAGCTACCTGTGTGACCCAGGGCAAGTCACTTAACTTGCCTCAGTTTCCCTGTCTGTAAAATGGGGCTAATGATAGTACCTACTTCCCAGGATTGTTGTGAGGATAAAATGAAATTATATTTGTAAAGTATTTAGCACAATTTCTGGCATATAGTACGTGTTATATATTAGCTCTTACCCAAATACCCAGTTTACTTTAAGGCCATGGAAAAAAGAGAAAGGGAAAATTGACAAAACAACAGAATGGAAAGTAGGATTTATAATGAAACATTAAAAATAAATTGGGGAGATTGATACAAATATATAAAAATAAAAGTCATTCTCCAATTAATAAATGGTCAAAGGATACAAATAGTGAGTTCTCAAATGAAGAAATGTACACTCTCAACAATCATGTAAAAATGCCCCAAATCACTATTAATAATGGAAGTTAAAATTAAAACAATTCTGAGGTTCCACCTCGTACCTATTAGGTTGGCAAGAAAGACCAAAAGACAAAGTGATAATTGTTGGAAGATTTGTGCAAGGACAGACATACTAATGTACTCTTGGTTGAGCTATGGCTTGGCCCAATTATTCTAAAAAGCAACTTAGAACCATACTGAAAAAAGTCACTAAACTGTCCATACCCTTTTATCTAGTGATAACACCAGTACGCATATACCCCAGAGAGATCAAAGCGGGAAACGATCCACGTATACAAGATTAGTGAAAGCAGCACTCTGTGGTATCAAACAATTGGAGACAAAGCAAGTGTCCATCAATTAGGGAATGGCTGGAAAAATTATGGTATATAAATAATGGATTGTTATTTTGCCATAAGAAATGACAGAAGAGATGTGTTCAGAGAAACTTGAAAAAATGTGTGTAAACCGATATGGAGTGAAATGATCAAAACCAGGAAAACAATGTATACAATGACTACAGCACTATAAAAGAAAACAACTTTGAAAGACTTCAGATCTCTTATTAATGTAGTAAGCAATCCAGAAGGGAGGGAAAACAACTTTGAAAGACTTCAGATCTCTTATTAACGTAGTAAGCCATACAGAAAGGAGGGAAGAAGGAATGAATGAACAAAGTAAAGAAGGAAGAAAGATGGTTCTCAACTTTTGGCAGAGAAGTGATGGATTCTAGGTACACTATGAAACATTTTCATAGACAACCAATGTATAAATCTTTTTATACTTATTTGTTACAAGAGAGAAATGTTATTATTTGAAGGGAGAATCAAGGGAGGGTAGTGATAAGGATACAAAAAAAGAAATTAAACATTTTAAAAATGTGCAGAAGAAAGTTCAGATGGGAACCCAGGCAGTGCAATGTTGGTGCTACCACGTCAAATTTAACATATACTTTCAAAGATACCATTTGTTGGTAAGAGAGATTCATTGTTTTATATAAAATCCTCTTTTCAGTTCTTTACATATGGAAAAGTTCATGTTTGTTGTGTGTCAAACTCCTAATAAAAGAAAATTTGGAGGAAAATAAGAAATGTATGTAGCTAGTCATTTAAATAAGTATAAAGAATAAAGAAAAGTTTCTTATACAGAGAAAATTCATGTTATGTGAAATGTGTTATTAAAATATTTGTATTTTCCACCATAATTATTATGACTCTGAAAAAGCCCAAAATGATTTAGTTATCATTAGAAACAATAATAATAAATTGGGTCATTTAGTCTAAAAGAAATGAGATGTTGGGTGAGGTCTTCAAGATGTAAAAAGTACTAATAAAGAAGATGCTAACCAATGGTTTTTCATGTCATCAAAGAAGTAGACAATTGGGAGAGGTGTGAAATAAAGTTACTGAAAAGTTCCCTGACCAAAACGGATAGTGGAATTACCTCCTCTTGAATGCTTTAGGAAGATGAAGCAGAAATATCTATGTTTGCACACACACAATCATCTAAACTACCTCTCTTTTTTCCCTTCCCAGTGACATTCAAGCTACGCTTGTCTACTGCTAACAATGAATAACTTCCAGGATACTATGGATCACACACAAGAAAATGAAATTCTTGTAGCAACCCAAACATACTGCGTGGAGCGGCCCATCTATAGCTATCCAGCCCTACATGGGAAGCTACACAAGAAGGACAAAGTTTCTGACCCTATTGGAGATAAGATAAAACGGGCTTTAAGGTAGTATGTTTGTACACTGGGTATAGGAAAAAAGTGTTAAGGTATTTTGTATAGTCTGTAATAAGCCTTTGTGAGATATAAGACCAGCAGTCTAGAGAAGTTCTGTTTGTTGAAATAAAGATAAATGAATGGTGGACACTTATAATTCAGAAAGCCATTTAAACCATTCCTGTTAGCATCAGATGTATAGGCATGTAAATAATGGCATATAGAAACATAAGAGATCTTGAAGGGATTTTAGAGGTGATCTAGTCCAACCCCATCATTGCACAGTTGAGGACACTGAAGTTGAGATGAGTTACAAGTGACTCCTTTTAGCAGATGTCATCTTGAATAAAGATAATGGCATTTGAGGCCCTTCATAACTTAGCCCCTTCCTGCCTTTCCAGTCTTTTTCCAACTTACTCCCCACCATGTATTCTTCAATCCAGTGACACTGGCCCCCTTGTTGCATCACAAAATAGATACTCTATCTCTTGGCTCTGAGTATTTTCTCTATCCTGGAATGCTCTCCTTCCTCATCTCTGCCTATAAGCTTCTCTGGGTGTCCCAACTAATATCTCATCTTCTACAGTAAGTCTCTCCCAAACCCTCTTAATTCTAGTGCCTTCTTTCTCAATTTTTTCCTACCTATCCCCTATATAACTTGTTGCTACATATTCATTTTCTTGTCCCTCCATCAAATTGTGAGCACATTGAGGGCAAGGACTATCTTTTGCCTCTTTTTGTATTCTCGGAGCTTACCAGAGTACCTAGGACATTGTAGGCTCTTAGTAAATGTTTACTGTCTGAGTGACAAGTGATATGATTTCATTGGTATAGGGAATTTCCGGTTGAGGAAATTTTCTCTACCAGTTTAGGTCAGTATCTTTTCTTGCAAATTATACTCTTAGAAAGTTGCCTAGAGCACTGAAAGATTAAGTCCCACAGCCATTATATTGCAGAGACAGAACTTAACAATCATCTTGAATATGACTATTTATCAAATGCTTACTACATCTTGCCTATGTGTACAAGTTTGTGAACACCTGGCTCTGTACTTTCCAACTGTCAAAGTAACTATCCACATCTGCTCCCTTCCTCCCTAGAATTTCCCTGCTAAGCATGTTTTCACATCTGTTCCCTAACTTTTTCATTCTTTGGTAGCATCCTTAGGTTTTATCAAAGAACCCCAGAATAAAAGGACCTCTCATTTTGGGAAGCACCTGACCTAGGCAGTAACAAGCCTAGAGATACTAACATACTGTTTAGCAAATTTGGTCCTGAAAAAACTATTTACAATATACTACAAAATGTGATTGTATTGCCTCCTAGTTTGGTTGATAATCAATGTTTACATCTTCAATTACAGACGTATATTTGCTATTAGAAAGTAGGAACAAGTCAATCAGGCAAGATTCAGATTCCCTGGAGTGTTTCTATTCGCTCTAAGACTTGCCTTAATAGTACATGTTGGTACATTGTTGCAAAAATAAACCCAGACAATATCGAGGAAAATAAATAAGCAAAAAGAAATGGTTCATTGCCAATATAATAATAAATTCCAGTCTTTTACTGACACCTTATTAGTCAAAATCCCAGTTTCTCAAGGCCCAAATTGGTTCCAATGGGATAACTACTAACTAATCTTCATGCTAAAAAGACCTGTTGTTGGCAAGTAAAAGACAGGACTCAGAAAAGTTAGCTGTCATTCTATTTTCTTGCTGTTTTAGTGGTCCTGCATCTCCAGGGCCCATCAGATCCCTCATTACCTCAAAAATTAGTACTGGAGAATTGTTTCTGTTAGTGTGGGTGTGGGTGGCAAGAAATATAATTTTAATTGTTTTTCTTTCACATAGGAACATTTCATTAATAGCAGTAAATAATGAATTCTAAAGGAGGTATTCTGTTCTAATACTTTCTAACTTCTTTAAAGAAATGGAAAAGGATATGTAAGAAAATTATGTAGATTTTGTATTTGTAATAAATATAGTCAATATTATTAGTGACAGTATTTAGAATCTTTTTAAACTTTCATAAAATAGACAAGCACAACTAAAATAAGAAGAGAAATAGCAACAGGTATGATTTATACTTTTCATGTTTCTGCTCAATTAAATTCACAAATCCAAGTGAAGTGATAGGCAGCAGGTTATGTTAAAAGTAGCACTGTACTAGGAGATGGGAGACTTGGGTTCTGGGAGTGATGTTTTAAAAAGTTTTGATGAAATAAATAAGATCATGGGAATGATATAAAATATTATTTGTACAATGAATATGAATTATAATGGAACATAGAGAAAAAAGAGAAAAATAATGAATTAAAAGCATGCAGTTTTTAGACATTTCTGACCCTTAATAATCACAATAATTATAGGGTCAGATACAAGGTATTCAAAATGTGAAAGAGAAACAGCTAAAAATATACATTGGCTAGATACAAAAAGCAAAAAAAAAAAAAGATGGAAATGCTCAGACTTATTAACTGTATGATTTTGGATAAGCCATTTTACCTCGGTGCTCTTTAGTTATCTCGTTTGTAATATGGAGATAATAAATATCCTCCTGTCCTAGATCAGATGATCTCTTCAGTTCCTTTACAACTCAGAGATCTAGAATTCTAGGTTAGTGTTTTTTTCCAGAATACCCTTTATTCAATTAATAGATACAGTTAACCACTAGAGGGCACACTGTACAAAACCCAATTCACAGAACTATCAAAATGGCATGCCTTTTCTATGTAACAATAATATTAACACATCAACAAAATGGTACATGGATTTTAAGTCTTATGGTGGTGGTGACAAATATACACTGGTCTTTACACAATCTTTTGCTCGATTCCTTTTAGGACCAATTGCACTCTTGACTTAAACAGAGCAACCTACTTGAGAAATTCACCTAGGATGCATTCTACTTAGGACAATAGATTAGGTTTCCTGCTCTTACACTTTAGCCAACCTCTCTAAGTCTTGTGTCCTCATCTCATGTCACCAAACTGTCTTTGACATCCTTTTCTACCTTTCCTGCTGAGTGGAAAAATATGCATCCTGTCTATCTTCAGCTTAGCTCACTCAAGTCTTGAGTTTAGTTTACCAGGCTTCTCTTGTGTTATTTCTCATTGGCTTCTGAATGAAACCTCTACTTTTTTTCAGTCAGCTACAAATCATTGATCATAGCACTAACTCAGCTTCCCTCAAAAAGAAAATGGTTCTAAAACACAAATCTTTCAGTTCTCTAACTTGTTAAGGATGAGAATGTTATCCAGAGCACCAATTTTGTGACTTTTTTTATTATAATAGAATAATTACAGGGCAGGAAAGTCTGTTGTTATGAATTTTACTAAGTTATATATCACTAATTTGTCTTTTGTCTCCCTGTCTTTTCTAGCTGTACTCCTAAGAAAATAAGGAATATTATCTATATGTTCTTGCCCATATGTAAATGGTTGCCAGCTTATAAACCAAGGGAATATGTATTTGGGGACTTCGTCTCAGGTATAAGCACAGGGGTGTTACATCTTCCTCAAGGTTAGTAAAACACAATCCATGTTTATTCTACTATCTCAGATAACTGCCTGCTTCTAAACTACATGACTTCCTTCTTTTTGTATGTTCTATTAGAATTTGTACTTCTGTATAAACTGTATTTTATATCAAACTCATGACTTTTTTTGACTACCCCTAAAAACTTTTTTGAAAATCACTCTGAAAAAAAAAACAATGAAGATGGAACATGGCATAGTGGAGGAGGCAACCTCAGAATCAGAAATGAATGAATGAAAAGGCATTTACCAAACACTTAATATGCACAAAACACTAGACTTTGAGTTGGGGATACAAATAAAAAAGCAAGGTAGCATCCACTTTCAGTTAACTCAGAGTCTAATAAGGAGAGACAGCACATATGGGATAGTTCAGCTGCAAATCAGATAGAAAGGCCCATATGGTCCTTAGGGTTCCATGGCATGGCAGATGGTAATATAGCTTCTTTTGTGTTGTTTCCATTGATGAAACCATATCCATTTCTGATGGTTAACAATTTGATGATGCCAATGACCTTGGCAGTGAGAACTTTGTTTTCTGAGTCTTCAGTAGCATGCTTTCTAAGAAAATAAGAGCTATAACACCTGCCAAGGAAGTTGGCAGAACAGTGTTGCCAATTGCCTCAGCATATACCTCATTCATAGATAGATAGGTATACATGTATATATACACATGCATATTGTATGTATGCATATATACAGGTGTATATATGTACTCACGCATGTATGTATAAGTACATGCATGCATACATTGACTTTGTGAAGGGAAAGTCACAAAAGCTTCTCTTTATAAGATCGTAACTTGAAAATAGTCACACATCTACATTGTTAGAAGGAGCTTCCTCACTGAAGACTATACATCTATGAAGTCATGGGAGCTTAAAAAAAATCTTATTTAAAAATATGTAAAAATATGTATTTTAACTACAGCTATATAAAGACTGTTAACTACAGCTGTATAAAAATAATATTAATTATAGCTACGCAAAGAGGATACTAACAGTAACAAAATTTATGTCAAATACATAGGATGGCCCTGACAAAGTTAACATACATCTTTTATTCTTTTTAACAGTTGGCAAGAAATAGAAGTGTATATATGTAATATGCAGTCATTTACAATCACTTTTGGATTTTGTTTTGTGTTTTCTTTCTTTTGTTCTTGTTTATATGTTTGAATACATGTAACTGCTGATATAAGTGAAGATAAAATATTGTATTTAAAAAAACAACTAATCCTCACAGAGTCCAAAGATAGTAGGAAATGGGGAAATGGTATATGGTAATATTGATTCCATAGCTATAAAACTTGACAAGTGGACCCAGGTCTTAGCCACAGCTACACCAAGTCATTCAATCAACGGATACCTGTTGAGTACTCGCTATACATAGGGATGTACCTTTTAGAGGTCTTTGAGGCATTTTTCCAACTCTCTGATTCAAATTATATTTTTAAAAATTCAAGAAAATATTCCAAAATCAGATATACTGTGAAGAAAACATTGTTCTAGTTTGAAGTATTCACTTAACAAGCAAATAAAAATGTAGCTGAATTACCAGTGAATAGAAAATGTTTTCAAGATTTCAAGAATGAAACTAAATTATCCATTTAATAAAATAATCTCAGTAGTTCAGAGACAATAAGATCAGGAGAAAGAATTGTAAATAAGGACGTCTGGAGACTTTTGGAATGTGAAAAGGAAAGAGTGAAATTCGAGAGGACTTGAGGATAGCAGTTGCAAGAATAACAGAAAAATCTAACAAGAAAGGAAAAGAAGTTAGTAAGACTAGAGATGAAAAGTAGGGTGTGTCTATCGATACTAATAGAGTAAGAGGATACTAATGGAGGTGAGAATGGAAAGTGAGAATTCCAGAGTTGAAACACCTCACCAGACAATTTCTACAACAGAACTAGACCCAAGAGCTACAGCAAAGAATGACAAAAGACTGAGGCTCTAGAAAGTGTGGAGAGCAGTATAATTATTTGATGACCCACATAGTATGTGCAATGGTTGCTTTTCTGCTGTAGCCAAGTAATTCTTTTTTAGAAGAGACGGTGGATGGACTTGAGGAATTATTCTCCATTCTCTAGATTATCAGGAAAAATGAGGTGTTCCTTCAAAAAGTGGAATAAAAGCTTCAATGTAATAGAAGGAAAATAAAAAGGAAGAGGAGGAGGAGGAGCAGGAAGAGGAGGAGGAAACAGCAGCTACTGTGAGATCATTATACAGTACAAAGAGCATTGAACCTGGAGTCAGAGAACCTGACTTCTAATTCTGACTGATACTTAATACCTGTGTGATAAGTTGCTTAACCTCCCTAGGTTTCAGTTTCCTCGCCTGTAGAATGAGAGGTTTTGCTAGATAATTTCTAAGGAATTTCTAGCTCTAATATAGGGTCCTAAATACTTTGGAGCTAAGTAATGAGATTCTTTCTAAAGAAGAATGACCTGGACCATTCAAGAGGAAGTAACTGCTTGTCTTCCAGGGAAGGATGATGTAGATCTGTCTATAAGTGCTGTGAGCTAACATGTTACCCTCTCAGTCAGAGGAAAAAAAGATTAATAGTGGTAGTTGCTGACTCCATGTTGAGAGCTACTGAGGCATCTGTCAAGCTGACAACAAGAGGATCCTGTTGTCTTCTGGAAACACATACATAAGATTTGACAGCAAACAATCAATCAAGCCAAATGATTCCACACAGTGATCATGTCCAAAAATATATGTCTCTTTCTGTACCTTGTGCCTATCACCTTTCTGTCAGAAGGTGGGTAACATGCTTCACCATAGGTTCTCTAGAGACATACTTGGTCTTTTCATTGATCAGAATTCCTAAATCTTTAAATATATCTTCCTTGTCCCTAAATACATTGTTCTCCAGGTTTTTCTCATTTCACTGTGCATCAGTTCATGAGTACCAGGATTCTCTGAAATCATATCTTTCACTCTTTCTTCTAGTGCAATACTATATGATTATATTCATATACCTTGTACCACAATTTGTTTAACCATTCTCCAGCTGACTCTAGATGGTTCCTGAGGAGGAAACGAGGCTGGTGACTTTGCACAGCCTTCCCTCACTTAAATCCAATTCACTTGCATGTCATGAAATCACCTCCATGATGTCATGGTCCCCTTCCCTCCCCTCCTTTCCTTTATTCTTCCCTTCCTGAAATGTTCTAGATTTCTTTCTCAAGGAACGTACCTTAAACTCAAATCACCCTGGCTCTCACTGATTGGCCAATATGTTGCCCACAGGGATCTTTATGAACAAATTAATGGCTTCCCTTTCTCTTTGAATTTTACACCACTGTTGTATGATCCTAAATGTTATTCTTCAGTACTTGAACTCTTTCTTTCTGGCTGCTTGCTTTATTTTTTCTTTTGATCTGAAAGTTCTGGATTTTGGCAAGAAAATTTTTGAGAATTTTCATTGTGAACTTTTTTTCTGGAGATAACTGGTGAATTCTTTCTATTTTAATTCTGCCATCTAGTCCTAATAAATCTTGACAGAATTAATTATAATTGCAAATTATAATTATATATTTCTAAAAATGTGGTATACAGGCTTTGTTTTTGGTAATGGTTTTCAGGTAGTCCAATAATTCTTAAGCTACCTCTCCATGACCTATTTTCCAGATCAAGTATTTTTTTTATAGCACATATCTTACGTATTCTCTTATTTTTTCAAACTTTTTATTTTTTCCTAATATTTTTTGTTGCCTCAGGAAGTCATTGAGGTCTGTTGGGTTCATTCTCATTTCTATGGAGTCCATTACTTGAATAATACTTTCCATATCCTATTCTGAGCTCTTATTCACCTTCCTCCAGAGCACACTCTTCAGTTGCCTTTCTTCATTTCTTCTAGATATTCTAGGTATGTAATCCTTGACACTAAGCCATTGTTTTCTTCAAGCCTCAACCTATACTTGTTGTGAAGTTACTTTCTTCTGAGTTTCTCTTTTGGCCGACTCTTGACCTATAATATTTCTACATAGCATTTGATATCTTCTGTTTACTCATATCTCCAGTGTCAGTTCCTAATTTGTCATTTTTGTCAAGCTCAGACTTGACACTCTGCTACCCTGTGGAATGGTTGGGTAGTTAGATCCTATTAAATTCTACCTCCACTTTCCAAATTGTTGCTGCTGACTTCTACTTCCCCTCTTGATCTGGCCTCAGAGTTCTGGCATTGTCCCCATCAGCATTGTGATTAATCATCCCTACTCAGCATACTACTCATGGACTACTGCTTCTTCTCCATCCCTGGTAGAGTTTTCTCAACCAGGGTACCTCTTGAGGTTTCTCTGGTCATGGCATTGCTAAGGTCTACTGCTCCCCCTGAGGCTTTCCTAAAGGTCAGGGTGTTTTGCTTCTGGGATCTTTTGTCATGACACTACTGTGGTCTGCTGCCCCCTGCAGGGGTTTTTCTACTTGGGACACTATAGCTTCCAGCCTATCTACTCCTAGCTTCTTTGGCAAGACTCTTCTTTAGTGTCCATGGGTCCTGGTTATTTTTTCTGTTCAGTCTTGTTATGGACAAAGAAACTTATTGAACTTCTCTTTGGAGTTTTTGGTTATTGTTCAATCTGTTTTTAGATCATTGCTGCAGAAAAGTAGGAGAATTGGGCTGCTCCGCCCCTTTTGTATGGCCATCTTCACCAGGAGCCTTGAGAAATTTCAAAAGGTTCAAAAAAGGTTAAGTAGAATTTCATGGCATAAAATTCTGCAGAAGTCAGCTCTTTAGAGAAGCTGGAAGCTCTCAAGAATAAAATGCTGAATACAAGGAGAGATAATTCCAAAGAATAAAAGACCTGTCTAAAGAGAGCAATGTAACTGCACCTAGATTTTTAAAAGACACCTAGAGAAGATGAAAGCAAAGTAAAGTAACATAGGATAAATACAATGTGTGGCATAGTTCTGGAAATATATTGTCAGGAGTGTTAGAACTCAGAATAAGCAGAAGTTGGTGAGACATGCTAAAGACAAGAAAAGAGACGGGTTTTTTAAAGTTATATTGGGGGAAAAGAGGAGAGCCAGAGATGGTCTTACAATGATATACAACAGAGAGAAAGTATAATTGCTTAACTCTTTCTTGGCTTTGTTCTTCGCCAATGAGACTTCTTTGCAACTTCAAATATCAGAACAAAAATTACTGAGAGTAAGTTGAAACCCAAGATAAATGGAAAAATAGGGAAAATACATCTTGCCTTCCTTGGTGAGTTCAAGGCACCACTCTCAGATAAACTACATCTCAGAGTAACAAAAGTGATGGCCGGTGATTGCTGAACCATGAGGAGAACAGCAGATTGCCAAAGCACTAGAGGAGGGCATGTGTCCCAATTTTCAAAAAAAAAAGAAAGGTATGAGTGGGATGGAGTCAGCAAACTAGATTAGTGAGCTCCACTTTGATTCCTGGAAAAGTTCTAGAACATATTACTAAAGTTTTGCATGGTGAATCCCTAAAAAAAAAGTATGGAGTGATAACAAAGAGCCAGGTTACTTAATCAAGAGTAGGGCAATCATGTCAAACTAGACTCACCTTTTTTGACAAGGTAATTAAACCTGGCTGATCTCGAGAATGCTGTAGATAGTTTGCCTGAATTTTACAAAGCATTTAACAGAGTCTCTCATGTTATTCTTATAGACAAGATGGAAGACTATGAGTTACGAAATAGTACAGGGAGGTGGAATTAGAACTGATTAAAGAGTTAGGTTCAATATCAGCTCAGTGTTAATGACAAAGATGTCTCTATTGCAGCACTCCAAGGATATGTGCTCGGCTTTGTGTCATTCAACGATTTTTATCACTGTCTTGCACAAAGGCACAAATAGCATGCTTATTGAATTTGAAGACAATATAAAGCTAGGAAGGATAGTTAACATATTTATTGATAAAGCCTTTATCAAAAAAAAAATCCTGACAGGCTAAAATATTGGATTGAACTCAAAATGAAATTTAATAGGGAAAAATTTAAAGACTTATGCTTGGGTTAAAAAAATAAAATGGGGGGGCGGAGCCAAGATGGCGACCGGAAAGCAGGGACTGGCGTGAGCTCCCCAACAAGTCCCTCCAAAAACCTATAAAAAATGGTTCTGAACCAATTCTAGAACTGCAGAACCCACAAAATAGCATAGAAGCAGAGCTTCAGCCCAGGACAGCCTGGATGGTCTCTGGGTAAGGTCTGTCCCACACGGAGCTCCCAGCCCCCAGCTGAGGGGAGCAGAGCTGAGCCCAGCATGGGCAGCGTGGACCAACCAGACCAGGAGCCAGGCAGAGCATGCCCTAGCACTCTGAATCAGTGAGCTGCAGCAGTTACCAGACTTCTCAACCCACAAACACCAAAGACAACAGAGAAGGTTAGAGGGAAAAGCTACAGGACTGTAAGGAGTTCATGGTTCAGCCACTGCCCTGGGGGCAGCTGAGGTGGGGCAGCTACAGAACTACAGCTGCAGTTGCTTCTGGC
>CM053623.1:123164983-123240902 GCA_028646595.1 Phalanger gymnotis
CAATTTGAGTATTGTGGAAACACAATCAGAATAACCCAAGATCTAGCAGCTTCTACATTAAGAGATTGAAGGGCTTGGAATACGATATTCTGGAGTTCAGTGGAGCTAGGATTAAAACCAAGAATCACCTACCCAGCAAAACTGAGTATCATGCTCCAAGGCAAAATATGGACTTTCAATAAAATAGAGGACTTTCAAGCTTTCTCAGTGAAAAGACCAGAGCTGAATAGAAAATTTGACTTTCAAACACAAGAATCAAGAGAAGCATGAAAAGGTAATCAAGAAAAAGAACCAGAAAAAGAAATTTCGAGGGACTTACTAAAGTTGAACTGTTTTGTTTACATTCCTACGTGGAAAGATGATGTGTATGATTCATGAGACCTCAGTATTAGGGTAGCTGAAGGGAATATGCATATATATGTATACACACACACATATATATATGTTTATGTATATGTGAGTGTGTATGTATGTATACGTGTATGTATGTATATATATATATATATATATATATATATATGTATGTATAGAGAGAGAGAGAGTGGGCCCAGTGTGAGTTGAAGATGAAGGGAAGATATCTAAAAGAAATAAAATCAAATTAAGGGATGAGAGAGGAATATATTGAGCGAGGGAGATAGGGAGAGATAGAATGGGGTAAATTATCTTTCATAAAAGTAGCAAGAAAAAGCAGTTCTGTAGGAAGAGAAGAGAAGGCAGGTGAGGGGGAATGAGTGAATCTTGCTCTCATCAGATTTGACCTGAGGAGGGAATACCATACATACTCAATTGGGTATCTTACCCCATAGGAAAAAAGGAGGAAGAAGATTGAAAAAGGCGGGGGGGAATGATAGAAGGGAAACACTTTCGAAAGGGGACAAGGTCAAGGGAGAAAATTCAATAAAGGGGGATAGGATAGGAAGCAGCAAAATATAGTTAGTCTTTCACAACATGAGTATTGTGGAAGGGTTATACATAATGATACGCATGTGGTCTATGTTGAATTGCTTGACTTCTTAGGGAGAGTGGGTGGGAAGGGAAGAGGGGAGAGAATTTGGAACTCAAAGTTTAAAAAACAGATGTTCAAAAACAAAAAAAAGTTTTTGCGTGCAACAAGAAAATAAGATACACAGGCAATGGGGCATAGAATTTATCTTGAAAAGGAAGAGAAAAGGGGATGGGAGGAGAGTGGGGGTGACAGAAGGGAGGGCCGACTGGGGAACAGGGCAACCAGAATATATGTCATCTTGGAGAGTGGGGGAGGGTAGAAATGGGGAGAAAATTGGTAATTCAAACTCTTGTGAAAATCATTGCTGAAACTAAATATATTAAATTAAATTAAAAAAATAAAAAAGAAGAAAAAAAGGAAAAAAATAAAATGCAAAAGATAGGGGTAGGCTTTGCCACACACACACATAATCTGGAAATTTTAATGAACTACAAGATCAATGCAAAATGGGAGCCAAAAAAACCCTAATGTGATCTTAGGTTGCATTTGGAATTGTCTAGGAGTTGATAGTACTGCTCTCTTCTACTCTGGTCAAACCACATATGGTGTATGATATTCATTTCAGACTGCCATATTTTAAGAGGGATACTGATGACCTGGAGGGTATCCAGAGGAGGGGAACCAACATGTTAAAGGACCTCGAGATCATTCTCTATGAGGATCATTTGAATTAATTAGCAATATTTAGTCAGGAGAAATAATGGATAAAAGTTATAAAGAGAGAGAGACGGGCTTGATATAAGGAAAATTTTTCTAATAATTGGAGCTGTGGCAAAATATTATGGGGTGCCTCTAGAAGTAAGGGGCTTCCCCTCACTTAGCAATTGGCAAATGCTGTATGACCCTTTGCATCATATAAGGGATGTCATACAGGGGATTCTTCCCCTTGTGTGTTGATTTCTTAAGTGCTAATTCTGAGAGCATGTTTATGAATTCCAACATTAATACAAACATAGGAACAAAGCATTTCTGAATGTGGAATTTGACAAGGAGTAAGGTATACCTTTTTTTCCTTAGAATTTTTTCTTCTTGAGAACTAAAATCTGTTACTGTTTGACAGAGCAGTGGTCTGATTTTTTTAATCATCTTGACAAATCTCTTCAAAGACTAAATTGTAATATTGTATGAGGGAAACTCACTTTACAAAGTAATTATCTTCCTAAAAAATTGTGTTAATTTTTAAAAATATTTTTAATTTAAAAAAAAATTTTGTAAGTTGAATAAATTAAAATAGACTAGGAGATCTCATTGTGCAAAAGAATATTATAATGAGTTCTTTTGAAAAAAATCACCTTTTATTTGTTTTTATGTTTTAATTGTTCATATAGAGATTTTTTTTAAACAGGACACTCATGAACTGTTTAGATTTTTAAGACTTAGATTTTCTCTTACTTAATGGCTACAATTATTTCATTAGGGATAAAGAACCTTTAAATGTGAGTGCATTCACTGTATTTTATGACTGTTTTTTCTTTTCTTTTTTGCATCCCCTAGGTTTAGCTTTTGCAATGTTGGCAGCTGTACCTCCAGTATTTGGCCTATATTCTTCATTTTATCCTGTTATCCTGTATTGTTTTTTTGGCACTTCCAGGCATGTCTCCATAGGTAAAAGTTAACATTTGATCATCAAGAAATTTTATTTTCTATTTTATATAATAGTATAATATATAATATATTTTCTATTGTATAATATATTATATGTAATATATTTTGTATAATAGTATAATGTAATAAAATTATGTATTATATAAATATATTTACATGATATAATATATTTCTATTTTGTAAGTACTATAGTATTTATCTTCAATAAGATTATTGTCAGTTTTTAATTGCATACCTCCATTATTGAATATTCAGCAACTCTAGTATGGTAATTTTGGGGAAACTTTCATGTGGTCTCAAAATTTAACCAAGTATTCTTACTGTCTTTGAAAAATGCAGAGTCAATTTCATCTTGTAGGAGGGCAATTTGTTGCAATATGAAAAATGAGATAAAAATTTAATTTCACCATACAAAGTTTTCATACATGTAGATTTAAAAATTAAAACCATAGAGATAAACCACAGCACCTAATTACTTTGAAGGTGCTAGTTTCATCCACCAGAGAGAGATTAGACAAGAGTCCATGTCCAATGAAAGGTTGCTGTGAACTTTAAGATTCTATCACTCTATATTTCTGTTATAGAGACTATATGAGTCAGCTAGTCAATAAGCATTTATTAAGCACTACTATGTGCATATATGGATATCTATTTGTGTGTATATATACACAATACATATTCCTTCTATAATTGATTTAAGGTTAAGATATTAGCCTAGATAGGCAAGAATAATTTCAGAATAATGTATACTACCACCCCCCCTCTTTCCTTTCTCTCCCTCTCTCTCTCTCTCTGTGTGTGTGTCTGTATCTGTCTGTCTTTCTCTGTCACACACATACAGGGCTTTATTTAAGACTCATGGTTAAAATACCAATAGCTGCTATATGACATAAAAAATATATTTCTTGGCAGCAATAAAACAGTATCTTTTGCCTAAAAGTAGATGAATTAGAATTGAAAACCATTTCCTTGGACTCAAGGAAAGTAAATTTGTATTAACCCCTGGATATGTCCTGATTTTAGGGCCCTTTGCTGTGATTAGCCTGATGATTGGAGGAGTGGCTGTCCGATTAGTTCCTGATGACATGTACGTTGGTGGAGGAGGTGCTAATTCAACCAATGGTACAGAGGAAAGAGATGCTATGAGAGTAAAAGTTGCTATGTCCGTAACTTTGCTTTCAGGAATCATTCAGGTAAAATTCCCATTGATGGAGTAATTGGTTTAGATTTTAAATGTCATCCTATTGAGTGCTAATTATACTAGATAGAGGCAAAGGCTGTCAGCGCATGGATATGTTTATCCATTCATTCAATAAACATTAATCACTATATTTAGAGCCTTTGCCACCTCCTGGCTGTGTGATCCTGAGTTTCTCAGTGCTTGTAGACAAATCTCTTAGAGAATATTTTAAAAGTTATCTTTATGTATCGGTAGAAGGACAGTCCTCACAAGGAGTCCCCCACACCAATGAAATCTCAGTTCTACACAAAGAAATGTCCAAGAAACAGAGCTTAGGTTCTAGGGATGCACAAAAAACAATACTAATCTTCCTTCCAAGCAACTTACAATCTAATGCAAAAGTCTAATCTCTCTCTGGTGGTTGCACATAAATAACTAATCCTAGGTAATACTTAAAAGGGAGTGAATCACATACTCACACACACAGTCACACACAATAATCTAGCACTAATTGCACAACCAATAGCTGACTTCAGTTAGTGCTGTGCAGCAGGTAGAATTTCATCACATTCTCTGGGAGAGGCACTAGAATACTGACTGAGTGATTGAGCTCGATGATTGAGTCCTGGACCTGCTCTGTGTGATTCAGAACAAAGCATATAATCTCTCTAAGCTTTAATTTCCTTATCTGTAAAATGGGTATATGCCACTTGCTGTACCTCACAGAGTTGTTATCAAGATGAAAAGACAGAATGTGTACAGAGTGCTTCATAACCATAAAACATCTCCATCTTAGCTATATCTACATGTATGTCTGTGAATGTTTAAGAATGTGAGACGTTGTTGTTACTATTTTTAAATGTCTGGCCTGTTAACAATATGCTTCTGTTTGCCGTTAAAAATTAGTTTTGCTTGGGCGTGCTGCGGTTTGGATTTGTGGCCATATACCTAACCGAGCCCTTGGTCCGTGGCTTCACAACTGCAGCAGCTGTACATGTCTTCACTTCTATGTTAAAATATCTGTTTGGAGTTAAAACAAAGCGGCACAGTGGACCCTTTTCAGTTGTCTATGTAAGTAAGCTACTTCAATTCTTCTCGGCCCTCACATTTCCTCTTTTTTATTTCTAAGAGTTTTTGTAATCAGGAAAAGATTCTACTAAAGCTTTTCCAAGAAAAGCACAGTAAGAAAAAAAAATGGATCTTTAAAATTTCGTGAAGGTATGTATATACTCAGAGCATAGAATTCTGTTTAGCTCGATGGTGTATCTTTAGGCTGATTGTCCAAATTCATTGACCAAAATTGTAAGAGTTGTTGATACAAAGTCTTTTCTTTTTATGAACTATAAGTTAAAATGTGCAGCTGTTCAAAAGTCTTCTCTAAGCAAATGAAAGAGATGCATCGAAGCTGTTCTGCGGCCTTTATTGAAATTGTTACTAGACGTTTATCTTAAACTTGGTTGACAGGATTTTTTAAATATGTGCTACTGTGTACAGCATATGAGACATTGTGGGCAGTGATAAAAGTATGGGCCTTACCCTCAAAGAATTTGCAGAGACATAAAAATGTGTATAATTTGTGTATAATACAGATAATAGATAATAGAAATATGTACATGTGTGTGTATATATATATGTGTGTGTGTGTGTGTGCATGTTTCAAAAACAAATAGTTATATAGATACCCAAGTAAATATGTAAATGTATGAATTAATCACAAATTACAATGAGTCAGAAACAAGTAAACCTTTCTATAACCTATCTTGCTTTGGGTGAGAGGTTGGATGAGATCAGCAGTGACAAATTTGCCGGCCCACAAAAAACTCCTGAGTGTGTCCCAACCAGATTAAAATGTAATTGGGAAATGTTTAGTAAAAATCAACAAAAATACAGTACAACAAAGGTAATGTTAATTTGTGGTTTTCTACAGCAATATAAAGCTCACCGGGAGCTCCTTCCATTTAAATTTGACGGCCGTTGGATTAGATACCTCTAAGGTCCCTTTCAACTCTTAAGATTCTGTTACCTACAGCTCACTGCAGGGATATAGGAGTACTCTGGAAACAAACAAACAAAAAAAAATAAATTATCGTGAATTCATTTTCAACCCTTAAGCATCATCATAGAGATAAGTAAATACAGATTTCACTGGTTGTAAAAAATGAAATTTTCTAAGTGAAATAAGGTACTTAAAGAATCCCACATTGCAGCAAGGGACCGATTACAAAATAATAGCACACACGGGTAATGAGCTACGTATTAGCCATAGTTTGACATCCTGGCCAGATATTTTCCCAATATCTTGTGTATATTGTTAAAATGATTAAATCAAACTTTTTAATATGCTTAAGTATTCAGTTGTATGTAAAAAAGACATGTGATAAAACAATGCTGAGTCAACTTTTCTTTGTTCTGAATCTGTTTTTCTCTAACTTTGAAAGCTGTCTTAAGTTTTTCAGGCCTCTAGGATAACTTTACCCAAAGCAGTAATTTATTGAACCCTAATTATCTGAAGAAATTATTCTAGTTTCCCAGGACTGTCTAACCAACTATCAGGTGGGAATATCAGATTTTATTAAGAAAGTACAGGAGGATGTTAAATGTAATGTTGCTCAGAAAAATTTTAAGGGCAAAACATCCTTAAATCCTGAGGAATTGGCAGCCCCATTATGAAGACTGTATATAGGGCTAATTGCCTTTGTGCTTTTAGGAAAATAATTAATAAGATTTCATCACTGTGTCAGCTCCTAGCATCAATTTATTTACCAGCAGCATCTTAAATTCATTACTATCCATAGCCCCAGTATTTTTTTCATTTTTTTCTGAATAGAATATAAATTAGATGAATACCTACTTGTGAATTTGCCTTGCCATGTTTGTCTCCCAGGAAACTAGGAGACCCTTGTCCCCTAAGACTTAATTTAAAAGAAAATTTTCATTTGTAAGCATGTGTATATTATTAATTTATAATCTTTAATGCTCATAGGGGCTTGTTTATTTAGTAGCCTCAGAGATTTCTAAGGCCTAAAAATGCAACATTTAAAAGAATTTAATTTAAGCAATGAATAATTTAACCAGAATATACAAGATATCTTATCTGAAGCTAAATATATTTTGGGCTGGATCTGCATTCTAGAACCTCAAAATAAAAAGTAAGAGACTCAGTTATCCAGTTGCTTCATCTATATGATGTTTAATATTACATATTTATGGTAGTTCTGACTTCTAGACGTTTGGAATCATGTGCTGATTAAATATTCAGTTTTTATCTAAATATTTTGCCATAGTAGTCAGAGCCTTAGACTTTTATTAGAAAAATAAGTGACAGATATCATATTTTGTTTATTCCAGGAGCTCTCATTTTGATTTTATTTGATTGAGTTACTTTTTTATTTTTAAGTAGAGGATGTTATAATAAACCCCCCGTTTATTTCAAAGAGGACTAAACTATAGCCCTAGAACCTATTGAGACCTTCCCCTCTCACTTCAAACATCTGTTAGCTTTTGATACTATGGTATAAAGTCACTTAATCTCTTGGGCCTCAGTATATTCATCTATAAAATGAGGAGGTTGGAATCACTGACCTAAGATTCCTTGCAGCTCAAGTTTTAATCATCTCTCCTAGGTTGGATTTTTCTTCTCTCTAGATCAGCTCTGGGATAGTTCTGGGTTTCAGAAAGAACTCATTGCCACAGTCAGGAGTGCCAGAGATATGAATAACAAGGTACTATAGTAGACATACATAGCAGAGGTAGAGGTATGTAAGTGGCCCTTCTCACCCTACTTATTCCGCTTGCAGGAGCGATGCACTTGACAGGCATCTCAAAACCCTATTTGCTCTGGTTTTCATTGAATGCCCAATAATAGCTTCAAACCAACGCTCCATGGCTCATTGTTTAGGTTTTGACAGCTTAGAAAGAGAAATAGCAACTGTTTACTGTTCCCAACCAGAAACTCAGAAGGTCTTCCCTTCTCAGATTGATATCTTTGTGATGGTAAATTGGGCCATCTTTTGTCTCAACTCTTACCTTGCCCTTAGTCCTTGAATGGGCATGGCCTTAGACAAACTGAAATCTGGGAAAGACTTTAATTTAGAGAGGCCAAGGTCACCCACTGCATCCTGGGCCATCACCAGTCATCTTGACCTTTGTCTTGCCACTGGACTTGGGTGACTCTTGAGGAGAGAATGGAGAAACTGAGGCTGATGATTTAGGGGAGCTCTGTCCCACTCATATCTAATTCATTCACCAGTCAAGGCATCACCTTCATGATGCCACTGGTCTTCTTTGATGAACAATAACAACAACAACAAGGAATTTCATGAGCAAAAAGTATGACTTCTTTGACTTAATAAGAGAAAAAGAATCTGAGGAATATTCTTCTTAAACCACCGATTCCATCACTTTATTCCCTCGGTCAAAATCTCTTAGTGACTTCTCTTTGCCTACGGGATGAAATCCAAATTCCTTAGCCTTACATTCAAGCTTCCCTATAGTCTGACAATTACTCTCTTTCATGATCATCATGGTAGGCTGAGCCACTCATGTTCCCAACACTCTTTAGGAAACATTCGTGCCTTTAATGCCTACGTACATACACATTCTTCTTACCTGGAATGCTTTCCATTCATCCTTCAAGGTTCCTGCTCAAGTCACACATTATCATGAAGCTTTCATTGGACCACTCCATCCCACAGAATGGAGGCAGGCTCTCTGTCTTCTGACCTCCTACATCATTAGTCTGAGCCACTCATTTGGCAATTAGCCTTACTGACTTTGTATTGTTAGCAGTCTATTCACACAAATTTCTTCTCTTGCTAACCAGATTAGAAACTCCATGAAGAGTTGTATCCCTCATAGACCTTTTTGAAGTTATGTAAATCAGAGGATCTTACTAAATTTTTAGTGATTAGATGGCCCTGAGTAAAGCTGTAGAAACTATTGTTCTATGAAACTACAATTTCTTTAAATTACTGGTTATGTATTTCTTCCTTACATTAAAAAAAATTCTTCATCACAGAGCTGTCACATTATGACTTTAGTTTTACAGATAACAGCTCCTAATAGCATTTATTCACCTCTCAGAAGGATATAAAATGAAAGTTGGGTATGCTGCTGTCAAGTCTTGAAATAAAGCCATGAGTTCAGGAATGAAGTGTCATTGAGATAACAGGGTAGCAAACCTGCCACCCTGGAGGATATTCCAGAAGTGCAGAGCACAACATTTCCTGACTGCAAAACCTATGCAAAAGCTTCTTATACCTCTAGGAGGAGAGGGGAAGGAGTTAGTATGAGGTAGTGTATGAAGTGAATATTTCTCTCATATCTAATAACTAAACCGAGGAGCTTTCCCTTTTCTACTTCCTCATCCAGAAACCAACCAGTATGGGAAGTCCCTCTTAGACATTTACCCAGACCAAAATTGAATCAGACAGTAAAAGAAATTCTGTTTGGGCTAATGGGTGTATCCCTGCCCATTGTGTTTTCACTGACAGATCTGGGGAAAGGTTGAATCTCTCTATTATCAAGACAGATGATATGGAAATTGATGCCTCTCTGAACAAGATTTGAGTGACCTAAATCAAGTATCTCAAGACCTTCATTTTGATATAGCCCATACCTGTCATTGCATTAACCAAACTGACTTGAACTCAGGAAGGACATATAAACTGTAACCCCACTGCCATTAGGGTCTTTGGTCTGAGATAGCCAAATGGCCATCCTTTTATTAATAACATGCTGGCCTTATTAATAAAATGATTAAATTGCACAGACACTATTTCTCTCAAAGTCACAGCAGCAAGGCCTTGTCATGAGATCCCAGTGGCCCCTGGCAATCCAGGCAAGGAAAACCACTTCATTAATGGCATGAATCCCAACAGAAGGGAGCAAAGACACCAAAAACTGAGATCTAGCTTAAGCTAGGTTCCTTTACAAGGTAAAATCTCAGAGTGGGTAGACTTAGGGTGTGGTTGAGCTCAGCCTAACCAAATATATTAAGAGTAGAAATGTAAAGATATTACTGAAATTCTGACACTAAATAGGATCATTCAGGGAGTGGCAAGTAACATTTGGTATTGACAATTTTCTGCCACTGTATTAACAATTTTCTGTCACTGCCAGTAGGTTGCTGGGGGGTACCTGAATGCTGTGGTGTGTAAGGCTGATATTGGATAGCTAAGTGGCACGGTAGATAGAGTGCCTGGGCATGGAGTCAGAAAGATTTATCTTCCTGAGTTCAAATCCAGCCTCAGACACTTACTAACTGTTGTAACCCTGGGCAAGTCACTTAACCCCGTTTGCCTCAGTTTTCTCATCTGTAAAATGAGCTGGAAAAGAAAATGGCAAACCACTCCAGTACCTCTGCCAAGAAAACACCAACTGTGGTCATGGAGAGTTGGACACAATTGAACAACAAAAAGGTTGATGTTTAGTAAATCTTGACTCAAGGACTAACAGACTTATAACCATGAATTTCCCATGCCTTTTTAGATTAAAAATAGATTTCATTAAAACAGCAGATTATTATTTGACATTTTTATTTAAAACTTAACATTGAACATATTGCAGGCAATTATATTTTATTAGTAGCTGTTTCCATTTAAATTAATTCAATTTATAAAAAGTTTTTCATTCCTTTCCTTTAAGTTCCCATGAGGATTCTTTGTTCATTCATTCTTTTTTTTAGTAATTAAGATTTTTTTATTTTTAATTTACAACACTCAGTTCCACATGATTTTGAGTTTCAGATTTTCTTCCCCCCCTCTCCCTCCCTCCCCAAGACAGCATGGAATACAACATATTTTCTACATATAACTTTGCATTGAACTTATTTATACAATAGTCAAGTCGTAAAGGAGAATTACGACCAATGGAGTGAATCATGAGAAAGAAGAAACAAAACCAAAAAAAAAATTCATTCTTATTTATCCTTTTACATGGTTGTAGTTGGTGCATTTCCTTCTTCTGCTTCTTCTTTTTTTTAATTTTGTTTTGTTTAAGCTTTGCATTATTGAACCTCCTCATTCCTGGACTATTGAAATAGCCTGCTGGTTGGTCTGCCACAAGTCTCTCTTCACTCTAGTCTATCCTCCACTCCTAAACCCAAGTGATTTTCCAAAAGCACAGGCCTGACCATGTCACCCTCCTACTCAGTAAACTCCAGAGGATCATGATCATCTCGAAGATAGTTACAGTCCTCTGCCATTCAAAGCCCTTCATAACATACCAATACCCCACCACCCTTTCCTATCATCTTAGACCTTACTTTCCTCCCCTATGTGCTCTTTGATCTAGTGACACTGGCCTCCTTGCTGATCCTCAAATTAGATAGGTCATCTCCTGACTCCAGACATTTTTACTAGCTGTACCTGGAATACCATCCTTGGTCATTCCCACCTCCTGGCTCTTCTGGTTTCCTTCCCTTGGTTGATTATTTCGTATTTATCCTTTAGATAGCTTGTTTGTACATAATTGTTTTCATGTTGTCTTCCTTACTAAATTGGGACCTTCTTGAGGGCAGGGACTATCTTTTGCCTTACTTCGTATCTCCAGCACAGAACTTTGCACATAGGTGCTTAATAAATGCTTATTAAGTGTATTACTAAAGTATTTTCCAAATTCCTTTTTATTTTGTAACACTTACCATGGTTTCTTTAACCATTACCTTATCCAGATTGTGGCAATTTTATGTAATACTACTATAAAAACATTTTAACAGAGAAACCTCTTTTTGTTTTAGATAACACTTTCAGAGTATATTCCCAACAATGGAATTCTTGCCTCAAAGGGTAGAATTATTTTTGTAACTTTTCCTATGAATTTCCAGTTCATTCCCAAAAAAGATTCCATAGTTTACCAGGCAGCAGCAATTCTTGCAATAATGAATGAAGTGCCTGTTTTTCCACAACTCCACTAGCATTGACTTAATTGCCTTTAATTATTTCTGCCAATTTTATAAGTATGGGGTGGTACCTCAAAGTTGTTTTAATTTATGTTTCTGATTATTAGCGATGGTGAGCATTTTTTCAAGTGATTATTAACAGTCTATTATTTTTCCTTTTGAAAATTGTTAATATTGTTAGGTCATTTGTCCATTGTGGCCTAAGAATCACAAACAGTTTTTTATATGTTTTAAATGTGAATAAAATAGCAAATACTAAGGGAGAATTTGTTAACAAAGCTAAAAATACTTTTAGAACATGCTATTAAAACAAACTCTAGAATATAATCAGCTGCCTTTTTTCCACTAACTCTTCATTATTCTCATTCCTGACTTTTTTTCCTATTTTTCCCTATATTCAGTTTCTTAGAGATTTTAGACTTCTTTCTCTCATTTTTGTAATTTTGATATCCAAGCTTCAATACTCAGCTTTCTAAATCTCAGAGCTTTAGGTAATCTTAGAACTCCAATAACTTCTTTCTCAGCTGCCAGATATGAATATGATTTCTTTCCCAATCTCTGTAATTCTGTTAACTATTCTTTTCTATGTTTTTCTTAATTCAGTCATCAGTATATGAGAAACATCTCAAGATGCAAAGAACCAAAACCAAACTTCTGCCATGTAAAGTGGCTATATATGATATACATTGTATATAATACACACGCACATATCACTAAACGTTTATTAAGTGCCTACTATGTGCCAGGCACTGTGCTAAAGGCTGGGGATATAAAAAGAGGCAAAAGACAGTCCCGCCCTCAACGAGCTCATAATTGAATGGGGGATATAATATACAAACAACTATGTACAGGATAAGTAGGAAATAATTAAAAGAAGAAAGGCACTAGAATTGAGAGAGTTTTGGAAAGGCTTCCTATAAAAGATGGAAGTTTAGTTGGGACTTAAAAGAAACCAGGGAAATCATTAGGTAGAGTTGAAAAGAGACATTGCTCTAGGCATGGAGGCCAGCCAAAGAAAATGCCCAGAGCCTAGAGATGGAGTGTCTTGTTTGAGGAACATCAAGGAAACCAGTGTCACCAAGTCAGAGTATATAGTGGGAATGCGGTGTAAAAAGACTAAAAGTGTAGAAGGGGCCTAGATCATGAAGGGCTTTGAATATCAAAAAGGGGATATTGCATTTGATCCTAGAGGCAAATAGGGAGCCACTGGAGTTTATTGAGTAGGGGAATAACATCGTCAGACCTGCACTTTTAAGAAAATCATTTTGGTGGCTTGATGGAGGATGGATTGGAGTAGGGAGAAACTTAAGGCAGGAAGACCCACTAGCAGGCTACTGCAGTAATCCAGGCATGAGGTGACAAGGGCTAACACCAGAGGCATGACAATATCACAGGAGAGAAGGGGATGTATATTCAAAAGATGTTGAAAAGGTGAAATAGATAGTCTCTGGCAACAAATTGGATATAAGGGGCTATACATATAATGTCTAAAAGCACTTTACATAGAAGAGGTTTGGTTATACATATATATGTGTGTATGTATACTGTATATTATGCACAGACATATATATGCACATATGCATGTATTTTATAATTTTATATAAAATACATATATTTGTATACCTACATATACACATGTATGCATACATGTGTATACATATGTATAACAAATGATTTTTTTTATCCCTTCAACACCTACCCACACTTCCCTCTCTGTAGCTTTTTAAATTATTTATTGATGTTATTTTTCTTCTATGTCTATAATTGCCTGCCTTCTACCTAGCTTTCCTTTATAATAAATACATATAGTGGAACAAAACAAATCAAGCTATTGACCATGTGGGAGCTTGCAGGGATCCATCATTTCCCTAGCAAAAGGTAGAAGATATGTTGCATCATCAGTCTTTGCGGTCAGTATTTTAGTCAGAATTCTGAGGTCTTTCAAACTTGCATCATTTCACATTACTATAATCATCAAGCAAATTATTTTTTCTGGTTCTGCTCACCTTACTCAGCGTCGGTTCAAGTATTATTCCGTATTTCTCTGAATGTCATATTTCTGAAGGCCCAACAAATTTCCATTGCATTCATAGGTCACATTTTTTTCCAGCAATTCTCCCCTTGACAGGCACTTATTTTATCTCTAGGGTTTGTTTGTTTTTTAACCACAATAAAAAAGTACTTTTATAAATATTTTTGTACATATAAGTCCTTTCCCTCTGTCCATGACCTCCTTTAGGTGCATGCTTAATAGTAGGGTCCCTTGGTCAAAGATTACATGTGACTTAGTTACTTTTTTTTTTAGCACAATTCCAAATTGTTTTCCATAATTCACTGTCCTTTTACAACGCAATAATTTCTATTTTCATTTTTTCTCATCTTTGCCAAGCTGATGAGTATGAAACGGAACCTCAATGTTAGATTTGCATTTTTCTTGTTTTAATGACTCAAAGCATTTTATGTGGTTTGTGATAGCTTGAAATTCTTTATTTGAGAATTCTTTTTTCATATATTTTCCACTTATCTATTGGGAAATGCCTTTTAATATTACATGTTGTCTAAATTCTTCATATAAGTTTATATAACTTGGTCATTAGACCCCTTTATCGAAGAAATTTTGTGTGAAAATTTTTTCCCAAATTGTTTCCATTTTCATTCTAATTGCATTTGTTTTGTCCATGCAAAGACTTTCAATTCTATGTATATCCTCAGTTTCTTAATTCCAGAGATTCAGCCCTAAGGACAACGCATTTTTTACTGCCTCTGAGGACACTGTACTACCTGAGTGTTCTCCTGTTTCTCTGAGCAATGGATTAAGCAGCTTTGTAAGATACACTAGACATTTTAAAGAACCTTCCCAACAATGCAATATGGTGATTGTAAGATTTGGGGGGGGGCTGCTAATCAGTAGATAGAATGTGCCATGAGGCACATTTTTTCACATCATAAAAAATTTCTAACAGTTAGAACTGTTGACTATTGAATTGATCATCCTGAGGTGTGGAACTCCCTGTCACTGAAAGTATTCAAACAGATGCTATTAATCAGGCATGTGCTGGCAAATATTTAACAACTGGATCTCTGGCAGGGGAAAATGTATGCACAACACATTTTTAAGCGTAACCTACATTATCAACATTTTCTCCGTCACTTTATTAAGTCTAGACAACCAACAGCACAGTAAATCAAACCCTGACTTGTAGCATTTGCTATTTTCTGAGGTATAAATGTTCACACTGAAAATTTAACATTTGGTTCTCAAAGGCTAGTCTGAGCTATCTCCATGACATCGCTACCTAAGAATATTGTAAAAAGGACTACAAAACTAGAGAGAAACTTGGACTGAATGAACTCAAATTCACCCATCCAAATCATAAGGTTTTATGTGATAGTCTTAGGATGCTCTTCTTCCTGAGAATTAATACCAATATGTTTTGGTTTATATTTACGAATTATTTCAGAGGCAGAATTTGTGGCTACCAAATCATTACCCCTATGTGGACTTTTTCTTGATGGTAAACATTCAATGTCTTACAGAGTACTCTTGCGGTGATAGCAAATGTCAAAAAGCTCAACATATGCTCCCTCGTTGTTGGATTGATGTGTTTTGCTTTGCTGCTGGGTGGCAAGGAGTTTAATGAAAGATTTAAAAACAAATTGCCTGCACCTATTCCTTTAGAAATTGTCGCAGTAAGTCAAGTTTCTATTCAAAATTTTGTTGATATCTTTTGTTTTTACATTGCCTAAATTTCCCCCTTCTATCCCTCCTGCTTCTTCTCAAAGAGCCATCTATTATAACAAAGAATTTTTTAAAGAGGGCGAAGAGAAAAAAAATCAGCAAAATCTGTGAATACATAAAAAAATGGCAATATCTGCAGTCTTCCACACCTGTATACCTTCTACCACCTCTTCAAAGGAGTAGGAAGAGGTCTTCTCTCTTATCTTTTCTTTAGGGCCAAGTTTGTTCTTTGTATTTTTGCAACATTTACTTTTGTTTGTTTTATGGTGTGATTTTGCTTTCCATTAGTATTGTTGTGGTAATTATATATATATTATTTCTCAAGCTCTGACTATTTCATTCTATATCAGGTCATATAAGTCTTTCTATGCTTCTCTGTATTCATCATATTTGTCATTTCTTACAACACAGTAATATTCCATTATAATCATATACCAGGATTTGTCTAAGCCATTATCCAGTCAAGGGTCATTTGCTTTGTTTCCGTTACTTTGTTACCACAAAAAGTGCTGCTATAAATGTTTTGGTATATATGGAACCTTTAGTTTTGACAACACCTCTTTAAAGTATATACCTAGAGGTGGAATCTCTGGGTATGGACATTTTAGCTGCTTTATTTTTAATAATTCTATATTGCTTTCCAGAAGGGTTGCACTAATTCACAGCTCCACTGACAGTGCTTTTAAAATTTTTTTAAACTTAAATATAAAATAAGAAAAAAAAAAGCATTGCCATGTGCACAGCAGAACATTAGAGAGGATTCACAACAGGGCTTTAATATCCATCTTACAACACCTTCTACACTGACTATTCTCATCTTTTGTCATCTTTGTCCAATTTTTACCAAATTTTTGGGGTGTGTTTTTAATAAGTAGTTTGTGTTAATGATTTGGAACACTCTTTTATATCGTCATTAATAGTTTGTAGTCTTTTGGGGAACTGTTTGTTCATATCCTTTGACCACTTATCTATTGGGGAATGGCTTTTGGTCCTATATATCTTGGATACGAAACCCTTATCTGAGAAATGTGATACAAAGTTGGTGGGATTTTTTTCCCATTCAATTAAATTTTTATTTTTGATGCATTTTGTTTTTATATTAAAACGTCATTTTCTGATATATCCCTTAACTAGATTGAAGCTTCCCTTGTAACATAGAAAAATGATTAAACAAAACCAACTGGCTACAGAGACAATATGTAACAACAGCATATATGATATCCTGTGCCTCTAATATAGGAAGAATAGAGATATATTTCGTGATCTTTTCTCTGGGACTTAGACTAGTCATTGAAATAAATCAGAGTTCAGCTGATTGCTGCTGTTTTGATTTGCATTCTTGTAGTCATTGCATATATTGTTTTCTTAGTTCTACTTAATTCATTCTGCATCTTTTCATACATGTCAGCAAGCTGGTTTCAAAGAAATGGCCATGCTCAGTGCATTTAACTCCATTTGTCATGCACTCATATTTAAAATTTTGCATGCAAATCACTAAGTATCAATGACTATGTTGTCTTGATGTGGGATATGTTGTCAACTTCTAGCTCTTTTTCTTTTATTTTCTACCTTGCCCCTCACCAAGCATGACACTCAACATTCAGCAATTCTATGCTAAAGCAGTATTCTGTTATTATAGAAAATACAGATGTGATTTGGCATTAGAACAATACTTAAGCAAAATCATGGCCTGTGTCAAGTATGTTTTAAGTGCCCACAGAATTCCACTTCCAACCCTTGCCTCTGTGGCTGGAGGTGGAGAGAAGAGGGGTATAGTCTGCTGATGTGAAGACTTCTAATAGCATCCTCTTTCCCCTCAGTCCTTTTCCCTGATAACTAGTATTAGGTAGACATGGAATTAAAGAGTCTATGGACAGGAAACTCTAGCACGTTCTGGTGAGAGTGAGCCCTCCTTCTGTGCTACAGCTCACTGATGTTCATTTTCATACCTAGAGTTCCCTGGTTAGAGTTTCACTTCATTCATTTCACAGGGGACCTTATTTCTAAAAAAGAACTGGCTCAGAGAGAGTACCCCTCTCATCTCACTTTGTGTATATTCTGGTTTTCCTTCTGTCCCTGAGGATTATATGTGTAATTTCCCTGATACAACTTAAGCACACCTCAAAAGCAGAGACTGTTTTTGTCTCGGTAACTTCAGCTGCTAGCACAGTTCCTGGCATACGTAGGCATTTTTAGTCAATTATGCTTGCTTCTCTTTGATTGCTTGTTTACTTGATTGTTTTAATGTACCCAAGCAGCCACACACCATAACGTAGAGAGAGAATTTTTTTTAAAAAAGGGCTGCTATTAAATAAAAACAGTAAAGTGAGTAGAAAAATTAGAAGATATGATGGCTTAGCTATATTTGTTCTTTCAAGAGTATTATGAATGAGAATAGAATTGGTCAGACACAAGTTTGGGGGGTTTGTTTCTGCAGCTCTGTATTTTTAACTTTGAAGGTAAACTTGAATGTGTTCCATTTTTAGGTGATAATAGGAACTGGCATTTCAGCAGGATTTAATTTAGAAGAATCATACAAAGTGGATGTTGTTGGATCACTCCCACTGGGGTAGGGAATATATATTTTTATTTTGAGCTGGAATGATCAGTGAAAGTATTGTTAACCTATTCTATTGCCTGATAATATGTACTTACAACATAGTTAGAGACTATTTCTTTCCTATTTTTTAAAAAGCTTGATTTGAATATAGTATACTTTCACTTAAGGGGAAATTCCAGAACTTATTTTGACCACTTTGTGGTTTTTAGATCTATGTAATCCTCTAAAATCATCTACTGTCTTTTATCTACCACTTTTCTACACATTTGTTACCTTATTTCCTCCTCACTTAACACACAGAGCTCATTATTCTATTGCATCTTTTTCTTCCTCTGGAAAAAAAAGGCCCTAAAATATAGAGCAGTACATTTTCTTTGCTGTTGAATTCCAGTGGTCTTTTAGCGTCTGGCAGTCTCATTCATCCCCAGCTGTTTGATGCCATACAAGAATACCCTGAAGTATATGGGATATAGAAATTATATGATTTATATGGGATATAGAAATGATGTTTTTGTTGCCCAGATTCATTCTTACTCATGGTCAGAAGCCCTAAACCTCTAATTACAATGGTCTTAATATCCCTGACCCAGACAAACTTGAAAGAAGGACTCATAAAATGTTGGCAAAGATTCAGCTGTCACTGACTTAGTGGCAGTCATCATCACTCTATTCTTTAATGTCTGGAGTTCCCAAGATCTTGCACAGCTTGCAACCCAACCTGACACAAAAGACTTCCCCATAGACATAGATCACAAAAAAAACACAAACACAGACACTCAGGGAAAGCCAAACAGAAACAACAAATCTCCCGACCCTTTCCAACAAAGTATCAGTGCTCTGCCACAAAGAAAATTTACCTACCTCTCTCTCTTTTCTTTCTTCCCAATCACCTTTACAACTACAATATAATAGGCCAACTTCCTGGGAGCCAAAGAATCAGAGAGAGGCTGATGTCGTTCTTAGGACCCTGACCAGCAGCTGTTATCTTTCTACTCACATATATATTAGATGCCCAGTTATGGTAGCTTTCATTTTCAACCACGAGTCAGTAGAGTGGCATCTTATCTACTTTGGAATGGCACAAACTACTAAATTAGCATTTCTAATATAACTGGGTTTTGCATGGAAAGAACTTCTTTTCACACTTGGTAAGGAATATCCAACCTTCTTTTTGCAAAACTAGATTAACTGTGTACTTCAAGTTGAAGATTTCATTTATATGATATGGAAATATTCGTGGGTTTGTTGATAGTGGTGCCGATCATAGTTTTAATGACTGGTTTAATGTATACTCAGAGCAGGGCTGTCCAAACTTAGGTTTTTATTGAAACAATAGACATATTTTGATTTGCCATTTTAATGAGAGCTCTGCAGTAGCTCGGCTTTGTTTACTAAAGCATTTATGTGAATTTCTATGCTTGTAGGCAGGCCACATGTGCACTCCCGCATTTTGGACAGCCCTGACTTAGAGCAAAGGCTTATAGTGTCTAAATGACTGCCAAAGAGAATTGAGTTTTTGGAGCTTCTTATATATTCTTTAGTTACATCAGCAAGAAGAATATAATTGGTATTTTACAGCACCAAAAGAAAACATTTAAATTTCAAAGGTAAATTTGTAAATTTTATAGCAAGCAAATGAAGAGGAAAGAGACTTGCATGTCAAAGACAATAAAAGAGAAAATTTATATCAGGTCAATTTGTAAATTGATTAACAAACATTAGGAAACCTACTCTAGAATTTACAACCAGCCAATGTTCATCATGAGAACATAAAGTTAATAAAACTGAGCCAGAAATTCTTTTATTCCTAACTAGTTAATCACTTGGGTTAAATTTTTAGAGGTCTCAGCTAAATTCTACACTAAAAGAAAAGGCTTCAACAGGTTATATGATTTTCTTTAATAATAAAATGGCCATGCTAGATGCAAGAGAAAAGAAATTTTAAAATCTCAGAAGAAGTTAAAATCCTTATGCATAGTGCTACTCTCTGTTCAGAGGGCTTCCTCGCCGTGTTATCTCATCCATATTAAAGTAAATTCCCACTTTCAGGTTATTAGCTCCAGCTACCCCGGATTCCAGCCTCTTCCATCTTGTCTATGTTGATGCTATTGCCATTGCAATTGTTGGATTTTCAGTGACCATCTCAATGGCCAAAATCTTCGCAGTTAAGCACGGCTACCAGGTTGATGGGAATCAGGTAAAATGATAGCATTTCTATGGAATTGTTCATAAAAAAATGCAGTGAGATATTTTATTGGTTTTCAGCTACAAAGCCAGATGGACTTTTAAAATATTTTGATCCAAAGATTTGGATAGAAAAGCAGTCTTTCTTGCTTTCCCTCCCATAATTAATGTTTAACAATCATCAGCACATATTTAGGCAATACTGAAATTTATATTCTACTTCTAGCTTTAATCACATATGTGAACTAGCTGTTACTGGTAACCTTATTTCATCACATTAGACTCCACACGGACTTAGGTTGACACAGGTAGGAACAAGTATTAGGAAAGTGGAACCACTCAGGCTGAATCCATTGCATATGATGCCCCTTCTTTATCTTGAAAGCTTGAAAAATACTTTCAAACTAGGGCAGAATTTCCTCAAGGGGTCACCAGCTGTCATGGATTGAAAGGGCTTTTCCCAAAACCTTTTCCATTTCTACCAGGGAGATCACACCTCATTCATATTGACCTCTATAGTGTTTGATTTTTAGCTATTCACTCATCAGATGGTTCTGTAGTTGTCTTTGTTTTCAACTTTTTGAGTATCAGAGCTGCAGTTAATGTATTTGCCTCTTACATGAAAGGCTAGATACAATTAAGGATGTCTGGTATTACTATGGATATTGCAACATACTATGTTCTTGATGAGAATATTCAGATATGTACAAATTACAGTTATTAAAATATGGATTACAGATGTGATCCTTAAAAAAGGTATTCCTCTGGCAACCCAAAGGACATTACTTTGGAATACAGTCACTGTGGCACATAGTACTGTTGGAATTTAAGTGAACGCAGCAACTTTGTATATGTTTACTAAAATAGAGAACTGTGTCCATTCTGCACCAAGAATTAACTTCATTTGTGAAATGATCCTATGTTTGAACTTGAGAATGGGGCAGAATGGTGATATGTGCCTCTAACACAGGACAAAAACTCACACTGCTTTTCACCCTCTCCAAGACTGTGCTAAACAACTACAGTACCTGAGCTGAGAGATAAGATAGAGGTTTATTGACTAGGCTAACATTTGTCTTTTTGGAGAACTGCTTAGGTTTTCTTTGTCTTGTTTTCATATGAAAAAGGAACTCATCGCCCTAGGCATATGCAATACCATTGGATCACTTTTCCAAACTTTCTCCATTTCATGTTCCTTGTCTCGGAGTCTTGTCCAAGAGAGTACTGGAGGAAAAACTCAGGTGTGTATGCAGATGGACTTTAGGAAGACATGATTGGGTTGGTAATTATACATTTTGACTTCTCAGTTCTCTCCTGAGCCCCAGAAAAGCTACTCTGCATGCAGAGCCAATGGGTGCTCCATGGAGTTCTACATCTCTAATCAACTTTTGGGGGAGAAGGGATTTAGGGAGTTTACAATGAATCCTATAGTTCTGCAGAGGAAGGTGTAATTAGTTGAACTGAACTGAACTGCAGAAAGCTAGCTCTGTAAAGAGGAGCTACCACCCTCAACTAAATTAGATATTTGTACGATACTCTGATTCTAGCACCTGTGCACCCAAAACTTCAGACGTGGGAAACTGTCATGTGCTGTGATGAAAACTTACCCCTGCAGGCAGTGACTAAGTATGGGAGGGATGTCAGCAGCTCTAACACCCATCCAAACTATCCCAACCTCTCATGTGTCTCCAGGCCTGCACCGGACATCTCATGAGGATGGGCTTTCAACTTCCCGTCACCCACTTCGGGCAAGGGTATTTGAAATGGTCAGGGTATTTGAGCATTTCTATCTGTAACCAGGACCCATAAGAGCAACTGAAAATTTTAGACAGGGGGAGGGGGCAATGGGGCTAAGTGATGGTTTGGGTGGCTTCTGAATCCATACTCGTTTCATATCTTTACTGGTAATTTTCAAGGTATCCAACAGATGAGATCCCACCTAGTAGCCTGCTTTTCTAGAAACCCCTTCAGTGCATTTTGTCTTATTCAGCTTGCAGGTTGCTTAGCCTCTTTATTGATTCTGTTGGTTATATTGGCCATTGGCTTTCTCTTCGAATCATTGCCCCAGGTATGTATCTTGGCTTTGGCTTGGAGTTTTGTGCATGTGCAGGAAGTTTGCTGTTGGAATGCAAGCCCAGCCTTCCAAGCCTAGATTAGCTAACTGAAAATCTCTCATCATTGTGTGGGAAGGGAGATAGAAATGGGAATGGGGATTAGCAGCATGAGGAAAAGTGATGATGCCAAAGCCATGCATCCTGGACATCAGAAAAGGGGAATGCATGGTTGTGATGTGTTTCAGGCGGTGCTATCAGCCATTGTGATTGTGAACTTGAAAGGAATGTTTATGCAGTTCTCAGATCTCCCCTTTTTCTGGAGGACCAGCAAAATAGAACTGGTAAGTAGATATAGACAAATCCATCATAAAAAATATACCCAGCCACTAAATATGATGTAGGCATGTTAAGAACATTTTAACCTGATAAAAACCAAGTAGACATATAAAACTGCTGGACATATACCTGAATCTTCATCCAGATCCTCAAGGTAGAGCTCAAAAGTAGCAACTGATTCAACAGTCTCAGAATAATAATAATTATCGAACAGAAAATACCAATACTTTCTAATCTGTAAAGGTGGTGACTTAAAGATCTGATGACATACACAAAATCTATTTGCTACAATTATCTGCACTTAATTCTGAATCAGAGGATGCTTATATTTGCTCCAAGTAAAATGACATATGCCCAATTATTTTCTTCTAATTGTGGTTTCTTGACAACTTATTAATTTGAAATTTTCTCTAAAAGAATTATTACTTTCACCGGCCTCAGACACTTGACACACTTACTAGCTGCGTGACCTTGGGCAAATCACTTAACCCCAATTGCCCTGCCTTTCCGCCTGCAAAAAAAAAAAAAAGAAGAATTATTACTTTCAGTTACCCAGTAATGTCCTATGACATATACAATCTTCCTTTAACTTTCGAAGTGGTATGTCCCTCATCTAATTGCAAATGTGACTCATACTTAACACTTCCAGGATGTTTACATTAGCTTAAGATCATAGATCTGGCTCTGGAATGGACTTCAGAGGCCTTTAATCTAACACTGTCATTTTATGGTTTGGGAAATTCCCCTTTTGCAATTGAGGCCCCAACAGGCAAAGTGACCTCCCCTTGTCACATAGCTAATAAGCATCAGAGGGAGGATCCTAACTGAGGTCCGCAGTCTCCAGATCCTTCCACTGTTCCACATTGCCTCCTACATTCTACAAAGATTAGAAATTGGAAGAACAGTAGTAGAATTTGTTTCATAAACTTGTTTTTAATACAGTTACACTCTTGTTTGCCTTGAAACATTCCAAAAGCTTCCATTAACATCTCACACAGAACCACATAATTTGAACTTTTTTTTTCTTGTAATCCCCTTGAAATTGATTTATAAAATATCCATCTTAAACTCTTAAATGAGTATGTTAATTGAATGTATTGATAAATTTTAAGTAAGATGCAGAACATGAGCCTTTTTTTCATATAATCTCCCTAGAAGAGAGAATAAGATATAGGAAAAATTACTATATGTGGGTGTATGTATGCTCAAGAAATATTATTGCCTAACAGAAGAAAAATATTTCATGGTCATTCTAAATCTGCCTGCATGCTGTTTGAAAATTCTCCCTAAAACACCTATATGAAGGCCTAGAAGAGACGTCTCCTTACTTAGAACGTACACATGCTACATTATTCAATGTATGGAATTTTTAAAATACTATACCATGTTTTCAAACATATTTTTAGAAAAAAAATTTAAGTGATTGTTAAGTGAGTATATAATAGAGGTAATTAGGGGATAGTTTTGTGAGAAGAGTAGCTGAAAGAATTATGAACGTGCTATCTAGGCAGGGATGTTAAATTAACTGATCACTCTTTTATTAATTACTTTTTTATAATTATTGGGTTTTTAAAATTATTTTAACACATGGCTTTCTTGTTTTGGTTTAGACTATTTGGCTTACCACTTTTGTTTCCTCCCTGTTCCTTGGATTAGACTATGGTCTAATTACTGCAGTGATAATTGCTCTGATGACTGTAATTTACAGAACACAAAGGTGAGTTGGGTAGTGGGTCTACATGTGCATGTTGTTAAACTATATTTAAAGATAAAATTTTAATCTTATACTGTAGTCTAAATATGGAGTGAAATCAGAGCCCTTTGATTATTTTCATTCAGTTTGAACAAAAAGCAGAAATGGTGGGGTATACACACAGACACACACACACACACACACACATGTTATGTATACATATATATAGTGTAAGAAGGGGAGAAGAGCAGGGTAAGACTTGTTAGAATTCAGATCAGTTCAACAAATAGTTGAGTACCTATAATATGCCAGATACTATGCTAAGCTCTTCAGGGAGTACAAAATGAGCAAGATACAATATCTGCCCTCAAGCAGGTTATAATCTAATAGGAATTTATTCTCTATTAGAGGTAGTAAAACAAGAACATACATAACTAGAATATGAGCCGGTAGTATTAATTGTCATATGACTAGGACAAAGTTCTACAGGGGCTTACATAACGCAGATAATTATAAGGAACTGAGAAACTTTTATGAAGGAGAAGGCTAAGTCCCATAGAATAGTAGAATGCAGATAGAAAGAAATTGGTGGAGCACATTCCAGGCAGGATGAAGAGTATGAGCAAAGGTTTGGAATTGGTAAAGCATAGGTCATGTTTGTGAAACAGTGGGAAGAATAGTTTACCCGAAACATAGGTACATGCATGCAGGGAAGTTAGAGATGAAGCTGAAAACTTAGGTTAAAATAAGAGTTTGAAGATTTGTTTTTGAAGGTTTGTTGTTGTTTCACAGAAGGAGGACATGATCAGAATGGAGCTTCAGGGAGCCTAATCTACCAGCACAGCTAAGGTAGATTAGATAGAGGAAGGGAGGAAGGAAGGAGGGAAAGAAGGAAAGGCTAGAGGAAGGAAGGAAAGAAGGAGGAAAGGAAGGAAGGGATAGAGGAAAGAAGGAAAGAAGGAGGGAAGGAAGGGATAGAGGAAAGAAGAGAGGAGGGATTAGAGGGAAGAAGGAAGAAAAGGAGGGAGGAAGGAAGGAAGAAATAGAGAGGTAGTAAAAAGAGGGGAGGAGGTAGGAAATAAACATTTATTAAGCACCTACTACTGTGCTAAGTGATTTACAAATACTGCCTCATTTGATCTCACAACACCCCAGGGATGTAGGTGCTATTGTTATCCCTGTTTTTAGTTGAGGAAACTGAAGCAGACAGAGGTTAAATGACTTGCCCAGGGTCACACAGTGGTGAGTCTTTGAGGCTGGATTTGAGCTCAGGTCTCCCTGACTCCAGTCCTAGTGCTCTATCCACTGCATCTCAGTGGACATTAGCAATTCAAGAAAAGAAAGCATGCATTTAATGATGCTTTGTTAAAGGAATGACCTTTTTTAGACCATGTGTCCCAACATTTGGTTTGGAAAATATGCTTTTGCAGTAGAGACAAATAGTGAGCTCAAGAACGTCAGCAATAGAATGAATTCAAGACACAGTGGGACAGAATTTGGCAGATTGATGAGAGAAGTCAAAGGTGAATCTGTGGTAAAAATCCCAGCCTGTGTTATGTGGAGAATAGAAGAAATGGAGATGACAGGAAGAAGAATATATTCAGGGGCAAGATAGTAAGATTTATTTGAACATGTTAAATTCAAATTTCTAACCAGGGCAGTGGTGCAGAAGGCAGTTGGAAACAGGAAATTGGCATTGAAAGAGAGATCTGTTTTGAAGATATAGATTTGGAAGTCATCCACGTAGAGAATAAAAGTAGTTAAGGGGAAGTTTGGAGTGCCAAAAACAAAACAAATTTTTTTTTTTTAAATGGCCTCATTCTTCCAGGGAACACTATCTCAGGGATGGCGAACCTGCAGCATTTTATTAAGGAGATTTGTTCTGTGAGGTTTGGATTCAAAGGGCTGCACTTGAGGACCTAGAGGGCCACATGTGGCCTCGAGGCCACAGATTCTCCACCTGCGAGTCTTATCTCATACCATCTTGGGTTTCCTTCTGTTCCTTGGTATCAAAAGACCCTAGTTAAGAAGAAAATAACTGTCATCATTAGCAAGCTCATTGTAGTCCTAGAATTTACTGATTCATTCTTAACTTAGACACTAATTCTTACCATTTGCTTTGATCATTCTAATTCCTAATACTCATGAAGTAAAAATAGATGATCTTTACCAAGTTATTTCCAGGTCTTTGTTTCCCACACCCACAAACTTTCTCCCTTCTCCTTTAATTTGTACTTCTTGACAATAGTCTTTCTCTCTGAAGTTCAGTCATTTATAGCTATATCTTTGTAGTGACGCATGGATTAACCCACATATTATCTACAATAAATTCATTAATAAATCCATTCATTCAATTGAAGGTGATCTCTCTCTCTCTCTCTCTCTCTTTCTCCCTCTCCCCCCCCTCTGTCTCTCCCCCTCTCCCCCTCTCCCTCTATCCCTCTCTCCCCCTCTCCTCCTTTCCCCCTCTTTCCCTCACCCCCTGTTTTCCCCTCCCCCCTCTCTTTTCCTTCCTCCCTCCCTTCCTCCCTTTTCAAATATACTAGGAATTCTTTATCTGGATATCTTCTTTGCCTCAATTATATGCTGCCTTGTATCAACTGTGAGGTAATAGTTCAGTTGAATAACTGAATGATTTCAAGTAAATTCATAATAATCACCTACTAAGTTGAAAGTTCCATGAGGACAGGGATCATGTCACACCTGAATCCCTTAACTCAGAGTTAAAAGCCATTCCACGATATACCTACAGTTCCATTTTACTTCTCAAGAAATATTTATATACTGTGTTCTTCATGTTGAGTAGGACATCAAAAAATACAATAACCATTCCTTCCTTTCAGGAGCATATAATCTCCTTGGGGAGACAAAACATAAACAGTTAAATAATAATGTAATGCAAAATAATTTTCCCAGTACACAATTCTGGTGATATAATCCTGCTCAGATACTTTCAATGGCTCCCTATGGCCTGTGGAATAAAAGAAAAAGACCTCGACTGAGCATTTGTCTCCCTAACAGTCTGATTCCAACCTACTCATTCAACATCATTTTATACCACACCTCTTCCATGAGTCTATGTTTTCTCAACTGTACCACTAACTTTCCTCTGAACTCAGCCTACACCTGTCTGTGTCTTGGCATTCACACAAAGTATGTCCCATGTCTGGAATTCATCACTTCCACATCTCCACATTTTGAAATCCATTACTTTCTTCAAGGCCCGGATTAAATCTTCTTCATGAAGTTTTTCCTCAATCTCACCCCCCATCCTTTCATTTCTGAAAGTGTTATCTTTCCCTTCATATTTTCCTATAGCACATTTCTGGATCACATCTTCACCTGCATCATTCTATACCTTGTATCATACTTTGTGTGTGTGTGTGTGTGTGTGTGTGTGTGTGTGTGTGTGTGTGTGTGTGTACACAAATATGAGGACAGCATTACTAGATTTCAGAGCATAGGGAGGGGAGTGATGGAGCTGAAGAGGAGACAGTGAATTCCGTTTAGTATGTCTGCTTTAAAGGATAAAGAGAATCCAACTAGAGATGCCCTTGGGTCAACTGATGATTCAGGGCTGGTACTAAAGTAAAAAGTCAGCACTAGAGCTGATAGTTTAGAGAGTAGGGTCTTGTCAATCTCAGGTCCAGGTTTCTATCTACCTGGCTGCCTCTGGGATGAGAACAAGCAGATGAAGTAGCAAATGTTAGTGAGTTTCAGCACCTCCTCACTTGTCTTCCTCCTACTCTGAGTTTTTACTTCTCTTTCCAGATCTATTACCAGAGACTTTGTGACTCAGTACTTAGGGTTATTTTTTTTGGAGGGGGGGAAGGCAGGGCAATTGGGGTTAAGTGACTTACCCAAGGTCACACAGCTAGTGTGTCAGGTGTCTGAGGCTGGATTTGAACTCGGGTCCTCCTGACTCCAGGGCCGATGCTGTACTCACTGTGCCACCTAGCTGCCCCCACTGAGGATTCTTTATGCTGTTTCTCCCTATCTTGGAAATGAGAAAGACACTGTCCTTTTAAATCCATATGATTTGGCAGATATGGAAGGGTATTCTGAAGGGAATAATATCCATTTCTCTTGGCATTTTTCATCCTTCATTCTTTTATTCTCTCAAGCCAGATTATAATTTTTGCATTTCAATTAATATTTTTTATCAAACAGTTCTTTAGCATCTTGCATTCAGCCTAGAGATAAACTAATTTATGAAAAGAGATAGGAGTTTCAAAATCTAAAAATACTAGATTATAACTTTTTAAAAATAAATTTAAACAGATTTTTTTCAGGTTTGCAAAACACTTTATTTTCTTTTTTTAATTAATTTATTTTTAATTTACAACACTCAGTTCCACAAGCTTTTGAGTTCCAAATTTTCTCCCCTTCCCTCTCAAATATCCTCCTCAAGACAGCATGCAATCTAATATAGGCTTTACATAAATATTCACATTAAACATATTTTCACACTAGTCATATTGCAAAGAAGAATTATAACCAATAGAATGAACCATGAGAAAGAAGAAACAAAACAAAACAAAAAAAAGAGAGAGAGCAAATAGTATGCTTCAATCTGCTTTCAGACTCCGTAATTCTTTCTCTGGATATAGATTGTATTTTCTATCATGAGCCTTTTGAAGTTGTCTTAGAACCTTGCATTGCTGAGAATTAAACAGATTTTAATAAGATTCTTAAGGAAAATTTTCCCCACATTCTTGACTGATGTCTTTTTCTTTTTTCCTGTGGAACCTTGTTTGGAGGGAGGCATAACTAGACCTTGAAGTATAGGTAAGATTTTGGCTAGATGGAAAGAAGATGAGAAATGATTCAAAATAGGGGGAATAACATGCGAAAAAACTTGGAATGAAGAATGAACGGAGGCACTCACAGTACAGTAAAACTGGCACAGCCAGAAGAGGGGAATGTTCCTGTTGAGCAGTAGTGGGATAAAAGGTGGTATGGTTAGGGTGAGATCAGGTTATGCCAAGTTTGGAGTTTCTCCTTGGGAGCAGTAAGTGCTTGAGGTTGTTTTTTGGTTTTGTTTTTTTAGCAAAGAAGTATCACAAGTATATTTTGCAAAGTTAATTCAGTGTTAATTACATTCATTCAGTGTCAATGTATAGGATGAATTACAGGGAAAATGGGACTAAAACGAGAGAAGTCTTTCCTTTACTAAGAGGATTCCCACTCCTCCATCTAAGCAGTAGAGCAGGAAGGCAGAATGGGGGTCTTTTTTTGTCATGGACATTTAGTACTATAGTGAATTCTGTGGATCCCTGAATAATGGCTTCAAAGGCATAAAATAAAATATATGGGATTACAAAGGAAAACAATTATATTAAAATATTGTCCTCAAAAAAAGTTTTTTAAAGGCAAGTTTACAGACCCCAGGTTTTGAAAACCTGGCCTAAGACATAAAGTATAGACTAGGGAGCCAGAAATGGAGTTATACCATGGCCAGATCTGACCTCCACATGATTGTGTACTTTTCTCTGCCTCATATGTCTCTTGTCTTTTGCATTCTTGGGGAGACCGTAAGAACCTATGTGTTCTCCAAAGGACTCATGATAGAGAGAGCTATTTACATCCAGAGAAAGAACTATAGAGTCTGAATGCAGATTGAGACAAACTATTTGCTCTCCTTTTCTTCTTTCGTTTTTCTTTTCTCCTTTATTTTTGCTTTTGTTTATTTGGTTTTGTTTCTTCTTTCTCATGATTCATTCCATTGGTCATAATTCTTCTTTACAACTTGACTATTATGTAAATAAGTTTAATGCAAAGTTATATCAGATATATAGAAGATATATCAGATTCCATGCCATCTTGGGGAGGGAGGGTCAGGGGAGAAAATCTAGAATTCAAAATCATGCAGAACTGAGTGTTGTAAACTAAAAATAAAAATCTCAATTTAAAAAAAAAGAACCTATGTGTTAGTGAGCTAGAAGTTACATTGTGTTTTGGATACTCTATGAAAAGATGAGACAAAGCTTTGTGTAGCAGATAGAGGTTTTGAGTCTGGATGACCTGGGTAAGTTACCAAAGAGTTACAGATCTGCATGGTAAAGGGATTTTCCATACACGGGATACTCCCTAAACGAGGGATGGGGAACCTGCGACCTCAAGGCTACATGTGGCCCTCTAGGTCTTCAAGTGTAGCCCTTTGGTTGAATCTAAATTTCACAGAACTGATCCCCCTAATAAAAGGATTTGTTCTGTAAAACTGGGAATTAATCAAAAGGCCACACCTAAGGACCTAGAAAGCCACTTGTGACCTCAAGGCCACAGGCTCCTCACCCCTGTAAAACCAATGAAATCCCAGCATTAGACCCAAAAAAGGAAGGAAAAAAAAACCTGTATAATTATCAGGTATTTCTGGGCTTGTTGACATTGTGATCCATATGTATAAAAACTGTTTCCTTTTCTTCACTGTGATAATACTGCAATTTGCTTTCTCTTTTTTCCAGTCCAACCTACACAGTTCTGGGTCAGCTTCCCAACACGGATGTATATATTGATATAGATGCGTATGAAGAGGTAGGAGTTTCTTCTACACCTTTCCTTCAGTGCATCCTCCGCTGGTATAGATCACAACTCCTTTAAGTCTTCATGGATGGTCCTTTTGAGTTGACTCTACCAAAATTCAGTTCACCACCTGGTAGCCAACCTTATGGCGATAAGACCCTATAAACTTAGTGAAGCTGGTCCTACAGAGGACAGACACAGGATACATTGTTGTAACAACAATGTTACTTGCAGCTACTGTGGCTGTGTAAAGCCAATAACACCAGCACATAGGAGGGCTGTTAGCTGAGGCTCTTTGATCTGCTTTTCTAAGGAAAGCAACTTTAAGGGGTTAACAGTCTTACTTTAATTAAACATACATATATCATTCACTTAGTTCAGGGGAAAAAGTCAGCACCTTGAACTTCAGAGAAAACATAAACAGAAATTACAAGCAGAAATTATATAAACAGAGCAAAATAACACAAATCAATAGACAGGCTTCTAGCCATCTGACCAAGACATTACATACAGAGTTACCAGAGAAAGAAGCACTAACATCTGAGTTTTTCAAAGCCGGGGGGCTTAATGGCTACCCAGAGTCTAGTCTGGTCAAATCACAAGACACTCTTCCAGTGAGTGAGCTGCAAAGCAAAATACACCTTTGAGTATATACATGCTTCTTCAGGGTCAGAAGGTGTCATAACCATGGTGCAAACCCATGTGACCTAGGCCTTCTTGTGACAAGCAGGTCATCAGAGACTCCCAATTCAATCAAAGACTCTTGATTGAAACAAAGGCAAGACTCAAAGGCACTTGATTGCCTTAGTGCTGAGAAGCGCTCCAAAACAAAAGACAACAAAAAAGTCCCACTTTGCTTTCCATTACAATTGTGAAGCCTGGACTCAAAAGCTGTAACTGCCTAAGACCTGTCAGAACTTTTCCTCTGATAAACTTTAAGGAACCCAAGATATCACTTCCACACCACAGTGAGCATCAGATTAGGACTCAAGTGAAAGCTAACATTTCAAATGATTAATAATAGATTTATAATAACAGATTTAAATTTAAAGATTTCCAGAGCACATTTTCTACAAATTTATAAAGCAAATAAACTAAACTGTACAGTTATTATTTTCCCCATGTTACAGACAAGAAAACTGAAGTGCAGATGGGTTGTGACTCATACATAATCATATGTGCGTGCACGTACACACACACACACACACACGCATCACCAGTAAGTTGGTAAACTATAAAAGCCAGAATTCATACCTAGCCCACCAAGTCTAGAAGTCTTTTCACTACACCATGAAGTCTACATAGTCCCTACCCATAGCACTGCCAATACTGAATTTTATTATTTTTCCTTAGTTCTATTAATTCTGTAGATATGTGGTGATACCTTAAAGTTTCTTTTACATTTTCGTTTCTCTAATTGCCAGAGGTTACATTTCCCCATATGATCTGAGAGTGTAAACTGTTGGTGTCTTTTCACTGGTGCAATCCATTGTGCTATTAAGTTATCCTTAACTATTTATACAGTGATCTAATAATATATAGGAATGTAAGTGGGTTTTGTGAACGTATATCCTGCAGCTTTGCTGAACTTATTTACCTCTAGTAAATTTGAGATTAATTTCCTTAATACATGTGCACGTGCGCATGCACTAGGTCTGAAGGTAGGAAGAGCCAAGTTCAAATCCAGCCTCCGACACTTTCCAACTCTGTGACCCTGGACAAGTCACTTAATCCTATTTGCCTCAGTTTCTTCATCTGTTAAATTAGCTGGAGAAGGAAATGGCAAGCCACTCCAATATCTTTTTGCCAAGAAAACCCCAAACAGGACCACAGTCGGGCACAACTGAATCACTTGAACAGCAGTATCATGTGCACACACACATACACACACACACACACACGCACACATGCATATATATGTATATACACACACATACAGATGTATATACATATGTATATGCATACACACATATACATGGGTATATACATATATGCATATATATACATCTATGTACTTATATATACTATATATAAAATGTATATTTATCTCTAATTTCATACTTTTATTTCTTCTTTTATAGCTATGGCCAACATTTCTAATATTACTTTAGATTAGCATAGCCCACATAAAAAGTTCTCCTCCACTAGGTTGCATTGAAATGACTCTGAGTTATGCAAGAGAAAAACAAGTTTCGGCAGGTTCTTCCAAGCTTTCAGTACTATGCCAACAACAGATTGTGTTTGCTACCAGAGGGCCAACCTAACTAAGGATAAAAAGGCTCATCACCACTAATTTGGCCAACTAAATGATGAATTATTTGGCCATGACAAGCCATACTTACTACATTAAATAGGAATGATGACAACAAATCCTTAACTTGCTGTTGTTTCTCTATTAAATATGGTTGATTGTTTTTAAATGCATATACTTAATTAATGTTAGGGGGAAAAAAAACCTCCATGGTTTCATTTTGAAAGTATGTTGAATTGTATCAATTTTCTCCGCATCTATTATAGTAAGTATATAATTCTAAATATTTTTTCTCACTGTGCTGAATTAAATAATTCTTCTTTATGTATGCCAGCCTTGTATTCTAGGGATAAGCCTACTTAGTCAAAATATACAATATTTTTAATGTATTGGATTTTGTTTGCAAAAGTTATATTTAAGATTTTTTCACCTTCCATGTATTTTAATTCCTGTTTCATACTTTTACATTTTATTTTTAGGAGACCACTTCTTGAAGCAGGCCACTTTCATATTTTCTTATTTGTTTTCTCTGGGTCCAAAATAATAGCTTATATCACTATCAAACTTGCCTTTTCTTTTAAATTCTTAGCACAATGCCTGGCACATCATAAGCACTATGTAAATATTAGCTGTTACTATTTTATTTTTCATTATTATTGTTGTATATCATCCACTATTATTTGGCCAAGCTTTACCAGATTAATGTTGGTTGGTTGTTGTCCTTCATTCTGGAAGCGGACAAAAATGACATCGCTATGTTAGAATCAAGTTACAGTGTGTCTTACTGTGGCTGATCAGACCAATATGAACTCAGAAGGCTCTATCACAGGTCGGGCACAAATGGTCCCTGTGAACATTTGGGGTGGATTGTCTAAATTTGTGCATCCCAAATTTCTTTTGAGCTACTTCAGTCCTCCTTTGCTCATAGAGCACAACACCTTCTCTGATGAGGGTGCACCATGATGTGTGGTCCTGTGCCAGTGTCTCCCATGTCACACATTCAATTCCAAAGTTCTTAAGAGAGACCTTCAGAGTGTCCTTGTATAGCTTTTTCTGACCACCATGTGGGCACTTGCCTCGTGTGAGTTCTCGGTAAAATAGTCTTTTAGGCAAGCATACCTTAGGCATTTGAATATGGCCAGCCTATCAGAGTTAAGCACTCTGCTGTAGAGTTTGAATGCTTAGCAGTTTAGTTCAAGAAATGACCTCAGTGTCGGCACCTTATCCTGCCAGGTGATCTTCAGAATCTTCCTAAGACAATTCAAATGAAAGTGATTCAGTTTCCTGGCATGGCACTATATGTATCTAGGTACCAAATGTTGATTTATTACCATATTTGCTGATATGGTAATGAAACGAATTGAGGAGATTATGAAAGAATTCAATCAAAAGATACTACCTTGGTAGACATCTGGAAACATCCTATTGATTGTGCTCTAAAGGTCCTTGGCAATTATTTGATGTACATCTGTAGGTAATGATCCTTTAGAGTGGGTATTTTTTAAAGGATGTACATAGATTTGTTTTCAGATGTCATTTGTTCAATGAAAAATGCTACAAGTTTTGACTTTAAAGACTCTTAGTTCAGTGGTTTTATTACTGAACATTACTATCATTTTGGACAGGGGATGGTCTATAGGTCAAAGTGAGAAACTTCCTTTTCCATTCCTAACTTGTCTATACCTCAATTTCCACTTCTTTAAAGTGACAACAAATACAGTGTTGATGAATATTCACAGCATCATGAGAATGGGTGGGAAACTGATGTGTATTTGTGTGTCTTTATTCTTTTGACTTCAGAGTATTGCTATAATAACATTTTGTAACTGTGTAATAATTTATAAAACTATCCTTTTCCTCTTCCATTTTAATAGTTAATAATGATGGCCCCAAATTTCCTTGAATTTGAAAATCCCTTTTCTGAAGATCCCAAAGTCTCTTGCAGTATGTTCTTTAGAACAATGTTTTGTGACTAACATAAAGTTCTTGGAATTTCTTTGAAGAAAATCTTAGAAAAAAATATCAGGTGTTAAAGAACAGCATTGGTCTTTACAATTGTTCATTATATCCCTATAATACAGAAAAGGCCCAAGAATTAGGAGATATTCCTAGTTTCTAAATTGTGTCCCAACGTGAAAAGAAGCGTCTGTAGGGACTCCATAAAATGAGTATTATAATATCAAATGGTTTTATGTGTCTGCCCCATCACCTTTATGCAGATTATATTACACCAAGATTTGGAATTTTGAGACATGAAAAGCCAATCAGAAGGGTCCTATGACCTTAAAAAGGTTTGAAAACACAAGTTAGAGAAACCTATATTTGTTTAGGAAAGTGTTACTATTCTTAGAACTATGTAAGACGAAATTATTGTGTGTGTGTATATAAAGAAAACACACACACATATATACACACATATATATGTAGTATAATGGCAGTAACACTGATATAGTGTATTCAATGTCCTTCTTTCCTATTCTTCTCCTTCCTACCTACTTTGAATCCAGTCACATTTCTCAGTTCATTTGATTCTCCTTTCTCTTTGCTTAAAACCAATTTTCACAACTTCTTCCTCCTCTTCTAGTTTTCTTTCTTTCTACCACATTCAATTCCTCAATTATGTTTTTGAAAAAAAGAACAAAATGAAAAAGATATGAGGAAAATCAACCATTCTAAAGCTTTTTGTTTTTCTCAGTATTAATTTCTCTCAAATATGAATTGAACAGAGAGAGATTTTGAACTTCACAGAATAACGATTAACATGATTCCAAGACACTTAACTGTTTTGGGTAGAGTTTGGAGAGGGAGAAACTGTCGTTGTTAATTCTGAAATGAGTATCTCTAAGTATAATAATATTTTATCCCTCAGGTGAAAGAGCATCCTGGAATAAAAATATTCCAAATAAATGCCCCAATTTATTATGCCAATAGTGACTTGTACAGTAGTGCACTAAGCAGAAAGGTGAGTAAAAGAATCTTTTTAGAAGTTCTTGTTTTTGCAATAGTTTTCTCCTTTTGTTGCTTATATTAAAACTTTATACAGTATGCCCAGTATGCCGAATAGCAAGCACGTGCTTAGAGGGGGTACATTCTAGAGAGTCTCCTCATATATACAAAACCTGTACAAATTATAAAGACTTATGCACAAAAGGAATTTGTACCCAATAAAAAATATTTCAGATGGCTACCAAAGGTTTTTCTTTTTCAATGCTATTTCAATTCCTATGATCATATCTGGAAGAGACTCTCTATTAGTTACTAATCTTTGGTTTTATACCTTGTACCAAGTGATTTCAAAGCAATGGTGTGCCCAGGGTTCAGGTTGGGAATCAGGACATAGCTGAACCTGTGAAGAGTTGTCGGAGTGAGAAACTATGAATCCACAAATCTGGAGGGTTTCCATATGTAGAATGAGGTGCCCTTTTACCTTTGTTGTTGTTCAGTCGTTCACTTGGGTCTGAGTCTTCGTGACCCTGTGGATTATAGCACTCCAGTGGGGTTTCCTTGGCAAAGATATTGGAGTAGTTTGCCATGGCCTTCTCCAGTGGATTAAGGCAAACAGAGGTTAAGTGACTTGCCCAGGGTCACACAGCTAGTAAGGATCTGAGGTCACATTTGAACTCAGGTCTTCCTGACTGCAGGTCCAGCACTCTATCCACCAAGCCACCTAGCTACCTCCTTTTACCTTACCCCGCCAGCCCCACCCCTACTAAATCATGCCTTCACCTCCCATAGAAGTAATGGTAGTCATTTATTATACACTAATGCTACATAGTAAAAAAGTGGCCAACAAGAGACACGCTAATCACCTTTTTTATAGCTCTCTAAATGCATCTGAAGGGCAATCAGTTTTTTTTTATTATTATTTGTAACGGGACAAGTTAGAGCTGACCCCAAACATCGTTGGACCTCCTAAGAGAGACCCCTACAATTATTATCAACATAATCTCCACCCTCTGAAGGGAAGTTGCACAAGCCTGGAGTCAGGAAGACCTGAGTTCAAATCCAGCCTTAGATACTAGCTCTGTGACTGTGCGGAAGTCACTTAACCCTGTTTGCCTTAGTTTCCTCATCTGTAAGATGAGCTAGAGAAGGAAATGGCAAAGCACTCCAGTATCTTTGCCACCAAAACCCCAAAAGGGGTCATGAAAGATTGGACAAGACTGAAATGACTGAACAAAAACAATTTAAATCAAGTTTCCTTTGAGAAAGGTTAGAATGGCCAATCTAGGTGGGCCCTTGGTAGCTTGGAAACAGATGTGCATATACATTTAATGTTGCATTTCCTTAAAGACAGGAGTTAACCCAGCAGTTATAATGGGAGCAAGGAGAAAAGTCCTGAAGAGGCATGCCAAGGAGTTAGGGACCAAAGGCAAACCCAAATCTTCGGTTGTCAAAGTTGTGAGTAGTCGATAAATTATTTTCTACGTTCTTGATCTGAAATGTTTCTTTGTTAAGCTATACAACATACAGCTTCTAAAAAAGGGACAATGAGAAAGAATAGATGTTTTATAGTGAAGATATTTGATAAAGATAGTTAAACAAGGAGTGAGATAAGCTTTTTATACCAGCATGCTCTTTAAATTCCTGTCCATCCATTAACGTGATTCAGGAGTCATCTTTGCAGGAAGTACTGTTTGAGGACCTTGCTTCATCTAGGACCTCACACACTATGTGGCTTGCTCTTCTCTGACGCACTTAGATATGATTTTATATTACAGGTATTTGTGTATCTATTACTATACTCTGAGCTCCATGAAGGTAGGGACCTTAACTGCCCAGTGACTAGAACAATGTTCTGCACATACAAGGCACTTAATAATTTTTTTTATTCAGACTATTTTTGAAGTGATATCACTAAACCATGGAAGAGTTATTCCTTTTTAAAGAAAAGCACTTTGGTCATTTTAAGCATTCATCCTTTGTTCTAAGTTTACTCAGAGAAATAAAAGGCCTAATGGGCTCTTCATCCATTTAGACCTTCAGTTATCTATAATTATTCATTTTTATTCTCCTAAGTTAGTCATCAATTAATTAATTCAATAAATAGTGAGCATATATTATGTAAAAGATACCTTTTGGGGAGGGAAGAATAGATGTGACTGACAAGGAATAAAAATTAGGTCTTAATGAAGATATTCTTTATATAACAAAGTTAGGGATTGTTGTTCCAGCAGAAGAAAGTGAGTAATAAGAATTCAAGCACATTACATAAGGCTTTCAGCATTATAGAGGTGCTGTCATTTGCATGGCAGGCATAGAAACATTTGCTATTACAAATCATACCCAGAATCAAAAATATAAGTCACGTGTGTTCAAAAAATGGAAGAATTGTGGTAGAATGCTAGTCTGTTGTAATTCTAGGATGAAGACGCAGAAACAGGTGGGGAAGAAGATGCAAAACCAGAAGAACAGATAGAGGAAAATGCAAAACCAATGACAATTGATTCGCTGGTCCAAAAAACATTTCCAGAAGAACTGGAAAGATTTTTGCCCCCGGGGCCAAATGTTCACACTATGATTTTGGATTTCTCACAAGTCAATTTTATTGATTCAGTTGGAGTAAAAACTGTAGCAGGGGTAAGTGTCTCTCCTTCCCCCCCCCTTCTCAACAAGACAGCAATATTTGTTTTTATCACCAGATAAATCACTAAGTTCTCAGTTTTTTGCTCCTTTTAGTTAATGTTCTGTACCTTTTGTCTGTAGGACATATAATGACAATCCATGCTAAATTATTTAGTTTTCTCTTTTCTCTATCTCCCATAGCAAATGTATACAAGTAAAAAAAAAAAACGTAGTAATGCTATAAAAGTGCATCTCAGCAAAGATGTTTTTATTGGGGACAAATAGAGCAAGTGAAGGAATTTGTACATCTTAAGTACCGGAAGTGACAATTCAGTAGAAGTATCTCATATCCCTTCTCCTATCCTTAAAAGTCCTTGCTTGACCCTACTGTGCCCTCAAGCTATTGTCCTCTATTCTCCTCCCTTTTTCTGCCAAACTCCTAGAAAAACCTGTCTATTCTTGCTCCATTCCCTCTCTTTTCAGCTTCCTTCACAGCCCCCAAGTCATCTAGGTAGAGCCATGGATGGATCACTAGGCCTGGAGTCAGGAAGACCTGGCCTCAAATTCAGGTTCAGACACTAGCTGTGTGACCTTGGGCAAATCAGCCTGTTTGCCCCAGTTTTCTCAACAGTATAGGAATAATAAAAGTACCTATGTTACAGGGGTTGTTGATCCGAGAATCAGATATTTATAAAGCATTTAGCACTGTGCACAGCAGATGTTAAACACTGCATAAATGCTTAATCCTCTTCTCATTCCCTCCCCTTCATCACTCAAATGAAACTGCTCCCTCCAAAGTTGCCAGCGATGTCTTATGTGACACATGGAATCATTATGTCTCAATCCTCGGCCTGCTTGGCCTCTCCGTAGCAGCAGACACCACTGACCTCCTCTTCCCTCTTTTCTCCTATATCCTCCCTCTTTAAGTTTGTGTGTTATTGCCCTCCTTTGGTGGTTCTCTCGCCTTTCTGACCATTCTTCAGTCCATCTCTTTCTCTCTTCTCACATGGCCACCATCCTAGTGCAGGCTCTCATCACCAGTTGATCTCTCTGCCTCAAGTCTTTTCCCTCTCCAAAATTTCCTTCATACAATTACCAAACCTAACTTCCAGGTGTGAATATGCCATTCCTATAAATTCTAGTGACATCCTATTATATCTAGGATCACATTTGTCCGCCATTAAAATTCTTCACAACATGGCTCCTCCAATCTGTCTTCCTAGCCTTATTATCCATCACTCCCCTTAAAGTACAGCACAGTCCAGCCAGACTGGCCTTCTTGCTACCCCTCACACACTACATTTTGTTTCCCATCACTGCCCCTTCGTATTAGACATTTTCTCTGCCAGGAACGTGAATCCTTTTACCTTCAAAGTATCATTTCCTGCACGAGGACTTTATTTAGCAAGTGTTTTGTATATGTACATAGACACAAGTACTTATATATGTACCTGATGTCCTCCTAAATCAAATGTAAGTCCCTTAAAGGCAAGGACTATTTCGTTTTCTTTGTATCTCAGTGCCTGATACATGGTAGGTGCTTAATAAATACCTATTGATTGATTAATTAACAGGAATATATCAGTAGAAACTAAATTTATTTTAATACTATTACAGATCCTAAAAGAATATGGAGATGTTGGTATTTACGTATATTTAGCTGCATGCAGTGGTAAGTAGACAAAAACCTGGGGAGAAATTTTAGCATATTTTTTGGTTCCTTTGTTTAATAAATGTGTTTTGAAAAGTTTACTAGCATTTTAAAGTTTTTAATAGCAAGTCATTTACCTAAAACTACGTTTGAAAATTAACCACTCAGAAGTTAAAACTCAACTATTTATCAGTGTATAGATACCTCCTTGAGGCTGGGTTGGGAAAAATATGGACTAATTCATCTTTGTTCTGGGCTGGTAAAGCTTTAGGAGTTATTTGAAGATGGCCATAAATATAAAATAGTTTCATGTGTCTATTACAGTAATAATTTTTTCTATTCAATAAACTCAGAATATTTTGCCTATTAACTGATTACCTTTCTGTTTTACATCATGTATATCATATATAGAGATATGTACTTACATATTTACATTTTTTTCATACACACACATTTAGAAATGATGCTCAAACATGAAACCTAGGAGATGAATTAATTTGCTTTTCTTCTCTTACAGCCCAAGTTGTGAATGACCTCACTCGAAACAGGTTTTTTGAGAATCCTTGTGTAAAGGAGCTACTATTCCACAGCATTCATGATGCAGTTTTAGGCGCTAAAGTTCGAGAAGCCCTTGCGCAGCAAGAAGCCTTAGCCCCACCTCCAGAGGAGGACTCGGAGCCAATAGTTGACCCAGAGACATAGAGGAGGCATTAAACACCTAGCATTATAAAACCTCTTGTGAAACTAGGTAGACATTTTGAAATACCAAACATTAAGGATTTTAACTTTTGTAGGTAAATTCTATTAGTTGAGAACTGCTTGATTTGGAGGGTGAATGAAGCATCTCAAGATGTGTCACTTGTATTTTTTCTATCCACTCATTTCCCCAAAAAATTACTCAATCTCTTCTGCAGCTTTGTGCATAGAAAATAGATCTACTACTGTATACAGTTGGTATATACAATGTTCCTTTCTAATGAGGATGAGCTCCTTCCAGGTGAGTGGAGGTGTATTGGTTGATTTTTCGATCTGATAAGATAGCCTTCTAATAGACATGACTGAAGGGCAGAGAAAAGCATACTTTTCTATTCAAGTACTTTTTTAAAAACAAAAGTAGAACACTTCATTATACAACAAAGCATAAATGAGTGAAGTAGGTAGGTACGGTTTGGTACCTTTCTCGGCAATATAGGTTATCAGTCATAGTTTAATTTAACCCTGGTTTTGTCCTCAGATTTTAAACATTTCTTTCAACTCATCCTGAATCTTTACATTCAAAGTAGAAATTCCTTTCTGGCATGTTATAGTAGCTGGGCCACCTTGGGCCATGTTGCCACCTAAAGCTCTTACTTATTACTCTACTTATTACTGTGATGAGACCTATTTGCTTGTTGGCATCGAATCAGGTGAAAGGCCTTAGAGTAAAGGGAGCACATTTCCTGACAACAGTGAGCTTTCCTCTTCTAATTCCCTGGTGCCTCCCTTTCTTGGCCAGCTTAATAAGAAATGCCAGATTAAGAGATGTCTGCCCTTTGGTTTATAGCTTCCCTTCTTCTCCAGATTAGTATATAATGTGATATTGCTAGTCTACGTGAAATCTTAAATCTTCTCCCCTTAATTCAAATCAAAATATTTCTTAGTCACTTTACTATTGCTACTTCCACCTACCCTAATCAATTCTCCCTTGGTATCTTTTTGTATCATTTCCTTAGTAACCATAATACACAAGATCAGATACATCTGCTTTCTGATACAGACTGCCTTCTGAAAGAGCATGTAGTTACAAAATTTCAGTTTATTCTAGAAGTCCTTTTCTAAAAGGTGTCATCTTTTTCAGCATCAGTGATTTAAACAGAACTTAATAAGGATTTTAAACAGAGATGTGATGTGGTTTGGACCACATATGCTTTAGCACCATTAAAGGTCTTAAAGCAGTACCTTGCACATTGTAGGTGCTACATATTTGTTGACTGGTTAACTATTTGATTCCTTTACAGTATTTTAACCTTTTCTGCATTTTTTATTTCTGTATCATATTATTTCTATTCTTTGTTTTTAACAGAATTCTGACATGTATATAAACTGTTGGAGAAGGTCCTGTGTGAGGGGAGGGGAATGTATTTTACTAAAATCAGTTATTTTTGTTTCTTCAAAACTGTTACACCCAAAACTCAAGGTCCTTTCTTGGGTAAAATGTTTATGCAGGATCATGGGATATATTAAAATTACCTATTTTTACAGCAAATGGGATATATTAAAATTACCTATTTTTACAGCAAGTGGGATTTAGGGATTTTGCTATACAGGGGGCTCTATTTTCTTTATTGCTTTGATACTCCAAGACATTTAAGTTGCTGCTTTTATGGCTTTCCATACTTTATATCATTCTGCCTTCATATTTGGAAAGTCATGGATGATTTTTAGGTTAATGTTACCCAATTTCTGTTCCAAGCAATTTATTAATGGGTTTGGGGCCTCCCCCCTGCCATTGCAATCTAGAGGATTCTTGTGGTAAGGATAGACCTGTTAAAAAAGTAGTCATCCAATATAGCCTGCCCAAGTCCTAGTGCAAGTAAGGTTACCATTGCTGATCTATACAGAAGTATGGGTATGATGTCAGTGTATGAATGTATGTGTGACTTTCAGCAAGAGGCAGAGAATTCTCAGTCCCAGACAGATGCTTCCTCTACACAGTCTTGCAAGTAGCTGGTGGGAGGGTTATCATCAGTAATGAGCAATTCACATTTATAATGTGCTTTACAGTTTACAAAGTGCTTTCCTCCTAACTCAAGGTAGGTAGAGCATTTTCCCCATTTTGCAGAAGAGAAAACTGAACCCAAGAAGTTTATCGACACCCTAGTATCATGGAAATGGTGTTCAGCTTGGAAACATGATCTCAATGGACTCAAAGTGCAGCTCTGACACTAACTGTGATCATGGGCAAGTCTCTTAAGATCTCTTGAACCTGTTTTCTCAGCTGAAAAAAAATGTGTATAAGACCTGTTGTATTTCCTTCTCTAGGCTGTTGTAAGGATAAAATGAGATAACATATACAAAGCACTGTGCAAACCTTAAAGTGCCATGTAAATGTCAGCTATTGAAGTTACTTGCTCACCACACAGCTAGTGCATGGTGGAACATGTCTTTATAGACGATTAACACTCTCCATACCATCCATACTGCCTCTCAGAGCTCAAGCACACAAGGATGGATACGGTTCGTCTCTTGGTCTTTCTGTATGCTGCTTATTCCTGCAAACTTTATTTCAAGGATATACCATATCCTGTGTACCTCCTTATTCATATAGCTGCCTCTATAGAAATGAAGAAAAATGTGATTTCTGTATGTGATTTTTGGTGTGGGAAGTATATTGTCTTCCCAGGTATGTGTGTCTAAAGAATGGGAGGAGGCAATAAATTAAATTTGGCCCCAGTGATGGGGGGTGGGAGGGGTTTGTGTCTCTGTGTGTTGTGGGGGAGGGAGGGAAAGGGAGGGTTGTGTGCCTTTGTGTGGGGATTGGGGGAAGGGGTTTGTGTATACTTCTGTGTGCCCCTATGTGGGGATGGGAAAAAATGTCTGCCCAAGTAAGGGGTGAGAGTGTGTGTGTGTCTGCCCCTTTAAAAGTAATAATGCAGTTTCAATTGTGAAATCATACAAGACTGCATGACATTTGACTATGTCTGCTATAACCAACACAAAAATGCTCTAGGCCTTCTTAATACCTGTATACTTTCAACAATATACTTAGGAGGAATAGTTGCCTTGGTGTCTAGATTCCTGCTAATGTAACAAGAGCTGAGGACAGATGAAAGTAGTGCAAACTATTTAAAACACAGCAAAGTAAAATAACAACTGTAATACTGTTTTGAAATACCTCAAGTCAAAACAATATAATATTGTTAAAACATTCAAAAGCCAGCAATATTCCAAGTAGCCTACCTGCTTAATCATTTCTCAAAGCAGGGTCTACACTGATTATCCAAATGACTGGGTATAATCTATGCTCACAGAAGCACATGGGAGTAAGAATGGCTCGTAATTCTTCCAATGTACCTTACATTTTGTATAAGAAATGTTTTAAAAAGTGTATAAAACAAGTTTTTATAACCCACCACATTTTAAAGGTATTAAAGAAAATGTAGTAATTATAAGAATCTATAGTGACTCTTCTTTGGAAGAATTTCGTATTTTGAATTAATATCCACTAATTTTAGGGACTTTGAAACGTGGGTTTTCATACATCGTTTTTTCAGTGGGATACACCTGTACTGTTGAGATATTCACCTATGTTGGTCTTTTTTTTAATTGCCCATTCTTGAATATTTACAGGTACTTCTCAGTTTTCGTTGTAATATGGTCTTAGAAACAGTCCCAAAAAATTGATTAAATATTCCCACAGGAAGGTTTTGTTTTTTTTTTTAATCAGGTGTAACATATCTGACCAAAGACAGCTTTAATTAAATCTTACCAATGGCCAGCTGCATGAAATAAAAGATACAATACAAATATTACTTGTTAAGCTGTTAACTATTATTTGGTAAAAACCATCAACATCTTAAAATAATCAGTTGCCTCCTTGATATCTGAGAAGTTGAATTTCTACATTAGAACCAAAGACAAAAATTATTCAGAACCTACTTCAACTTTCTTTCCATGACAAGCAAAAGCTTTCTTATAACATCTCCAGATGAGCTTAATGCTGACTTTTGCATTTATTATTAGAATCTAACATCATATACGTATATGTGAAAGTGAAGATTGTTGAGAACATGCCCTAATTGTAATTAAATTTACTTAAATCAGAACACTACAAAGCTCAAGTATTCTGCTTATTCCATACACTTCTTCAATCATCTATGATATTTTCAGTTTAACCTGCTATTGGCTTACAAGAAAGGTACAGGACTAGAAGTAGCAAAAAGAAAAGCAGGATTTGTCTGATCCTTTTTCTGTATGAAGTATCAAGAACGAAAATTATGGTTGAGCTTCAAATGTCAGTATTTGATACCTTTTTAATTTTTAAAACTATGTATAAAGCAATTTCTTTTTTTTTCTAATTTTTTCCTTGTGAATTTAAAATAGATTTGGCTACTGGATACCTGTGTTGTTGTTGGTTTTTTCTGCCCATAGTTCATAGGCTCATACATTTGGAGCTGAAAGGAACCTTGAGGGTCAACTCTTTGAAACCCCACCCCTACCCCTTTACCCTATTTTACAGAGAAGAAACTCAGGACCAAAAAGGCTATGAAACTTGACCAAGTTTAAATAGATAGATCTGAACTTCAAACTCAGGTCCTAAGTAACATACAATTAAAATATTTGTCCATCTTTTTTTCTTGCTGAATAAGCTAGTTGCAAAAATTACTCTAAAATACCTAATTAAGGACTTTCAAGAGTCTATTTAAACTGCCAGCAAGCTCTCCAAAATGAATTTTAATTGTTAAATCATAGCATCACAGACTGTAAGAGCTGCAAGGGCCATAAAATCCAACTAGACTTTAACAGTAATTCCTTCTACATCCCCAACAAGAGATCACCCTGCCTTTCTTTGAAGACCTCCCAACAAAAGCGGGGGGTGGGGGGGATTCCCTAAGACTTTAGAATAGCTTCAATTTCACAGGAAAATTTTTCCTTACATGGAGCTGAAATTTAGCTTTAAAGCCTCCATGCAGGCACCAGAACAGCAGGATGGCTTGGGGGATGAGGGACGACACTTGGTGAACCACAGCAGGGAGACCTACAGCTCTGAGCAAGAGACAATCTCTCTGGCCAGTGTAGTTGAGGGACTGGCACTTTGAGACTCCATCAACCTACATCACTTGCCAGCTTATTTATACAGCCAATTGTGGATTATCCAAAGGTGAGTGATACTGTTAGGGATCTCGTTCTGCCTTGTCACTCTAGTCATTCCATGGCCCATCAATACCAATTGTAGAAAACCACTTGATATCAAGTATTCCCCCTTCATGTTAAAAGATAAAAAAGCATGTTCAGAAGGAGAAAACGTTGACATTGCTACCAAACCCACCACAGTGGTTCCTATTTTTATATCCTGATGACACCAAGACCTAAAGTGGCTGTGATATCAAAAAAACAGAACCTTTTAATAATCTTTCTGTAAACTTTTTCCCCTTTTATTTTCCTACATAAAAAGCGAGTCTAATAGAAGAAAAAAACAAACTTTGGAAAAAGTTTATTTGTATATTAAGCACTAATTATGATGGTTAAACAGGTCTATGTAACTGAGATTTTTCTTTATAAGAACAAGTTATTCCAATTGAGAATTAATTAAGAAGCAATATACTTTGGAAATTTCCAATGATTAGTTGTATGTCATGTAACGGGGTGTAGCACTGAATTTGGCATATGATTTGATGACCTTATTCACAGCTTCCAAGAAATCCTTCTCAGTGGCAATTTTTCTTCGTGCTCTGATTGCAAACATCCCTGCTTCAGTGCAAACACTTCTGATTTCGGCACCTTTCAAATACAAAAGTAATTTTATATTTGATACTGAATAAATACAAAGCGGACAGAATAATCAACCAATGAGTAAGACTATTCACTTACCAGTGCTATTGGGACACAGCCGTGCTAACAACTCAAATCTTATATCTCTTTCAACACTCATTGAACGAGCATGAATCTTGAAAATATGTGTCCGACCCTAAAAACCAGATAAATAAATATTGCTAAAATCACAGAAATGTTGGGGGGAGGAGGAAGTACTTCTAAAGTAAAAATCAATTTCTTACCTCCAGATCAGGTAAGCTAAATTCAATCTTTCTATCCAGTCTCCCAGGCCTCATCAATGCTGGGTCCAAAGTATCAGGTCTGTTGGTGGCCATCAGTACTTTAATATTACCTCGAGGATCAAATCCATCCAGCTGATTGATAAGTTCCAACATGGTCCGTTGCACCTCATTGTCACCCCCGGCTCCATCATCAAAACGAGCACCTAAAAAGGGTGAAAACTATTAGGCTGCATTGGCAAAAACAGTATTTCATAAAAGGGAGATACTATTCCATAATTTGATCAAGTTTACTTTCTGTATTCACTATGTTGGAAAAAGGCACGCAAGAAAAATAGCGCTCAATTTACCAACTAAAAATCTTGCAAAGTATGTATCATTTACAGTAAATATACTCCAAAACTGGCAAATAAATTTAGCCTATTCCTGTGTTTTTCGCTCCATACTTTTCTTTTTCTCAAAGACAGGGTTGAGATTTCACAAATTCTAAAGAAATCATTCAAAAGTCAACATGGAACACTATGCTTAATATTCAAATTCCTAAAGGAATAATAGGTCAGTTTCTTCCCCCTTCTCCCCTACTGAAGAACATATCCAGGTATAGCTCTTTAAATTAATCTTATTTCAACATGAAGCTTTATTCAACATAAAATTCCTATAAATAGGTACATCTGAGATGGCCTGATAAACAAAATTTCCATTTAAAAATTACTTTTATCATGGAACATCTGAATATATATCTGGATTGAACATTATGACATGGAAATCCTGTATAAAGCGTACTAACAATCTATGTTGTATTGCTTTCCTAAATTACTGAACATCTCCAGCATGGTAGGCACAGTGGAAAGTATTTCAACTCTTCCACTTTACTGCTGTCAGTACAAATGAGGGGTCAAACTAAATGGTCTTCCAGGTCCCTTCTAGCTCTAAATCTATGATCTTAGGATCTTTTAAAATTTCTAATACAACAGAACATTGTTATAATACAACTTAGAACTGCATAAATCTGGATACATCCCAACTTAAGTCAGGTGTGGCCCTTCCCCATCACAAATAATAGTTCTCTAAAGCTCTCTAATTTCTATATGTAATATAAGGAATAGAATAACGGGGTAGTTTTTTAAAATTAATAGTGGAAAAAAGCAGCTCAAATCACATAAGCATGCAGCTATACATACTGAGTTAAATCATGTCCCCTGAAATGGAACTATACATAAAAAAAGTCAAATGTAAATTAATTTGTAAGTTGGACATTAGTAAAACTGTGCACAACACTAACATTACAGAGAGGTCTCACTGTTAATTTAAGTGATTCTCACCATTAAACAACACTGGAATGGTTCATTATATGCTAAGCTAAGTATTAAAGAGCCTAGTACAGTTAGAAGAAGAAAAAGGCCCTTCTCTATTAGCTATTTCAAGAAGCTTATATAGTCTATTCCATTTTTGCTTATATAATTCTCTTAAAATATTAGTTTTCACAGAGGTATGTATCTCAAACATGTTAGAGCTGATAAACAAGTTAGTATACAGCACAGTCAATATACTGTAAAGATTTCTGTATTTTCACCTTATAACTCTTGCAAATTCTGACCCCAAAGTAGCTTTCTTAAATATTACTCATACCTCCAATAGCATCAATTTCATCAAAGAATATAAGGCATGCTTTTTTGGTTCTGGCCATTTCAAAGAGCTCACGGACCATTCGAGCCCCCTAGTGAGAAAAAGATGAGTTGAGACACATAACTCAGAGTCAGCTTAATAAAACCTTAAGCATAACCCAACAAAAACAGTGCTTCTATCAGCTTCCTTAAGGCCCAAGTATGACACTTTCTTTCCAGGACTCATCTACACGACACTATTTCCATGATCATGTCACCTATTAAAAGCAGGTAATACCTCTAAGTCTGACACAGGTCAGATTAATGTCCCTTTAAAAAAAAAAACCCAAACCTGGACCAAAGTCCACTTATGACATACGATATTCTATACATAAAAATTCCAATAAACTGAACTCCTGCCTGGTAGTCACTGTTATGTAATTTTACCTATAGTGATCAGTGATAGAAGCTGTTTCCCTTTCCATAATTCTCAATCCCCACCTACAACTACAGTATAAGTTTCTGAATTCACAAATTCATCACTGCCACATAGACTACTCAAAGAACCAAGAACAAAGAGCCCAGGCTGTTTCATACAGCTAGAATTGTTAACATTGTATATAAACAATGATTGCTGGAGTGAGATATTACTTTAGCCCCTTTCTCCTTGTACTTGTATTGTATTTCTGGTGTGTTTGCTCTAAATACCAGAATCACAGAAAGCAGCATCCTTCAACTGGTTCCAAGCGAGCATGTGCTGCTCCAAAATTACTGGAAAGTATGGTTAAAGCAGCAGTTTCTGAGTTGCTTAACTACACAATGCAATTATTAATCATTCAATAATTGTCTTGTCCCAGGCCCATAGAAGTGAGCCAGGTAAATAGTTTTTCCTTTTTTATATTCTGTATTATAAATCTCCTGCCAGATCGGTTGCTTTGTTCATAACAAATTAACTTTACCTCTCCAACATATTTCTGCACAAGTTCAGATCCAATAACTCGGATGAAGCAGGCATCTGTCCTGTTAGCAACAGCACGAGCACAAAGAGTCTTTCCTGTTCCTGGGGGACCAAAAAGAAGCACACCTTTGGGGGGTTCAATTCCAAGGTTAACAAACCTCTCTGGCTGCAAAGACAAAAATTTAATACTAATGCATAAGGGACAATTTTGTATATGCTTATTTAAGACCAAAGTTTTAAAAACTAAATCTTATGTACTTAATCTACACGAGAAATTTTATCTACTCTCTGACCTCGGATACAAAGAACTGTCACATTATTATGTAGTCTATATAACATAATAAAGTTGTTCTCACTGTTCACAATGTGATGGTGAAAGTAGTTCAAAAAACTTACTGACATTTCATGCTAATTTTGATAAAATTTTAACAGAAAACTTAGTACTTTTTCTCTATCTTAAGTAGCCCGGCTTCATATAATGTCCAACTCTCAATACTATGTCTAACTTTCCAATTTAATTTAAACCCATTTTCTATTGCTGTCTTTAGAACAATTACTGGTTTTGTTCAAGAATAACCCTTTAATACATCAAAAGGTAAGTAACATCTTAATTTCTCATCTTCAAACAATTCCTTCAATTTTTTCATCATATGCCCCCTTCTCAAAACCTTTAAACCTTCTCCTGCCTTTCATCTGGACCTTATCAACCTTCTTTTCTTCTCTACTTCAAAGGATGTTTGTTTGTTTTTTTTAAATTGCTTACACTATGAAGAAAGAAATCAGTAAATTACAGAGGCTCAAAAAATGCCTATGTTCAATCATCACTTCATGCAGAACAATTTATAGCTGAGTAGAAATACCACGTACATGAAGCAGTGGGGTTTCAACGACTTCTCTTAGCTTCTCAATCTGTTCTTTGCAACCACCAACATCACTGTATGTGACATCAGGTTTTTCTTCCACCTAAGAGGGAAAAATATACAATACATTTTAAAATTTCAGTTCTGTGACCTATCTAAAAATATAGACCATAACTCAAAAGTGAAACTTGAAGCAAATAAGGACTTCAATAAAAATGAAACTCGTAGCCTTGGAACTCCCAAACAATCTAAATTTTACTGTGTTGTTAGAAGTAGGAAAATAAGTAAGCTGATCAATACTTTGCAATGCACCCTGTTTCTGGACTACTTTGCAAGACTACTAACCAATTTAAGAGAAAGCACACAGATTTTGTTTTAATACACTAATGTATGTATATGAACAGTCTGCCACTCACAAATTTCAAAGTTTTTCATGATGGATGCAATTATACTTCAAAGAAAATGAGACATTTTCTTTCCTATCTCATGGTAACTTACCTGCATCATAGTAACTGTTGGGTCAATCTTGGGAGGCAGGGGAATGTGAATTTGATACTTATTTCTGTCCACACTGAGGGAGAAAAATAAAGAGCCTCACTCAGACATTCTCTAGTGGTCAGAAAAAGAAGACGATATGCTTATATTGAGCTATAACATGGTTTGGTAGATTAAATACAGATGAAGAAAAGAAGCATAAGTCGATATTTGTTAAAATAGTTCTATGGCCTTAGGCAAGTCAAACAAATCTCCATTTGCCACAATCCTGGCCTTACATAGTGCATTTGATATAAATGACTAATTATGGCTGAAATTTTATATTGGAATATAATTTTCCAAACATTTTCCTAATGAGTAATCCATAAAGACAAAAGCTGAATTTTATATTGGAATTTTATATTGGAATATAATTTTCCAAACGTTTTCCTAATGAGTAATCCATAAAGACAAAAACAAGCTGAATTTCTTAATATCTTAATATATTCTACCTCTGTATAGCACTTTAAAAACATTTAATAGGGGCTTAGTATCATCTATTATTTCACCTGATCTTTAAAACAACCCTTTAAGAAAATTAAGGCAGAGATAAAAACAATCAAATGGCCTTCCTAAAATCGCCCAATTATTTAATGACAGTGCTAGGACTGGAATTTATTCACATCTAACTACCATGTCATATGAGCATCAAAATCCTTTTATCTTGGCTAGGCCAAACTATATAAGTGGCTTGGTAAACTAAATTACAAAGTCCTTATCCTTAAGCTTTATTCCTATATTGATTCTTTTTGATATCTAGAGCCATCACTGAGATATAACCAATCAGCTTGGGGATAGAGGAATGGGAGCAAGTAGAGGGATTCAAATAAACAAATATGTATTATCTACCTAGTATGGGCTAGGGGGGTATGCAAAGATGAAAAACAGTCCCTCCCCCATGGTACTTATCATTTCAAGAATAAGGTATGACAGGAAGGAGAATGTAACATGTCTACTATAAAGCATAATGTGAGATCAAAGGAAAGCTCTAGGCAAAGAGCTGTAGGGGGAAAGGAAGGAAATAATTATTTAATAAGTGCATACTGCCTACTAGATGCCAGGCACTGTGCTAAGCAGTTTTCAAACATCTATCTCATTTGATCCCCACAACAACCTTGGGAAATAGGTGCTATTATATGATCCCCAATTTGCAATTGAGGAAACTGAGGCAAAGAGCAGTCAATGACTTGCTCAGGGTTACACAACTAGTAAGTGTCTGGGGCCAAATATGAGCTCGTCTTTGTGACTCGAGGGCCAGAGCTCGATCACCTGCATCACCTAGATGTATAAGGACGATAACGGAAGGGTCTTGGAAGAGACAGGACCTGAGTCAGGATTTAAAAGAAAGATTTCAAGAGGCAGAAATAACTCTGATTATCGTCAGCATGGGGATAGAGCTTGTACAAACACATAAAGAATGTACAGAACAAAATCGAGAAATTTTTCCATTCTGGCTGGAAAGTAGTGCATGAAGGAGAATAGTATAAAATATGACTAGAAAGGCAAGTTGGAGGCAGAGCATAAAGATCTTCTATACCAGGTTAGTTAGTTTGTATTTTACAGAGGCCATAGAGTCATTAAAGGCTTTTCAGCAGGGACATGATATGGCCAGACTTGTGCTTATCTCAGGAAAGCGATACTGTAGAGGAAGAATCAGAAGATTCAGCAACTGTTTGGATGTAAGGGGTGTAAAGAAGAAGAAAGAGTCAAAGTTTATTCTGATGTTTTGAGCCTGGGTGATGGAGGTATCAGCAACAGAAAACAGCAAAGTAGGGAAGAGAAGCTGGGAGATGAGTTGAGTTTTAAGTAGCACAAATTTCAGATGCCACCAGGACATGTAAATAAAATGTCCAACAGCTGAAGATGTGACACTCAAGGGAAAGATTAGAGCTGGATATCCAGATTCAGAAGCCATCATCATAGAAGTAAGTATAGAGAAGAGGGATGTGGAGAAAGCCTTTAGACACAACCACACAAGAGGGCAAGAAACCTACAAATCACCAAAGGAAACATCAGAATGGAAGGAGAACCGGGAGAGTGTAAACTTTTGAAAGCCAAGGGGCTGGTTAATGGTGTCAAACGCTACAAGTCAAAGAAGATAAGGACTGAGAAAGGGTCATCTGATTTGGCAATGAAAAGGTCACTGCTCCACTGGAGTAATAGTCATTGTTTTGATCATAGTTCTCAAAGCTTACAAAGTTGTTTGTTTTTACAGTATTGTTGTTGTTATATAAATTGTTCTCCTGGTTATGTTCATTTCATTCTTTAGCAGTTTACAAAAGTTTTCAAAATTGTTCACTTTTATAATACTAATGTTATAGTATAAACTGGTCAATGATGAAACGTAACCAATCACAGAGAAGTGATGGATTTAGAGTACAGAATACAAACATACACATACATGTATATGTGTTTCTCTATACAATCATCAGGGATTTGTTTTGACTGTGCTTATGTTACAAGAAATTTGTCTTTCTTTTGTTTTCCCAACAGAGTAGGGGATGAGAGGGAAAGAAAACGTATTTCTGTTATTTTTTTCTTAAATACAGTTGGGGAGGTGTTGCCACAGACTTGGAATGCTGCATGCACTTTCAGATATGATCACTGTATGATTAGTTTTACTTAATTCTTTCAGCTGTGAGAGACTTCTCATGAAGTAGAGGTGATGTGTAAATGTTTGCACGGTAAAAAACAAAATAAATCAATAACAATTTTTTTAAAGAAAAGGTCACTGGTGACCTTAGAAAGAAGAGTTTCAGCAGAAAGGTGGGGACCTACAGCAGACTGAAGGGATTTCAGGAGTTTGTGATGAAGAAGTGGAAGCAGCAAGGGAAGGGGGAGACCCAACTGCAGTACTTCATTGATAATAATACTTGGTATACAATGGCCTTGAATAAATTCATTCAAAATAAAGTGTGCACTGTGTCACAGTATCTGTAGTGAAAGAAGAGGACAGTAAACAGACATCTTACCCAACTCTCATTCCTTCTTCAATGTCAGTAGGTGCTACCTGATCACTGAGATCCACCACAAACTTGGCAAACTGCTTCACATTGATAATATATTTTGGGTCCTCTGAATCGGCATTGATTATCTTTGTACACCTAGCACAGAAATACTTATGATTACAGCGAGGAAAGGATACCATACTGTAACAAGGTAATTGGTAGATTCTATACTGTGGACATACCATACAAAAGTAAATTGAGACCTGAAGGTGCAACTACTGCTCAAGGTAAAACTGTAGAGTTAAATAAAGTAAATAAGATCAAAGGAATCATTTTCTCAAGATACCTTATGACAAACAATGTAAAACACAAGCTTGCATATCCTATTGACCCCAGTTCTAACAGCCTGAAATATCTCAAAGTGCTTTACGTATATTGTCACTTGGGCCTTGTAGCAACTCTGGAAGTAGGTATTTCAGTTATGATTCTCCTTAATTTACAGATGAAATTAGTATCAGAGAGGCTTAAGTGATGTGCCCATTATCATACAGATAGTAGCAAAGGTGGAACTGAAATCTAGGTGTGCCTCTCTCTCTGAGGCCTGCACTCTTCTCTACACTAGGCTAACACTGCCTCTCCTCATGTCACACTGCTGCTCTTTGTAACAGGAGAAATCAATATATGTACATATTTACAATAATGAATAAAGAATATACTATATTTCCATAATTCTCTATATCCAGAGAAGACGGTAAAGATAAACACAAACTTTATGAAACAAAAGACACTGTATAGAGAAGACAACCACTTTAACTAATTCACCTAACAAATCAGAAAAATATCTGTGTGAAGAATTTATTTTTCTATCCTATTTTACTAAAAAGTTTCACTGTATAAAGTTTCTCAAGCCTGCTAAATCGCACAAAAAAAACAATTCCTTTGTGTCAACAATTCCCAAGGGTTCACTCCAAAGATTTTTTGTAGAAAGCTTAACTTTCTTTGGATTTAGAATGAGACTCTTAATAGACACTAATGTTATATATCAGAGACTTTGTGAAGTTTACTAGACTTATCTTTAGACAAAATTAGTCAGAAACACATCAAGAGCAGCATTAATACCTTGCAACCTGTAGTGGCTGTTCACTCTGGAGGGTCTGTTTATCTGCAGCCAAATCCCAAAGAGCTGGAGGAGCAAGGCCAGTGTCTGACTCTTTAATGCCTAGAAAAGAAATATTAAAGTCACTGAAAAGTGTTATATTAACCTGCTCTGAAACAAGTATCAATCCATATTCTAAGGGTCAAATTTAAAATTTGTAATTGCAATATTTATTACATTTCAAATAACTTAAAACAACTTCACAATAAGATAAACTCCATGTAATAAAAACATTTTCACGCCTTAGATAATAGTCTATTTATTATAATAAAACCAAGATTCATCTAATTAAGTCTACTAAACTGGGATTTGTTCTAGAAAATGTCTATCTTAAGGAAAGCTATCTTAAGCTGTATCATAATACATAAGCATTGTAAACAGTTCTATAGGACAGTGGAACAGACTGCCAGTTAAATAAAATGAAACTCAATTTGTTAAAAAAAAACAAAAAACCAAAAACAAGAATCCAGAAAATACACATTTAATGAAAGTGAATTCTGAGTTCGAATTCCTACTCATACATCATTTCTGAAGAAAGGAGAAAACATACCAGTGAGCTCGTTGATTTTCTTAAGGAGTTGCTGGATGTCATCTTCTACCTGTTTGATCTGTCTAGAATAAGTGCTCTGGCCCTAGAAGAAAAGAGTAATTCTAATTAGTCCAAACAACTATAACTTGTAAATTATAGCTAAAAATCCAATTTAGGGTGGGGGAGATCTACGATTTTATTATTTCTCACTGCCTCCAAGGTTATGATTGACAATATAATATCTGTATCATTTTCACATTATTCCCTCCAACTACAAATACAGTCAAACCCTCTACTACTCAGGGTTATAAGCAAAAGTTGTGCCTTGTATTATCAAAAACTCTAGACGCCTTAAAAAATGCAAACTAGGAAAAGATTGACAACATATGATAAAAGGTTACATTTTTCACTCATCTCTATATTATTAATGCAGAAATCAACATCTGCTATGTAAATTATTTCAAATTCCATTACAGAAACATATAGCCTTGATTATATATAGTAGGAAGTAATTTGTGTAATAATTTATAAAGACAATAATTTCTTATTTTGAGCTACTTATAAAATCTCAGTATTTTACTGTTGTGATATGATTGGCATCCAACTCATAAATACATACATGTATTCACATCCTCTTCTTTCCCAAACCCCCACTTCTATGGAAGACATGCCAACCCAAAGGCATGGTTAATTCATATATTAAATAATGTAATATCACTATGGTTAAGGATCAAGTTAAGGATTAGTTCCAACAAGGCAATCGACAACAGTTTTGGTTTTCATGTAAGAACACAAAAATTGCCACGTTTACATATATATATATATATATATATATATATATGTGGCTCATCTAGTCCAATGGTTCTTAAAGCATGATCTGAAAACAGATATGAATCTCTAAAACCCTTTTAAAAGATCTACAAAATCAAAATTACTGTCAATAATACTAACACATTATCTGACTCTCTTTTGTCATATGACTCAACCAAAATAACATAATGATATATTAAATGCAGAAGTAAATATGAGAATACAATTTGTCTTCTATGAAGCCAGACATTAAAGAGATTTACAAAAATATGTAAAACAATGCCATTCTTCTTAGCTTTTTTTTTTATTTTGGAAAAGTTATTCTTCAAGGAAAATGTTATTTATGTTAATATGGAGTAGGTTTATTATTGGTTTTTTAAATGAATTAATAAATATAAAAATGTATCTACTTTAATTTCTTTTTTTTGGTTTTAATTTCTAATACAGTAAAATTTGATAGCTATAACCCTTATAAACAAAAAAGCTCCTTGAAGTCCTCAGCAATTTTTAAGAGTTTAAAGAGGTCCTTGAGATCAAAAAGTTTGAGAAATACAGATCTTACCCAATGTTCTCTGAAGCAGACATCAAATATATTGAAGCATAGCATAGATACTCTCTAAGTTGTCAACACTGGAGGCTAAGAATATTGCTATTTTCTTTAATAGCCCCATTATGAGTCTATTCCTTTTATCTAAACTTTCTTTGAATCTATATTTTAGCTTACACCACCTCTTATGAGAGTTCCACGCATTTACTAGCCCACATGTGAAGCAATGCTATTTTTTTTTCTCTCTTTCAAACTTCAACATATTCCCTTCTTCTAGTCACCTTGGTTTCAGTGACTACCACCAAGTTTACTTTACCTCCATTCCTAGTTCCCCACTCCCTCATGATCTTATAGCCTCCAGTCACATCCCTTCTGTTTTTGTTCTTTCAGACTGAAAAGTCTCAAAACTTTGTTAGTCTATCAACATATGGCAGTCATCTCTGACCTCCTAAACCCTTAATCCTGCACTTGGCATTTCATACCTAGTGTTACCTGAGAACCAGAGGGTTTTACTATGCATTCTCTTCTCCAGTTCATCTATACTTCATGTATCTGTAATTTTGTCAGTGGTCAAGGGTACTCTCCCCACCAAAGCGGATCACATATATCTTACTTATATGATGATCTTCAAGAGCTGCTGTAGCCAAAAAAATCCATCATTCTGTGACCCAACCTGATGATGAGCCTCGCTAAGCTGGTCCTCAGACAATACACCTATGAGCCACCCCTGAGCCCATACACAAAATCTTTTTAGCTTGGTAAGCCCTGCCAAAGCTTGCATTCTGCTGGCATAACTTTCAAAGACCCAATGTGATTTTACAAGCAGAATAGGACTTTTGTGAGAGCTAGTTAATTTACAAAGGCGCTAATTAAATCTAATCTTGGATAATCGATACCTAGCAGATCAACTCTTTATTTTTCCTATATACAGAGAAATATTAATTCCCTAGACTTTGTTTATTATCTCAAAGCCTCTTCAATCTCTATGATAACACTGTGCCTCAAATGTTTGACGTAGAACTTTGGCAAAAACTTTCTGGAAACTGACATATCAATGTGCATACAATTTCTCCTTGTAAATATCATATCTTCCTTTCAACAAATATCATGCCATCCCTCCTAGACTATTTGAGTAAGAAGTTAGTAATCATACCCTTTATTAAAGAGTCTATCTCTTTTCTTTATCCTTTGTTACAAAAGATGACTCACAGCAAGGGAAAAGAATACATGCAAAAGGGAGATGATAACAAACGATACCAACAACCACCTTTTTAAAGAGTTTGTCCAACACGAAAGTTCCCAGGATGACATCTGGAAACCTTTTCCTCATCATTTTTTTTTAATTTTTTTTTATTTTAATTTATTTTTGACATGTTTGGTTTTCAGCATTGATTTTCACAGGCGTTTGAATTACAAATTTTCTCCCCATTTCCTCCCCCCGCCATCATCATTAACTTAGTGAAGTAAGTCATGGTAAGGAATGTATGCCAGAATGCAAATAGGGCAAGAAATCTGTTCTTCTAGAGAAAAAAAATCTATTATTCTGATAAGCTTAATCTACTAAAATGGCTGAGATCTGACTTGACATTTTTCAATTTTTTTTTAAAACTGTATACCCTCTGATACAAAAGACTAAGAATATATTCAATGAAATTATTTTCAAGACTTGCCATGAGCTACCTATAAATTTACTTTCATCCATACCTAAACATATGTGAAGTTTTTGTCTACTCAGAGAAAATATCCAAAAATCATTAATACTTTCAAACACAAAACTGAAAAATTAATTTCTTTTCCCTATTATCCACATGCTAATTATGCTTACTAAAGGACAGTACCATATTACAATTCTGAGTTACACTTAACATTCCCATATTTTACAGTAATACAAATAACTTACGTAAGTTTTCAACAAGGCAATATCACCCTCATCCAGTGCTGAAAGGACAGAGACAGTATGTTAGCTTTAAGATCACAAAATAATAGCCACGTTTTTTTTTTAAGGGATTCGTCTCAAGAAAAAAAATCCTAGGAATCTTAGTGAAAATTTCATTAGATACAACAGATCTAAGGATAATTCTTCACTTTAAATATGATCCACTTACATAAAACAATGATTATGGTTATCATCAAGGTACTGAACCCAAAGAGTAAAACTGCGAGTTGGCTGATCAATTCCAGGAAACAACTATCTATGATAGTTTTCCAATAGGTGTCCTGGAAACTCCTTGGGTTCCCAGATTTAGAAGATGCTTCCAACAAGAGAAAGAAGAAAATATGAAATAGGAGCTGGAAGAAGCACTCCTTTTAAAAGGTGCTAGGACTTAACAGATACTTAAAAGTATGGGAGATAAGGCCAGGGTGGAAGAAAGGAACACATATGAGAAATATAGTTTGAGTATGAGGTATGAGTGGAGCAGAAACAATTTAATCAAAATGAAAACCTGGAAAAGACAAAATAAGGAAGCTGGATATTATGCCTAAGGCAAGAGGGATCAAAAATCATTCTTGCTTATATGATACTTCATAATCTCCTAAAAAAAAGTACCCCAGTTCTACCACTTGGTGTGAGGTACTGGGCGAGCCATTTAAGCTCTCTGGGAGCTTACTCTCCTCATGTGTAAAATTCCTAGATTTGAGGAAGAGTGGGGGGTTGGTAGTAAGGGGAGTTTTAAGGTCCTTTTCATATCTAAATTGCAGGATCGTAGCCAGACAACAAATCATTTTGACAGAAGCAAACAGTACAAAGCAAATTGGAAAGAAACTAGACATTCCCCAAACACTTCCACGAAAAATGACCTTTTTTTAAAGCTTTAGGGAACACTTAATGTGGCTATAATGAAAAGAAATCCTACCTTAGCTAAGAATAGATTTCCGAGAATACTCCTTTTGACCCCTCCAGCCCCAGCCAGCAATAACCTTTTTCCCTGAAGACTTCCCATAGCACTTCGCCCCCACCTCATCCTAATACATTTGGGGATCAAATACCCCCAGGACCGTGTCATCCCCCACCCCACCCCATCCCGGCCACACCACTAGGGCCGGAGGAGTGGTCGCTGTAGCCCTCCCGCTTCCTAACAGGGCTCAGCGCCCAGTAGCCGCTCAATTCACGTTGGCTGGATAGATATGAAATAATGACGTTCCCGGAGCGGGAGGGGACCTCAGACATAGCATGAAATCACCTCCCTTAAAACAGGGGTAGGTCGGGTCCCCGCGGGCCAAGGAGGGAGGCGAGGTCGGGGGTGAAGCAGAGCCGAGGCAGCGGGGGCCGCGGCCTGGGGCCCAAGCCCCCACCACCACCCCCGGGTTCCCTCTCTTCCTCTGCTCCTTCCCCTCCCCCAGCCGACCCGCGACAGACTCTCCCATCCCCCGCTTTCCCTTCTCCCTGCCCGCGCAGCTCCGCTCCGCTCACCTCGGATGGGCTTATCGTCCTTCTCCTCCTCTTTGGTTTTCCGCTGATCGGCGCCTAGGTAATCCGGCATTTTGGGATTAGTAGCTACCTCGGTTCCTAGGAGCGATTACACAGCAGCTTCCCCCGACTTCCGGCGGTCCTACCCGATTTCCGGTCCCTCTGTGGAACTGGTGCCGCAACTCATAGGCCCTCGCATTGTTGGGGTCTTTCAGAGAGAAGTCAGAGCAGGCTCGGCGTTAGTTGGCCTCCTGCACTTGGGATCTCCCTGGGGCCTCCCATTCTCCGTCTGGGGCTGATCTGCCCCCGTCCCAGGGCCCTTGGTCCCAGGCGTGGTGTTTGCAAGAGAAGCTCTGTTTGACCCCATCCCAGGACAGCCTTTCTAACACTCAGAGCTGCCCCACATCGCTATCCCTATAGATAGCGAGCTCCCCACCATTGCAGGTCTTCAAGCAAAGTCTGGATGGCCACATGTGATGTGTCGTCAGTCAGCTAGCATTCACTAAGCTACTATTATGTACCAGGCAATGTGCTAAGCATTGGGGATACAAACAAAGGGGAGAAAAAACCGTCCTTAGCTCAGTCTGATGGGGGGGGGGGGAATAAGTCAATCAACAAACATTTACAAAGTAGCAAATACAAAGATAAAAATGAAACATTTCCTACCCTCAAGGAACTTGAATTCCAAGCAGGATTTTTATTCAGATACCAGTGGGCCAGATGACATTTGAGGCCCCTTCCAGTTCTTACAGTCAGTGAATTTTAAAACCAGCGGATGAGCAATGTGAGGCAGCTAGGTGGCACAGAGGCTCAGAGCGTGGTCTGGAATCGGGAAGACTTATATGGGCTCTGAAACTTACTAGCTGTGTGACCCTGGACAAGTCACTTAACCCTGCCGGCCTCAGTTCCTTCATCTGTAAAATGAGCTGGAGAAGGAAGTGACAAACCACCCCAGTATGTTTGCCAAGAATACCCCAAATGGGGTCACAAGAAGTTGGACAGGACTGGACAACAGTAGCAATGTGGCCCTCCAAGGAAAGACTTCTCTTGAGATTCATCCACTGTCCAAAGCTCCATCAGGGCAGGAGGTCATATACAAGTATAGCCTAAACTACTGCATATAACTATAATAATCTATAATTTTATATGTAACTATAATAATCTATAATTCAGTCCAACTAGCTTAAGTTTCCTCATATGTAAAATGTAGATGATAATAGCACCTACCTCCTAGAGTTATTGGGAGGATCAGATTAGATAATAATTGTAAAGTGTTTAGCACAGTGCCTGGCACATAGTAAGCACAATCTAAGTGGTAGTTTCTGTTATTAAATAAGCTTTTATTATGCACAGCTACATGCAAGTCGATGTACTAGCTACCTCAGATACAAATGCAAAAAGCAAAGCAATCCCTGCCTTCAAAGATGCCTTCAAGCTAAAGAGAGATGACCGCTTGTCAGGGATGTGGTAGAAGGGATATTTACTGAGGTAGCATTTGAACTGGATGGCCTCTGAGGTACTCCCAACTCAGAGATTCTGTGATACCTGATACTGGTTCTGGTTCTGTTGTAGAATTTTTTTTTTATTAAGGACCTTTAAATGGTCTCCCAGAAAGCCCTAAACTATATGCCAATCACTTTCAGATTCTGGGGAAGACAGAAACTTAGAAAAGATAATTGCTTTTCTCATGGACCTAGATAAGTAATTGTAATACATATCACCTGATAAGTGGATTTAGGGAGGAGGAGAAGCTTTTTCAAATGAGGGAGGGAGATGAACAAGGAAGATCATTTCCAACGGGAATCTTAAAGACTTCGCCAGAATTTGTGCTCTGTTTTAAAGAATGGGTTCAACCTGTTCACAAGGGAAAGAAGTATACTCCAGGCAAAAGGAACAGCATTACGTAAAGTAAGGAGTGGAGAAACCATTAGGTGTGTTTCAGCAATGACTAGTATTTTCCTGCAAACTAATGTATCCCAAAGAGATTGATATGAGATAAGGCTAGAAAAGTCAGGTGGCACCAGATTTGGAATGTCTTTAATGTCAAGTCAGCAAGCATTTTTAACCACCTACTATGTACCAGGCCTGTACTAAATGCTAAAGAAAGGCAAAAACAGGACCTGAGGAAGTAGTATGTTAACAACAAGGTACAATATACACAGGATAAACTGGAAATAATGCACTAGAATTAAGGGGGAGGGGGGGAGAGAATGATGGGACTTAAGCTGAGACTTAATGGAAGCCAGGTGGAGATAAGGAAGGAGAGGAGGTGAGGTAACAGTCTGGGAAAACACTTGGGACTGTCTCAGGGGTGGGGAACCTGCGGCCTCGAGGCCACATGTGACCCTCTAGGTCCTCAAGTGCAGTCCTTTGACTAAATTCAAACTTCACAGGATTTGTTCTTTCCTGTCCAAATTCTGTCCACAGGTTCCCCACCCCTGGTAGTTCAAGAAACAGCAAGGAGCCGGTATCACTGGGTCAAAGAATGCATAGAAAGGGATAAGATATGGTAAAAAAAAAAAAAACGCAGAAAGGTAGGAAGCAGCCAGGTTATAAATGGCATTTAAAAGCCAAACAGGATTTTATATTTGGTCCTGGAGGCAATAAGGAACTATTGGAGTTTATCGAATAGGGAGGTGAGATGGGCAATCCTACACTTTAGGAAGATCGATTTGACATTTGGGTGGAAGATGAACTGGAGCGGAGGGAGACGAGTCCAAGAGGCTAACCAGAAAGATACTGCACTATTGTCACATATCAATTTTTAATAGTCAAGTGTAAAGAAAATAGGTAAAAAATTTGTATTGTGAGTTTGGGGAAAACATCTTCTCCCCAGAAGAAATAACCTTAGAGTTCAAAGAAACAGAATTATAAACTTGTGTAAATAGAAACCCTTGTGTGGTTTGTCCTTTGTTTTTGAAGAGGACCATGACATCAGGAAGATGATAACATGACTTGCAATTGACTTTGATTTGAGTGAGGGAGGGCTGTGCAAAGTCACCAGCCAACCTTCTCTTTCAGAGCCATCGGGGTCCGGTGTCCAGGATGCAGTGGGAGACCTTGGCCCTTTTAAGCTTAGGTCTTTTCAAGTTCTCACTTTAGTGAGGCAACACCTATTCAGTGAATAAGCCTATTTAAGAAGTGAGTCTAGGGATGGCCCCTTTGATTAAAAAAAAGAAATCAAACTGGGAGGAGAAAACCCTCCAGTTGCTGATCAAAAGAGAAACAGTTACTATTGACATTCACCCCAACACCAGAGGGCCCAAAAAATAACCATTAAGTTGTGCTTGGCTATTATCCAGTCCAGGAGATCCAGAGTGACTTGGGCTTAAGGCTTGGAAATAGAGACCCTTAGGCCATCAAGGACAGGTTGAGTCTTAATGATTTCTCTCTGGGAGAAGGGCCTTCACTATTTTAGAGATCACTTGCCTCACCAGAATATACTAATGAGATTAATTTAACTAGAATGCCCTGATATCCTTCATAGAAAACATCCTCACTGGAACAAACCTGAGACCTTAAGATTAACACAGTCTTTCCAAAATCATCTGACATCACATCCCTATTACTCAGCCTCACAAGAAAGTAGGTGGGTTCCCTTTCCTTCTGCTAATGTCACCCTAAGGCTGTATAAAACCCCAATATGTGTGTGTGTGTGTGTGTGTGTGTGTGTGTGTGTGTGTGTGTGTGTGTGTGTTGGGGGCGGGGTAATCTATCTCCTTTTGTTCTGTGCTTCGCTATCCATCTGGCAACTGCCCGTTAGTTAAACTTTTAATCTCCTAGCTTTGCCTCCTGATCTACTGGCTTCAGTTGAATGGACTAAGGGGGGAGGATCTTAGGGTTGAGGAATTCCCCAACACAAGCACACAAAGCAACATCAAGTTTGAACTTTACTTTGTAGACCATAGTAGCTGCTAAAGAGGCGTTGTATAGTAAGAACAAGTCCATCGAGTTGAGGGGGATAGAAGCCACATTGCGGAAGGATTGGTTAATTCAATAGATTTAATGAGCCCTTACTATGTACAAGGTGCTGCGATGAGTGCTCAGGATAAAAACAGGTTTCACATATGTTTGCTGCCCTCCAGGACAATCTAGTGGGGGGGAGAGAGAAGACATACATAAGCAACTACAACACAAGGTTATATGTGACACAAAAGGGATACAAACAAACCCCTCTAAGTTCAGATGCTGGATTAATCAATCCTGGAGGAAGCAATATGGGAAGGCTTTGTGTAAGAGACTGTATTTAAGCTTTGTAACAACGGCTAAGTAGGGTTTTGATACAAAAAGATTGACAGTAGGAAGGATATCAGGGCATTTCAAACTAGGGAATAGTATGAGTGAAAGGCACAAAGGCAGTAAATTCAAGGTATATTGAGGGGATGGAGGTGGAGGTGGAGTTCTTAACTTTTTGTGTGTCATGGACCCTTTTGGCAGTCAGGTAAAGTTAAAGGACCCTTCTCAGAATACTGTTTTTAAACACATAACATAAAATACGTAGGATTACAAAGGAAACCAATTGCATTGAGATGTAGTTATTAAGGTACTTTTAAAAACAAGTTCATAGACTCCAGGTTAGAAATCCCTGATCTAAAGGATTTGAACTTCATTCAATGGGAAGAGAGAATATAAAGATTGATATTTATCTTAGAAAGGATGGCAATACTCATATGCAGCAAAGTAACAGGCTCGTAGCTGTACCTTTAATATACAATGTCCCCATGGAGAGTAAGGCAGGGGAGGTGGAGAACTTCATCACTTATATCTAGTACACAGACAGATATCTTACTTATACTGGAATGATCCTCTGGAATACAAGGATTCCAAGGAAGCTAGTACTTTCTAAGTTCAGCTTATATTTGCCCCAAAGCCTTATCTCAATTAGGTCTAAGCATATGATATAAATTACATCTCTCTGTTTATAGACTATCCTGTTTATGAAGAAATTGCACTTGCCTAAGCATACAGTAATACCCTCTCTTGCTTGTGGAACTTCCATAAAAGCTCTCTTTGCTCACGCTGAAGCAACGATGTGTCTCTGGTCCCTCTAAAGGGCTCAAAACCTCTTCCTTCTGAATCTCTATCCACTCCTATCATAAATCACATCACACAAGAGTTTCTTGGTTTATATTTGGAGACAGGATATTAGTGATGGGGGCTGGGGGAGAAGCACAGAGGGAAGGGAACACCAGATCAGAAGTTAATCCACATAAACCAACACTGGCTATTTTTGGCCATAGCTAGGAGCATGTGATGAGAACTTTGTCTCTTGCTTTTCTAACCTATCAGGAAGTAGATTGTGGCCAATGAGGGTGGGGAAGGGTGTCACTATGTTGCAGCCATAGATACCAGAGTCTCAGAGGAGGGGCAGTGGAACAAGCATGTAGGAATCATTTCCCCCTCAACTATGGCTCTTATACTTCTGGAGTGACACAAAGCAGCAAGATGGGAAATTAACTCTTCCTCTACCACAAAAGCCTCCAAAGTCAAATTCAAAAAGTGATCACTGAACTGATGCATCCTAGGGTAGAGTCTATTTGAAGAGTAGAACATCTCCATAGTACAGGTAAGGAGTATTGGAGGCCAGGGTTACATACGTAACTCATTTGTTCCACCAATATTTCTGTCTATTTGTTGGTCCCTAGACAAGGATCTCACAACAGACTACCAAAGGTTAAGTTAATGTTTATAGATGGCTAAAAACCTCTGTGGTCTTTAGTACCCTTGATTCAGTCTTCTACCACACCACCATCTTCACAGATGCAGAAGAGGGCCACACAGTGGTGAGGGGCATTGTGTGTTTTCTTCATTTCATGAATTGCCATCATAGCCAAAGAATCAATATAACCAAATGATCAGCCTTTTAGGTGATGAGCTTTCTCACACCTGGCTGGGTGTCCACTCAGAAAACAGACATACTGTACTTAACTTATATTTGAACCTTTCTTGCACAGTATACCCCACTAGAGCATTTGTTTCACTGGCATTACCTTCAGGAGCCCAAGGTCATCTTCTTAACATAATGAGTCATCAGAGGAATATTTTGTGGAGAAAGAAAGAACTATTAGATTTTCAAGGAAGAAGGTTGAAATAATCAAACTAGTATTTTTTATTCATTCAACAAATGTTCATTTTTGCCTTTCTTATATGCAAAGCCCTATGGTAATAATGGGGCAGCTAGGTGGCATAGTGGATAGAGTACTGGGCCTAGAGTAAAGAAGACTTGAGTTCAAATCTGACCTCATACACTTATTAGATATTTGACCGTGGGCAAGTCACTTAATCTTGTTTGCCCCAGTTTTCTCATCTGTAAAATGAGCTGGAGAAGGAAATGGCAAACCACTCCAGTATCTTTGCCAAGAAAACCCCAAATGGGGTCACAAAGAGTGGAACACAACTTAACGATAACAACATGGAAATAATAATTATAAAACTATTAATAATGTCAATAATAATTGACATAATTCTTTAAGATTTGCAAAGAATTCTAAATTTGATCCTTGTAAAAACTTTGTAATGTAGGTGCTATTATTATCCCCATTTTAGTCCCTGAGAGAAGTTAATTCACTTGGCCAGGTTCATACTGCGAGTAACTATCTGAGGCAGGATCTGAACTCAGGTCCTCCTGATTCTATCCAGCCATGTTATCTAGTGCACCATCTAGAAGTTTCAGGGATGAATAGGACAGGATCTCTACCCCTCAGGAATTTTACATATAGCAAGTTTATAGACACTGTAAGCCTTAAGACACAAATAATGAGAGAATGTGATAAAATTCATATAAAAAGCATAATACGGATGCTCAGAGCAGAGAAAGGCCACTTTTGGCTAGATGAAGAATCTGAAATAGCTTCATGAAGTACATAGCATTTAATCTGAGCCATTTATGATGGATAGGGATTTCACTAGTTGTGTTTGTATATGAATGCTCTCTTTTTCCTTTCCTAGTGTGGATGTTAGAGATATTTGGGATACCCCCAAATGCTAGAGTTAATATAGACAGGAGAGACCGATCCCCACTGACTGCCATTTTAAAAGGAAAAATACTATGCACCTGGAGAGATAGCCCTCATTTAGTACTTTATTCATTAGGCAATAAGTAAGGATCTCCACTAAAATCCTACTCTGATGCCTCATATTGGCACAAAAGTGATTCTGGTTTCTCGAAGGCGATGACTACAGAGGGCAACCTCTGGCAGATCTTAGCCAAGCTGAAAAGGCTTCAAGTATTGACTCAATGATGGTCTATTTAGGACCAGCTAAATTGGGAAAGGCTCATGATCAGATCTGCTAAAGGGTGATGAATTTTTCTAAAACATCTCTCAAAGACCATCTGTGAAACTGAAGAGGAGTTGTGATGTGTGTCCATGAACAAAGCACCCATACTGATGAAATCATAGAAGTATATCCACTGAATGGTTTTGAGGAGAGTAACATAAAAAGGGCCATGCTTTAGGAGGGTTAATCTAGCAGGTTGTATATAAGATGTGGGTGGGACAGGGGAGGAGGTGAAGGAGAGACAGGGTGAGAAGGAAAGAGAAAAAGCAGAGAAAGGAAGGGGAGAGAGAGAGAAAGGGAAGGCAGAGAAGGGGTGTGGAAAGAAAGAAAAAGAGGAAGGAGAGAGAGGGAAGAAGAGAGAGAAAGAATAATTCATGTGTGAAATTATATGCTAAACACAAACCAGTGGCAATAAAAAGGAAGATAGGTGTGAGAAATTATGCCCTCAAAACAATGAGCTGTGCTTGGCCACCTAAAGCTGAAGCTGAGAGATATGGAGAAGTAAAAGGTGACCGATTTAAGAGCCTCTTTATTGGGAGAACGGCATTACTATTAATACAGACTACAGAGGTCAGGAGGAGGAACTGACCTGAGAAATAAAGGGGAAAAAATTAAGAATTTTGTTTTAGACATATTTCAATTGATAGTAAGATTCGAGAGGCAGAAAATAATAGCAGCAAACATACGTGCCAGTTGAAGGAATTTAGCAATAAAAGTTCCGTGAGGACAGAGGTTGTCTTTTTTTGTAAGGAAGAATAGGGAATAGTGGAGTTACATCTAGGATGGTTAGATAAGTTCTTAAATGAGATCATGTATAGTCAAAATTACCCTTAAATCACCCACAAAGTAGGACAGTACCCTTAAATAAGTGTAGCTAGAAAGAGCCTAGGCCTATTTAAAGGAAGGTAGTTTGTATCAGAGAGCAGATGGAGCTGAGATGGTTACTATGGAAACATTTGGATGAAAATTTTATTTTTTCCCTCTACCCAGTAAAAATATTGATTGGGGGTTTAGAGGAAACAATCAGGATTCCTGTTTAAATATAAGATAACAAAAACACATAAAGCCAGGTGTCACAGACCATGCCTGTAATGCATGTTGCTGGGGAGGCTAAGGAAGGAGGAAGAAGAGTGTTCAGTCTTTTTCAGTTGTGTCAGACTCTTTGTGACCCTATTTAGGGTTTTCTTGGCAAAGACATTGGACTGGTTTGCCATTTTTTTCCCAGCTCATTTTATAGATAAGGAAACTGAGGCAAACAGGGTTAAGTGACTTGTCCAGGGCTATTTAGATACCAGTAAGTATATGAGACCAGATTTGAACTCAGGAAGAGAAGTCTTCTTGACTCTAGGCTTGCACTCTATCCACTGCACCCCCTAGTATATAGTATTTAAGGTTTGCAAAGTGTTTTACTTACGTATATGTTATCTCATTTTAGTTCTTGCAACAACCCTGTGGGGTAGGGGCTATTATTATCCCCATTTTGCAGATGAGGAAATTAAGGCTGATGAGGTAGGTCAAATGACTTGCCCAGGATCTCACAACTTGGAAGTACATGAGGCCAGATTCAAACTCAGTTCTTGCTGATTCCAGCACTCCATCCGCGGCTCCACCTAACTGTATCATTTGAGTCTGGGAGTCCTAAGATGCAATAGGGTTATAAGTCCAGCATCATTATGGTAAGCCCCCAGTAGTGGAGTAGGATGCCAAGAGGCTGCCTCAGGAGGGTTGGAACAATTGAGCAGACCAAAGTGCCCAGGGATATCAGAATTGGGACTGGACCATACGCTAGCTGCCACATCCAGCTCCCAAGTTGAGAAGAGGAGACTCGGGTTCAAAACAAAAACAAAAAACAGGTAAATACTCAGCTTTTGGGAAAACAGATGATTTGGTGAGGAGGTGGGGGATAACTCTTGACAGGGCTTCTTGTACATTAAGTATGATTCTATTAGAAGATGTTCATACCACTTTCTGCTTCCTCAGGAGGCAAGAGAGGACATGAGGAAGTTAAAGGGCACATAGACACCTATTAGGAATGGCGAGAAGACTAAGGTTGTTCCTGTCTTAGGCTCTACCCAGTCTAAGCCCATGTACAGACTATCTGTGGGTTTGGAAGAGGAGATCATGCTCAGCAACAGAAAAACAGAATAACCTTCAGGCTCGTGCTGCTTTATCATGGGTAGGTGGGATCCATACTCCCTAAATGGTTATTTTTCTCTCTCTCTTTGTTGTTGTTATTGTCTAACCGGATCCATAGAAGTTGTCAGTATCATGTGACTCAATTGTCTTCAAAGATCAGCTCTAAACCTGGGGTCTGGAAACCTGGGCTTGAGCCTGGCCTCCTCTTGCTATCTGTGTGTGATTATCAGCCAATCATTTTGCAACTAAGTTTCAGTTTCCTTCTTTTTAAAATGAGATAATATTCACCTACCTTACAAGGTGGTTGTGATGCAAGTGCTTTGTTAATTGTTAAGTACTATAGAAATGAGCGTAATTATTTCTTTGTGATATTTGTAAAGTGCTTCCCAAACCTTAAACCATTAGTTATTCTTGATAAGTGCCATTATTTGTTGCTATGAATATTAATTATAATCTATTAGCCAATTATTAATATTACAATATATTATACAATAAACAAATAATTGTTTTCATAGCAACTGTTAAGATTAGTTAATAATTATATTAGCCATAATGTAATTACTAGCTATTGTTAACTCATAATTGTTGGTTATCTATTGACTAATAATAGTATGTCATTATTAAGATATATGTGTGTGTGTGGGTATATATATATATAGCATATATGCAATATGTGCTATACAGTATGGTAGGTATTATCCCTTCTCCCTCCCACTCCAGGGCTTTACACTAGTTGGCAGTTATTTGTTAAAGGCATGACAGAGGAGTAGAATAAATTCTGATGGGCAGGATTCATGTTTCATACATAATTACAGTTTTCTCACCTTGACTAATCTGTAGTAGGTGCTCCATAAAAGTGAACTGGAGTTGTAGCACATGTGCCCATGGGCTTCTAGCTTATCTCTTATTCATGCAGTGAATCTTCCAGTTTAGACACTCAGATCTAGAGCTGGAAAAGGGAACTAAGAGGCTACCAAGTCTGATCTCCTTGTTTTACATCTAAGAGAACTGAGGCCCAGGAGAATCAAGACAAGGTTATACAGGTAGTAAATGTCAGAGATGGGATACTGGATACTGGAGTGGTTTGCCATTTCCTTCTCCAGCTCATTTTATAGATGAGGCAAACAGGGTTAAGTGACTCGCCCAAGGTCACACAGCTAATAAGTGTCCGAGGGCAAATTTGAACTCAGGTCTTCCTGACTCTCTATCCACTGAGCCATCTAGCAGCAGCAGCATCACCACCACCGTCCCTCCTCATGGCTGAAATATAAACACAGGCCCAAGTATTCCAAAGACTTTCTACTTTGATGTCCTCTTTTTCCGTGGCTCTGGCCTCTCATTCCAGGTCCAAGTTCAGGCAGGAACAATGCTGGGTGTGAGCCCAGTATGTCCAGGGTAGTTATCCCAATTCCTAAAACAGTGTTTCTGGACACTAGGCATTCAATAAATGAAAGCTGAACTTGTTGTGGCACAAAATTTTTTTTAAAAATGGTGTTGCCTAGAATAAAGTATAGAATTAGGCCAATCTTCTTCACCTCAGCAGAGAGGTCTCAGTGATATAGGACATATTTTCATATGAATTTATATATCTGTATAATTACCATATTATGAGTTCACTGAGGGCTGGAGCTGTTCTTCGTTTTTGTATACCTTTTGGCACACAGTAGTTACTTTTTATTTGTCAAATGAATCCATTGCCATGGCTACAAATTCTAGTTCACAAATGAAGGATTAGTGAAGAGAAACAACTAGTGTGTTCCCACCAGCGGCATCAGAAATAATAGGGTTTTGTTTGGAATTTCGGCAGCCCCAAGCTGACTGTCCCTTCCTTCAACTGCTATGACCTTTTTAAGATTGCCTTCCTTTTACACTGTACGAGTCCTGTATGTTACTTGCATATTTGCACTCCCGTTAGAATGGGAACTCTTTGAAGGCAGGGAAAGTGTTGTTCAGTGTTTTGCTTTTGTTTTTTTGCCTTTATTCCCCAAGCACTAGGCAGAGTGCTTAGCAAACAGTAGATGCTTAATAAAGGTTGACTAGGAATCCGAGCGCAAATCCTCAGAGCGCGAAGCCTACGAAGAAAATAAACAGGCGGTCCCTACGAAGCGGCCCTTCCAGCTTCGGGAACCTTCGGTGAGGCTTCGGTACCTGGCCGGGCCAGAGTCAGGGCAAGGCTGTGCCTGTACGTACAACGATGGGGGGCAGGAGAGAGCGTCGCACCCAGAGGGCAATGGCCCGGAAGCAGTTGTGGCCTGTCTCCATGCGCCGGTTCCTGGGCTCTGGAGAGCGAGCGGAGGCGCGAGGGACCCGCCGGGGAGCTGGAGAGGGACCGCGAGGCGCCCCCAACCTGGGAGAGGAACTGCCGCTCGGACCAGCGCCATCATGCTGCTGCTGCCCGGAGCGCCAGACGGCCAGGGCACCGCCGTCACCCGAGCTCTCTCGGCGGGTAAGTGGCCAGACCCGCTCGGTGCCCCCGCCCTCCCCTGCCCGTGCCTCCCCAGCCCGTGCTCCCCAGCCCCTGCCCTCAGCCCGGCCCCGACCTCCCCGCCGGCCTCTGGCCCCGCCCTTTGACCCGGCGGCGCCTGGAGGCACGAGGGGCCAAAGGGCGCCGCCGGCGAGCACCGGATCGCGGGGACCTGGGACCTGGGACCTGGCGGGAGTCTGCGGAGCGTCCCTGCGCAGGGTCTCGGAGCAGGGAGCTGAATCATGAACTGGGCGCGGGCGATGCCCCCGGGCCCCTCCGGCGCCCCATCCTGTCGGTCCTGGTTGGCAGAAGAAGACCCGAGATCCGCGGGGAGAAGCCGGTCTTCCCCCCACGTGCCGCCGGCTGCCCATACAAAGCCATCCCGGTGCCTGGCACACCATGCCCTTGCCCCCGGGGGCCCGCTGCGGTGCCCCGCTCGCCCCTGGGTCCTCGAAAGCCTGTGGCTGTCAGCTTGGCAGCCGCGGCTTGTCCCGAGATCGCATTGGCGCGCCCTTAGCGGAGGTCATTTCTGTATAAAGTTCCTTGTTCAGAAGTTGTCCTGCTGCTATAGAAACTTAAGTGTGCAAGCTTCCTGAAACGGCCCCTCTACCAGACCAGCTTGCACAGGGACGTGCTCTTGGGAACAGCTCTAAGTGTGTTATCCCGGTTGTGTTTAGGGAGTCCTGGTATGTAGTTGACCGATCTTGCCTCCCACTGAAGACCTTCGCTAAGACCCCTTTCTTCCTTGTGGGCTGGCGAGCCTGGGTGGCTGAGGTCTGCCCGTAACGGACTAAGGTTGTTAGGTCCCACCTCGCCAGAAAGGTTTGAGTATTCTCGAAGGAAGGAAGGTTCGTTGCCAGAGGCTTGGCCACCAGATGAGTTTTTTTTGGATCACAGCCCCTGGTGAGGGTGTTCAGCTAACGGCTTGGACATAGCAGGAAATAAAATCTGATAAAACGGAGATTTTTGAAATATTAAAGTGCTCACCTTAAAGGAAAAGGAAATGTCAGGAGTAATGGTTCAGATGCCCCAGCTGTGTAGTGCTGTAGAATGTGTTTGAGCTTGATTCCGGCACAGTGCAGTGAGAGCCTTGGACTCTTTAACCAAGGAAGATGTGAACAGGTATTCAGTTCCATTAAGCATTTGTGGAGATCATTTGTGATGTCTTTTAGTTATTTGTTATCAAGCAGTGGCAATTTGCTTTCTTATATGTGCTAACCCTTTATTTAGCCTAATTTCCATTTTCCCCTCCTAAAATTTTCTTTATTGTAGTTTTTCCTGAGTTAGAGCAACTTACCCTCGTAGCTCAAGAATTCCTGGTAAATATCCATTATATAATTCAAGAAGGACCTTGGAAACGCACTAAAACATGCTGATAATGCATTCATTTTAGAAATGTGTAACCCATGTTTTGAACACAGGCTTCGGTATACATTGTTAATAACTGTTTAACATCTTTCCAGATGACCCTTGAGGAAGCCTTTTGTTGATTTCCATTAAATAAATTTCACAATGATCACTTTCCTTAGTCTTTGCAAAAATCATTGTTGCTGTTATTGGTTTAAAAAAGAGTTTGCAGCATTTCTCCTCTCTTTTCCTGACTACCCCCCAATTTCCCGGGAAAGTCAATAAAAATTTACTTGGGATATGATGTTGTTTAGTACATGACTCTTGGTGCATGGCATGGAAGGACTTTGGAATATGGGGCTATTAATTGTGTTTTGCTGAGAATTAATTATGTATTACTAATCCTTCTGGTAGCTTGATTAGTACACTTATTTTCATAAGTGATGATTTTAAAAAATGAAAATTATGAATACATCATTTACTTAACCATGTTATTTCCTGGGGAAATGATTTATTTTAAAATAAATTTAAACTAAAGTACATTGAAGCTTCTCAATACTTTTCAATCACAGCTTCTGTAATCTGTCAAGTTGAACCTGTGGGAAGATGGTATGAAGCATTTATTAAGAGGCGAAACAGGAATATTTCAGCCTCCTTTCAGGAGCTGGAGGATAAGAAAGAATTATCAGAGGAGTCAGAAGATGAAGAATTACAGTTAGAGGAATTTCCTATGCTGAAAACTCTTGATCCTAAAGACTGGAAGGTATCGTATTGTACATACCGTTTTAAGTTACATTGTCGTCTTACTTTCCTTGAAATTGTTAAATAGGCTCTTTAAGGGTTTTCAACTGTTCAAGTGTATTTTCCAGGTCTCATAACATTCTAAGGTTTTCCTGCCTGCAATTCCTTTTTTTTTTGTTGTTCATAGAACTATACTTATTAATTCATCTGGCTTTAAAATGCATCATGTAGGTTGAGTCACGAGAACTGTTTCTAATTGGTGCTCCTATTGTTGATTAAAAAAAGAAATGTGTCCATAATTCTAAGTAACAGTATATTGCGTAGCATTATGAAAAGACCTTTTTGTGCCAAAGGCCATGAGCACTGCTGACCAATACTACCAATGTTTTTAAAAAATGAGAACTTTTCCAGCTTTTTTTTTTTCAGTGTAATACCAGGTTTCTAAATTTCCTAGGCAGGTGGGGAAAGAAAAGAGGATATACTAAGTGAAAAGGAAGAGAAGGAAGCATAGCCTACAGGAGAATGTACTATTATCTCTACAATGAAGGAGGCATTGGGATACAGCGGAAAAGAATCTTAGGTTTGAAGAAGACATGGTTTGAATCTTGGCTCTATGTGACTTTGACAAGCCATTTAACTAGGCCTCAGTTTCCCTACCTATAAAATTAGGAGGTTGTACTAGATGGGCTTTTAGCTCTCATCCTTTGATGCTATGATCCTGTGATAGAGGGGGAAAGATGGTCAACACTCCTTTTCTTACTCCTTCCCCCAATTGTTGTAGTCCTTCAGTTTCTTTGAGTCTAGCCAGTCCATTAGAGTTCCACAGGGACTATCCTAAGGAATTATCCTAGAAACCTCTATATCACTACAACAATTTCTGGATTCCATATGTTGGTAGCAGAGAGAAATTCGGGCTGTTACATGGAAAAAGCCTTATTTCTAAGGCACTCCGTATTCATCCTAACTTTATCTGTTCCCTTGGATGTCTCTAGCCTCTACACCTAACCCAACCTGGTTCTCTTGTAGTCTAAGCAGGCTATTGGGTAGTGTTCTTCAATTTAGCTCTTATTTAGAGAACTTGCATGCTTTCATGAGGAGTTGGGGAAAAGATTTTCCTAGTAAAAGCATCGGTCTCATTACCACTCTTGGGGCCCAAGGAGTTAGTACAACAGCCAAACAAAATGGCCCACAGTTTAAGTTGAAAGCCACAATGCTTTCCTTAGTTATTCTAGAAGTTCATGAAATCTCGAAGATGGCAGCCTGTCAGTCATTAATTAATAAGCATTTGCTAAGCTCCTAAAATGTGCCAGGCACTGTGCTACAAGGTGGACATTCAAAGATAATAAGTGAAAGGATCCTACTCTCAAGCTTATATGCCATTAATACTATTTGGGAGATCCCAGGAGATGGTCTTTTGGTGGCCAACAGGTCTCAGGCACTTTTCCCACTCAGTAGATTGTGTCTCCCGTTGGTGTAAGCCTAGAGGCAGGAGCCATTCAGCTCTTCTTTCTTTTTTTTTTTTTGGTAGTTAATAAACGCTTTATTTCAAGGGAACGTCATGTACAAGGAGCAGTAAGTCAGCCACTGGAGGGGGCTGGGG
>CM053623.1:123241402-123293009 GCA_028646595.1 Phalanger gymnotis
TGTGCGGGGGACAAAGCAACAGGATTTGGCAACAGACTGCGTGTGGAAGGGTGGGCACAGCAGGGAGGACACCAAAGTTTGGAACCTGGAGGAGTGGCAGGATGGTGGATCCTCCAAATGCCAAGGAAGTGGGGGGGGGGGAATCACGAGGTTGACTTTTAGATGCTTACAAGACATCCAGCTCTGGCTATCCAAAAGGCGGCTGTGATTTAGGACTAGAGGTTAAGAGACAAGTTAGGGCTAGATAAACACACCAGAGGATCATGTTTTGGAGATGACAGTTAAACCTCCAGGGGTTGAGTCTCCAATCTATCACCTCTACTGCACAGATGCCTGAGAAGCCTGGGCTGGAGCTGGGGGTCCTTGGTTCATTCCCGCGCTGCTGCTCCTGCTGCTGCGAGCCCCCGCGCCCCCGCTCTGCATGGCCGCCCCGCTCGGGCTCCCCGGGCCCCGTGCCCGTCCAGCCACCGGTCCGGCCTCCGGAGCGCCAGCCCAGCCCAGCCCGCGAGCCGAGCTGCTGCCGCCGCCGCCTCCTCAACCCTCAGCTCTTCTTTCATACATCCCAGATTTTATCTTAGCCATGCCCTGAGGAAGGCTTACTTAGCCATACATTGGTATGCATGACACAAAAGATGGAAAGCATATTTTTATTGAATTTAAATTTTTTATATTTGTCTTTCAGAATCAAGATCATTATGCAGTTCTTGGACTTGGACATATAAGATACAGGGCTACTCAGAAACAAATCAAAGCAGCTCGTAAGCATTTTATGTTGGTTACTATTTTGGAATTCTTCAAAGAATACAATTATTCTTTTTAAAGGGTGTGAAAAAGCTCTGGATTTAACTGCCTTTGTAGAATTACATCAGGGAAAAAAACACCTTGTGGTTAGGGTATATTTGGACCAAGAAACTAGAAAACAGATTATCAGTATGTATTTTCTCATTTGTCTACTTCCTTATTCATTAGGGATAAAAAAAAATCGGACTACTGTGGAGTAAATTTTCCCTTTAATGTAAAAAGCATTCTTATGATGGTCAGCTTTTAAAAATAAGCTAAGCTTCTGGTCTCTTTGGTAATGAGTCTTGTATTTCATGAGAGTCAGTGTGCTCTCTTAGGAGGCAGCTTGGTGGCTTAGTGGATAGAGTGCTGGGCCTGGATTCAGGAATATCTGAGTTCAAATCTGCCCTCAGACCCTGGTCAAGTCACTTAACCTCTGTTTGTCTTAATCCACCGGAGAGAGTGTGCCATTGCAAAGTACTCCAGTATCTTTGCCAGGAAAACCCCCTGTGGGGTCATGAAGAATCAGATGACTGAAGGACTGTACAGCAGTGACTGTGCTCTTAGCTTGTTATTGCTTTGCTCTAAACTTAGGTCACATTATTCTTGAAATTGCCCTATCTTTTTTTCAGTAATAAACAGTTATTTTTGTTAAAGCCTCATTGTAGTTTAAATGATATGGCTAAGAAAATTAGAAATTTTCACCAATCAGTTCAAACTTCAGTTGCCTTAACCACATTACCCTCCTCCTATTTTAAACACCTGCCTCTTACTATTCATACTTCAGCTTGGGAAGATTTTATCATATACTATTTTGGATATTTTGTAATGTGGGTCAGAGGAGCTAAGATTTATGCTGATACATCTCCAGTTCAATTTAGCAGATGTTTATGCTAGACACTAGAAATACAAAGACAGAAATGACAAACACTGCCTGCCCTCAAAAAGCTTACGCTGTAGCAGGAGCTACAACATCAAACAAATAAGTAAATACAATTAAGGAGCTCATGGGGAAAGGCTTCCTTTATGAGATAGTCCTTGGAGCTGAGCTTTGAAGGAAGCAAAAGATTCTAAGAAGTAGAGGTGAAGAGGGAGTATATTCTGTGAATGGGGAATAGTTGGGCAGGAACATGGAGAAGCAAGGCTGAGTTCTGAGAAAAGCAAGTGGGCCCGAGTGTGATGAGCAGCATTGTAAATTCAATAAATCTGGAAAGGTAGGCTGGAACCAGATTGTGCCTGACTTTAAATGTACTGATGAGTTTCTCTTTTATCCTAGAGGAAATAGGGAACTGCTGAAAATTCTCAAGCAGGGGAGAGACATAATTCTGTTTGTCCTTTAGGAAGATTATTTTGGGAGCTGTGTGTAAAATGGATTTGAGAGGGGCTCTTGTGGAAGTTCAGATGAGAGGTGATGAGGTCCTAGATGGGGTGGTGGTTGTGTGAGTTGAGAAGAGGAGGTGAACACAAGAGATCTTATGGAAGTAGAATCTATGAGAATTGTCAACAGATCTGGAAGTGAGGAGTCAAAGATAACTCTGATTGAAACCTAAGTGATTAGAAGGATGGTAGTAAATAGTAGAGAAGTTTAAATGAGGTTAGTCTTGGGAAGGAGAGCCACATCTTTGTTAGAGATTGGAACAAAAAGGGGAGAGGATAGAGGTGAATAAGGAGAAATTTTGACTTGCAGAATAAGCAAGAAAAAGGAACTTAAAACAGAGAGTCTCTCACCAAAATTGGAGGCAAGTCTCTCTGCTGAGATGTAGTAGGAAAGTAGTATAGGAGGCTGGACGAGAAGCTTTAGGATAGCTGTTGTGAGGAGTCAATGATAGGCAGTCAGGGAAGAATAAAATGATTCGTGCCCAGTTTAGATAACAGATTTGTGCTAGACTCAGTCTGCACAGCTCTGTTGCTTCCTGCATGGGTGTTCAGCCTTACTGAGTAGGAGCAGAGAAGGTAGGCATAGCATTTGCCAAGGTGTGAGCTGCAGTAGGACAAGGGAAAGAGTTTCAAAGGTAGCAGACAGTGTGTAGTTGAACTGGCTATATGGTCAACTGAGAAGGATGGAATGTGAGGCCAGGACAAGGGTCCTCTCAGCTCTTAGGACTTAGACTTTCAGTCTACCTTAGCCACACACAGAGATAGTCAGACCCATGTCCAGAAAATCTAAGTATACCAATTGAGAGCTAATCATCCTTTTCTTAGTCCTCAGCAGCATTTGACACTGTTGATATACTTTCCTATTTAATATTTTCTCTTGGCTTCTGTGAAACTGCATTGCCTTACCTCTCTTCCCACCTCTGCTTCTTTCTCTGGCTTTTCTTGTTTCTATTCTGTAAGATTCTGTCCTCAACATTTTTCTTTCTCAACATCCTCAGCCTTGGCCATCTGTCTTCCATGATTTCAGTTGCTATATCTCTAGCCCATCTTCTTTCTAGTTCCACACTTACATTTCTAATTGTTCGGACATCTGGATTTCCCATTACTATCTCAAACTCGTAATGTGCAAAATCTAAACTTTATAATGCCCTCGCAATCTGTTCTTTTTTCTGACTCCCCTAATGGTTCCACAGTCTTTGTTTTTTCTTGTTCCACATTTAGTCATCAAGTTCTATAAAATCTAATTCCAAAATTTCCACATAAATCATTCCCAGGGCTGCCATACTAGCTCAGTACCTAATTATTATTTGCTTAGAGTATTACATTAACCCCCTAACTAGTTTTTGTGACTTTAGTGTTTCCTTTGTTTACATAGCAATGTCAGATCCATCTCTAAGGCACTGCTGTAATCATGCTAATTGTTTGCTCAGAAACCTTCAGTTTCTCCCGGTTGCCTACTAAATAAAGTCTGGATTCTTTAGCATGACATTCGAAGTCCTAAATAATTTGACCCAAAGTACCTTATATTATGACCTCCGTGTGTGTGTGTGTGTGTGTGTGTGTGTGTGTGTGTGTGTGTGTGTAACACACCTACAACTTTAGTCAAACTGGATTACTTGCCCTTCTTGACTTGGGCTCTTCCTCTTCCCATCTACTATATTTGTGGCTCATCTTTACCATTCAAATTTTTATTCATCTTTAAAGACTGCTTAAATATATTACCACCTCTTTTATGAAGATTTTTCTTTTTTGTTAATTTATTTTTAGTTTTCAACATTCACTTCCATAAGATTTTGAGCTCCAAATTTTCTCCTCATTTCTTCCCTCTACCGACCCCAAGATGGCATGCATTTTGATTACTCCTTCCCCTAATCTGCCCTCCCTTCTATCACACCCCGCCCTTCTCCTATCCCTTTCCTCTCTATTTTCTTGTAGGGCAAGATAGATTTCTGTACCCCATTGTCTGTATATCTTATTTCCCAGTTGCATGTAAAAAAAATTTTTAACATTCTTTTTTAAAACTTTGAGTTCCAAATTCTCTCCCTTCCTTCCTCCCCACCTTCCTCTCTCCCCACCCACCCCCATTGAGAAGGCAAGCAATTTTATATAGGTTATACATACATGTGTAGTCATGCAGAACACTTCCATAACAGTCATGTTGTAAAAGGCTATATTTCCCTCCATCCTATCCTACCCCCCCCATTTATTCTATTCTCTCCTTTGACCCTGTCCCTCAAAAGTGTTTACTTCTGATTATCCCCTCCTCTCATTTGCCCTCCCTTCTTTCATCCCCCTCCCCCTTCATTCCCTTCCCCCCTACTTTCCTATAGGGTAAGACGGATTTTCATACCCAGTTGAGTGTGTATGTTATTCTCTTCTTAAGCCAAATCTGATGAAAGGTTCACTCATTCCCTCTCACCTCCCCCTTCTTCCCCTCCACTGTAAAAGCTTTTTCTTGCCTATTTTATGTGAGATAGTTTATCCCATTCTATCTCTCCCTTTCTCCTTCTCCCAGTACATTCCTCTCTCACTCCTTAATTTTATTTTTTAGATATCATTCTTTCATTTTCAACTCACCCTGTGCCCTCTGTCTATATCTATATCTATACATATCTATATATACATATATATATTCCCTACAACTACCCTAATGCTGAGAAGAGTCTTATGAATTACAAATATCATCTTTCTATATAGGAATGTAAACAGTTCAAATTTAATACATCTCATGATTTCTCCTTCCTGTTTACCTTTTCATGCTTCTCGATTCTTGTATTTGAAAGTCAGATTTTCTATTCAGCTGTGGTCTTTTCATCAAGAATGCTTGAAAGTGCAGTGAGTAGAGCCGCAGCCCTGGAGTCAGGAGGACCTGAGTTCAAATCTGGCCTCAGACACTTGACACACTTACTAGCTGTGTGACCTTGAGCAAGTCACTTAACCTCAATTGCCCTGCCTTCCTCCCTGCAAAAAAAATGCAATAAAGAAAAATTTATATATAAAAAAAGAATGCTTGAAAGTCTTCTATTTCATTGAATATCAGTTTTTTCCACTGAAGGATTACACTCAGTTTTACTGGATAGGTGATCCTTTATTTTAATCCTAACTCTTTTGACCTCTGGAATATCATATTCCAAGCCTTTCTATCCCTTAATGTAGAAGCTGCTAGATCTTGTGTTATCTATAAAGGTTTTTCTAAATCCCCCAAATGGAGGCAGTATTTCCTTCCTCTAAAATCCCATATCAATTTATTGATGCCTCTTTTATTATCCTTTTTATCCTTATTATCTCAAATCCTTATAATTTTATCCTTATTATCTCAAATTCTTATAATTATTTCTATATGTGTCATTTTTCACATACTAGATTATAACCTCTTTGAGGACACAGGCTATTTCTTTGTGTCTTTATATCCTTATACAGCCCTTGGCACAGTATCTTTTGCTTAATTAGATGTTCAATAAATACTTGGATGGATGTATAGATGAGTGGATGAGTTTATGCCATGGTAGGAAGCGAGAAATCCAGAGTACCTTATTATATATATATATGTATGTGTGTATATATATATATGTATATGTATATGTATATATGTATACACATACATATATATGTATATGTATATATATGTGTATGTATATATACATATACGTATATATATACATATATATGTGTGTGTATATGCATACACACACACACACACACACACACACACACACACACACTATTCAAGTATTATTCAAGTAAAGAAAGGGTTGGAATCCCAGGGATAGGCTGAACAGAGACTGTATGGTGGTCTCAGAAAAGAAAGTAAGGGGGCTAGCTTTCAAACTCCAGTGTCCTCAGCCCTTGTACTGAGAAACATTGTTCTAGACTAAGTAGTTGGTATAATTAACTGTAGGTACTGACTTCTATCACTTTAAAAAGGTGTCAGTTGCTATCTCTTTGTAGAAAAATCTAATCCAAGATCAGTTTGGGTTTTAAAAGTTTGATTTATGAACATAAAATATTGTGACTCTGTTTATGTTGTACTTTATAATGATAATCTCTGGAAAGTATGTGATGAGAAATTTGAAAACACTTTTTTCTAAACTACTTTCATTGCTGCCTGTCTGCAGTGTTGTTTTGGGGATCAGGGTGGAGATGGCAACATTGGAAGGATCTTTATAAATGCCATTCTCACCAGTTTTAGTTCTGCCTGTTCATCTTGTCTTATTTCATGAATTCACAACATGAAATTTGTATGGTAATAGGTATTAACCAGTTTGTCATATAGTTTATTAGAACAAAGACATCTAAACCAAACATTAATTTTTAATCTAACAGTAGTAGACTTAAATTCAAAATTTGAGGTACAGTAAGCATCTAAGTAGTTGGAATCCTATGAAAGGAACATTTGTATGTAGAAAACAAAACATAAAACTGTTTCTCTATTAAAGCATAGTACTAGAAAATGAGAAGAGTGTTTTACTGTATTTTGAACCCTTTTCGTTTTTTAGCTGCTACATTTTGGGCCATTCTCTTACTGTTAGGAAGTGGCAGTGGGATAGGGAAGATTTATGATTGTTGAGCTGAAGGATTCATAGGAATACAGGGACAGTTTTACATTTTTATTCTAGTATATCCTCCCTACTGGAAATGACTTAGCTATCTAAACCTGTATCTTTGAGAATTAATTTTGTGGTAAGCAGTAGATGCATTAGATGAATTCAGTGCATGAAATAAAATCTCTTCATGCTTAAATAGTGGCTAATTTTTATTGGTGCTTTATGTAAAATAAATTAAAACTAGAAAGTATCATGAGAGGTCAGAGAATAGTTTTGACTATGCTGTTGTATTAGTCAAGGGCCAACATAGGGATGGTGCAGACCTGACAGATTGTAGATTTATTGGTACAAACCATACTTTTCCTAGGAAGACTTAACATTGAAGGGCAATATCCTGTCAAATGGATTGCAAAGTTAGCCTGCTTACATGCACTAGGATAGCTGAACTATGCATTTTGGAAGTTAATTGCCAATAAAACTGGACATTATGTCTTCCTTAATAAAATACAAATAAGAATAATAATATCTTAATAAAATTTCCTTTCCTTTCTTTTAGACTGTTGGTTGTATGATTGATTCTCTTGTTAGAATCACCATAGAGGACCTGGAATAAGGCATCTTTGTTTCTTTTCTAAGTACAAACATAATATTAAAGTAACACTATGACTAATTAACTACCTAGATGAGAGAAATAGTGTCTAGAAAATCAGCCTAATTGCCAGGAAGATCTGGCTATCAGCGCCACCTTTGACACTTTAGGACTATCCACACCTGCATATCATTTAACCACTCAGTTCTTCAGAAAGATTCTCTGTCTACAAATTGACAAGGTGCCAACCTGCATGGGTTAGAGGGAGTTTCCTTATCTGAGAGTTACAATGAAATCTCGAGTCTAGTCCCTTGTCTATTTACGATGCAGAATTAAAAACAATAAATATTAATTGCAATATATGCAGAAATAATTTTCAGCCTTTTTTGTTAAATAAAGCATGTAAAATAAAAAGGATTACTTTAAAAACCTTGTTTATTTGCAGACTTGATTGTTCACTTTATATGTTTATAATGCAAAATTTATGTTAGCATTAAGGATTTTGGCAGTAGAACAGTTGCTGATCTGCTTTAGTCAAGGAAGTTTCCTCACTGGGAATTCCTTATACTAGTGAAATCTCAGATTTAGTTTTTTAAAAAAAAGCATTCTGGTAGATAGTTGAATTTTTCCTCATTCAGATTATTTTAAAATATTAATAGTAACTAATATTTATGTGGTCCTTTAATGTTTACAAATCAGTTTTCTTCAGAAAAGCCCTGTGAAGTAAGTAGTGTAAATATTGCCCCTTTCAGATAAGGAAAATGAGCATTTGAGAGGTTGGATGACCCACTCATGTTTGCACAACTAGTAAGTGTTAGGGAATTCAAACCCAGGTTCTCCGGCCTCAGGTTCAGTGTCCTTTCCACTGTATAATGCTGGTTAGAGAAATGTGGAGTTTTTATTTATTTTTATGGATTCAGAGTCTTTGGTAATTTGAATTGTCTAACTTCTAATGGTAAATCATCCTAGAAGATTTTAGTTTACAGTAACATTTAAATTGGGGGGGAAGAATCTGCTCCATGACCAACTATTTGTCATGACATTCAAAATTATCCTTAAGATTCCAGAAATGAATCATTTTAACTTGTTTTTATTTTCAAATACAAAACATTAAGTGACAGAACTTATCCAAACCTGACTCATTTGGTAGATAAAGCGATGGTTTTGAAACATCATCCAGACAAACGAAAAGCAGCAGGTGAACCAATAGCAGAAGGGGAAAATGACTACTTTACTTGCATAACTAAAGGTAAGAAAATACTTTCAGTGGTAGGAATTTCTAGTGTCTAAGAGATTAATGTAGATCTTTTTGTAGGCTAATATATCTTAAGCAGTATATTTATTTTACTGTGTCGTAACATTAACAAACCAAATTCAATTAAATAAAATTGTTTCTAATAATAGCAGAATTGATTTAGGGTTTTTTTTTTCTATTTTATGATGACAATTATGACCCACCAGTTTTCTGTTCCATTTCAAGTGATAGTCTGAATTAATATATGACATTGTGTTTCCACCTGAACTCAGTCAAAAGGAAAAATACTTTCCAAGGCTAGTTTTGCTAGTTAAATAAACTGGTTTAAACCAAATAAACTAGTTTAAACTAAAGTAAGAAGTTGATTCTGTATTCTAATGCATTTCATAACCCACAATTGGATATAATCTTACGTGCAAGAAACTTTATATTAAACATAGGAGTATTTATACTTTTGTTAAGGAAAATAAGAACATATTTTTTTCCAGAATAGTAATCACCATGTCCAAATAATCCTTAATCTTAAAATGTGTGATTTAAAATGAAGTTTTAGGACACATTTTTAGGACCAAAATGAAAAGTCTTAGATACACATTGACTCCTGTCACCCCTGTATTCTTTCATTCCTGTATTGTAAAGGTCCTTACTTGCTATCCCTGCCCAAGACTGATTTTTTAGTTATTTAAACTATTGCTTAATAAACGGATATTTAAACCATTGCTTAATCATCTTTGCAGCAGAAGGCAACAGTCCATTATCGTACTGTGAAAATAAAAACCTACTTTAACTTGAATACTACTAACACCAGTAAAGTAAGCATTTTCTCATAGAAACATGTGAAGTCAGGTCATATCTGGTGATGTTTTGTGACCTTGTAACTTTTTTTCCTCAGCTTATGAAATGTTGTCTGACCCCGTGAAAAGACGAGCATTTAACAGTATAGATCCTACTTTTGATAACTCAGTTCCTTCTAAAAATGAAGCAAAGGACAATTTCTTTGAAGTGTTTTCACCAGTGTTTGAAAGGAATTCCAGGTGAGCTACGGCATCACCTTTAGAGTCTTGTTGCATGCATATAAAGGTCTTCAACATTTTCTCCTGAAAAATGATTTCATTTCCTCTTTTTGCACAAGGAAGAAGAAAAAGAATATTTATCTCTTCTTCCCTTGTAAAAGGATCTAGCAGGCTCAGTTTTCTCCATGTTTCATTCTCTAAAACAATGGCCCTATTTCGACACATTCTAAAACCTATCTTATGTTTTCCTTACCTTCACAGTATCTTACATAATATGATAATGATTCATTCTGATGTAGATACATTATTTGCTTGTAACTTCATTTCTTTCTCTTTTTTTCCCCACTGCTGATTAGTACTTTTTCTCCCTTTTGCCCAGTATTAGTTGTGAAAAACAATTGTTCTCCTCTCTGAGCAACTGATTACCATAAAGCTTCTCTGGATAAGGGTGGGTTTATATTTGAGATTTTTTTTTATACCTTTACAATTTTTTAAACTTTCATTGAATCCACTTTTTTTAGCTAGTGTAAATCCTCAGCGTTTTCCCTTGTTACAGTTCAATCTTTCTGCCCTCAGAGTTATTTTCTCATGTGGTTTTATGTGCAGTCTGTTTCCTCACCTCTTATTCCTCACCTAAGGTACCTAGTATAACCATTTGTGTCCTTGTTCAGGCCTCAACAACCAGGTAATGAAAGTATATAGTGTATTTTTTGTGTAACAGTTATTTTAGATAGGTAACAATCATTTTACCACTCCAGGAACATACTACTAGTTCTTTAATAGATGCAGAGACCTAGTTCAGAGACCCTCTATTCCAGTTATTCTAATTGTAAGTCAAAATCTCTCAATTCAAAGGGTATGAGAATAGGAAAATTTTTATTTTTCTAATTCTGGGCTCTCAGGTGGGTTTTCTAGACTCTCAATCTACCTGTCTAACCTCTAGATGATTTCCCTAATTTCTAAGCTTAGTTTCTATATCTACTAGTTATTATTTTCACTGACATAGAGTATTCTAAAAGAAAAAGTTAAACTAGACATTAGCCTTGCCATTCAAATGCCTTCATCATAAGATCATAGGTTTAAAGCTAAATGGACAGAATAGTTTACCTCTTCCAAACCCACTCACTTTACAGAAGAAGAAATTGAAGCTATATGGGATTGTAATTTGCTCAAGGTCACCCACAAGTAAACAATAGGACAGATCTGAAGCCAGGCCTTGGATCTCCAGATCCATTATTCTTCTCATTTCACCACATTGACTCTTTTGATGCATCATCAGCAAGTGATTAAATGTTTGGGAGAAGAGCCTGCTTCTTCCTTCCCCATGTTTTGGAGAGGATAGCCAGAGAACCAGAAAGATCATTATTCCACTTTATCCATCTGTACTTGTGCCATTGCTCCTTGATGTTCACCACTAGCTAGGCTTTTCTTTTCGAACCTTACTTTATATGCAGGGTCTGTCATGTGACTTTACAACCAGTTAGGGAAGTTAGGAACTATACTTTTATAAAAGGCCGATAGTATCGTAGCTTTTTAGCAAGTCTTATAAAACCAGTAAGGAAAAATCTCAAACCAACTACTTATTATGTGTTGAGTGTCACAAATTATGACATTCATTCAAGTTTCATGCCAGTTTTTATGACTGGGTTTACTTTTTATTTTAATATTTCAGATGGTCAAATAAGAAAAATGTTCCTAAACTTGGTGACATGAATTCATCATTCGAAGATGTAGATGGATTTTACTCTTTTTGGTAAGCTAATACACTTATTTAAATACTGTTGCCATATTAAAAGATGGTAATTAAACACATGTTGATTGAGGAGACTGATTCACAGAAACTTTCATCATAAATTTACTGAAGCTCATCACTTAGAATTTATCGAAAGTTTTTTGCTTGAAGCTGTTTTCTCTTTCAGCTGTTTAATCTTTTCTGAACAAATTATTCCAATTCACTTCCTGTTGGTGCAGAGTCACTAGTTACTAAAAGCATTGTGATGAAAGTAATTGAAACTTGCATTAACTTGTATTGGTTAATGCAGATTGAATAGACAAAAAAAGATTCTCGTGTCTGTGTTCCTATCTAATCAAGGACAAGGTTACTGATTTTTCATTAGCAATTTCCTGATTTTTATTTATACCAGTTCATACATAAAAGTAAAAATTGGGTGAATTTTGTAATGCAGAAAACTATTTTTTTGGTTAACCTCAAGTGAGTACTAGGAAGCATGGACATGAAGTCTTTGTATTAATTAATCATTCAACAAGCAGTTATTAAGTATTTATATATGCCAATTTGAGAAGGGAAAGAAGATACAAATACAAAACACAAAGTAGTCCCTGGTCTCAAGGAACTTATAATATAGGAACAGTAAAATTCAGTTTTACTAAATTAATGTTTTTTCCTTAACATAAGATGTATTAGAGTAGGAAAATGATCACCTGTTATGGTTGCCTGTACCTGGTCACAAAGTTTAAAAATTGGGCAGCAAAGGAGGGATAAGAACCAGAACATTTAGGTGGGGAAAAAATCTGTGACAAACCTCAAACTGAAGACTTGTGGTAATTGGGAGGGAAGGGGTGCAATAAAATTTCCTGTCTGAATTTATTTAAAATTACAACAAGGTAAGATATTCTTTGTTGACAGAATTAAGTAGGTAAGTAAGTAGGTTAATCTAATAACTATTTTCATCTTTTCACTAAAATATATATCATGCACATAACAGCTTGAAAACTTGAAATTATTCGTAGCTATCATTTTGTTTATTCATTTTCTATTTCAGGTATAACTTTGATTCTTGGAGAGAATTTTCTTATTTAGATGAAGAAGAGAAAGAAAAAGCAGAATGGTAAGTAAAGTCATTAACAAGTAAAGTGATTTAGCCTGTTTTTTTTTAAATGAGAGCATTTATTTAATTGTGGGTATCTTGAAAGTTATAAAACATTCTCGAGGCTTGTTTCACAATGAAGAAATCTTCATGAGTTAATATTACTCATCGGATTGTAGTAGCAGGTCTGTTTATGATGTGGTGGCACACTTCCATACCTTTAAGCCATCCAGATGTTTCCAAATGACATCATATGGACTTTAATGGGTAGAAGGTACTTACATGTATGAAAAAGGATATATTCCAGTTGGGAAGTAAGAACCCCAAATCCAGAGCAAAGGATAAATGTCTCTGGTACATGGAAGTCTTAGTGCACCATTGGTAGCAGGACAATGCCAACATTCTTATGTAGGGATTTTTCTTACAGTCAGCTACTGTCTTTAATATAATCAGTGTGCCCTCCGAGGTCCAAAACATTAATAGCAGTTAAGAAATCTGTGCCACTTAGCAACTAGCTCAGTAGGGATAGAGGGCCAAGCCTTGAGTCAGGTCTTCCTGACTTCAGATCTTACCTCAGACCATTAATGAGCTAGAGAAGGAAATGGCAAACCACTTCCAGTATCTTTGCCAAGAACATCCCAGATGGGGACAAGTAGAGTTTTCATGACTGAAGAAAAGACTTACCAGCATCAACAAAAAACCACTTACCATTTACCATGTCCAATGTACTCTGAATGGCAACGTGCCATACCTTACATTCTGTTAGAGATGGAGAGTAAATGAATGACTGAACCTCTGTTAAGTAAGCATTGTGCCAAACACTGGGCATACATTGTATACAAATACAAAACAAAAACAGTCTTTGTTCTCAAGGAGCTTATGTTCTAACTGGGAGAGACAATACATAAAAGGGAATGGTGACCAGGGAGGAGTATTTTGGTTGTGAAAATAAGGGATGGTAAGTAGAGCTGTACAGTAGCAATGTCAGTATTGATTATGGTTCCAGTACTAGAAAGAGGATTAAAGGAAGCAGGTACAGCAGTTAGTGTACATGGCATCCAAGTGGTTGGTGAGATGATTGGGTGGGCAGTAAAGTGAAGTATGGCTGAAACTGGCAAGTGACCCAGATAGAGTGGGTGACATGATATACTTGCCAATCAGGGCATTGGGGCCAGAGCAAGAATTCCAGAGGGAATGGTCTTTGTTCGCGGGAGTAAAGTAAAAAGAACGCCTACAAAGTTCTTGCCCTAGAGGCAAACATTAATGGTGGGTTGTTTTTTTTTGTTTTTTTTTTTTAAGTTTCATAGTCTTGGAATGACAGGATGGATAGAGTCCCCATGCAATTAGGTCTTCTGTATCCTCCAGAAAAGTTTTTCAAAGGTTTCTTGCCCTGTAAAAATTATTTCAGCACCGAACTGAACCAAACAACAGGAAAAAATAATCATAGCAACAAGATCCAGAATAACTTGATTATATCTGAACCAATAGCAATAAGACAAGTAAAAAAAGAGGGAATAAAAATGGGAATTAAAAAAATGGAAACAAAACTATCAGTTTTTGCACATGATATGATGTGCGCATCGTAGGTCTCTGGAAGTGTATCCTCAGGGTAAAGACCAGTTCACTCCAGACTACATCTGGCCACATCTTAACCAAACTTTTGTGAATGTATTTGAGGGATGCTTCTCTATACCATGACCTCCCCTGACTTCACTAGCTTAATATTAGCACCATCCTTTAAAAATAGTAATTTGCACCATTCTAACCTGAGAAATCATTGCCACTAAGCATGGAACTTTAGAAAATACCCCATTTTTCAAATGTTTACCATTTTACAGTCGTGATGAGAGGAGGTGGATTGAAAAACAAAACAGAGCAGCTAGGGCACAAAGGAAAAAAGAAGAAATGAACAGAATAAGAACATTAGTTGGTAAGTATACATTGCTTTTCAAAAGATTTAATTATTATGTGGGACTGAATATTCACAGTGTTTTCTTCCTTCTGGTAGACAATGCATATAGCTGTGATCCTAGGATAAAAAAATTTAAGGAAGAAGAAAAAGCCAAGAAGGAAGCAGAAAAGAAAGCAAAAGTAGAAGCAAAGAGAAAGGAGCAAGAGGCAAAAGAAAAAGTAAGTTGACAATTTTCAAAGTTGGCTGGTGGAATGAACTTATTCAGTCAGTCAGTCAGTAAACACTTATAAAGCACCTACTGTGTGCTAGGCTACTGTGCTAAGTACTGGAGATAAAAAAGAAGGAAAAGATAGTCCCTGCCCTCAAGGTGCTTACAATCTAATGGGGGAAACAACATTCAAATAAATATATATAAAGCGGGCTACATACAGGATAAATAGGAAATAATTAACAGAGGAAAGGCACTAGAATTAAGAGAGATTGGGGAAGGCTTCCTGTAGAAGGTTGTAGAAGATTTAGTTGGGACTTGATGGGAGCCAGGGAGGTCAGTAGTCGGAGTAGAGAAGGAGCAGCATTCTAGGCACAAGGACAGCCAGAGAAATGGAATGTCTTGTTAGTGTAACAGCCATGAGGTCAGTGTCACTGGATCAAAGAATATGTGTTAGCTAGTAAGGTATAAGAAGGCTGGAAAGGTGGATGGGGCTAAGTTAGGAAGGGATTTGAATACCAAATAGAACATTTTGTATTTGCTCCTGGAGTTTATAAAAATATACTATGAGATAAAAATTCCTCTTTTGTCTACAAGCCTATTAAAAATATAGAACCTAGGGACTTAAACTTAAAAATGTTATTGCTAATAGATAATTTGCATAATTAGTAGCAAGAGAGGAATGTTAATTATAAACACTTATTAAGCATTTACTGAGAACATATTGGATGGTAGATGGATGCAGGTAGTGTAAATATCATGGCAGCATCTGGTATCTTCCATATCATAGTAGCTAGCATCTAATAGTCCTGTTGAAATAGAACATATTTGGAGGAATTTATTATTCTGGCTATACTGTGGTCAGTCTTTGTTCTTCAGTAAGATGATTTCAGTGTCACCTATTTTTTGAATCGGAATATTCATTAAAAGATTGTATTAATTGTTTAAGGACGTTAAACAATGGCACATTCCATTTTCAATGCATGGTAGTTTCTTGTTTCCCTGAATATAGCAAAGACAAGCTGAATTAGAAGCAGCTCGATTAGCAAAGGAGAAAGAAGAAGAAGAAGTTAGACAACAAGCATTACTGGCAAAGAAAGAAAAGGAAATTCAGAAAAAAGCCATTAAAAAGGAAAGGCAAAAACTTCGAACTTCATGCAAGGTATGTCAGTCTTGTGAAGCAAAAAATCTTTTCACATGTCAAATAGGATCATAGTTTTAGAACTAGAAGGGACCTCAGAGGCCAGCTTGTCCACTCCCTTTTGTACACATGAGGAAACTGAGGCCCAGAGAAGTTAAATGACCTATGCAAGGTTACATAATTAGTGTCAAATGCAGGATTTGAACCGATATGCTTTAATTCCAGACCAGTGCTCTTCCTTGTATAGCAAGATGCTTTATTATGTGCTGGGCATCTGCTAGGCACAGCATATCAAAAATAAAAACCAACCACTCTCACCCCAGTAGTACACATATGCATAAAATACATTCAAAATAATTTCATTTGGGGTGTGGAGGGCATTGGCAACTGGAGAGGTTAGAAGAGGTCTTGGGTTGGGGGTGGCGTTTTAAGATAAGCCCTGAATGAAGCTAGGAATTCTGAGTGGCAAAGTTTAGAGGAGAGTACATTTCAGGCATGGAGGTAAGCTTATGCAGCATCACAGAAACACTGGAATAGATTGAGTAGCACCTTCAACCTAACTAATGAAGGAAAATTCTATTATGGGAATCACACTATTTCTTTATCCATAAGCAATTTCTTGGGGTCTGTAACAGCAAGCACCCTGGCACACCCAGGATGACCTGCTAGCACAGGTTCTTTGATCTGCTTTTCTAAAGGAAAGGCAACTTTTAAAAGGGTCAATGATCTTAATTACAGATAAGTAGAAAATACAAGCAGAGAAATTAGCAGAGACTCGACAGGGCTCCCAATTGTCTGAACAAAGTAGTAAAACCACCTACGTACAACACCAGATCAGGGGAGCACCAACATCTGAGTCATCAGGGGTCTCTTAACAAACGGCCACTCAGAGTCCCATCTAGGGAATCAAAAGACCCTTCTCATGAGCAAGCCTCCGAAGCAGAATCTCACCTCAGAATGCATGTACACTTTTGGCTAATTGGCTCAGAGCCAGAAGCATCACAGCCTTCGTGACTCAGTGCCTCATTGGCTTAGTACCAAAAGGTGTGAAAGCCTTCCTACAAGCAGGCCTCCCCCTAAGCAAACTCCTTCCCCAGTGGGCTCTAGGTGACTCAGGATGTATCATAGCTGTGGTTGAACACACGTGGTCACATAGGCCTATTAGTGGATGGGGAAGATCTTCATATTCCATTAACATTACAGGGTCTTAAATTGGTTCATAATAGCTATAAGGCTCTTTCATTCTGTATTCATAGCCTACAATAGATGACTTTTATAGCTTGGCCAAATCCTCCTAGGATTTTGACTGAAGGTCAGAAACTATGATGTAAATTACACTGCCAAGATTTTCAAAGGTTCATGTATGAATCTGTTTAGCTATTAAATTAGTCTTGTAAATCAACAATAATTTGCATCAATATGTATACAACAAAATTATGTGTTTGTACTTTCTAGAATTGGAATTATTTTTCAGACAGTGAGGCAGAGTGTGTTAAAATGATGGAAGAGATTGAAAAGCTTTGTGATCGTCTTGAACTAACAAGGTATGATCACCATCTTACTATAGATCTCTATCAAGAAGCCAGCTTTTTCTATTTTGGGTTTTAAAATTATCGTCATAATACTTAATATGTTAATTTATTAAAACTCTGAAACAGATAATGTTGCTTTCTAAATATGCCTCTGATATAGTCTGAAACTTAGGCCATGTATCATAGTTATGATCTTAACAACAGCACACAAACTAGTCAATATAAATTGCTCAAATGTCTGTGTATAGCCACTTGTTTTACAAATGCATATACACAAATATATGAAAATAGATTTCAAGAAAGAAAAACAGCAAATACTGAGATCTGAACTATAGTTGAGCAAAGCTAGAGACCAAAATTGCATGATGAATATTGTGTGCTTATTGATTGATTTCTTCATTATGGAACTTAGATGCCCAATAGCCGCCTTTCAAACATACTGGCATTTAAATTTGTAATAATGAGTTTCGCTAGGCTGTAAAATTGTAATAAGAAGTTACAAAAATTAATCTTCACCTTTAGTAAAAGAGAGACGGGCTCTTTCAGTGCAATATAAAAAGGTGGTTCCTCCATGTAAAACTCAGTGTCCTTAAACACAAAAAGCCAACCTTTTCTATTAAATTTGGATAAAATTTCATGCTCCTTTTAAAAATTCAGCTTGCAGTGCTTGAATGACATTCTTACGTCTACTACAAAAGAAGAAGGGAAGGCAGCTGTGGAAAAGCAGGTAATGTTCATTTAGCATATGCATTATTACAGTATATATGATGTGTTGAACTAGTTGGTACACAATATTACATTTACCTTTGTCTCCTAAATATGCACGTATATTTAGAGAATTTAGAGCTGACGGGAACCAATTGAGAGCATCTAATCCAATCCCCCTTACTTTACAGATGAGGATGAAACTGAGGAAATTTTCATTCAATCTTGTTGTACTTTGCAGAATCACTTTTCCCAGCTCTGTTGTAGCTGTTGAGCTGAACCAAAAAGATAGTGAGATTTCTTTTTTCCCTTAAGGATCATTCCAAGATTATTTTGTAGGCGAAAGAGATGAAGATCTAAAGACAATAAAGCGGATTCAGATTTCTTCACCTTAACTCATCTGATCTGATATTTTTTTCCAACTTTGTTATATATTATAGCTTTTTCATTTAGGGTTTGGATATTTTACATTTCGTCTTGTGATCTTTCATGGTGAGAGCAAATACTTAATGCGGATTTTTATCATTTATATAAAACAAAATTAGAATCATAGTTTATTTTAGTTTTTGAAAATCAGACTTAATTGAATATCAGCATATCAATCAAAAAGTATACTACAATATGAATTTGCTAAAGACAGCAGCTAAGACTTTCTGGGTTGTGTTTGCGCTTTCTTGGTGTAAAAGTCATGTACTAACAGAATTTCTTCTGAAATTTTAACTGGTGGGAAAATAGATGAATGTCGTCTTATTTTTTTGTTTGTATTTTATTTACATGAACTAAGCCAAATTGATCTTAGTTGACACACTTAAATTCTAGACAATTTTGAGGAGGTGTTTAATTGGCAATATGTGCCTGCTGGCTTTCGATTTAACTTGCCAAGTATTCATACAGTACCAGTTAGGTACCTTGGAGATGACTATGACAATAGTAGACGTTTACAGGGTAGTCATTTAAAATATCATTATTTCCTTTTTACAAACTTGGCCAATTGGTGATGAATCCTTTGGCCATGGCAATCCATAAATACAGAATCCCGTCTCATCCCTCCTCCCCCCGCCCCTGGAGTTTGACTTCTGCAGTGATGGTGGTAGAAAACGGAGAGAGGGTATAAGCTTTTAGACTATGATTGTAAATAAACATTAGCACCTTTGATGCTCATTTTTTTTCCCCTTATGGCTCACCATTTCTTTTTATTTATACACAACAATAATACCCTCTGAGGAAAACTATAGCTTGGTGTTCAAACAAATCTTGTCCTGAAGCATATATTTTGAAGGCTTTAGGAGTAGTAAGCTTGAACCCAGAGGCCTTAGCACTGATGTCTTTGGTTTGGCTGCCTTCGGATTGTTCAGCCTGGCAAACTTGAGGTTTGTGGGCTTACCCTTAGAATCAATGGGCTTGGTGATGTTGGTGCCAGTAGACTTAGTGGGCTTGGTAACTTTAGGATCAGTAGTTGCGGCAACCTTATAGTCATGCTTGGTGATACAGACCTGGATGTTTGGCAGCAGTAGCGGGGCTGGTGCATCAGGCGGTAGCTTTAGGGGGCTGTAGTTTTGGCAGTCCTGGGCCTGCTCTAGTTCTTGGGGACCTTTATGCTAAGGCTTCTACTCATGATGGTGTTGACATTGTTGGCCTGCATCTTCTTCATTTCCAGTTCAGCCTCTTTAGCAAAACATGTTTCTTAGGAACTTAGGGTCACCCCTTTCAGAACCTCTTATCTCTGCAATATGGGTTTCTTGATGCTATTTATGGGACTTGTTGTGGGTAGTATGGTTCTTAGACTTCGCTATCTTTTTGTCTTACCACTTGTGTTGCTGTCATTCTATGTACTGGAAGACACCAAGAGTGAGAGAAAAAGCAACTCCAGGACATTTTAAAATGTGAGATCCTCATTCACTTACCAGTGCTAATGGATATACTAATGGAGGAACTGAATTATATAAATTCTGACATTCTTAGTATAAATGAAACCAGAATACAAAATAAAGCTGTAGTTAAAGATAAATAAAAGAATGGTATGAAGAGGACTATTAAGGAGTTGAAGCATTTGATTTATCATTCATCCAAAGGCAACAAAAAACTGGAAATACTTGGTCATTTTGTATTAACAGTACTCATGATGAACATTTGCAAAAAGATCACCATGAAGACAATTGTAACTTATGCATCAACATCTGTTACAGAGGATAGGAGATTAAAGAACTCCCTGAAGAACTTAATATTCTCCATGTAAAGTGAGCATATATTGTAATACTTGGTGACTTCTCTGTAAAGGTGGACATAAGAAGAGCTGCAAAAAAAATTAGTTGGAAAATATGGTTCAAGACTAAGAAATGAGAAAAGTCAAAAGCTTACAGACTATACGAAAGCTTCATACCTAAATATCATGAATATTTCCTTCAGGAAGAGAGTTCAGTGTAGCCCTGAGAGGGTAAACACCAAATAACGTCACAAAAAACATTAAATGAATTACACCTTAAGAGAGAGGAATGTCTAGTCATGTGAGAGTCATTTCTGAGTCAGCTGTTTTTATAGTCAGATCATTGACTCATTATTAATGAGAGCAACCATAAAAATCAATACAAAATTAGAAGAATCAGGATAAGAAGATAGGGTCTCCTCTTGAGTGAACTCCAGCTGAACATATTGAAACAAATTATCGACAATGAAAAATGCAAAGAACAAACATCAATACCGACTACCACCATTCTTGAGGAAGCTTAATACAAATCAGTTGCCCAAGGATACTAAGAATACCTGGAAATACCTCAGCCAGAAGATAAGCGAGGTCAGCCAAAGGCAATGTTGGTTCCTACATTGTAGAACTTGGTGAAATATCACCCCAAGAGGATGATAAGCAGGGTCACATCATAGGGTGGTGAGTAGAAGGAAAAACAAGTTTTAAAAGAAAACGTGGCTGGGGACACAATTAAGCAGTTTATCCCAAGAATATTTCAATATGAAATGGGAGAAAAACAAGTTGAAAAAGATATGTTAAGATTTCTATGACCGATTATTTTCTCCGACAATGAGCATTGAGCCACCACACTCAGACTCTTAACATCACAGCCCTTACAATGCTACATGAGGAAGTAAAAGTAACACTACAGAAAACAGCTAGGAAGGCTGAAATACACCCGTTATGTACAGCAGAAGTCTGTGATAGAAGCAATTATTTTGAGAGTAGCATGGTATTTTAAAGCTCACAGGGACTTACAGGGCATTTCCCCTGCCTTAAAGTAAACTCTACAGTGTGCCCAAGAAGTGGTCATCTGGCCTCTGTTTTAACCCTCCAATGAGGCAGGGGAAGGGGTGGAGGGGTGATGGACCTATGACTTTTCAAGGAAGTCTGTTTTGCTTTTGGATAACTAAATGTACGCAAGTTTTTCCTGAAGTCCAGCCTGAATTTGCCTCTTTGCCACTCCTACCCATTGCTCCTGTTTCTGCTCTGTGATCACAGAGAGAGTAAGTCTAATCCCGCTTCCGCGTAAGTTTTTCAGATACTTGAACATGATGCTCATGTACCTTTTGAAATCTCTTCTGTAGGCTAAACATCCTTAGTTCCCTTACTCTATCTTCATGTTACCCAGACTCAAGACTCATCATCATTCTGATTGCCTTCCTTTAAACATTTACTTCAGTGTTTTTCTTCTCTGAAGAACTCTGGGATTGATTGTGTGATGTGGGAGACATTGGCAAAGGACTGCCCAGCATGGTATGCCCTCATCAGAGAAGGCTCTGTGCTCTATGAGCAAAGCAGAATTGAAGTAGCTCAAGAGAAATGCAACATGTGTAAATTTAGAGAATCCACCCTAAATGTCTGCATGGACTATTTGTGCCTGATCTGTGGTAGAGCATTCTGAGCTTATATTGGTCTCATCAGCCACAGTAGGACAAACTGTAACTTGACTCTAACATAGTGATGTCATTTTGGTCATCTTCGAGAATGATGGACAACAACCAGCCAACTAACCATCAGTCTTCCTTAATCTTTCTTAAACATGGCCCTGAGAATAGAATGCAATAATCCATAGGTAGCCTGAACAGGACATAGTACTTAGCCTATTAAAACAGCTGAAAGAAAGTCACAGCATTTTGGGCTGCCTTGTTATGTTGCTCAGTCATTGAGCCTGCGGTTTTCCAGATCCTTTTCAGACTAATTGCTATCCGACCTCCCCTATATCCTGACCCTGAAGTTGATTTTTTAAATCTGAATATAAGGCTTTTCATGTATTTTCATCATGTCAGCTATCCCTCCAGCTTTATGCAGCCTACAGTGGGCATACCTTCCTTAATTTACGTTACTGTTGAAAATGTGAAATAGCACAAAGCCAAGCACAGATCCCTGGGACACTTCATTAGATTTGCCGAGTTAACATTAAGCATTTAATGACAAAAACAGTCCAGGCATTCATCCACATTACAGTTTAATTGTATTACTGTCTGGTCAACATCTCTCCAACTTTTCTACAAGAATAATGAGTTAGTTTGTCAGATGCTTTGCTAAACTTTAGTTAAATTATATCCATCAATTAAGCACTGTGTGTCAGGTACTGTGCTAGTGGATATCAAGAAAAACCAAAAACATGGTATGTAAAAAATATGCCCATGTATATATACATGAAACAATATGTGTACCTTTATAGGCATATAAACGATTACCTACAAAATAGATATAATCATAAAAGAGGAAGGCACTAACGCCTAGGGAAAGGCCTTTCAGGTGGTGGTCCTTGAATTGAGCCTTGGAAGAAGACAGGGATTCTAAGAGTCAGAGATGAGGAAGTAAAGTATTCTAGGTGTGGGAATAGCCAGGGCAAAAGCACTGTGAAGGGAAATGGAATGAGAGGCATATGTAAGACTGTTTAGAGGCCCCTGACCTACTTGTTTAGTGACAGTCAAAAGAGGAAATACATTTAGCTTAGTGTGACCTGTTTTTGATGAGGTCAGACTGGCTTTTTGTAATTGCTGCTCTTTCTAGGTATTCAACTGAAGATACTCATTGGCTTTTGGTTTGCAAACTGTTCTCTTCTTTTTTGAAAATTGGAGCAGTATTTACCCTTGTGCTCTATCAATACCACTTCTGTTATTGACTATCTTTCAGATATCAGCCAATTTTTCAAATATCCAAAGATGTGGTTTATTTGTGCCAGGTAACTTGAATTCTTCCAGACTCTTATTACTTTGTTCTTACTTATTCTGGATAGCAATTCCTGGTTAGCTATTTTTGTTCTATCATTTCCAGTGCAAAGGTCATTTTGCTTGGCAGAAAAAGCAGAAATAAAGTAAGAATCTGGTTTCCAAATGCTTGGAAAAAATCATAGACTTTATTGTTACCCCAAAAAAGATGACAGAATAGCAATACCTGCCAATCCAAATGGTAATTTCCCATCTCTACAAAATCTCTGAGAACACATTCATGGAGGGTATCTGTGGTGAAGGTATGAAAAGGATAAAATACTGCCTTAAATGCTAAGTGCCTTTAAGTGCCCCCTTGCACATACCAAATCATATGAGATTCCTTTAAAAGATTTAACAGTGGAGATTAACTTTGTTCGTTGACTCTCCAAAACATGGGAGAGACCTATATTTTTGTCAAAGGTGTTTTCCAATGGCATGTAGAATGTCTGGTTCAAACAGGGATAGAGTAATCCTCTAAATGTTCCTTTTTTTTTTGCAGATGACATAGTGCTAATTGCTTCAAAACACCTTGTAAATATTATCAGTTAACTCTGGAATACAGTAGAGCTTCCTAAGTTGTTTATATATTTATATATATATTTGCTACATGAGGAAGTAAAAGTAAACAGATCAGCTGAAATAAACCTATATACAAAGAAAGTTTGACAGAAACAACATGTGTATCTGTTTATGTACACACATACATAAGCATATATATAATAGCAATATATACTTGCCTGTAGAAATTTATGTATGTGTATTTATACACACACATCTAAGTCATTTCACATAAATGACTTTTGAAGAGTTCAACCTGTCTACATGGGAAAACCAAATGAGTAAGTCTGTTGTCCATATAAGCCACTGATTTAATATTTCATATTAAATTCATTTAATATTTCATTAAGTGTAGGTATACACACGCATATATGATCTTTTTTATAGATAAATGTAATATGGGGGGAAAACTGGACTCAGAATTCAATGTAAGAGTGAGCTTGATTGCTTTTGGGAAATTTTAATTAACCCATTCATTTCCCTAAATCAAAGTTCTATATTTTTAACATAAATACTCTTCTGGTGATTTCAAAGCTGAGGTAGTATTCGATTCTTGGATGTGAACCTGCATTTTTTGCCAAAAGAAAATCTTCTAAAACCAGACAAAAAGTTAGTTATGAAAATTAATCATAATATTTATTACATTGAGACAGGTCATCCATTTGCTCAAGCCAGTTGCTATAGGGGTCTTGCTTATAAGGCTTAATGACTTACTGGATTGGAGTCAAGTAATTCTTGTTTGGATTTTTACTGGCTGGATTAGATGGCCTCTGTGGTCATGTCCATCTTTGATTTTAGTGATGCTATATAGGTAGCAGTCATGCAGTGCCATGGTATTCAAAGAATTAAAGCTGAAGGTCACACAAATGATAATTGAAGAGGATGAGGGAGGTGGATAGGTGGCAGTATGATACCAACAAAGAATTTTACAGAAACAGCAACATATAAAGGACATCCCAAGAGATACATGTGATGAGAAAAGTAGGTTGTCCATTCATATTGAGAACTAACGGACAGCCCGCATGTATCACTGACATCCACGTGATGTTAAGAGATCTAGGACCTTCCTCTCTTTCCATGACCCCTTCCCCCCCAGACATACTAGGGATGATTTTTGGGATGAGGTAGAAAGAATTGCACAGGGTGAGGTGGAGATTGTATCTGCACCATTAACCCTTCTTCTGGCAAGATCAGAGCCATAAAAGTATTTACTGGAGAGTAAATAGGATTAGAAACGGTGAGTGACTTGCCCACAGTCGTGAACTCGGGTCTTTTGCTTCCTAATCCAGTACTTTCCCCACAATGCTACAGTGCCCCAAAAGAAATACCCCAAAACTATCCCAGACATTAAAGAGTTTATACTCTTGCTAGGAAAATCAGATATTTTCAAAAAAAATTTTTTTTAACCCAGGCCTGTTGTTTATTGATGTTGGAAGCTCCTAGCAAAGACATTCCCTCTACCAGTGCAACTAAAGTCTTCTTAAGTTTATAGCCTTTGAAAGTTGCCTGGGGCACTGAGAAAATGTGTACTTACAGGCAGGGATGGTTTATTTTTGGTTTTTTATGTTCAGCGCCTAGTATAGTGCTGGCATATAGGTACATAGTAAACTTTTTGGAGAGCATATAGGCACATAATAAATACTTGCTGGAGAGATTGACTTGCCTAATATGTGCCAGAGACAATGTGAACTGAAGTCTGACTCCAAGGCTGGCTCTCTTGCCCCATTCTGCCTATCTGTATTGAAAACAATACAAAACAGTACAGTAAGTACTGTATTTCTTTTGTTTGTTGGTTGGTTTTGGCAGGGCAGTTGGGGTAAAGTGACTTGCCCAAGGTCTCACAGCTAGTACATGTGTCAAGTGTCTGAGGTTGGTTTGAACTCGGGTCCTCCTGCCTCCAGGGCCAGTGCTCTATTCACTATGCCACCTAGCTGCCCCTACTGTATTTCTTCAGTCAGAGAAGGCAGTAATGGGGCCAGAGAATTGATTAAGGTTTAAGAGAGAAAGTGAAGGCTGTTTTTTGAGAGGGCTAAGGCAGAACAGGTGTTAGAAGATGGAGGAGGATCAGGAGAACTACTAAACCATGGAGCAGAGGTGGGAGTGAACAGAGAGCAGTGAAGATGGCTTGATTAGAGTTTGAGTTCTGGAGTAATGTGAGATGAGGCTGATTAGAGGAGAGAAAGCTAGATAAGAATGAGCCTGGAATAGCAATAGAGTATATACACCTAGAGCGGGATGGGGAGGCTGGATTCGTGCTTTAGAAAGATGAATCAAAGCATTATGCAGAATATGTGCATTTTAAAAAGGGTAGTGTACAGGGTGATGATTAAAGAAGATGCAGAGAAAGAGTACAAATGTGTGAGTACCAGATCCCTTTAGGTTTGAGAAAGGACTAGATTTCATAGCACCAGTGCTAGAATTAATTTTAATAGGGATTAAGAGATGCTTCTCTGAGGAAGAGTGGGAGGGTAGATTGAGAGACCAAGAGGATGAGATGGCACAATTAAATGACCTTATGAGGCAGTTATTTTAGAAGATTGTAGAGATAGATTCTTGGAAGCTAGAGAGAGGCCTAATAGGCAAGAGCACAGAACTGGTTAAGTGTTGAGGAGCAAATTTTCTTAAGTTCTCTTGTGCCTGGGAGCAAGTATATTGAAAGCAAATGAGGGGTGTTCCCAGGTTGGGAATTAGCATGGTCTTGGAAACCTGGGATAATGGTGAGGGTAGCACTAAATAGCTTACACCAGAAACTGTCTAGTATGAATATTAGTTTTAAGCAGTTGATCTTTACTTATCCCTCGTGTAGATAGAAGAAATAAATGAGCAAATAAGAAAAGAGAAGGAGGAAGCTGAAGCTCGTATACGTCAAGCATCTAAGAGTACTGAGAAATCAACTGGTGGAGGTGGCAGTAGCAGTAAAAATTGGTCAGAAGATGACTTGCAGTTACTAATTAAAGCTGTGAATCTTTTCCCTGCTGGAACTAATTCAAGGTACTTTTTTATTAAAATACTATTCAAAATACACTAACTAGAACCTAGAAGTGCAAGTCCATACTTCAGTACTTACTGTTTTTTTTATCGTATAGGTGTAGACCAAGAACATTCAAGCAGGCCCCTTTACCCACCCTGTACTGGAGTCTCTTCCAAAATAGGCAGTGTTCTCATAAATGAAATTCCAGTGTGACTTCTAAACTGGCTTTGTTAAAATGTTTAAATAGATTTTTTTGGTTTATGCCACAAAACAACTGAAACCTTGTGTTTTATTTACTTTGTTTTCTCTTCAGTAGTAAGAGACTTAGCACTCAGTGCTATTTCACTTCTCAAAACTAGAGGCTTTCTTTACAGCTGGCCCCTAGTCAGATAGATAGCCAATTAAGACTCTTTTGTTCATCTTCTAAATGAAATTATACACTTATTATGACAACATACACAAGTGTGTGATTTATTTACATACAAGTAATGCACAGTAGCTTAAGATTTTGTTATGCACTAAAACATTGGATGAGGTTTCATAGAATATAAAAATCAAAACCTTTTGAGTGGCAGTAGTTTCAAGTAATTACAGTAATTTAAGCCAGATTGTCCAGTTTGGTGTAATCCTGTAAATAGTTTTCACTACAATAAAACCCCAAACAATATTGCTGCTGTCTTATCTTGTGATAGGTGGGAAGTTATTGCCAATTATATGAATCTGCACTCCTCTTCTGGAATAAAGAGAACTGCAAAAGATGTCATCAGCAAGGCAAAGAGTCTTCAGAAACTGGGTATTTAAAACTTTTGGTGAAATCATTAAAGGAAAAAACTGATTTGAGGTATCAAGTACTTTTAGTAATTAAAATCTAGGTGAGAATTCATTGTTGCATGAGCATTGAATTCTCAAGTATCACAAGATGTAAATAAGCTTTTCTTTCCCCTCAGACCCTCATCAAAAAGATGACATAAACAAAAAAGCTTTTGATAAATTTAAAAAGGAACATGGAGTTGTGTCTCAGTCAGACAGTGCAGCTCCTTCAGAGCGTTTTGAAGGTAACACTTTTTTTTTTCCTTTTTAATTAGGTGGGAAATAATTGATGGATACATCCTTATCTCCAGGCTACCAAAATCTCTCTTCAGTTCTAGTAATAGGTTTTGTAGTTACTGCATTAGGAGAATAAAATGTTCAGCTGATTGAAAAATGCAATGCAGTTAGGTTCACTACAGATTTTTAGTCCTTGGGGTTTTTTTTTTGGTGGGGGGAGAGGGGATTTGGGAGTTGGACATAGGCAGATTGATTTCTTATCCTTCCCTTTCATATGATAGTTTTAGTTTTATAAATTAATTGCTTATTTTCCAAATATAAGATTTCTCTAGACTTGAAAATTACTTTTTTTCACATTAGTCATTGGGACACAGTTTAAGGGTTCTAATTTTTTCTGTCATCCATACTTACAGAAAAAAGGAAATTGACATTTTTCCCTAGTGTGTATATGGAAAGATTTTTCCTATCTATTACCATCAAAAAATTTTTATTGTCTTGTTCTGTCAATGTAAGACAAACTATATTAGCATTTTTGAACACTGATAAAATTCTTTAAGCGATTTCTAACATAGGTAAAAACATAATACTGGAATTCATTTTTCCCCTAGCAGCTGCCTGTATTAAAATAGGCAAGTAATTTCACTGCCTTTTGTTTTAGTTTCTTTAACTTTTAAGGGCAGGGCAGGGTTGTGTGAAATAAACTCACTATTTAAACCAAGCTAAAAGTAAGGTTATGTTTTTATTTACAATTGTGTATATAAAAAATGTAAATAATATCCTTTCAATAAATAAAAATTAATCTAGGAAATAAGAATCTTTGACCATACTATTACATCAAATGAGTCTACAAGGTTTTTCCCAATAACTTTTTTTTTTTTAGGTCCATGTACAGATTTCACACCTTGGACAACTGAAGAACAAAAACTTTTAGAACAAGCTCTAAAGACATATCCTGTGAATACACCTGAAAGATGGGAAAAAATAGCTTCTGCAGTGCCTGGACGATCAAAAAAGGACTGTATGAAACGATATAAGGTAGAGACAGAGAGAGAGAGAGAGTGTGTGTGTGTGTGTGTGTGTGTGTATACATATGTATGTAATGCAGTAATTCCCAAATTTTATTCTAAATTTAATTGCATACTGTTGTCTTTCTTGTTGGTTAGGCTTCAGGGTACTAAAAAGAAAAAGTCATTACGAAGACATGTCATTTACATAAATTAACATTAATTCACAACAGACTTTTGGGGCTAGATGTACTACAATGAAGAACATCATGTCCAAGTGGTGCCACTTTCCAGAAACCCTTTTTCTAAGAAATATTTGTAGATTTTAAAGTCCTACTCCAGAAAGGTAGCCCTGGTTTCTCATAACTATGCCAGCACAGCATAAGCTTTGGTTGTTAGGAAGAATAGCTTTAAGAGTGGCTCTAAGTTAGATGGCTTCCCAAGGAATATCCTAAGATCAAAGTAGCTTCTCAACAGAAAATTGGCCACCGCCACTCAAGCTGTCATCTTTAAAGCCACATAGGGACTGTCACATTAGGCATTTAAATAACTATTTCCATGTGTTCGTACTATAGACCAAAACTTATTTTACCCCTAAACAGGAATACAACAGCAATTTATTAAATCTAAACCTTACTCTGCCAACCCAGAACCCTCTATTTGTTATTTCCTCTAAATGATCCTTTTGGAGGTCATGAACAATAATTGAAAAGCACGAACTATATTGCATATTATCCCCACAAAATCTCCCTGAAATTCTTAAACAAAAGCAGAGTTTTAAAGTTGAAAGTTTTAGTTAACCTTTCTTACTTTTTCTCTAGGAACTTGTCGAAATGGTAAAAGCAAAAAAGGCTGCTCAAGAACAAGTGATGAATGCTAGTCGAGCCAAGAAATGACTAAAATTGACAATCTTTGTTGTGTTTGTTTTTATAATAAAACTGCAAATACTGTATAAATTTTCATTCTTACACTTATAAAAACTATTGTTGTTTCAAATCCGTGTTTTTAGCGTACTGACAGTTCCTCTAATAGAAATAGGAGCTGTTCGTAATTACACTTTCCTTTCCTTACCTATTACCAAAAACTTCAGTCTCTGATTGAAAGTCTGAAAGATTTCCTTATTTGTAATTACCCTTTAAAAATCTGACAGAAATACCACCTCATATTTTCCTGGTAGGTTCCAAAAACATTTTGATTTCTTTTTGGATGAACAGCCTGAATTTCTCAGGTTCTACAAATAACACTTCGAAAATCATTTGATTAAAATCTTCTTATTCCCGAAGCCAATACATGCCACTGCAGATTTTGTTATAATCTGGTAGTTGTTCAATGGGACCTAAAGATTTAAAAGGAACAACAGTTAAAATATAATTAATACTGGTTTCTTCTCTAGAAAAAAGTGAGGAAGAAAGGCTTACCAACAGCAGCTACAGCAGGGTGTTTATTATAAATATATTTTGTGCATACATCTCGTATATTCTGAGCATCAACAGCCTAAAAGAGGAAAAATATCAGGTATGATGTAACATATTTGAATTTGCCTATAGTAAAAACAAGAAATAAGTTGAACTTTAGTTCTAGACATATAAGATTCTTAATCTGCTTATTAATGAGGCAATATACTAGATTTCAAAATAGTAATCAAAATTGTTTTAGGCAAATGAAATTCCTTAGACCTAAGAACTTACATCAATTCTCGCTTCAAGCTCAGGAATGGGAATTCTTCGATTATAACATAACATTTGCCGACCAATATCTTCACAGATTGGAGTCGAACCTATTTAAAGAATAAAAATTCTATTTAACCAAAACTCACCCCAAATAAAAATAAAACTCCAGCTTTCAGCCTTACCATCAAGCTGCAGCAGCATATTTGTCTTCAAAAGATTCTTCGCTCGGGCAACCTCACTTTCAGAGACACTTGTACACAGCCGTATCCTAAACAGCATGAATAAATAATAGATACCTTGAATCAGTTATATCATCCTAGAATGCTTTTCATCCTATTAGTGTCTCACAAAACATCTAATGCAAGAATATACCATCACTGGACATAAGCAGTATTTTACTATCTATTTTAATATCCTTAAAAAAAAAATCATCCCCAGGAGAGGGATCTGATACACTTCCTGGGGCTAGCTAGGAACTTTGCTACCCATAGGAAGCCTACTCCCCACTTCTAGTGATTCAGGTGAGCACAAATGTTATTTCCAGAAGGAATCTTGAGAACACTGCTAAAGGATACAAGGTCTCAGGCATGAAAACTTGAAGACCCCTTAGAAATGGACACCTTCATCGCTGCTGCCCTCTCTAGGAGAAAGGCAGACTGGGTAATGAAAAGATGGTTAAGACCGGTATGAGAAAACAGGATTTGGATTCCTAGACCATTGAAATAAAGGAATGACAAGCTTCTGGCCAGAGATGGAGGGCAGTTAGTGAAGAGGTCTGATAAAAACAAAAGTGCTCAAAGGCTTCAAAATCTAATCAAAGAATGCAGTAGAGATGTCTGGAAAGTGAATTAAAAACATGCCTCATGGGTAACATGGTAAATTGGCACAAGGAAGCAAATTTGAGACTTGCTGGAATGGACAACTTCGGAATGAATTACATAAAATGAGGGCCCAGTAGTGAATGTTAAGACAGGGAGGTACAGTGTGAAAAAACAATGAATTTAAAACTGGGAGATTTGGGTTCGAATCCTACCCATGACAAATACTTTACTTCACAAGGATGTGCTGAGGAATAAATGAGATAATTGAGAGCTTTGTAAACATTAAAGCACTCTATGTCACCTATTATATCCAAATGAAGAAATCTCAAAAGCATGATGGAAAGCATTTGGGAGAAGATGAAAGAAACAAGTGACAGATACGTTGGTACTAATGTGTACTGGATAGAATACTGAATTGGGAAGACCTGAGTTCAAATCTCCCTTCTTACACTAGCTAAGTAACCATACCACTTAATTTCTCAGTTTCCTTATCTGTCAAATGTAAATAATAAAGAGAGTGTAGTAGCTGAAATTACAGTGGGCTAGCTAGCAGCCAGGAAGTAGTTTATTCTAGTGAAAAGTCCACTGAACTAGGAAGTTAAAAGGACCTGCTTCTAGACTTGAATCTGTTTCAGCTTTCTCATTTATAAATTGAGGGGTTGGACTAGAACAGAAGGTCTTAATTTTTTTTGTGTCATGTATCCCTTTGCAGTCTGGTAAAGCCTATGGACCCCTTTTCAGAATGTTTTCAAATACATAAGACAGAAAATCAATGATATTGAAATAAAGTTATCAAAATGGTGTTAAAGTTCATAGTCCAGGTTAAGAACCTCTGACCTCAACAAAAAGAAGACACAGATAGGAGTTCAGGGAGAAAAAACAAGCCTGAGACAGGTCAATTAGCCTGTTAGTGCAATCCCTCCTTTGCTAGAGCTTCCATTCTCTCAAAAGCACAGTAGCTATTTTTCTCATTTGCTCTGATGAAAATTTCATACCAGAAAGGGTGAAGGAACTAACAAGAGGAATCACTCTTCTGGCTTTGATTCTCACAAATAAGGAGAAGCTGATTGCTAGAGCAGAAATAAGGGCATCTTGAGGAAAGTGACTGCTCCATTTTAGAATGTGTGATAAAGGAGAGTAAAGCTGGGCAGAGTTTGACACACACCCTTGTCTTTTAGAAACAAAATTTGAAAGGGTTCAAGGAAAAGATGGGAAAGATCCCACGATATACAATTCTACACAGGAATTTATAATTCTGGAGGGGTGGGGAAATTCACAAAAATTCCAAAGGCACAAAGAATTGATTCAGATGAAGAGAAACTGTCTCAAGAGGCTGATATCTTTGCATAGAGATCAACTTAGATTTTAAAATGGACAAAAGATGGAAGCAAGGGGTCCATAAAGGAGGATAAAGGCAAAGGCCTGGCACAGTCCTTAAAAATAGCAGGTGCACTAAGGCTTAGCATGAGGTAAGGTGAGTAAGGAATGCTAAGAACACAAAAAAGTTAGGAATTTTTTAGCTAATGGAAACAAAAGATGGATGAGATAGAATAATAAAGGCAAAGAAGGCAGAATAACGATTATATTTTGCTTGTTTTTGGAGAAAAAAAAATACTAAGTTGTTTCCCAAGATAAGCATTGATAATAAGAGTACTAGCTGCCATAAATTGAACTGACTAGACCCAAATAAACTACATCCTAGGACACTGAAAGAACTTGTAAAAGTCACTGCTGAGGCACTGTTAGTTTTCTCTGCAAGATATCAGAAAACCAAAAAAGTACCATAGGACTGGTGGAATTCAGATATTGTCCAAGTAGAAGAAAAAAAAAAAGAGGAGAGTGGAATAAGAAACAATGGGACAATGAGCTTGACTTCAATGGCTGGCTAAATTCTAGACTACATCATTAAGGGGAAAGTTAGTAAACATGTAGAAAAGGAAGAAATGATCACAAGGTGCCAGTATGACTTCTGAAAGAACAAGTCATGCCATACTAACCTTCTGACTGACAGGTCATACGGGTGATTGTACTGACTAGAGAATAGTAAATCAATAAGTATCATTCACTAGTTTTTCTTATAGATACATTTTGTTTTTATATCACTTTCATTTTTTAATATATTCCTTCTACTTTCCCTTCCCCCAAAAGTCAGACCTTATACTAAAGAATACATAAAAGATAAAGACAAAAAAAGGTGTTTAAGAAAACTAACCAAAATAAGTCTAAGAATTTAAGTTATGCTCCACAGCTACAGTTCCTCACTTCTTCAAAGATTACCTAGATTTTAACAAAGCCTCTCTCCCATTATCTTTGTGGACAAGAGGAAAAGATGGAAGCTAAACCATGGTGGAATGAGGTATATTTAGAACAAGCTGCAAACAAATAGTAGTGATTAACTGCTGTTTGTTGTCAATTATACAGGATATGTTTAGTGGACTATTTCATGGAACTGTCTTTGGCCCTGTGCTGTTCAATGTTTGCCATTTACTTGGATAAAGGCATAAATGGTATGCTTCTTTGCAGGTGACATGAAGTAAGGACAGGTGTTAACATGTTGGATGCACATCTTTAAGGTGTGGAACAGTACCTCAAAAATATGCTTCACAAGACAGTAAAAATTTTTGTGATCCGGAATGTATGAAGGATAGACACTTTAAAAGGGAGTGGAGAGGGAGAAGGCTTTTGATAGGTAATGTGCCACCTATGCCGTATATTTTCCCCATTCCAAAGATCACTAGCAAATCAAGCTTAGAAATAATATTTTTTAATATACTTAGATCACTGTTTCTCAATTCTCATTCTTTAGAAACTTCTAGGTCTCCTAAAAATAGGCCAATGCTGCTATCTTTAGAAACACTTTAAAAGGGTTTTTAGGATTAGATTATTCAATTTCCAATTAATTTTTAATCTATCTTTCCAGATAAGTAACAAATGGCATTATAGTATAGAGGTACATGGAAAAAAATCTGGAGGTGAAGGAAAAATGAAACAAAAACAGTTCACCTATCACTAATCAAATGCCTACCCCTCAGATCTAATTAGTCCAAACTTGGCAAGATAGGTAAGAAACTGCATAAATTGCTTTTGAAAACTGGTTCATTTGAAAGAAAAACTTAAGTGTTGCCTAGAGAAACAAAAGGCAATCCTTAAAGTCTGGCTTAGATCTTCCCACCAAATCTAGTTCTTTATTCAACAAATTGTTGAAATGTAATATTATTAGCAATACAGTAAATTAAAAACTTTAAACCTAACTGATAAGCCTTAACAAGATTTAAACTCATTTATCTGGTATTTTCTCACCATTCTCTTTGAACAAAGTGTATCATGTCTGCAACAGTAGCTGGCTCGCAAACCATATAGAGTCCCCACAGTCCTGTATCTGTGTAGGAAGTGTTGAAGGACTGGAAGCTATGACAGAGGTTTCCATGACAGGTGATCTGGGCAAGCTTGCTAGACAAATTCTGTAGGAATAACACTAGAATTAGTGAAAGGCCACAAAGAGCTTTGTTAGCATAAAAATAAAAATATTTTTCTCTGACCCTACCTATATCCTCTAAATCTAACATCTTTTCCTCCTTTACTGCCAAACTTCTAGAAAAAATAGTCTGTATTCTTTGCCTCCACTTCTTCACAAACGAGAGTAGTCACAAAACTCCTTGAAATTATCTGGTTTCCATTTACTGAAACTATTCTCTCAGAGGTCACCTGTGACTCCCTTTATCTTAAAATTCAATAATGCTGACGACTTATTCCCGAAATTCTCTTTCTTTTCCATGACACCACACTCTCCTGGTTCTCCTCCTACCTCTCCAATTGTTCTTTTGCTGGTTCCCCTTCCTTCTTTAGGATAGTAAATTTAATCAAATTAACCAATGGTTAATCTATTTTATTGGTTTTTTTTTCATAAAATCAGCTTCTAGTTTTATTTACTAATTCAATGGTTTTCTTACTTTCAATTTTATTAGTATCTCCTTTGATTTTCAGGATTTCCAATTTGGTGTTTAATTGGGGATTTTTAATTTGTTCTTTTTCTAGTTTTTTTTTAGTTGAATGCCCAATTCATTCATCTGCTCTTTCTCAATTTTACTGATGTAAGCAATCAGAGATATAAAATTTTCCCCTAAGTACCATTCTGACTGGAACTCATAATTTTTTGGTGTGTTGTCTTATTGTTGTCATTTTCTTTAATTAAATTATTGATTCTATGATTTATTCTTTGACCTACTTATTTTTGGGGATTAGATTATTATATTTCCAATTAATTTTTAATCTATCTCTCCATTGCCCATTACTGAATGTAATTTTTATTGCATTATGATCAAGGATGCATTTACTATTTCTGCTTTTCACATTTGGCCATGAGGTTTTTAATGTCCTAATACACGGTCAATTTTTGTGTAGGTGTCAAGTACTGCTGAGAAAAGGGTATATTCCTTTCTATTCCCATTCAATTTTCTTCAGAGATCTATCATATCTAACTTTCCTGAATTTTATTCACCCCCTAAGAGTCTTTCTTGTGTGTTTACTGTACTTTCCTGTTGGGTAAGATAGATTTCTATTCCCAAATGAGTATTTATGTTATTCCCTCTCTGAGCAAATTCCAATGACAGTAATGTTCAGGTGTGGCTGCCCACTACCCAATCTTTCCCTCCATTGTAAAAGCTCTTTTGTACTTCTTTCATATGTGTGATAATTTACCCCATTCTACCTCTTCCTTACCTCATCTCCCAACCCATCACTTTTTCTCACTCCTTATTTTTTTGCCTCTCAGAGTCAATTCATACTCATGTCTTCTATGTACATTCCTTCTAACTATTCTGGCAACGATAAAGTTCTTGGGATTTACAAGTATAATCTTCCCACATAGGAATGTAAATGGCTTAACCTTATTGCATCCCTTTTGATTTCTTTCCTATTTACCTTTTTAGGCTTTTCTTGAGTCTTCTATTTGAAATCAAATTTTCTATTCAGCTCTAGTCTTTTCCCTAGGAATGCCTAAAAGTCCTCTGCTTCATTAAATGTCCATTTCTCCACCTCCCCCCCCAAAAGGATTATACTCAATTTTGCTCAGTGGCAAAATTCTTGATTGTAATCCTAGCTCCTCTGCCCTCCAGACTATCATATCCCAAGACCTCTGATCCTTTAATGTAGAAGCTGCTAAATCTTATGTTATCCAGACTGTGGCTCTATATTTAGGTTGTTTCTTTCTGAATGTTTGCAATATTTTCTCCTTGAACTAAGAGCTCTCAAATATAACTATAATATTCTTGGGAGTTTTTATTTTGGTATCTCTTTTCAGGGGTGATTGATGGATTCTTTAGATTTCTATTTTACCCTCTGATTCTAGGATATCAGCAGTTTTCTTTGATAATTGCTTGTAATATGATTCTGTAATCTTTTTTTTTGATCATGGCTTTCAGAATAGTCCAATAATTCTGAAAATTATCTCTCCCCGATCTTACCTCTGACACATACAGCTATACAATGATGGGCAAGATATTTAACCTCTCAGAGTCTCTAGGCAATTCTCTTAAGACTATAAATTATATGCAAATTGCCAATATGTATTGTTTGAGGAAATTTCCATATCAGGAGTCCCTTAAACTAAAGAACCTTGAATTCCGGACAAAAACCACCTATGTCCTTCTACTTTTGTCAGGAATATGGAATCACTATCTTCAAAACTGTCATTCCTCAAATAAGTTTTAAATGTATATTCCATAGCAGAATTAAGTCATAATGTAAGCTCCTTGAAGCAAGAATTGTTTCCTTCTTGTCTTTATAGATCTTTAATCCCTAAAAGTGTTTTGTACAGAATAGGTGCTTAATGTTTGTCAAATTCCAACTGAAATTTACTATTTTGAACTATTAGTTATTACCTTTCCTTTGTAGAAAGTGCTTTCCATTGAGCCGAAAATACCAGTTCCTGACTCTTAAATCACAGCTGGCTTAGAAGTATAGAAATAGCAAACAAATTTATACACCCCACAGGTTTAACTTTTTAAAATGCCAAAATTCATAATACCTATTCTACCATACAAAGAAATAAATAAAGGATTGACCCTTAGAAGAACAGTCTTTTAAATCAATCTTATTTAAAATGGAAAATTACCTTTAGGATCACTTACCATTCCTCCTCCAAAAGAGCGATCCCAGTTCCCAATCAGAGTATTTGCAACCATAAGAGAGATTGTGTCTGGGTGAGACCAACCAACTGCTTCAATAGCAAGTGCAATGTGTGCCAAAGGCATCTTGTCATCCCTCACACGAATCTAGTTAAGATAAAGATAAGAAAAAACAACTCTAGCTAAGAGCATGTAAAATACAAGTCCAAATATGGAAAAAGCTTTATAATAAGCTTTTAATACTTCAAAAGTTCCATGATTTCAGCAATTGTGCATCTTCCCAGGCCAGGTAGGACTAGCTAGGGCAGGAGTTCCAATCTCTGTCTGGGGTCCAGGACTCGTGCTTTTCACTGGGGAACAGTTAAAGCTGAAAGGGAGATTAGAGATGGCAGGTTCCCACTTTCCCTTTTTAAATTTGGGGTTCTTCTGACATTGCAGCCCTTGCCCCTCGCTTTTCCACTTTGCTCCCTTACATTTTATGGATTATTTTATGGTTACTATGTTAGGAAAAGTGCTTATTTTAAGAATTAATGTTTTGTTATAAGGAATCATATGCAGAAAAGTGGATTTTCAGCAGTCTCTAGCAAAAGGGCATAGTTTCTGTGGTCACAGGAACCTAACACCTCCATTTCCTACAGGTTCAGTGTTTCAATAGTCACATTTTTACCTTTGTGTCGATTTCTAGGAGTGTTACCTCCATGAAAGTTGAGGATTGTGTGTATACACATACATACATATGTATATGTATGTTTACACACCCACCCACATGTATTCAAGTATCACCTTACACTAACCTTTGTTCACTTTTAGCTATCAAATGATAGAAAAGCTTGGAAAAGTATGCCAATCTCCATGTAACCTGACCAAAGATGCTTAAAGCTGACAGAAAAATGATTCACCTTTCGCCAAGGTCTCCAACTAAACCTGGTTCCCACCATTGTCATCAAGAGGAGACTGGAAGGATATCTTTTACCTGTTTGCTACTGCTATGAGTGCAAACCAAAGACAAAGCTCTGGGGTAAAGAGAGCTCAGTTGTGAGCAGACCTAATGTATAAATGAATTGCAATATAGGAGAAGACTTTAAAAATTTCATATAGTCAACTAATAATCTAGAAAACATAAAACGGTTCTGATCAAAGATCAAAGAAGGTTTTGTTATAAATGGTTTCACACTGATACTACAACTAAAAGCAAAAAGCAGCTAAGTATTATTGACTGCCCTGAAGCTCTCCACTGCATTCTAGCTATCTCCACCTATAAAAGACTGTTCTCCTGTGTTTCCAGATATCACTACCATGGCTGGTCTGCAATGTCACCCTGGCACATCCCTCTTCTATGCTGGCCCCCATTTCCCACTGGTGAGTTCCTCCCAGGACCTCCATTTTTGGGAGTGGCCCAAGCCAGCCAACTTTCATTCCTCAACTTGTGCTGTGCTTCTGACTTTTCAGACTTTGACACCATACCACCAGGCACCGAGACTGGGTACCTCCACACTGCTCCTCCCTACTCCCCACCCTTATTTCCAGCTCCCTCTTATGTGTTGTTTTCTTCCATTAAACTAAGCTCCTTGAGGGCAGGACCCATCTTTTTGCTTATATTTGTGTTCTCAGCACTTAGCATAGTGCCTGGCACATAGTAAGCATTTAATAAATGCTTCTTGCTGATTTGAGACTTAAGTCTCCATCCATTATTCCTATTAATGAATGCTTATATAGCTCTAACTAGCTATATTATGAACATAAATCAATTGATAGTATAAGGAAAGCAATGCAAAATTCTGGTTTAAGTGGCTTGTGAATTTACCTCACTCCCTGTAAATCTGCAGGCAGGCAAAGCTGGTATTTCTCCTTCATGTGCCGATAAAGAATTACCAAAATGAAACTTTGCTAAGTCAAGCAGTTCATCATGAGACACTCCTAAAACAAAAAGAAAATATCTTTATATGTATACAGTTTAAGTCACACAACTAAATCCTAAATTTTTTGCTTTACCGTAAAGTCCGTATAGAACAAATTTCAAAGGCATTTAAACTTAAGTAGAAATTATATTTAATTTTAAAAATTCAATTTACATACAACCATACAGAAATATCTACTAGGTAATGCAACTCTGCCTACAATTGTTTTTAAAACTATAACCTGAGATATTACAAGAACAGTTAGTCTACATATTAAATCACAGAGAAATGAAGAGTAGATGTAGTATAAGGTACTCAGGGAGAGCCTAAAAAGTTGCTCGCATTTATATAGTTCTCAACAGATAAAGACATATTTATACCAAAATTAGCACTCTTAACTAGATGTGCTAGCCCCGCCCCCCCCATCCCACTACTTATCTGCCCCACTCTGAAGACACAATCTAGTAACTTAAGTTACAGTTATACTAAGATCCTGGTTAAAAACAGAAAAGATCATCACCAGAAGGTTGGCTATTAGGTACTAAGTTTTTTGACCACAGTAACTCACAAAACCGTCTACCCACACTGACATAAAACATGGGCCTTAATCTTTATCCTGAACTTTAATCCCATATCACTAACTGACTGACAGACATTGCCACTTGGTTGTCCTGTGGGCACCTCAAACTCAGTATTACCAAGGATCATCTCTCCCTCTAAATAAATACCTCTGTAATACTATCTCATCCCTATCAAGGGATGAGATCACCAATTACCCAGGTATGTAGCTTGTCATCTATGACTATTTCTTTTCCCTCACCCATTATCAGATAAGCAGTAGGCAATTCTTGCAGATTCTACCTCTAAAAACTCTATTATTCATCCCCTTTTCTCCACTCACATGTAGCCACCCCCTAGTTCAGGCTTTCATCTCCACTCATTTGGAACATTTTAATAACCTCCCTAACTGATCTCCTATTTCTAGTCTATCCCCTTTCCAATACATCCATTACACAAAAAATTGAGTGATTTCACTGGGAAGGATTCAATAGCCTACTATGCGCCAGGATACAAAGGATACAAACACAAAAACAAAATAACCCCTGCTAGTCAGTAAACATTTTATTATGTGCCAAGATCTGCACTAAGCTCAGGGGATACAAATATGGAAAAGACAGTCTCTGTCCTTGAGGAGTTTACAATCTAATGGGGGAAGACAACATACAAAACAAATCTGAAAAGGAGGATGGAAAGGGAGGATACCCAGACGAGTGCTAAAGTCACCTTTCTAAGGTAGTTCTGACCATATCATTCCCTTGCTCAAAACTTTCCACTTACTTTAAAATGTAGATTCTTCAATCCAGCATTAAAGCTTTCCATAATCTAACTTGAACCATTCCAGCTCCCCCACCCCTTTTTTAATCTTTTTGAACTCTGTCTTTCAACAAAACTGGACTACCAGCTGTTCCCTGAAGTTGGCATCTCATTTTTCTGCCTCTGTCCCCAATACCAGAAATGCATACCTGCTTGTCATAATTCTTATCTTCCTTCAAGGTTCAGTTTAGGTACTAGCTCTTCAGCAAAGATGTCCCTGATACTTCCAGTTCTTTCCCTCTTCAAATTACCTTGTATTTATTTTTTTTACTTATGTACATCTTGTACCCTCCAGTATTAGTTAAGGCCAGAACCTCCACTGAAGGAAGGCCCTCAGATCAGCCATCTCTTCATTTCGCACCAAACTGCATTCCTTTAGACTTCTCTATCATGTCCTCTCACTGGATACCTTCCCTTCCCATCCCCTTTTCCACTTTCCTTTTGTGTGCTGTCTTCCCCCACCAGATTGTAAACTCCTTGAGGGCAGGGACTGCCTGTCTTTTCATATTTATATCCCCAGAGCTTACTTAGCACAGTGCCTGGCACACAGAAGACACTTAAGAAATGTTTACTAACTGGCAGGGGATATTTTGTTTTTGTCTTTGTATTTTTTGTAGCCTGACACAATGCCTTGCATGTAAGTAGGCTACAGAACTGAACTGAGTCTCCTTCCCAATGAAATCACCAATCTTTTGAAGTATATGCAAGGTTACATAATAAGCATCAGGAACATAAAGATGAACTGAGACGTACTTCTAACTACCAAGGAAATTTCAATGTAGAACAAACATGGAAAACTGGAAAAACTGTGCAAAAGGAGAAACAAATCATCTTTATAGTTAACTCAAAATAGGTAGAGGGAAACAATGTAACGGGCGGGGCGGGGGGGGGGGTCTTTGCTCTACAGTGGTTCTATGTTTTCTTAACTTCAGGAAGCTTTATTGTCATGTCTGAGTATTTAGTTGCCTGCTGTTTCCAATGGAAACAAGTACTTTCCACCCACCTACCCCCAGGATACAAGGACCAGCTCCACATTTTGCTGAGAGCAGGCTTAGTAAAAACACAGTCTTCATTCAAAAGAAGTCAAAAGTTGATGCTCAAAAAACATTTGTTAGAGAAATAAACTTAAAAGTCTCCAGAGATTAAACTACCTTCCAGGCAAAAATGTATCTCATATTTCTCTGGTTCTTAACTTTGCTACCTGGAAAGTTATATGGGACTCCATGCCTTCTTGGGGAGGGAGGGGGGGAGGGGGGGAAGAAAATCTGGAACCCAAAATTATCTAGAACTGTTTGTTGCAATCTAAAAATAAAAATTAAAAAAAAAAACAAAAAACAAAACTTTACTACCTGGAAACAGTTAATAATTTGTTCAATAACTGTTCTATAACTCTTAACTGCAGCTTAAGATGCAAAAAAGCTTTTATCTTTCAAAATGAATGAAATATGTACTCCATTTCCCCTTCCTTCTACCCTAGGCTTTTATGGACTTAGTAAGTTAGCTATTAAATGAGGAGCTAAATTGGGGCACCTCTCAACCAGTTTAAACTAATGTAAGAATCCGTGGAAAAGAGCCCTAATGAAATGGACATAAAAACATAACAAATACTTTACATTTTTGATCACCTACCTCCAGCAGCAGCAAGCACAATCCTTGGACCCTTATAATGTGTTGTGATGTATTCCACTAAGTCTTTACGGTTTATAGATCTGAAAGCAGAAAAAGAAAGGTAGTTAAAATGGAAAAGAAAGAAAAGTAGAATACCCTTGACTTCTAATGTGCCCTTGAAGGTTTCCCATAACATGCCATATATGTAGAAAGTAGCATCTCAACTGTCAGACTTCATACTAAAGAAAAAGGAAGAGGCATCTGTATCTCTCATCTATACCCATGAGTAGCCTTGACTCAACATGAAATCCTGCCTAATAACTGATTCTTCCAAATTTTAAGGGTTTGTAAACTTAAGTGCCAATTCAACAAACATTTATTAGGGAGTCACGTGAGATTAAGTGCAGCAAACTAATATGTAGTTATGTTTTCATGGTTAAAAGATGATTAAGCCACGAAATCTAGAATATCTAAAATTCACAATCTCAAGCATGGAAGGAACAAGGCTCTTATGGCAGCCCATGGCAGATGATTTACCAAATTATTTTTATCATCACAAAATCCTGAGCATTATAGCATATACTCACTTTATGTTTTCTGTTGGCCCTAAAATTGTTCGTCCAAGGGCAGTATTTTGATAGGCTGTAGCATGAAGATAATCAAAAACAACTTCTTGTAAATTGGTTTCAACTTCCTGCATCTCTCGGAGGATAACTCCACGTTCACGTTCAATCTCAGCTTCTCCCAATGTACTATTTTGTATTATATCAGCAAGAATTTCTACAGCTATTTAAAAAAACAAGGAAAAATTCAAGAATTACAATTTTTACATTAATAGAGCATGGTCTAGTTTTTTGAGATGCCCTAAGCATCAGGAAGACCTGGATTCAAATTTTGTCTCTAAAATATACTAGCTATGTGATGCTGGGCAAGTTACTTAACCTCTCAGTCCCCCAGGCTATCTGTAAGTTGGATGCCAGAATGAGATTCCTCAATAGTTTTCTATATTAATGAAGTAAGTCTGGGAGAAAAAAAATGGTTGTCATCAAAGCTACCTGGTGCTGGGAAAAAAAGAGAAACAGATAAGTAAAAATACAACAGATCTCCAAGGTACCTAATAAAATGTAAACAAGATTATTGTTTATAGAAATAAAAAATGAGGAAAGCATTCATTATTCAACAAGTGTTTCTATTTTTTGTCTGGCCTTAACAGCTTCACCGGAGTAAAGAAATGTCAGCCAAGAACTGCCTCTATCAATACAGATCAACAATTAACAGGTTTTGCAATTTAATCTTACAACTATCCAAGAATAGGCTGAGGAAATATTGGCTAGGCTGAAATTCATATGAAAAGACTATGATTTTTTTTTAAATTTTAGTTAATTGCACTCTCAGTATAAGTCAATAATGAGAAAGAGGAGTCAAAAAAGCTAATTTGGTCTCAAGTGACCAAATATAATATCCATAATTAGGGAAGTAGAAGTCTTACTCTGCCTTGGTCAGAATGCATATGGAATGTTGTTAGTTCTGGGTATCACATTTTAGAAGGGACCTCTGGCAAAAAGACATCAAAATGTGAAAGACTACTATGGTGATGAGATTCAAAACTGCATGATATGAAAATAATTTGAAAAAGCTGAATATATTTACACTGACAATCAGACAAGGAATGTGTGACATAAGGGTGCTGAAAAATGCTAAGAGTTGTCTTAAAGAACAGGGATAAGTCTTATTCTCCTGAAATGGAAGAACTAGAACCAATGGTAGAAATTGGAAGAAGGTAGATTTCAGAGCTGTCATCTGTCTTGTATGACAGTGAGTACTTCATAACTGGACATATTCATGCAGATGACTATCAGGAATGTTGTAAAGCATTCATCCATGCAAAAGGGAGTTGGATTAGAAGACTACTAAGATCTTTTCCAACTCTACAATTCTATTCTTCTAAAGCTCTCATGAGAAAATGGAAATGGATAGTAATATGAACCTCAAAAGAAATATAATACCCTTCAAGAAATATTTTCAGAATTTTGTAAAATAAATACCTCTTGGCAAATCTTTTGAGAAAGCCTTGGCATAATATACAGTTTGCTCTCTGGATGTGTAGGCATTGAGGTGAGCACCCATGTTCTCAATCTCAAGCTCCAGATCTAACTGAGATCTTTTTCTGGTGCCCTAAAACAAAATGAGGAGAGGAGTGGGTGAAGTGGAGAGTTGGTTAAGTCCACTATATGATCCTAAATACATCAATTTTTAAAAATTAAATTTTATTTTCTGCTTCAATTCAGTCTCTCCCTCTTTCTACTGCCCTAACCACTGAGAAGGCAAAACCAACACAATTACGAATATGTATAGCTATGCAAAATAAATTCCTGCATTAGCCAAATCCAAGATAAAAAAATATGCTTCTATGTAATCTGCACTCTGAGTTTTACCCTAAGTCCTAAGTCCTTTGGAACTGTGGTTGGTCATCCTGTTGATCAGTGCTACTAAGTCTTTCGAAGTGATTTATCCTTACGATATTGCTGTTACTGTGTCAATTGTTCTCCTGGTTCTGCTTACTTCATTTTCCATCAGTTCATACATGTCTTTTCAGGTTTTTCTGAAACCATTTCCTTCATCATTTCTTACAGCATAATAGTATTCCACCACAGTCATATGCCATAACTTGTTCAGCCACTCCCCAATTGGTGGGTACCCCTCAGTTTCCAAGTCTTTGCCACCACAAAAAGAATCGCTACAAATATTTCTGTACATATAGATCCTTTTCCTCTTTCTTTTATCTCTTCTAGGCAAAGACCAAATAGCAGTATGCACAGTTTAATAGCTTTCTGGAAAAAATTCCAAATTGCTTTCCAGAATGGTTGGACCAGTTCAGTTTCACCAACAGTGCATTATCATATCTGTTTTCCCACAGTCCCTCCAGCATTTGTCATTTCTCTTTTTTGTCAACTTAGCCACTGGATGGTGGTGAGGTAGTATCTCAAAGAATAACAATTATTTTTAGGTGCCTATTGTGTTCAGAGCACTACACCTAGGATCTGCATAAGGTATGGAGTTTATATGAGAAAGGTTTCCTGCCTTTATGGAGCTTAAAGTAAGGCGAGATGACAGACAACTACTACAAATAAATCCGACATAGTGAGTACATAAGAGTTGCTCTAAACATCACATATGAGGACTAGAAAGTATATGAGCAGAGGTTAATTTCAAGTAAACTGCCTTGATTGCTTAAGGAAAAAGCACCTTGGGCCTTAGAGCAACTAGGTGGTACAACAGATAAGAGGGCTAGGCTTGGAGTCAGGAAGACCTGACCTTGAATCCCATCTCAGATACTCACCAGCTATGTGATCCTTGGCAAGTCATTCAACCTGTTTGCCTCAGCTTCTTCAACGAATATGGTGACCATAACATCACCTACCTCCCAAGGTTATTGTGAGAATTAATGAGATAATATTTGCAAAGCGCTTAGCAATAGTGCTAATAGAAAACAGTGCTACATAGCAAATGCTTAATAAATCCATTCTTTCTTTTTTTTCTTTCTTTTCTTCCCAAGAGGTACCCCATTCAGATTATCCTTAGATCATCAAAAAAAATCTTTTTTTAAAAACTTTAAATTCAAGTATCAACAATCTCTTGAGGGTATTAGTACAGTAGAAATGGATAATGTGCTCCACCACAAATAAATAAGCAGTATTGCAATTTAATGAATGACTTAGTATTTACCATCTCCTAAAGAAAATATATTAAACAAATGTGACAACTTGCCTTAAAAGCCATATGTTCCAAAAAATGAGCTGTTCCATTATTCTTCTCATTTTCATATCGACTTCCAGCATCAATCCAAAGTCCAACCTTATTAAAATACCAAAAAGTAACAAAATACCAACCATTTTGATTTGTGACCTCCTCCCTCTTCTTGAAATATCTCATCCAATATTAACATGAAGCCATGTATTCACTGTAGTGAATTAACAGTTCATTTATAGTAATGAACAGGATTCAAGATACAGGGTCATCATGTTACCAGATACTACAAAATTTATACTTGCGACCATGACAAAAATGGCAATACATCATAAGAGCCAAAGGAAATACTAGAAGGGTAACCTCTTACACTCTGAGCACAGGGCTACCATTGGAAACCAAAGACATAGCTGCTAGGAATCTATCAAGGAAAGGACCTAAGTCCTGAAAAGCAGATTTACAGTCAATAGTTGTCCTCTTCAAATGAATGCCCACCCAAATAAGGTTGCCTTATGTTACCTACTGTGCATGTTGAGAGGCCAGAGTCTTCTGAGGCTACCCTGAGTCCATTTTCTAAAGTTGTTACTCTTGTCTCAGGAACATTTAAAACTACTTGTGCAGCTGCTTGTATGCTTCTTAATCTGTTCACTCCAAAATTTATGGGCTGGAAAAAAATTACAACAAATATTATACTCTAATGTTAAAGAGTCTTTTTCTATAGCCAACTTTCAGCACAAAAATATGAGTTATCTGTATGCCTCGGAAATTTTACATCCCTTAGGATTTCCCCTTCTCTGAACAGTGTAGTGGAAAGAATTTCAGCCGTAAAGAAACTTTAACATAAATCCCAGTTCTGACACTAGCTGTGTAACTATATACAAGTTATTTGAGGAAACTGAGCTCAGTTTCCTCACCTACAAATGGGGATAACATTAGCACCAACTACATCAAAAAGTTGCCAAAGAAAAAATGTCTGTAAACCTTAAAGCACTAAGTAAATGTGAGTTAATAGTATAGAAGCTATTCCAAATGGTGGATCTTTGTTAAGGAACAGTCCATAAAGCCTCTTTGAAAATGGTTGATAGGGCTCTCTTGATCAATGCATCAGAATCAAGTAGGCTCCATCTTTGATAATCCATGTGAAATTCTTGTCTGCCTTCCAACACTTCCACTCTCATCTCGCTAGTCCCCCACTAGCAAAACAACAATAAGTACAGACTAGTAAATTAGAGTTTGCTATCTGAATCTCAACTTTTCCAAGTTTTCATTTAGTATAATGTAATGAGAAGAGCCTAGACTTGGAATCAGAAGACAAAAGACTGAATCCTTCCATCAATCAATAAACATTTATTAAACATGTACCAAACAGATGCCAGTGCTACGGCAATATGCTAACAGCTGCAGTTACAAAAAGAGGCAAAAGACTGTCCCTTCTCTCAAGGGATTCACAATCTAAAGAGGGAGAAAACAAACAAATATGTGTATCAAACTATATACAGGATAAATCAGAAATAGATCTAAGTAAGAGAAGGCACTAGAAATAAGGTTGGGAAAAGCTTCCTGTAGTAGATGGGGCTTTAGATGGGACTTGAAGGAAGCCAGGGAAGGCAAGAAGATGAGGGCCAACCAGAGAAAATGCCCAGTCAAGAGAAGGAGTGGCTTGTTTAAGGAACAGCAAAGAGGCCAATGTCACTGGATTAAAGAGTACATAGTGGGGAATAGGTATAAAAAGACTGGAAAACCAGGCGGGGGCTAGGTTTTGAAGGGCTTTGAATATTAAACTGAGTATTTTGTATATGATCATGGAGGCCATAAGGAGTGGCTGGAGTTTTCTGAGTAAGAAGGTGGCATGAATTTATGCTTTAGGAAAATCATTTTGGTGGATGACTGAATCCAAATTTCACAGAACAAATCCCCTTAATAAAAGGATTTGTTTTACAAAACTTGGACTCAGGCAAAAGGCCGCACCCAAAACCACATGTGGCCTCAAGGTCACAGGTTCCCCACCCTGGACTAGGAAGACAATGATACCCTCTACAATAATAAGGAAGGTAGGAGGGGGGAAGGGTTTAGGAGAAAAGGTAATGAATTCAGTTTTGGAAATGTTGAGTTTAAAATGTCTACTGATATCCAGTTGGAGATGTCTAAAAGGCAGTTGGAAATGACGGACAGGAGGTTAACAATAAGGGTGGAGCAGACTGAATCTCCTGACTCTTGTCAGTTAATTTTTTTTTAATTACCTTCGGTAAATCTCAATCACACTTGAGTATTTGTAGTACCTGCCTCATAATGTTGTTGTAAAGATCAAACAAGATTATAGATTCAAAGTACTTTGTACTCATAAAGTCCTATATAATACCAGACATTAAAATTATGATCTAAAGTTATTATACAACTACAGATAAAAAAACAAGAGACACAGAACCAGATGTCTGGAGCTCAGCCATAAAGGAGACAAAAGTAGGCATAATTGGATTTCAGCTTTTAGACTGTTAGGATTTCGAAGGAATGTGCTAATTGCCAATTAAAGGCAGCAGAGCAAAAATCTTCCAGGGAGAGAGATCATAGTTAATAAATTAAATTTCACTCAGTTAACTCCCTTCTTCCTCCTGCCCCCTACTCTTGACATTTCTTGCTACAGGAAAGAGGTCTGGGAAACACGGAGTTAGCCAGAAGGATTAAGTGGTAAAGTTACTTATAGGAACTGGAAGCAGTGCTTCAAGCAAGTATAGGGAATAAAGAAAACTATGAAGTAATCTGTCAAGAGCATGCTATATTTATGTTTCTACAGGTACCAAGTAATACCTATGTACAACAAGTACGTCTCCGTCAGTAAAAATTGCAATCTCTTTTCTCCAGTTCAGATAAAATGAAATGTAGGATCGTAGATTTAGAGCTGGAAGGGACTTTGGAGGTCATCTAATCTAGGCACCGAGTTTTAAAGGTGAGGAAACAGGCATTCCAAGCAAGAACAGAAGGGGTATTAGAAGGCAAAACTAAAGAAAAAAAAAATTTAACAAGATAGAGGGGGATTCCAGACTGGAAGGTAGAAGAAGATCCTGACAAAAAATAGGAAATAAGGACCTGAAAACACTTAGAACAAAGGTAGGGAGCTTTGGAATCCAGGCCATCTCAAGAGGAAGTAGTTTCTTCTGATCCAAGGAATGATGACCTGAACACACAGGCACCACCAATTGAGAGGCTGCCCACAAACAGTCAAAGGAGGTACAGATAAGTAATGGTGGTTGGTGACCCCCAAGTGAGGGATACCAAAATGGTCATGAGTCAGACTAATACGAAAAACAGAAGCCTGCAGTCTTTCCTGTTTCTGTACTGAGTGGAGGGTTTTTTTTTAAGTAAATAGTATTTTATCTTTTCCAATTACATGTAAAGATAGTTTTCAACATTTATTTTTTATAAGATTTTGAGTTCCAAATTTTGCTCTCTCCCTCCTACTCCCCCTCCTCAAGATGGCAAGCAATCTGATATAGGTTATACATGTGCAATCATGTTAAACATATTTCCTCATTAGTCATATTGTGAAAGAAGAAACAGAACAAAAGGGAAAAGCCAGAAACCCCTCCCTCCCAAAAAAGTGTAAATAGTATGCTTCAATCTGCATTCAGACTTCATAGTTCTTTCTCTGTATATGGATAGCATTTTCCATTATGAGTTTTTTGGAATTGTCTTGGACCACTGGGTTGCTGAGAAGAGCTAAGTCAAACATTGCTGTTACTGTGTACAATGGTCTCCTGGTTCTGCTCACTTCACTCAGCATCAGTTCATGTAAATTTTCTCCAGGTTTTTCTGAAATCTGCCAGCTCATCATTTCTTATAGCACAACATTACTCTATTACATTCATATATTACAACTTACTCAGCCATTCTCCAATTGATGGGCATTCCCTCAATTTTCAACTCTTTGCCATCACAAAAAGAACTGCTATAAATATTTTTGTACATGTAGGTCCTTTTCCTTTTTTAATGATTTCTTTTGGATACAGACCTGGTAGTGATACTGCTGGATCAAAGGGTATGCATAGTTTGATTGCCTTTTGGACATAGTTCCAAATTCCTCTCCAGAATGGTTGGATCAGTTCATAACTCTACCAACAATGCACTAGTGTCCCAATTTTCCCACATCTTCTCCATAGGTGATTCTTGTTAATACAAATGAGCCACCAGGAGAACCTAAGGAGCATTTCTAAAGACTATGAAATCCTAGGCAAAAATCTAATGACCTCAGGGACACAAATGATGTTTTAGTCAGTACTGTAGTCAATGAAGGAGTGAATTCAGAAAGTCAGAAGTTAAGAAGATAGTGTCTGAGAATGTGTTTTAAGTATCTTGACCATGGCTTAAAATCTAAGTGTCATCCACTGAAATAAAATATTGATGGGCTCTTCAGTAGAGAGAAAGTTTACTTTATAAGGGCTAGTAAACATATATTTGCCTGAAATCTTGTAAATCAACAATAAAGAGGGCTTTACAGTGAAAAGAGAAAAAAATTCCCAGATAATCTAAGACCAGCACCACAGAAAATAATATAACATAGGGGTACCTGAGTTCAAATGCAGCCTCAGACACTTGACACATGTACTAGCTGTGTGACCTTGGGCAAGTCACTTAACACCAACTGCCCTGCCAAAAAAGCAAAAAAAAAAAAAAAAAAGAACAACCAGGAGAAAAACAAGTAATTCCTAAGCGACAGTATCCAACAAAAGAACAAGCAATAGAGTTCAAGGTCTTAAAGATCTATTAACAAACGGACAAGGTAGGGATGAAACAGAGAACTTATGATCCTAAAGAAACAACTCTAAAGAAAAGAGGCAAATTTGACCTCACTGGTATCACTGAGATTTGACAGAATGGCCTCATGATTTATGAAACGGTCTTATTTAAAAGGAACAGATCAAAGGAGTGGTGGCATAGTACTGTAAATTAAGGAAAACTTATTTGACGAAAGGCAGGGACCAAAGGGAGGAAATATGGTAAACATTTATGTGAAGATTGTTAGAAAAAAAAAATACTATACTGAAAAAATTGCAGACCACCTGACAGGAGGAATTACATAAGTTTGAGAAACAGACCAAAATCAAGTATGATCGTCTAGTGATGCAGGATATCACCAGTCTATGCATCTGCAGGACTTCTCTCCAACCAAAGTGGAGCAGCCAAGAAATCTGTGACCCAATGATAACTTCATCTTTTAAAAGGGTAGAGAAAGCCTCAAGTGGAACTGCTATTCTAAACCTCTTTCTGACCAGCAAAGAACTGCTTATTGAAGTAGAAATGACAGCAAATGACCAATTAAACATACAATTTGTGAGTTTAAAAAAGGGGAAAGCAGAGCAATTAGGCTGACCTACCTATATTTGAGGAGATTGGATTTCAAAGGGTTTAAAGAAAGAATGGGTGGGATCCACATTAATGACTAAAAAGGAAACTCACCAATCAATTCAGATTTTCAAAAGACACTACAAAAAGTAGAAGGGCAAGTAACTTAAGATGAATATAAAGTAGTACAGTTCTACAAGAATGACAGAAGTATTAAAGCCCAGAATGAGAGGCTATGAATGCTAAGGATTACTTAGGAAAAAGAAGGTTTTAACTTTTGTATATTGGGGTCAAAAGGAGGACCAAAGAAAGGATAGGACAATAAGTAAGATGTGATGGCAATGAGAATCCTCATTACTTCTATTTTCTCTTGCAAGAA
>CM053623.1:123293509-123337787 GCA_028646595.1 Phalanger gymnotis
CTTCCCTCTGCCACTTTGTGGGTTCTGCAGCTCTAGAATTGGTTCAGAGCCATTTTTTTTATAGGTTTTTGGAGGGATTTGGTGGGGAGCTCACGCCAGTTACTGCTTTCCAGTCACCATCTTGGCTCCGCCCCCCCATTTTATTAATTTTGACTATGTAACAGGATAGCTATTTGAGTTATCCTGGAGAAATGATTTAAGAAAACATTTTAATTCAAAGTATTTTTTATGTGTTGATCTTAAGATCAGAAGAGACCTGGGTTCAAATCCTACCTTTGACATTTAGTTCTGCAGACATGGCCAATTCACTTAATCTCTCTAAGCTTTGGGTTCAAACACCATTAATTCTTGCCTGTCTTCATCTTTTCTTTTGCACTTAAAAACTTCTTTTCTTTTCTTTCCTCTCCTTTTCTTTCCTTTCCTTTTCTTTTCTTTCCCTTTCTTTTCTTTCCTTCTTCCTTTCTTTCTTCTTCCTTCCTTCCTTCCTTCCTTCCTTCCTTCCTTCCTTCCTTCCTTCCTTCCTTCCTTCCTTTCTGTCTTTCTGTCTTTCTGTCTTTCTGTCTTTCTTTTTCTTTCTTTCTGCATACCCCTTAACTCAGCAATACCACTACTACGTCTGTATCTCAAAGAGATCATAGAAAAAGGAAAAGGACCTATATGTACAAAAATATTAAGAGCAGCTCTTCTTGTGGTGGCAAAAAATTGGAAACTGAGGGGATGCCCATCAACTGGGGAATGGCTAAACAAGTTGTGTTATATGAATGTAATGGAATACTGCTGTGCTATAAGAGATGATGAGCAGGATGGTTCCAGAAAAACCTGGCAAGACTTATATGAACTCACAAAAATTGAAATGAACAGAACCAGGAGAACATTGTACACAGTAATAGCAATACGGTGAGGATGACAAACTGAAAAATTTAGTTATTCTCAGCAACACAATGATCTAAGATAATTCCAAAGGACTTATGATGAAAAATGCTGTCCATCTCCAGAGAGAGAACTGATGGAGCCTGAATGCAGATTGAAGGATATTAAAAAAAAATTTCATTTTTCTTGGGTTCTTTTGGGGGGGGTGTCTGTATTTTCTTTCACAACATGACTAATGTGGAAATGTTTTATATGACAACACGTGTACAATCTATATCAAATTGCTCACCTCAATGGGATGGAAGGAGAAAATTTAGAATTTAAAACATTTTAAAATGACTTTTTAAAATCGCTTTTACATGTAATTGGAAAAAATAAAGTATTTTAATTAATAAAAGAAAAATCCTTTTTTTATCATGAAATTAATGGTTAATAAATATTTCAAGACACAAAATAGTGGAGATTGTATAAGAAACTCTAAAATATTAAAGTTTACAAAAATATATTAAATTTAACAAGGTTTAACAAAATTGCTATACTTATGTCCCTTCTGCATCTTTTTTTTCTGTGAATAAAGAGAAACATTTTATTGATGCTCTTTTACTTTAAACTATCTCCTCCTCCACCAGTAAAAGCCTTCCTATGTAACAAATATGTATAGCCAAGCCAAACAAATCAATACATTATCCATGTCTAAGAATTCAAGTCTGATTCTCATCACCTCTGTTAAGAAGTGGGAAGTATGTTTCACCTTCAGTCTTTTCAAGCCATTATTGGTCAAGTTTAGTCAAAGTTGTAAAGTCTTTTAAAGTTCTTTCCCCTCGCATTATGATTTTGCTTATCACATAAATTTTTCTACTTCTATTTACTTCACTCTCTATCAGTTCACAAGTCTTTTGATATTATTCTAAATCTGGCAAAACCTTTGTTTCTTATGGAGCAATAAAGTCCCACTACCTTCATAAACCACAGTCTGGCCATTTCCTAAGCCATGGACACCCATTTCTTTTTTGGTTCTTTGCTAAAGAGTGTTGGATAACCATTCTTTTAAATATGGGTCCTTTCCTTTTGTTCTTGCCTTCCTTTGCATATATGGCTGCCTAACAGTGGCATCTCCAGGTAAAGGCGTATTGTATAATTTAGTAATTCAAAGGATATAGTTCCAAATTGCCTTCCATAATGGTTAAACTAATTCACAACTCCACCAACAATATTTAAGTGTACTTGTCCCCATTGCTATTTTCCTCTTTGGTCCTTTTTGCCAAGCTGATGAGTGTGAAGCGGAAACTCAGAGTTTTTAAAATTTTCATTTCTCTTACTTTTAGTGACTTAGACTATTTTTTTCATGTGGTTGTTGATAACTTGCTTTTCTTTATTTGAAAATTGAAATTTTAAAACTGTTTACATACTTTGATCATTGACCTATTAGAGAATATCTCTTATTATTATATGTGTTTATATAAATTCTTTGCTTAGAGAATTTGATGTGAAGACTTTTCCAACTATTAATTTCCTTTCTGATTCTAATGGCATTTAATTAGCTTGTTTAGAAGCTTTTCCATTTTATGTAATCAAAATGGTTTTATCTTTCAGAATTATTTATATCCTCTGTTTAGGTAAGATTTCTCCCTCTAGTCATAGTTGTAAAAGGTATCTCCTTTCTTTCTCTTATTTTTTTTATGATAGGACTTTTACATTTAAGTCTCATAATCATTTCAAGTTTATTATGGTATATATTATATTGGTATATGGTATATATTGGTTTAAATCTAGTTATTACTGTGGTCTTGGGTGGCTTTTTTGGAAGATAAATGAGTGTTGCATTTTCAAAAGTTTTTTTGTATCTATTGATATGTTCATATAATTTTAAATTTATTTTATTATTAATATGGTCATCATGTTTATAGTTTCCCTAATGTTGAAAGACTCTTCATTACCTCTATTCTATCTTTATTGTAGTGAATATGTTAAAATATGTTGCTCTAGTCTCTTTGCTAATATTTTATTCAATATTTCTGTGTCTATAATATTAGAGATAGCTATTTGTAGTTTTCTTTATCTTTTCCTGTCTTAGGTATTAGGACAATTTTTTTTTCATTTCTCATTGGTCAATACTCCTTTGAATTGACTGTGTGTTATTACAGTGCTTCCTAAACTGGGGGCTGTGACCCCATATGGGGTCATGAAAAATTTGGCAGCAGCAAAAGGTTTCTGAACATGCAACAACCAAAAATTAATTAAAAATCAAATGTGTAAGGAATCCAAGGTGTTTTTGTCAGCACTTTCTCATGTTGTATAACTTAATTTCAGCATTGGTTCTGAATACAAAGCATGTGCACTTTACACTGTGCATGCCCTCAGGCCACATACAGAAAGGGATCACAGGGGTCATGAGTGGAAAAAGTTTAAGAAGTCCTTTCTAGGTACTTCCTTCCAGCCCCCTGTCCCCTTTTAGTCAATAATAGTCAATTAATATTAATATGTGCCAGGCATTGTGCTAAATAATGGCAAAAGATAGTCTCTGCCCTTGAAGAACTCACAGTCTAATGGGGAAGACAATGCAAAAAACACCATACAAACAAGCTACATACAGGAAAAATAGGAATTAATCAACAGAGGGAAGTCACTAGAATTGAGAGAGATTGGGAAAGACTTCTTGTAGATGGTGGGATTTTAGCTGGGGTTTGAAGGAAGTCAGGAAAGCCAAGGGGTGGAGATGCAGAGGAACAACATTCCATATGTGTGTAGGCCAGCTAGACAAAATGTCCAGAAGGAAAACAAAGAAAATTAAAGGAGACTTTAGGGAGAAAAAAAATCCATTTCCGGCACACTCATAAGCATTCCAGATCTGTCCTTTTCCATTATGTTCTCTATTAGGGTTAGGGTAATTAAAATTTCTAAAGTTTCCTATGAAACACGTAACGTGGTAGCTGTGTACTTGTGGTTGCTATGATGGTCATCTTCATGCCTCACCTGGATTCATTAAAATGCTTCAGTCTGATTCCTATTCTATCTCTTGCTCTTTAATGGAGGTTATGCACAGTGCAAAGCAGGCCTGGGGTTGTATGTGGAATCACCGAGGAGAGAGTAGCCACAGTGGGACATGATTCATGCCCTCCATCTTTATGGACAAAGTCTTTCCTGTACATTTTCTCCAGTTTCCATTTGTTGTATGTAAAGTTGTCTGGTTTATCCTTGAAAATCAGGTAGACAGTTAACTCTTGATGAAAGCGCAGTTTTGTTTTAGTCACACCTGCACCAGGCCAAAGATAAAGAACAACCCTAATGTAATATGCATAATCCCTCATGGTAACATTACTTGCCAACAGTTTCCTCTTGTTTTTCCCATATTCACATAGATGCATTTTAAAATTGCTTCTACTACCAATAACAATAATACTAATAATAGCTATCATATGTATAGTGCCTTAATATTAGCAACACAATTTTCTTATACTCTTGTTTAATGTCATTAACTTCTAATTAGGCAACTGATTCAACTAATAAAGGGAAGGCATTTTAATCTGAATTCCAAGTTACTTTACAGAGTTCCTCAAACCTTTTCTACATAAGCTAATTACAATTTGACTCAACAAATATTTAATAAATGACTACTATCTGTTGAGCACTGTTGGGGGAGAGAAGAAGAGAAAAAAGTTAAATCTGATTTTTTGGCTCACTTGATTACTCATACTGTCTTTCCTTAGTTGATCCCAGAATACAGCTATCTTTCCTGTTCACCGAGGTCCTTGAATTCATGAAATACTTCTCCATCCCTCTAGCCTCACCCAATATTTTTCTCTGTGATTTAGTTATCCAGCTCTCCTTAATTGGCACAGAAGTCTGTATACTCACAATTACTGGCACTGGACTTCATTAATTCACTCATTCATTTAGCAAATATTTAGGGAGGATTTATCTTTCTTTAACATGTGTATTGGCACAAGATCTCAAACAGAGTCCTCAAACTGCCCCTGGTGTGCTTGATCTGCAGGTGTCTACAATGGTTCCTATTACAAAGCAGACCTTAATGAGGCCAATATTCTATTTAAGAGAAGAGCCCATGAAGCCTTGGGACTTAGCAGTGACTAAATGAAGTAATTGCTGGGGAAGCATCTCTTTCCTATGTAGAAAAAATGTGAATAAAGATAACATTTTTCTATATAAAAATGATGGTACCAGGATCCAGTCACATTTCCAGTATCACTAAATGACCACGAACCTTAGATGTTATTCTCCTATGTAGTAAATAAATCAAAGGATTCTGAAATGAAATGGATTTGTGTTATGGTGGAATAAAGAAACTGAAGAGTTACATTCAGACAATGATTTATTTAGCAATGCATGCAGTTGTGGAAAACAAACAACCAAACAAAAAATGAGTCTAAGGTTCTTGGTAAACCAAGGTCCCAGAAGCTTGAAAAACAGGAAACATAGGATTATACTGATTAAAACATCTAGTTTCTCATTGGTGGTGGTGGGGGGGGGAATTGGGGAGGGGGCCATCAGGAGACTGAAGTGGGAGGAAAAAGGGTATTCTTGTGATTCTTTGAGTCAGGTGACAGTAGGAAGGGGGAGCACATTTGTGAAATCTAAATCAGATGACTTATGTGGAGTTGGAACAACTTCACAAAATGGTAGATAAAAGCAAAATGGAGTCATTTATGCTTATTTTTAATTTTAACATTCCCCACTTTGATCCTGAAATTCTCAACCCTCAGGATCACTTGTTTAAATACTTTATCTATTAGGGACTTTTAGACCAAATGATAGTGTACCTTTAAAAGGCACCAAAGGGTAGAGTGAGAGGCACAAAGAGTACAAGCAGAGTCATAACCTTATATACCCCCTGATTAGATAAATCTTGTTAAACCGACTCTATAGGTAATTTAAGTCAGGCTACTGACCAAACTACTTACAGGGCTCTTCACGAAATAATCTGAAAGGAGATATTTACCTGTCACCAAGGTGATTAAGTGAACTCAACAAACATAAACATCATGAAATAACATCGTCACCTCGTAACCTGGTAAACCACTCTCAATGTCCATTTAATCAGTACATTTACCGCGTGCTGCCAAAGCTATGTACCTGATATGGACACTGCTATTAGCACAAGTCGAAGGAAGAATCTTAAAAAACAATCCATGAGGGCTTAACTTGGAAAATGAGCCCTTCTGTCTCATAAAATTATCAGACAGAGACTTCAAAATAGGAAAATAATTTCACTTTCTTTACAATTATCAATGCAGTTTTGCAATATGGAAAAACCTGAATCCAATTTTGAGAACTTGTTACTAAAACATACCTAAAACCTGTATATTTTATTAGAAACACTTGGAAACCAATTATATATTATGTGTGTGTGTTAGATGTATATATGTGAGTATGTGTGGATAGATAAATGTATGTGTCTGTGTGTGTATGTATAGTACATATCTATCTGTCTCCTAGTTCTTAGAGAAGACAGTCTGATCTTACTGCTTTTGAAAAATTTATTACTCTAATTAGAAAACTTTTATATCTTTGTCTCATTCACCTCTATTGAAGTTATTATCCCCATATCATTCTGAAAAAATGAGATACTTTAAGGGCCTAATCTTGAACACAAACAAATCTAAAACTAATAACAAAGGGATGGCAAAGCCAAGACCTCATTTACCTAGTTACATAGGATATGGAATTGACTGCAAATTCTGATTGAAAACAGTGACTTCTTTCATACTTACATCAGTGCATTTAGTATTAGAACAACAAAAACTTCTACAATTCACTGCCTTGATTAGAGAGATTTGCTATGAAAGGAAAAGGAGAGACACGGTTATTACAATTTCAAGACTGTCTTCTCAAGGGTACAGACTGACCTTACATAAGCCATAACAGGGGAAAGACTCTGTTAACTCTATTTGATTTCAGTCATGACTCTTATTTAACAGCCAATCATCTAGCAAAGTTCCACATTTATTCACAGGGTATCAAAAGCCAGTTTTAGAATTAACCAGGCAGGAAAATTTCCTGTTCAGGAAGGAAATAGCACAATGAGAACCTGAGTCAAGAGGATCTTACCTCAACCTACATCATGGTTATCCCCTTAACTATTCCCAGGGACAGACATCCACCTGTAGCAGTTCCCAGATTGCTCTTCCTATGGGCAGCACAACAACCCTGGGAGGTAAATGGTCTTATTACTATTCTCTTTACAGATTAGGAAACTGAGGTAAGTGGAGGTGAAGTAACTAAGGTTATACAGCTAATAAATTTCTGAGACCAGATTTTAACTCAAGTCTACCTGATCCATTCACTTTCCAGCATATTGTTTTAATGCTAAATAGCAAATGTGATTTGTTTTATTTTATTTTTAAATTAAAATAAATTTTATTATATTGGCAGGGCACACCATAAGTACTGAATATTTCTCTGACTATTTAAATTACTCTTAATTTCTTTAAGGAATACTTTGTAATTTTGTGTGCTTTGATAAGTTAGTCCCCAAATATTTTACACATTTTATAGTTACTTGGAATGGTATTTCATTTCCTATTATTGCCTCTTGGATTTTGTTATTTCGCTGTTGTTGCTAGTGTTATTGTTGTCTTTGATTGCTATATTTATCTATCTTGTATTTTTGTTTTTGTTTTCTGGGGTGATAGAAAAGCAAACAGTATGTTCAGGTCTGGTTTTCTTTGAAGGAAGGCTTCTAACACCACTTTTTAATTGAACATTTTTTTTTCACTTATAGTTAGGCTCGGGTTTGCAAGTAGTCACTTTGGGTTGTATCTTGCACTCCTTTGCTCTTTGAAATATTTTGTTCCATTCCCTCCTGTGGTTTTTGGTGGGTACAAAATAGTCTTATTATTTAAATTTCCTGTCCTTTATACTTGAAGATCTTTCTCCTGGTCACTTGCAGAATTTGTTCTTTATCATTGGAATTATAAAATAGAACTATTATATGTCTTAGAGTTTGTAGCATAGGGTTCTTTTCTGGAAGTGATCTGTGCATTCTTTTGACTAGTTCTTTGTTTTCTGTGTTCAAAAGTTCTGAATAATTTTTTGTATTATTTCTTGCATTTTGGTATTCAGGTTCTTCGAATTTTTTTTCTGGGAGACATAATTTCTTTAAGTTATCTCTAGCTATCTTAATGTTAATTTTTTTTGTTTCTCTTCTTTCAGATTGCCCTTTACTTTCACATGTTTGCATTCCCAATTAATTATTCTCTCTTCTTTCTTTGCTAAGATTTTTCACTGTGGTTTCAGGTTTTTTTTTTAAATTTGCCAATTATTTCTGACATATGAGCCATAGATTCTGCTCTCATAATTCTTAAAGACTATATTTTGCTCCTTTCTGACCTATCCCCCTTTATTGAATTTTCTCCCTTGACCCTGTCCCTTTTTGAAAGTGTTTGTTTTTGATTACTTCCCCCCCATCTACCCTCCCTTCTATTGTCCCCCCTTTTTTATCTTCTTCCTGCTTGTTTCCTGTGGGGTAAGATAGCCAATTGAGTGTGTGTGTTATTCCCTCCTCAAGTCAAATCCGATGAGAGCAAGATTCACTCATTCTCCCTCACCTGCCCCCTCTTCCCTTCCAATGAACTGCTTTTTCTTGCCACTTTTGTGTGAGATAATTTACCCCATTCTATCTCTCCCTTTCTCCGTCTCTCAATATATTCTCTCTCATCCCTTAATTTGATTTTTTTTAGATATCATCCCTTCATATTCAACTCACCCTGTGCCCTCTGTCTATACATATATATGTATATATATACATACATATGTATATATATATATATATATATATGTATATGCATCTTCAACTACCCTAATATTGAAGTCTCATGAATCATACACATCATTTTTCCTTGTAGGAATGCAAACAAAACAGTTCAACTTCAGTAAGTCCCTTGTGATTTCTCTTTCTTGTTTACCTTCTCATGCTTCTCTTGATTCTTGTGTTTGAAAGTCAAATTTTCTATTCAGCTCTGGCATTTTCATCAAGAATGCTTGAAAGTCCTCTATTTTATTGAAAATCCATATTTTGCCTTGGAGCATGATACTCAGTTTTGCTGGGTAGGTGATTCTTGGTTTTAATCCTAGCTCCATTGACCTCTGGAATATCATATTCCAAGTCCTTCGATCCCTTAATGTAGAAGCTGCTAGATATTGTGTTATTCTGATTGTGTTTCCACAATACTCAAATTGTTTCTTTCTGGCTGCTTGCAGTATTTTCTCCCTGATCTGGGAACTCTGGAATTTGGTGACATTATTCCCAGGAATTTTCTTTTGGGGATCTTTTTCAGGAGGTGATCAGTGGATTCTTCCAATTTCTATTTTAACCTTTGGCTCTAGAATATCAGAGCAGTTCTCCTTGATAATTTCTTGAAAGATGATATCTAGGCTCTTTTTTTGATCATGGCTTTCAGGTAGTCCAATAATTTTTAAATTCTCTCACCTGGATCTATTTTCCAGGTCAGTGGTTTTTCCAATGAGATATTTCACATTGTCTTCCACTTTTTCATTCCTTTGGTTCTGTTTGATAATATCTTGATTTCTCATCAAGTCACTAGCTTCCATTTGCTCCAATCTAATTTTTAAGGTAGTATTTTCTTCAGTGGTCTTTTGGACCTCCTTTCCCAGCAAATATGATTTGTATTAAGTTTTGATTTACTACAATTATGCTAATGGGAGAACAGAATTCACTGTCAATGAGATCATATGATGATTTAGTTTCAGAACAAAATTTCACAATTAAGTGCCTACTACGTATAGGGCTCTGCGAGAAGATCTGAGAATAGAGAGATGAAAAATGACATCGTCCTCTGTATTCAAAGAGCTTGCATTCTGCTAGGGGTGATGGATATTCCATGTACACAGGTAGCTCTTGGGAGCATTCCCTAATTCACTGAATAGGTCTTCCTGAAAAGCTAACTCAGGTTCAAGGCACTTTTTGGATCTATATTCATCGAAAGCAGAGCTTATGAGCCCCTACTGATGTGTGTGCTTTTAATAGTCAGCATGAGGACATATTTAGTTCGAAAGCAAAAGCATTAGCGAAACAACACAGGAAGAGTTGCAATGAAAAAATTTCCCCCATTATCTTAGGGCACACTCTCCCACAAATCCAAATACCATTTGTGGGAAGAGCAGACACATGGAAGAAATGTGTATGGAGAGGCACATATATAGGGATCATAAAAGAGACAAAAGGTGCCAGGGAGAAGAAGCACAGAAAGTATCCAGATCTTGGTGCCCTGTAATACAATGCAAATGCCCCCCTCAGGGTTGGGGATAGGGGGGTAGCTTCCTGTTTTTAACTAATTCTTGCTAACTAGGCTAAGTTCAGGGTTCCTTTGCTGTTAAAAGAGCCTAAGAGCAATTGGCACTTTTCAGTTTCAGCACCACTGAGCAAAGTCATGTTGCCTAAGCCTAATTATGTCTCTGGCAATAATGAAACTTATTCTACAATTTAAAGCAAAAACAAAGCCCTTGTCGGAATTTGGCCACAAAGCAGGCTTATCCTCGGCACCTTGGAGATGATAGATCAATGTTACCTTGAAAGTAAGGGAAACCGAGAAATGTGAAAGTGACCTTTGTTTTTGTAACAGCTATAAAGCAGCAATTGAATAGAGAAATAGCTTTACATCTCCTTTTGTCACACTGTGGCTGTTTTACTTGCACCATTGTCACTGCTTAGTATACAGAATGCTAGACTTAGAGGGAGGAAGAGATAAATTCAAATCCTACCCCAGACACTTACTAACTGTGTGACCCCTGAGCAAATCATTTTAGTTCTATAGACCTCAGTTCCCACTTCTGTAAAATAGGGGCTAATAATGTCACTTCCCAGGGTTGTGAGGATAAATGAAATAATACATGTAAAGCACTTTGCAAACTTTGAAGAACTATATGAATATTAGCTATTCTTATTGGTAATGTTTATTTACAATCTTGTATGGAAATATTCTAATAAATTACATAATACAGTGTTTAAGTATTTTTAGCAATTTCTCTCCAAAATGTGTGTATGTAACAATGGGATAGGACTTTAAAGAGGAGCAAGAAGACAAAAACCAGCAGTTTCCTACGAATTAAAAGCATTATAAATTACTTAAATGTATACAAATAGTGTTTTCAAAGTTTGCACTTCTTACATAGATGTTCATTAGTGGTATTTAAATTGTATTTCTTTTTTATATATCTAAATTCCTTTTGGACAATTAGGTAGAAAATGAAGTTTAGGGTTTTTTTCTTTTTGTTTTTTTCCCATGATTAATCACTGGGCTACAGCCTTCAGGGTCTTCGAGGCATTAAGATTGATTCTTTGTACTCCTGAGTTGTAAGGAAATCTGGTTAAGTAAAACATAATGATTTGGGATTATAATGTTGCTCATTAGCAGAGCTTTGGTTTTTGATGTTGGTGATTAGGGTTTTCCTTCAGGGTCAGGCTGAAAGGTCTACACCCTGTTTTTCTGCTCCCAGACATTAACAACCAGGGAATTACCCCCCCCCACACACACACCCCCCAGATCTGTCACTTTAAGTATCAAACCATTCAGAGATAGATGCCACAACCTTTCTCAGGCCTATAGACATGTCATTGATTGATGAAACTTCCCCCAGATCCCACCCAACATTTTAAAAAGCAAGAAAATAAAAGAATAATTTGTATGTAGCAAGTAAATGGGGCTTCCACTGGAGAATTTCTAAGTATAGTAATATATATGTATATATTACTATACCATATTATACATATATTTAGAGAGAAGTGGGAGATTGCATTTAGTTTATGGTAATATAAAATGTGTTCTAAGTAGGTACTTATTTGCAAGATGCTGTTCCAAGCTCTCCTGTTATTTTCTAGTCATATGCAGAATACATTATTATACTCTCATAGGGCTGCTCGAAGAAAGCACTTGGTAAACTTTATAGGGCTCTATAAATGTGAATTTATAATTCAATCCCTTAGTGAAATAAATCAATCCATTAACAAGTATTTATGAAGTACCTGCTATGTGCCAGCACTGTGCTAGTAGCTGGGGATACATATACACTGAATGAAATAATCCCTATTTGTAAGGAGCTTATATTCTAGTGAGGGAGGCCACAGGGACACAGATAAGTATATACAGAATTAATTGGTACAGTTTATAAAGTTCTGCATCTAGATTCACAGGAGTGGGGAACCTGTGGCCTTGAGGCCACATGTGTCTCTCTAGGTCCTAAAACTCAATCAGTTAAAGGGCTGCACTTGAGGACCTGGAGAGCCACATGTGGCCTTGAGGCTGCAGGTGGGGAACCTGGTCTAGAACCAAGAAAACCTGAGTTCAAATTCAACCTCAGACACTTACTAGCTATATGACCCTGGGTAAATCACTTAACCTTTGTCTGCTTCAGTTTCCTCTTCTGTAAAATGGTGCTAATAATAGCACCTACCTCCCAGGCTTGCTGTGAGGATAGAAGGAGGTATTTGTAAGGTGTTTCGAAAACCTTAAAGTGCTATATGAATGCTAGTTAGTACTACTATTAATAATAATAAAAACAAATATATACAAAGTAGTTAAATACAATGTAGTTTGGAGGGGGTATCAGAAAAGGCCTCTTGCAGAAGAAAGTATTCGAAGGGCTTCTTTAAGGGATTCTGTAATTACAGGAATGAAAAATGCAAAGGAGACCAAGATGGAGCTTATAAGAGAACTGTATCATGGAAGTTCAGAGAGGTAAGAGTGTCCAACAGGAGCTGGCCGACTCTGTCAAATGCAGCAGACAGGCTGTGAAGATGTTGAGGATTGAAAAAAAGAACATCGGATTATGAATGAAAGAAGTGATAATGTAAAACAATGTAACTATGTATTCATGTATATAGGAATATAGAGTAATATGTATCTATGTATATACCTACATACATATATGTATATATATATAGTGTGTATATATATACATATATGTATATCTATCTGTCTATCTGTCTGTCTATCTGTCTATCTATCTATCTATCTATCTATCTATCTATCTATCTATCTATCTATCTACACATCTCTACTGAAGTTCTACTTCTTTCATGGTGGAACAGAGATGATACTAAGTTCTCAAAGGATCCACCAGTGGGATTTTACCAAGGTGTACATGCTTTGAGTATGTACCCATGGTCTGTGCATTTCTTGTTTTGCCAGGACCTATCTAGCAAAGTACAGAAAGGCTCATCAAGTTAATAGATTTTTCAGGCAGAACAATTTGTAAAGGCCATTTGCTAACGAAAAAGGTTTGGGATCTGCAACTTTGTGGGAAGAACTTATGTCCACACCAATGAATGCACAGATTCTCAAAGTATTGAAATATGCATTTGTATACTTATATATACAGATATTGAAATATGCATATATATACATACATATGTATGTATGTATAAATATAAATCTTGAGTTCTAAGACCTGACTTTGACGCTGGGCAAGTTACTTAATGTCTCACTACCTTAAGCAATCTTCTAACACTGTAAGTTACAAAGAAGATTAATACCTTCGTTGACAGAGTTTTCTTTCTTGGAGCTCCTTTATACCAGTGAAATCACAATTCTATTCGCTATCCCTTTTCATATTGATGGAACTACTTTCAAAACAACTCAGCGGTCTTATTTTTGAGTTTCTTCTCCTTTTTGTTTTTTTTTAACAGTAGAAGGTTCTTGAGATGCATATGGATGGAAAAGACGAATTTTATGAGGATGAAATACATTCCAGGCATGATGAATGGCTGCTGCAAAGGCCTGGAGAAAGTAGATGGACTATCTATTGTGTAAGAGGAGCAGAGAAGACCCATTTGGCTAGATCACAGAGTGCAGGTGGGAGAGTAATAGTCAACAAGCCGAGAAAGACCAGTGGGGACAAGGGATTTAAAAGCCAAACAGAAGAGTTATATTTGGTTCTAGAGGCAATAGGGAGCCTGACTGAGGAATGGAATGACATGTTTCATTTTTTTTTAAAATTCAAATTCTGTAATGTAAAACTTTAAATTGTGTTTGAAACAACCATAGCTGTCTATTTGGGGATTTTTCTACAGTTATTTGTACAATGTAAACCTAATAATTTTATCATGATTTAAAATTTATTTGTATTTATTTCATCTTATGCTGCTGGTTTAAAAAATACATTAAAAATTTTAAATAAAAAATTGATTTTGTAAAATGTTTTATGAAAATAACTTTTATGTCCCTATCCATGAATTATCGAAGATTTCATAGTATAGCTACATATCTACACGAACACAAAGAATAGACACATATATTCTATTTCTTTTCCTCTTTTCTAACTTTAGCCAAGGTCTTCCTTTGTAAAATATTCATGTTTTTAAAAAAGGTTTATGATTTTCTCTTTTACAAATTGAAGTTACTGTTCTCTTTTAAAATTATAAATTCTATTTTAAATTTGTGGAACAAACACACATTTCCATAAAATAGTACAATAAAAAATGATTGCACACGAAACTGCAAATCTGTTATACACAACTTGCTAATCTTTTTAAATATATAATAAAGTTATCATGTAATTTTTTTTTTCTTTCCTCTCTTCCTCTCCCCTCATAGGACTGAGGGGAGATTTAACAAAATAAATAAAAACCCATCTGCCCTAGAGATGGCTACCATTAGACAGAAATATGTTTGTGTGTATATGTATGTACATATGTATGTAAAATAATTCAAAATATACTTCTATTTATCAATTCTTTCTCTGGATGCAGATGGTATCTTCCTTCAAATGTCCTTTGTATTTAATTTGGGTATTTATAATAGTCAAAATGACTTATTCACTCAAAGTTGTTCTTAAAATAATAATGCTGTTACTGCATACAACATTCTCTTGGTTCTGCTCATTTTACTCTTCATTATTTCATGCAAGTCTCTCCATGTTTTTCTAAGATCATTGAGCTTATCACTTCTTACAGCACAGCATTATTCCATCACATCATCTACCACAACTTGTTTTCCCTTTCCCTTTTAAATTTTTTTCCTTGTACTCATCTTTTACTTTGCTCCTATCAATTTATACATAGACTCTGTCTATATTTAGGAGGGAAGAAATTTGTAAACAATTACTTAGGTACTATAGAAAATGCCATTAAATGATTCAAGTAACATTCTTTTCTTTGACCAGTACCCTTTCCAATATCCTATGGCACTATGCTTGTAGAAGAAATGTAAATGTTTGCATTGTCTTGTTGTCAGCCAGGTGCTATAGATTGTTGCTCTTTGCAAGTAGATGATATAAACAGGGATTTTGGAACAAAGATTTGGAGTGATTGAGATGGAAGGCAATTTATTTAATTAGGATCCACTTAGGTATTTGTCTTTCCCTAGCCCATTCATTTTTATTGCAGACCAAAAATATCAGCATTAAAAATTGTCATTGAGAAAAAACTGGCATTGAGAAAAACAAGGGGGTCTCAAACACAGAGAGCCCTTAACAGGTCATTGAAATAGGAACCCTTAAAATTATTTTGAATGGATGCCATTTGTCAACCAGAGTTGACAAGAGTTGAGTGTTACAAGGTATTTCTTGTTCTAAGTCATATAAAGATAGTTATCTGGACCTTGGTGAGCAGGAAGTTGAGATTTTAAATATAGACTTAATGCCTGAAGGCTCTGCTTAGAGCTAGCTGTTGGTGTTTCAAAGAGCTTGTCTTTTGGGAGCTAGGACTCTTACTTTGGAATGGAAAAGCATATCAGCGTCATGGTTCTGAGAACAGATTCTCCTCATGGGGAAGGAAAACAACAAAATTGCTTCCCCCCCCCAAGTCTAATACTGGGTATCTGAAGCCTGACCTTTCTAAAAGAGTTGAGGCTTAATCCTCTGACTCTAAGCTAAAAAAAGAAATGCCAGCATCCATTCTTCTTCCTGCCAAAAAAAGACCAGCTCAGCTGAGGACTCCAGTGAAATCACACTTGGTTAGGAAAAATGGCAACTACAGGGCCAGATGAACATCATCAAGTGGTATCCATACAAGACCAGAAGAGGACAATACCTTATCAAAATTATATACCATATCCATCGCATGCTGGACACAGACCACTACTACAAGACGGTGGTTGAAATGGGGTCCAATAAATCATATATAAGTATCCTTGCTGGCTGCATATTGACTAAGAAAATCAACTTAACTTCATTTTGCTCTATTATATTTTTATTTATTTTGTTAAATATTTCCTGATTTTCTTTAAATATGGTTCAGTCACACTTGGGAGAGTTATAGGTCACCTTGGGGCCTTGTGTTTGAACTCTCTACCATAAAAGACCAGTGAAGAGGAGGCCTAGGAGCATTAAACTGTGAGCTCCTTGAGAGCAAGGAGATGATAGCCCCACTATACTTTTCCCTGGTCAATCCTTATCTTGCATTCTGTGTTCAGTTCTGGGTAACATATTTTAGAAAGGTCACTGGAGTCTGGAAGTGTTCAGTGGAGGGCAGTCAGAATAGTGAAAGGCTTCAAGTCCCAGCCATATGAGGGTAGGTTGAAGGAAAGTAGTAAGTTTAGCCTGGAAAAGAGAAGGTTGCAGGGTATATGACAATTTTCATAAAGTTCTTCAAATACAAAGTCAACATGTTGAAAAGGGGATTAGAAATGCTCTGTTTGGCACCAGAGGGCAGAATCAGGAAAAGTGGGAAGAAAATGCAAGAAGGGAGACTTAGGCTCAACATCAGGGAAGACTTTGTACCAGTTAGAGCTATCCAAAAGTGAAATGAACTACTTTCAGAAGTAATGGCTTCCTCTTCTTTGGAGGTCATCAAGTGCAGGTTGATCAAGTCCCTCTTATTGGAGATCTTGTAGTGAGGATTCTTTTGGGGCCATGTGTTAGACTATAGATGGCTTCTGAGGTCCTTTCCAACTTTGAAATTCTGCGATTCTGCAATTTTTTGAGAAGAGGGGTGACATAAGAAGACACCTGTTTTAGGGATATTATTCTGGCAGATCTGTGGAAGATGGTTTGGACACAGGGAGAACAATTAGGAGGCTACCATACTAGTCCAGGTAAGGGATAATGAAGGCCTAAATTCAGAAGATAGTTATGTGGGTGGAGAGAAGAGGATACAAGAGATGCTATGAAGTAGGAGCTACAAGATCTGGCAACTGGTTGGATGTTTGGAGTGAGGTAAAATTAGGAGTCAAGGATGACTCTGAATTTGTAAAACCTGGGTGACTAGAAGGGTGATGGTGCCCTCAATGGGCCATTAAGCAGCTAGGTGGCGCAGTGGATGGAATGGTAGGCCTAGAGTAAGGAAGACTGAATTCAAGTCTGGCTTCAGACAGTTATTAGCTATGTGACCTTGGGCAAGTTACTTAATCTCTTTTGCCTCAGTTTTTTCATGTGTAGAATGAGGGAAAAAATAGCACGTATGTCCCAGAGCTGTTGTTGTAAGGATTAAATGAGATAATTGTAAAGCACTTAGAATACTGACTGATATAGAATAAGTACTACAGGATATTCCTAAAGTTTGGACACATATGCAAAAAGGCATATTTTCAAGAAATGAAATGAATGAAATTTTTATTTAATTGGAATATTAACAAATAACATCTTTAATATGATTTCCATCATTTGTGATGCAAAGGTTGATGTGCTTTGCAAGATTCACATGAACTCGATGCAATAACTCCACATTGCCGTCAATTGCCTATGTGTCCAGACTTTAGGAACACTTTGCATATAAATGTTAGCTATTTTTAAAAATAATAATTTTTAATCAACTAGTTAATAACTATTATAATTAATAACTATTAGAAATAGGCAAGCTTTGTGTAAGCATACATGCCTAATCTCTCTCATTAACAACAGCACAAGGTTAGGGTATGTATAGTCTTTGATCAGTTTTTTTTTCTTTTTTTTGGAGTAAGCCTAAATGGTCTACATAAAGATGAAAAGAATGGTCCTGGTAAGGATTTTTCAAGCTAATTTCTCACCCTCACCTTCCAAGCAACCAAGCAGCAGGACTAGAAGAGCTACCATTTTCTCTTACCGAAATTTGAAAATCCCATATTGCCTTTATTACTATATTAATGCCATTACAACCAAGACTACTCTTCATCCTTCTGAAAGACCTTGTATAGAATTTTCCAAAAGAGAATAATCTTAAACTTTGAAGTCATTAAGTTTCTCTGTCCTGCTCGTCTATTTTTCCAAGTCTCTTTCCTGAAAACTCATTAATGCATGTGCTGCTTTATTTGATCATTTTTCATCTCATTTCCCCAACTAACATGGTGAAGAAGAATTGGCTTTTGATACCCTTGCATGCATGCCATGGTACAAGGAAATAGTGGCAGAATTCTGAACACTACTATTGGCAGTTATGTACCCAATAAATGTTTTCAATGATGATAAGGATAATAACACGCCAATGTAATCACTCTCCTGCTGCCAGACTCATTAGATAATAGTGCCATATATTAAGAATCCACTTCCTTGTCTAGGTTATTGACACCGTATAAGGAAATAAGGATACAGGAGTCAAGTGGCTTTCTGAGCATGAATATGTTTATGTTTGGGACAATTTTGCTAATTATGTGACTGGCAAAGCAAAGGGAGATGTTTAAGAGATGTGTACTTCTTGGCCTCCAACTATACCCAGTGCTAATTAGTTAAATGACCTGCCACTAAATAGACATGAGACCCTGGCCAAGTCACTTAATTTATTAGGATCTTGGTTTTTATAAAGAAGTTGGATTAAATGATCCATTTGTCCTTTCCAATGATATTTTATGAGTCAATATGTTGTTTTAATGTTTCCAATGGTTCATGTTGTTTTAATGTTTCCAAAATTAATTTACATATGTCATCTTATAAACATTTAAATATACAATGTATCTCTTACATACAATTATTTTCAAATACATTTATTTGATTCTCAGAGTAACTGTGTCACTTAGATGCTGTCATTATCCCTGTTTTATGGTTGAGGAGACTGAGATTCAGAGAAATTAAATGGGTTTCCCAGTGTCACAGGCCCATTAAGTGCCTGAAGTGGGAACCTCAGTCTTCTGGAAACCAAGTCCAGTGTACTAACCAAGTCTAGTACTCTAGCTACTATGGCACACTGTCTTCCAGATGAGCAGTAGGAACTGGGGAGACCCAGGATCTTCTATGAAGATTGGCCATGGAGCAGGGCTATCCTGCCTGCTCTTGACCAGTGCTAAAGGACACCAATGAAGCAATTCCTTTATTGGCTACCAAGCAGGAAGAGCTTCTAGATCTTCAATAGATCTCAAATAGATCTTGAAAAGGGAATAACTGTCCTCAAAGGTGTCTTCTCTTTCTGGCTGTAGATTAGGCCAGGAATATTCATAGAACCACAGGTTTAGAGCTGGTAGGGACCTTAGAAGTTCTCTTGTCCAATTCCCTCATTTTACAGATCAGGAGAACCGAGGCCCAGAAAGGTGACATCATTAGCTCAGATTCACTAGTGAGACAGGTCGCAGGGTCTAGATTTGAACCCAGATTCTCCCATTCTAGATCCCCCCTTCTCTTTCCATTACAGATTAAATGACCTATCCAAGATCACAGAGGTGGTAAGCAGCAGAGTAGGATTTGAATTCAGGTCATATAACTCCTCATTATGGGTCTTTTCCACTGTAACATATTGCCTCTCTCTTATAATGGGAGCATGTGGATAATTAGTTGTTTTCTTAAATAGTATTTTTTTTTCCAATTACATGTAAAGACAATTTTTAACATTCATTATTTTTGAAATTTTGAATCCTTTCCTCTCTGCCCTCCCCACTTCCTAAAACAGTAAGGAATAATTGTTTTCATTGTTTTATTCTTACTTTTCAGTTTTTTCAATTGTGTCTGACTCTTCATGACCCTATTTGGAGTTTTTTTTGGCAAAGATATTGGAATGATTTGCCATTTGTTTCTCCAGCTTATTTTACCAACGGGAAAACTGAGGCAAATAGGGCTGTGACTTGTCCAGGGCCACACAGCTAGTAAGGGTCTGAGGCCAGATTTGAATTCAGGATAAGAAGTCTTCCTAACTTCTGGCCCAATGCTCTTTCCATGGCACCATCTAGCTACCTGTTGTTCTATTGAAAAAATCTTAATTTTGAAAGGTTTAAAAATATCATTCGATTGCAGAATAAAGTGCAGCAATATCACAATGTAAATATGACATTAGTGACCTATTTTCTGAAGATCTGCATTCCCAGTAGCCTTAGAATCACCAAATGTTGCAGTTAGAAAGGATCTCACGAGATGACATAGACTCTGACTCCCTCTCATTTTACAAATGAGTAAACTAAAGCCCAAATTATTGAGGGGTCTTATCTATGATCTTACCTACCCAGTGTCAGAACTGACACTAGAAGAACCCAAGTCTCCTGATAGCTAATCTAGTATCTATCATGAAATGTATTTAGCATTTAGGTTAGGGTGAGATAGGGTAAGTTAGCACTGACATCTCAGGTCCTGTGACTTTGGACAGCCCCTCAGATATCCTTGATATCCTTGAATAAGATTTGCTTGTTATAACTATAAGTGACACAGGTAGTGAGGGAAGGACAGAAGTCCCTGTTAGAGCTCCCCATATCTACCCACAACTATGTATAATTCTAGTTGAGACTCTCTCTTCTTGAAGTTAATGATTGAGCTTGGCATTTTTCTTTTTATTAGTGATTTGGAATATTCTTTCATATAGTTGATGAGTTTAAATTTTTTTTGAAAAATAGTTATTTATATCTATTGATTACTTATCTATTGGTGAATGGCTTTTCATCTTATATATTTTTGTTGATTTTCTATATATCTTAGATACTAAGCCCTTATCTGAGAAATTTAAAACAAATTTTTTCCCATTCCAACACTCCCTTTCTTATCCTAGATGAATTAATTTTGTTTATGCAGAAGCTTTTTAATATCATATAATCAAAATAATTTATTTTAGCTTTTGTCATGCCCTCTAATTCTTTTTTTTGATTATGGGAGAAGGGTTGCCCTTCCTCCCAGCCTGGCTATATTGCAATTGCCCCCCAAGTGGCAATGAGGCCCCTGGCTGCCTCTTCTATTTTGTGGTTCCTTTTCTGTATACATGTGACCAATCAGCAACTGATCTAGGAGGCAACTTTCCCAGTCTAAAAGGTTGGAAATGCTGAGTGCCTTAGTCTAAGCTGACTGGCAGTATGGGGAACTGTTGCATTGGAGAAGATACTATTGACAGAAAGGTATCCAATCTCCTGGCCTGGCTTTTTCAGATGACATAGACCTGAAGGGAATTGTTTTGGCACTGCAGTGCCAAGATGAAATGGAAAATGACTATTCAACATTCTCATAACCTGCTTCATGTTCTGATGGAGTCTCAACTTCCTGGGGGAGCATAGCAGTAGTTACAGATTCCTGAATCCTAATTTAAGTCGTTTTGTCCATGTTGTGCTTGTGAGTGCTGAGCAATGCTTTTGTGTGGAGGAAATAAAAACCTGCCTTGTGACTGATTTACATTGAATACCTTTCCAGTCCTGACCTTCCTTTCTCTGTTGACTTTCTAGACTTTGTTACCTTTACTTATCTGCTGGAAGCTCCAGCAGCTCGAGTCTCTTCACCATGGAACAATCCTCTGCCATACCATTCCCTTTCTCTTCTTGGTGAGTTCCTTGGGGGAGCTCCATTTTAGGGGGTGGGCCAAGGCCAGCCATACTTCAATCCCCTCTTAGCTGTGTTTCCGACTCTAGAAAGTACCACTAGTTTACTCCAGTACTTTTGCTCTTTCTTCTCTCCTCCCACCCCCCGTAAAGCCTGGCACATAGTAAGGACTTAATAAATGCTTGGGGAAGAAATTGTGGGAAGGTGGCAGAATAAGACAGGAAATTACCTGGTCCTTGCAAATTCTCCCCCAGATAACTTAAAGTAAGGCCTCAAAGCGAAGTTTAGAGCTGCAGAAATAATTAAAAGTCAGGCTAAAGGAGTTGTCCAGACTATGTCTGACTATGTCAGAAAGATCTGACCTACCAGGTAGTGGTCTGGCCTGAGAGAAATGCAAACTGAAGAATCATCTAACAGCAAGTCCTAAGGGTAGCTGTGTCTAGAGAGCTTTGGATTAGGGGTCTGGTGGCTAATCAGGGCAAGACTGGGGTGCAGAGAGGGATGTCTTCTGGTGTTGGATGTGGGGACCAGGTACCTTGGCTGGACAGTCCCAGCCTGTGGCTATGAGAGAGAAGGAGTGAGCACATGAGGTAGTCACAGAGGGGCGGGATCCTGCTGGTTGTGGTCACTCAAAGGAGAGCAGAACTGGTTTCAGTTCCAGGGAAGAGGGACAAACTGCCATTTATGGCCTGTGGGAGGCAGGTGTGTTGTTCAGGGACTGCAGTGAGTGAGAACATTTGCAGTGGCAGTTGTGGGGGCCTTGGTCCTTGCTCAGGGATGGAGAGGAGTACTCAAGGTCACTCATAAACCAAGGCATAAACCAGAGGAGCAGTGACCCCATCTGGCCTTGGATTGTAGCACATTGAAAGAACCAAAAAATCAAAGACCTCCAGTTAGAGCATTGAAAACAGCAGCATGAAAAACCTGAAACCCAAGACACTATCCCCCATACCCCAGGAAAAATTCTGACCCTAACATAAAGTTAACAGCTAAGAAATAGGCTGTTAAAAATGAGTAAACAACAGAAAGAACCTGGCCATGGATGTTACTATGGTAACAGAGAAGATCAAGGTTCAAACTCAGAAGAAGACAATGAAGTAAAAACAGCTACTTGTAAAGCTTCAAAGAAAAATGTAAAATGGTCACAAGTCCAAAAAGAATTTTTAGAAGAGCTTAAAAAGGACTTTTAAAATCAAATAAGATATGTAGAGGAAAAATTGGGAAAAGAAATAAGTGTAATACAAGAAAATCAAGAAAATTATGAAAGGAAAGTCAACCAATTGGAAAAAGAGATCCAAAAAGACATCAAGAAATAATAAAACAAGATCAAAAGAATGAAAAACATAGAGAACATAAACTATCTCATTAGAAAAACAACAGACCTGGAAAACAGATTGAGGAAAGAAATATATTTCTATATGTCACCAACAAAGCCCTGCAAGAAGAGGTATTAATATATTTTATTCATTTTATAACAGCAGACAATATAAAATATCTGGGAGTATACCTGCCAAGACAAACCCAGGATCTATATGAATACAATTATAAAACACTTTTTATACAACTAAAGTCAGATTTTGAAAATTGGAGACATATTAATTGTTCATGGGTAGACAGAGCCAATATAATAAAATGACAATTTTTATAAAAATGACAGCTAATCTACTTATTCAGTGCCATCACAATTAAACTACCAAAAATTATTTTACTAAGCTAGAAAAAATAATAAAATTCATTTGGAAGAACAAAAGGTCAAAAATATTAAAAGAATTAATAAAAAAAATGTTAAGGAAGGAGACCTAGCAGAACTAGATTTTAAACTGCATTATAAGGTGATGATTACCAAAACTATCTGATACTGGCTAAGAAACAGAATGTTGGATTAGTGGAATAGAGCAGCATCTCTGAAATTGTGGCTAGGGACCCCATGCGGGATTGTGAAAAATTTGGCAACAGTAAAAGGTTTCTGACTACACAATGACCAAAAATTAATTGAAAATCAAATGCCCCAGTGTTTCTGGCAGTACTTGCCAATGTTGCATCACACAGCTTCACTGCAGCCTTGATTCTGAAACCAAAGCAATCTCACTTTGCACTGCACATGTCCTCAAGCCACCCAATGCCAAGAAATGCTGCCAAAATGAGAAAAAGGGTCTCAAATGGAAAGAGTTTAAGAAGTCCTAGAATAGAGTAGGTAGATAATACACAGTGCAAATGATTATAGTAACCTTGTGTTTAGATATACATAAAAATCTAAACTTTTGGGATAAGAACTCATTTAGTAAAAATTACTGGGAAAACTGGAAAGCAGTTTGGTGGAAACTAGGTATAGACCCATATCTTATACCGCTGACTAAGATAAGGTCAAAATGGATACATAATCAAGACATAAAGGGAAATATAAGTAAATTAGAAGAATATGGAACATATTACCCATCTCCAAGAGAAGAATTTATGAACAAACAAGCAGTAGAGAGTATTATGGGACATAAAATGGTTAATTTTGATTACATCAAACTAAAAAGGTTTTGTACAAATAAAACCAATGTAGTCAAGATTAGAAGAAAAGCAGAAAATTAGAAAAAATACAGAGTTTCTCAGATAAAGGCCTCATATCTGAAATATACAGAGAACTGAGTCAAATTTATAAGAATATGAGTCATTCCCCAATTGATAAATGATCAGAGGACATGAACAGGCAGTTTTTAGAAGATGAAATTAAAGCTATATGTAGTCATATGAAAAAATGCTCTAAGTCATTATTGATTAGCGAAATGTACCATCTCATATCTATCAGATTAGCTAAAATGATAGGAGAAAATGTCAAATGTTGGAAGGAATATGGAAAAACTGTAACACTAATACACTGTTTATTGAACTGTGAACTGATCCAACCATTGTAGAGAGCAATCTGGAATTGAACCCAAAGAGTTATAAAATAGTGTATACCCTTTGACCCAGCAATACCACTATTAGGTCTGTTTCCCAAGATGATCAGGGAAAAGGGAAAAGAACCTATATGTTCTAAAACATTCATTGCTGTTGTATAGTCATTTTTTTTTTCAGTCATATCTAACTCTTCATGACCCCATTTGGAGTTTTCTTGGCAAAGATACTGAAGCGGTTTGCCATTTCCTTCTCCAGGTGAGGAAACTGAGGTAAACAGGATTAAGTGACTTGCTTAGGGTTACACAATTAGTAAGTGTCTAAGGCCAGATTTGAACTCAGGAAAAGGAGTCTTCTTGAATCCAGGCCTGGCACTGCCCAATTCTCTTTGCGGTGTCTAAGAACTGGAAATAGAGGGGATGCCCATCAATTGAGAAATGGCTGAATAAGTTGTGGTATATGATTGCAATAGAATACTACTCTGCTGTAAGAAATGACAAGCAGGTTGATTTTAGAAAAATATGGAAAGACTTACATGAAACAATGAAGAGAAATGAGCAGAATCAAGAGAATGTTATATACAGTAACAGCAATATTGTTCAAAGAGTAACTGTGAATGACTAAGCTTTTCTGAGTAATACGGATATTCAAATCAACTATGAAGGACTTATGAAGGAAAATGCTATCCACCTCCAGAGAAAGAACTGGTATATGGAAGTATGTATTGTATAGTTCCACATATATATAATTTTGTCCTTCTATAATGCAAGGTTGGGAGGGAGGGAAGGAGGAGAGATACAACTTAGAACTCAAGATATAACAAAAAAGAATAAATAAAATAAATTCTTGAAAAAATAAATTTTTGGTGCCTATAGACTTCCTGCCTAACTTGGGATACTCCAGATATGAGTCAAAATCTAAGTTTTAAGTAATTTCCCCCTCCCTCCCCCCCAGGGCACCAAGGTATAACAAGCCAAAATGTATGAAGAAAGGAGTCTGATCATTCTTTTGGGTGATCTGGCTCCCCGAGGACTGACCCTCATCATCAAGTGCATGACCTCAGGACTTCTTGGCAGAGAGGGAGAGGGCAGAGTGCCCCAGTCCCCTTGGACCCAGCAGCAACTGTTAATTGTTAAGACACATATTGTTTAGATCTCTGAAAAACCAAACTTCCATGATCCGCTGTATGATTTTGACCCTTAAAGTAGAATCACATTAAGCCAACCACTGAAAACTACAGTTCAATTGATATTGACTTTAAAATCAGCCTTTATGTGTTTCATTAAAGTTACTCTGTTAAAATAAAAACAAGTAAATTTGATCAAGAGTTCAAAAGTTAACTCTATTTCGCCGCAGTGGCTGTGGAAGAACTCTGGACTGCAGATAGTGGATTCAGATTTGTTTTTTATTTACTCTACCATTCTCATTATCTGTAATCCAAATTCCTAGACACCAATTAAAAAAAAATTCAGGAAATAAAGTAGGTTTATTTTTCTATCATTGAAGGAAGGTGAGTTTCTAGTTATTGATAAACTTTGTAGCTGCTCTTTCTAGCTACTTGATCTAGTTATGGCCCCATTTCTTGTAATCAGATCAATTCATATGCCTGATGTATCATTTCTGATTTTCCCCTTCACATCCAAAGTCTCTCCCTGCATTGGGCCATACTAGAAGCTAGGTTATGATATCCTTGCATTATTACCCTGACATGAAGATAACAAGAGAACCTTGAAATATGTTATGGGAAATTTTGTAGGATGATGATGATTGTGGACCAGACGTAATCTCTCCCTGGCTACTTGACAAGCTGAATAATGCTTCCACCCATGTCTAAAAAATCAACTCCTTATTTTTGTTCTTGCCACTATGCTGGAACAAAGATCAGAAAAATTGTTTGTTGTGATGCATAGTCTTTGAAATCTCCTCAGAAGCTGTATCAGAATACAAATGAGGTTGTAGAATAAGATGAAACTGGGAACAGATAGTGAATATGGTTATTGGGTAGGAGTGAGAGGCAAGGGAGAGTTGTGAGAAGGAGAGAGAAATAAAAGCAATTTATATTTAATCATCCAAATGCTTCTCCTTCCTTTTCCATATCTTAGTGAGGCCATGCCATTTGAAATCTCTTAATCTGCTAAAACAAGTGTTATTCTTCTGAACAACATTCTATCTCATCCTCATCATATCAACCTAATAAATAATTAAAATATCTTTTTGCTGGCAGCATCATGCAGTGGAATGAGTCTTGAATTTGGAATGAGAGGACGCGGATCCAAAGCTTACCTCTTCTTCTTTTCAGCCGCTCCACAGGCAAATCATTTAATCTCTCTGGCACTTGTTTTTCTTATCAGTAAAATGAATGGAGTTGGACTAGATGATCTCAAAGCTTCTTCCATCTCTAAAGCTATGATTATATTTTTGACTTTCTATCTTCTTCTGACCTCTTTCCTTCTTAGCCTCTAAGAGTTGGCTGGCTTCTGGTAGGAGCCAAGACACAACTCAGGACTGACTTCAGGTTATTAGTCCATTGGAAATGGATGAGAGCAGCCTAGTGAATTTGGGGCAGTTGACTACCCCAAGCAAAGACTTGTTGCAATTAAATGATTGTGCCAATGGTTCCTAGTATTTCAACAGAATACATGTAAAATCTATCAAAAAATGGAATGGTCAGCCTCCAGAGGTATTCAGTTTTCCTCCCTTGAAGTGTTCTTGCAAGGCTGAATGATGACTTCTTAGGGATGTTTTAGAGGGAGTTTTTCAATCGATAAGAATTTATTAAGTTCCTACTTTATTCTAGGCACTGTGCTAAGTGCTCAGTATACAAAAAGAGGAAAAAAGACAATCCCAGCCCTCAAGGTGCTCAGTCTAGTGGGGAAGATGACAAGCAAACAAATACATAAACAAACTACATACAAGATGAATAGGAAATAATAAAGAGAAAGCACTAGAATTAAGAAGGGTTGGGAATTGCTTCCTGTAGAAGGTGAGATTTTGGTTGGGATTTGAAGGAAGCCAATGAAGCCAAGAGGTGAAGATAAGGAGGGAGTACATTCCAGGCATGGGGAACAACCAGAAGAAATGCCCAGAGGGGAAAGATGGGGTATCTTCTTTGTGGAATAGCAAGGAGACCAGAGTCATCGGATTGATGAATACATGGCAGGGAGTAAGGTATAAGAAGACTGGAAAGGTAGGAGTTATGAAGGGCTTTGAACATCAAATAGAGGATTTGGTATTTGATCCTGGAGGTGATAGGGAGCCACTGGAGAAAACTGAGTGGGATGAGGGTAGGTGGAATGGTGGGAATTGGGCTTTAGGAAAAGCATTTTGGTGGCTTAATGGAGTATGGACTAGATTGGGGAAAAACTTGTGGTAGACACCAGATGTCCAAGTGTTAGATGATGCCCCAGGGCAGTAGCAGGATAGAAGAAAGAAAGGGACATATTTGAATGCCATTTGAAAGGTGAAACTGACAGTCCTTGGCAACAAATTGGATATTAGAGGTCAGAAATGGTGAGGAGTCAAGGACGGCACCTAGATTGTGAGCCTTGGGTACTGGGAAGTGTCCTTGATGATAACAGGGAAGTTTGGAAGTGGGAAGAGTTTGAGGGAAAGACAATGAATTCAGTTTTGTACATTTTGAATTTAAGATGTCTGTTGGACATCCAGTTCAAGATGTCTGACAGGTAATTGGAGGACAAGCACAGAGATTGTGGGGCGGGGAGGTTAGAGGCAGTATAGAGAATGAGAATTATCATCATAGAGATGGTAATTAAATCTATGGGAGCTGATGGGATCACCAAGTGAAGTAGTATGGAAGGAGAAGAGAAAAGTTCCAGGAGAAAGCCCTGTGGGACACCTACTATTAGTGGGTGTGGCCAAATTCTACTTTAAATTTCTCTGCTTTTTTGTTGGAAGTTACATAAATTCCTTTTTTTCTCTAACAACAGAGATTTTACTTACTGACTTTACATAGTAACTATATCTTTGACAGACAATAATCACGGACAATGAGCAGGGCCCAGAATTGAATGAGAGGAGGAGAGTGGTCTGGATTATCTTTAAGAAATTGTGCCATACTTGTAACTACTCACCCAGCTTCTCTCTGAAATAAAAAAAAAAAACCCAGTGTTTTAATAACAATTTTCTTTTGGTGACATTTGGCTGTGATTCATGGGATAACAGAATTTCTGAAAAAAATTAAGGGGGGGTCCACTAAGGAACAATGGAGATACACATAGCAGGTGTTAGTAGCTTGCAACAGATTATCAAATGAAAATCGTGTAAGGGAAGCTGCATTAAAAATATCACTAGAGACACAGATGACCAGAAAGAGAGGTGGATTGGACAAGTAGCAAGAGTGAAATACAATTTACAGGCTGAATTGGTATTCATTCAAAGTCAGGAGATCTAGAGTAAGGTTCCCAGTATGTTGGGTGGATCCTTTGTGAAGGATTTACAGGAGAATGTGGGCAACAGTCACATGAAGTGAGAAGGTACAGAGGGCTTGAGACCTGTATAGTTTGAAGGAATACTCACACAAGTTCCATTCCATTCTGCTCCATTCCATTCTGCTCCATACCATTCCATTTCTCAAGGCGTTATTAATGTACATGTATGTACACATACATGTACATCTATCATGTACAAGTCACCATGCTTGTCACTGAGAATACCAGCACAAAAACTGTAAAGTCCCTGCCCTCGGGTACTTACATTCTACTGGATAAGATCATAGATCCGTCCTAGTATCTAAGGTTCCAACCATTAATTACCAAGTAACTGACTATGGTATTGAGCTAGTCACTATATAATACAAGCAAACTAACTTGGTACCTGATCTTCAGGTGCTTATGTACTAAATTCTAAACTGGTATAGACATGCAGCATAAAAGAACAATACGACACATACATCACAGAGGATGAAAATGTACATCACAGAGGGTGATGCATGACTGAAAAAGATTTACATTGTATGGAGACTTTAGTGTTAGAATTATGAAGGATAAGAGTTGGTCATTCTTTTAGCAGGGTAGAAATAGGTACCTAAACAAACTAGAATTCTGGTCTTTGTAACAAGAGAAGGAAGATACCTAGAGTATTTGAAAATGGAGAACATCCCTGGAATAAAGAATGGTAAATGCGGATGCCTAGAAAGGAAAACTGGATGAAGGTAATAGTATAAATGTATTATTTATTTACCCAGAAAGACCCAGATGTACAAAGAGCAGTCAACTAGCAACTAATGTTGAATTGTGTTGCTTCTTCCCAGAGCCACAGAAGGGTTCTAAACTCTGGCTGGAGCTTTGTGACTGACTGCCACCTGTATCATTTCAGGATTTCTAATCAAAATAATCCTGTGATCCCAGAAAATTTACACTGATAACACTACTTAGCCTGAAAGTAAGGAAAATGACCTCCCAGTGAGCATTTGAGCATGGACTGGACAATAACTGCTATGCAAATCAGACTAATATTATATAGTTCCTGCTCCCACACTCCAGTTATCATCACATACTGAGCTCTTAGATATAGAAGGACCCAATGATCCTGAAATGAAATATGGTTAGTCATAACTCACAGTTAGAGATTCAGGCACCTTAAAGGCCATTTACTCTAGTGTCACATACAGAAGAGGAAAATAGTCACTTAAGAGTGGTGAAATAATTCAAAAGTCACACCACTTGCTAGTGGCTGAGCCAAGACTATATCTCAGATATCTTGACATCTACCCACCATTCTTTCCACTATAGCTCACATTTTAAAAATAGCCCCTGAAAGTTTGGAGGCCCAGAGACTAAGTAGACTTGTAAATACCAACCCCAAAGTCACATTAGGGCACCTGAAATAATCTAATGAATGACTCTGCTAAAACTGTCAAGGAAATTTATGTAATGTAATCAAATCCAGAAGGCCCTATTAACTTTAACTAAAAGCTTGCCTGTATCATGTACCTATTTACCAAATATCAGTTAATCAATTTATGTCACCCTCTTGGTGATTTGTTATTTGATTAACTTACGGAAAATACAAAAAATCCTTCTTTTTCTTCACCATAATACTATCCAAGTGACACATATTACTGGATGATGAAGATTCATTAGAAAGTTGTGTTCATTTTTTGTAGTTAATAAAAGGAAAGAGATTCAGACTGAAATTTTTGCTAACTGACATGACTCACATACGTGGCAAAGCCATGATGATTGGCTGGAAACTGAAAGCGAGAGTTTGATTTGATTTTTCAACAATATGTTTGGGTTATAAAATGAGTTACCATGAACTAAACTGACAGTGACTTCATACCCTTCTTCTAATTTGCCTGTGCAACTTGCAACCCAGAGCCACATTCATTGCTAGGTACTTCAGCCTAAATAGTAAAGATCAAATGATTTATATAAAGAAAAACACATATATTCCATACTGCCAGACAGCCAAATAGAATACTCAAAGGCAGTGTGTCAACTCTTCCTGGTGATGAGATATTGATACAAAATTATGGTGGAGATCCTTTTCCTGTACTCAGATAAATGACAGACCAAAAGAAAAATAACCGAATCCCCTCTAAAGCAGCTCAAACTTTCATAACCTGCCTCATCTAAGGAACCCAATCAATGTAGTAGATAAAGAATTCTTTTTTGTAAAGTACAACTCCCTACCCTCTGAATCCTTATTGAAATTTTTTTAGGTATTAGAAAAATAAAGATCTGATTCTTTCCTCTAATTTGCCCATCTTTTATCATACTTTCCTAATGTGATAGGAAAAGAAGCTAAAGAGATGGTCACCAAAATCCTATAAGATTATTGCAATATGGTGGTTTTTTTTTTCAAAATGTATGACTTAAACAATCACTAAATCTTAGAGCTGGATGAGACCTTAGAAGTTGTCTGGTCCAACTCTATACATTTTTCTTTCTCTCTAACTCTCTCTTTACAATCCTCTTTCCAAATTTAGAGTTTGTTTTGCTTATGATTAATTCCTTTCTAAATCTATCCTCCATATCATATGCTTTTTTCCCTCTCTTCTTCTTTCTTCTTGTATCTTTGCTCAATTGACTGTATCCCACACCACGCTTTATGTAAGTATTTCCATCTATGTTGTCTGCCCTCTTTTAAGCCATTTAGATGAAAGTGCCATTCAAGTGATGCATGCAATATCACTACTTCCACTCCTTCCATATTTGTATATATTTCTAATTGCACACCCTGATTATATGAGACGAAAGGTTCCCCTACACTTCCTCCCATTTTTATCCTTAGTATATCCTTTCCCTCACTTCTCCATTTCTTTTCTCTTTCAGCATTGTCAAAACATATCAAAAACTATTTCTATGGCTTATGGCTCATTTGACTACCTCTATGATCACTTATATCATTAGGATTCTAAAAGGACTCTTGTATCATCCCTCCTCTCCCATTATAAAGCTTCTGATTGATCACTTGTATTTACCTTTTATTTTTTCTTTTGATTCCTGTATTTGCATTTCAGAGTTTCATTTCAGATCTGATTTTTTTTTCAGCAAGACTGTTTGAAAGTCCTCTAGTTCACTGAAGGTCCATTTTTTCCCCTCATAGGTTTATATTAATTTTTACTGGTTAAGTTATTCCTAATTGTAGACTCATATCTTTTGTTTTTTGAAATAACATGTCAAGTCAACAAGTCCGGCACATAATGAGTGTGTAATAAAGGTTTGGTGACTTGGAACTGACTTTTAGAATATAACATTCTACTTCTGCTTATTAAGGGTGGTAGTTGCTAAATCTTGTGTGATTCTGACTGTGGTTCCTTAACATTTGAATTTTATATTCTAGTTGCTAGCAAGTTTTTTTTTCCTTTGATCTGGACCCTCTGAATTTTGGCAATGAAATTCCAGGAAGTTGCCTTTTTGTTCTAGCTTATCTAGGTAATTCTCTTTAATGATTTCTTTGCATATGATAATAAAGTCCAGTTTTTGGTCATGGATTTCAGGTAGTCCAATAATTTTTGAGTTGCCTCTTCTTGATCTATTTTTCAAGTCAGTTGTTTCTGATATGGAACGGGTTATATTTTCTTCTATTTTTTTCGATCCTTTGATTTTGCTTAAATATTTCTTGTCTCTTGGAGTCATTAACTTCTATTTGGTCCATTCTAATTTTTAGGCAGTCTGTTACTAGGGAAAGCTTTTGTACTTCTTGTGTTAAGCTATTAATTCTTTTTCCAAGTCTTTCCTCCATAATTGACATTTCTTTCATAATTTCATCTTAAAATAAAACAAAAAATCTCTTACATAATTTCTTCTAGGAAATCTAATCATTCTTTGTTGTTGTTGAGTCGTTTCAGTCATATCCAACTCTTTGAGACCACATTTGGGATTTTCTTGCAAAGATACCGGAGTGGTTTGCCATTTCCTTCTCCAGCTCATTTTAACAGATGAGGAGCTGAGGCAAACAGGGTTAAGTGATCTTCCCAGGGTTACACAGTGTCTGAACCTAGATTTGAACTCAAGTCTTCCTGACTTCCAGCCTGGCACTCTAATCACTGTGCCACCTAGCTGCCCAATTATTCTTCTAGGCAAGCTGTTTTTCCTTTGAGGATTTGATTGTAGGTGTTTTTGAGTTATCATTTCCTTCTGGACATGTGCCTTGTGCATGCCTAGCATCATAAAAGTCCTTTTTGTTTGTTTATTTGTTTACTCATTTGTGGTGCCAAGGCTTCAGGAGCTGAGTTCTATGTCTCCCCTGGGGATCAGATCAAGTCGAAGCCCTTTTCTTGGCTACTCAGCCCCTTCTTTCACCACATGGGTCAATCTTTCACCCAGACTCACCTTCCCTTGGGAGTCAGACTAAGTTAGGACTGCTTCCTTCAGCCTGTACCCTTTCCTTCCAAATTCACTCTTCCTTCTAAGACTGACCTAAATTGAAGCCCTTCCTTTGGAGGGGGAGAAAGAGAAAAGGGAGATTTTTTTAAACTCTTGGCTAAGTTCCTCTAAGGCTAAATTCACTCTTCCTCTGGTGGAATGGTTCTCTTAAATGTCCCTTCCTGGCGAGTAGGGGTGAAAATATGAGAGGGACGACTTTCATTTTTATTTACTTCACTAGACTGAAGTCTTTTGTTTCTCAGCTCCCTTCCCCCTTTTGTTCTCCCCCTTTTCTTCTAAAAATATGTGAGCATGGGGAAGAGGAGGGAGAGAGAAAACTTATCTAGGCTTAAGAAAGTGATGAAGGAAACTTTAACAATGCAGATTAAACTTTTAAAATGTGTTGTGCATACAGTGTACTCCTGGTTGGGTCCCTCCTTTATTCAATGAGCACTTTGAGAAGCAAGTCCACAGAATGCACAGACTCCCAGGACTGAACCCTCATTGCACAGTACCCTGTTATACTGTAACCCTTGGCTCAAAGGATCAGTTGTATGTGGCTCTCTACTCATTGGTGGAGATAGATTGCTCACTGCCCTAGGCGTCTAAGGGGGCATGCAGAAGGAAGAAGAGGCTCTTATAGTTTCCAACTTCAAGAGAGAATATATGACTTTCCAATCTCTTTTCAGGTCCATAAAGGGAAAGAACACCTCTGAGAAGAAGTCAACATGCAAAGGAACTGGTAATCTCTATCATGTTCCTAATTTCATTTTGCTGCACTAAAGATTTTGGGGAATTTCCCCTTGGGTGAGAGCTGAGACTTTCTTTCTTGGTTGAGCTGAGTTATCTCACTCACAATAGGAAAGCTCATTGACTGTGTATTGTCTGGTATCTACTTTCTTAATGTATGCTTTTTCGGATTTCTATTTTGCTATCAAGTTAGATAAATAGGTTTATTTTTTATTTGCTATGTGTATTCATTGGGAAACTGGTATCTGGTAGGAAGGGAGTCATCTTGGATATATATATATATATATATCTTGAGGCTCCCTTTCCCTATTAAGGGATGATAATAATAAGGAATATAGCTTGAACCTAAAATTTACTTCTCTTAGTCTGACAATATGTAAAGGAGCAGCAAGATATAATTCTAGCTTGGTTCCCCCTCTCTCTGAGGAAAGCAGAGTGGCCAGCCTCTGTCTCCAATCTCCTGCTTTCCTTTCTAGTAGGAATCAAAGTCTTCCTTGCAGAAGGGTTCAGTAAAGGAGCCATTAGAGAAATTTATTCTTGTCTCTCTGTAAACCATATCTGGACAGACTCATGTGAACATACATGACTTACACAGGCAAAACAAAATAGCATCTATACATCACATCACCCCTTACAGATTTTACAACAGACCTTCTATAACCAAATCTGATATTCCTCACTAGTTATATTTCACATTACTCCCTATCTCTTGATGTTATGTCCAAACTGCAATAGGATTATCAATTTAAGGTTGGAAGAGGCCCCAGATATCAATCCCACCCCCTTTATTTTATGAGTGACAAAGCTGAGGCCCAGAAATGTTATATGACTTGTCCCAGGTTAGTAAGCATTAGAGAAAGGATGAGAATCCAGATCTTCTGACTCCAGGGCCAGGGTAATTTCCACTACAACACACTCCCTCCCTTGATATTTCCACTGCCAACATTCCCTCCCTTAATATTTCCACTGCCAACATCCATGCATCTTCACAAGCCTGAAATGCAATCCTTCCACATTCTCTACCTCACAGAATCATTATTTTCCTTCAAAGTTCATTCTTCCCTGGTTCTCCCAACCACTTTCCTCCCCAAACGATAATGCACTTTCTATGTCTTCAAATTACCTTGTATTTATTTATCTTTGTACCTATTCCATCCTTCTGTAGTATGTAAACCCTTTAGAAGGTACAAGCTATTGTGCTTTTATTTTTGTATCCTCAGTGACTAGCATAGGACCTTGCTTAATAAATGCTTGTTAAAATGATTTAAATATATACTATCAAAGAATCTCATGTAATCACAAATGTGCATAGAAGGCTTTTGGAGGAGAGACATTGAGTCTCCATTCTGTTCTACTGAAACAAATGCTTTTAAGTTATATGTTACAGATATATAACATATACATATAAAGTATGTATTTCAATATGTGAAGCATGTGTACTTATGTCAATTATACAAGTATGCATTGAATAAATATGTATACTTCAGATATTTAGAAACTATATGACAACATATATACGTATATGCATAATCAACAAACACTCAAGACCACAGAACCTTGTTTTTTCCATATCTTTTAGTTAATTGTGTGTTCATAAAGATATGTGCTTTTGTGAAGATGTGAAATGTTGAGAGTGAAATCTCAAGGGAGATTATGTGATTAAGTGGAAAGTACAGTGATGGTGAAGTCAAAGGATAAGGGTTCCCCGTCCCCTTCTCATATTATTTGCTAGAACATGTCTGTTTCCTTCAAGTAATCTTCAACAAGGAAACAGATGAGGACTTTGGTCAACAGATCACAAGCCCGGAACGGTTATGATATATTAGTGATGGGGGATTTAAAATACTCAGACAACTACTAGACTTCTCTCTCTGACAAAATGCAGAGGAGCTAATAATTTTTTTTTACTCACCTTAACGACAAATTCATCTTTAAGAAGTGGAGGAAGCAACAAGGGGGAAAATTCTGTTCTGAATCTGATTCTCCCTAATAAGGAGGGACAGGTTGCTGGAGAGAAACTGATAGCAAATTTGGGGAAAGTGACCATTTCTTCCTAGAATTTATGATGTAGGATATAACACCAGTGATTGGGGCAGCTAGGTCGTGCAGTGAGTAGAGCACTGACCCTGGTGTCAAGAGGACCTGAGTTCAAATCCAGACTCAGACACTTGACACACTTAATAGCTGTGTGACCTTGTGCAAGTCACTTAACCCCAGTTGCCCTGCTTTCCCCCCTACAAAAAAAAGAATTAAAAAAAAAGAAAATCAGTGATCTATAGTCTGTCAGGTACCCTGAGTTTTGAGAAAGCAGATTTCCGAGGGTTCAAAGGAAGGATAGGTAGTATCTCATGAACTAAAATTCTACAGGAAAAAATTAACACAGCAAGGGAAATTCAAGAATGAAATTCTGAAGATGTAAGATGAAATGAAAAGATCAGCATGAATATACAGAGAACTCACCAGTCAACCTAGATTATAAAAAGATACACAGAATCAAGGGCAGGTAATTATCATGGAAGATGTCATATATGAGCCCAAGTAAAAGAGGGTATTCCTATTGATAGTGAGGCATTCCATATATACCATTTTGCAGATGACATTGTGTTAATTGCATCAAGCTCCAGAATATTGCAGAAGTAGGGAGCTGATCAAGGGATCTATTTATTCATTTTTGCGAGTTTATCAAGAAGTGAATCTTTGTTTGTGACATTGATTATATCTTACCACCTGGGGATGAATTGACTTATCAAACAATTGTGGGTTGAAGCCACAACAAAAGTATACTTTGGATTCTAGGGTAGCGTATGCACATTCCTTCCCCCGAGACTTATTTATCATCCCCTTCAAAAACTGTTTAGCCACAGAGATGGCAGCTTCTCAAACTAAGAAATGGTAGCCAATGGGGCAGTGGTGGAGAACTGGGAGTTCTTGGAACTTGAATTCCTGGACTTTAAGTCCTAGACCCAGCCCTGGGCAGGCAGTGACAAAGTCAAATGATGGTTGTACATGCTTTCAATGATCTCAGGAAAGAAGAATCAGGAGGCCAAGTATTTGGAGTTCCTGAACTCCAGATTTCTAGAGCAATGGTTCTCAAACCTGGAGTCTGTGAACCTTTTTAATGTTTGTTTCAACTATATTTGAAAATATTTTTATAAACATTTTAATATAATTGGTTTCCTTTGTAATCCTATGCATTTTCTTTTATGTATTTAAAAACATTCTGAGAAAGGGTTCACAGACTTCACCAGAGGGCCAAAGGGGTTCATTCTAGAGAGAAAAGGGAGCCCCTGAGTAGAGCCAATTGTAAATTTAACCTTATAGCAAACCCAAGTTCTTAGGTACACAATCAGGCCTTCTAATGAGAGATAACGGAATTCCTGATCAGCATCAACATCTTAGAGCAAGGAGAATTTTGAAAGTCCTTGTCCTCCTATCTCCCCTCCTCCACCCTGTCTGCTAGAGGACCAGCAAGGTAAAAAAAAAAGAGATGGCATGGGGAAAGCAAAATAACAGCAACCAGAACTCTGGACTTGGTACTCCCCTACTATCATGAGTTATTTGGACAGTATGGGTCCAATGGAAATATAGTTGCTTCTTTACCAGTTCAAGTAAATTTCTCTTCTGGGGAAGTACAAGTTCTTAAGGTACTTTGATAGGGCTGGTTGTCTCTATGGGTATGTCAAGAGGAGAAAGAGGACTCATCAGAATGTTGAAGGGTTGCCTCTCTAGTAACTCCACGTTTATTTTACTTCCGGTGCTAGTCCAAATCTTTAGGGTAGCACTATAAGGGTGAAGAACTATTTGGCTTCCAGAGAATCTCTAGCAATCCCAAATTCATTTCCAAAGGGAGTATGACATACTAGTTGGCACTGTAAGTCTATAGGCCTTGTGGGGGAAGGGGCAACTCTCAAAAGAAGGAAGGAGAATGCTATCAAGTATTTATGAGCTACTATAAGTTATTTATGCATTTTCTGCATTTTCTCCAAGGTAGAATAAGATATCTTGTACTTGATATGCAAAGTTACCTTGAATATTTATACAAGATCAGACACTTTTGCCAATCCTAACCATTCTCCTGAGCTTCAGTCATGAGTCTCCAAATGTCTCTTGGATGTTTTAATTACATGTTCTGTATGCATCTCAAACTCAACATGCCTAAAACTGAACTCATTACCCTTCCCCTAAGCACACCCCACTTCTGTACTTTCCTATTTCTGTTGAGAAGTCCATCACATATCCAGTCAAACAGAATTTCAACCTATGGAAAAATAGTCTCCAAATGAATTAAAAATTAGTACCAGTCTGAGGACAATAGAGAAGAATGCAGTGATGGTGCGCAGGCTGCAGCACATAACAAATTAGGGACTCTGTAAAAGAAACAGAGTAAAAGTTGATAACAAAGAAATGTGTGATCAAAAAGATGAGACCATCTGTGATCCCATGGTAAGAATGAAGAATAAGCAACCAATGTGATGTTAAGAGAAGAAGACAGGCCTTTGGTATATTGGGTGGATACCTTGGGGTTAACTTTTTGAAGGACTAGGATAAGAGTTGCATGGATTGGTACGGAAGGTAGGGATGAGCTGAGATCTGCATCATGGTCTAAAGAATCTACATAGATGATATTGCAAACCCCTTTAAATCTTTTAGAACTTGTGATTTTGACCACTATATTCAATCAGGAAGCCAGAAAAATCCAACTGAAGCCTTCAAGTCAGGATTAAGTCTGTTTTTTTCTTTGCTGTTGTTGTTGTTTTTAATTGTTCTTACTTTGCTACCCCCAGCTCATTGTCCCTTGCCCCATCCAACCAGAATGAAGTTAGAAAATTCCTTTTAAATCTTGTCAAATGAAGCCACTTTGGAGATTCCATCTAAGAAGACCTCCAAGTTGCTGCAGAGGTAAGCCAACAAAGCTTTACTCAGTGCTATCCCTGGCCCCCTAAATGCTTCTGGTTGGCATGCAAATTGATGTGGGGGCAAGAAAAAAAGGTCAAGGTGAAGTCATTAAAGATATTAGCCTCTAACTTTGATCCTGTTTTCCCTTCATTTCTGCTTTGATTATACAACCCTGAAAGTAAAAAGTCTAGTTTCTATATCTCTGTGTAGGACGGATTTTTCTGTGCCTGTGTCTGAAAAAAAAGCATATTTTTTCTTTGTCTCATTTCCCCCCATATACCTATTAATTTATTTAATAATCTCTGTTATTTCTTATTTATCTTTTTGTTGGATTTATCTTCTGATAGAGAGGTATTAAAATATCTTATCGTTACCAGTTAATATTTTTAGCAGTGTCTCCTAGCAAGACAAATCTTTTCCTTTACACATTTTATTACATAATTCTTAAGTGCCTATATATGTGTATATATATTCAACATTTTTATTTAAAGTTTTGAGGTCCAAATGCCATCCCTCCCTTTCTCCCCTCCTCTCTTCCCTCCCTGAGACAGTAAGCAATCAGATATAGGTTATGCACATGCATATAAAACAACATTTCCATATTAGTAATTTTGTACAAGAAGACTAAAAAAAAGTGAAAAATAGCATGTTTCAGTCTGTATTCAAACAATATCAATTCTTTCTCTGGAGGCCAATCGTTAGTCTTTTAGGATTGTCTTGGATCATTGTATTGCTGAGAATAGCTAAGTCATTCACAATTCTTCATTGAACAATATTGCTGTTACTGTGTGCATTGTTCTTCTGGTTCTGTTCACTTCACTTTGCATCAGTTTCCAGGTATTTCTGAAATCATCCTGCTTGTCATTTCTTATAACACAGTATTATTCTATTACAATCATATACTATAACTTGTTTACCCATTCCCCAATTGATGGACATCCCTTAGATTTCCAATTCTTAGCCACCACAAAAAAGAGCTTCTATAAATATTTTGTACAAATAGTTTCTTTTCCCTTTTTTATGTCCTTGGGATATAAACCTAGCAGTGGTATTGTTGGATCAAAGGGGTATGCCCTTTGGGCATAGTTCCAAATTGCTCTCCGGAATGGTTGGATCCAGTTCACAACTCTATCAACAATGCAATAGTGTCCCAGTTTTCCCACATCCCCTCCAACATCCAACATTTTCCTTTTTTGTCATATTAGCTAATCTGAGGTGGTACTTCAGAGTTGTTTTAATATGCATTTCTCTAGTCGATAGTGACTTAGAGAATTTTTCATATAACTATAGGTAGCTTTGACTTCTCTGTCTGAAAACTGCCTGTTCATATCCTTTGACTATTTATCAATTAGGGAATGACTTGTATTTTTATAAATTTGACTCAGTTCTCCACATATTTGAGAAATGAGGCCTTTATCAGAAATAACTTGTTGCAGAAAATTTCCCCAGTTTTCTGCTTTCCTTATGAGCAGAATTGGTTTGAATTGGTTTTGTGCAAAAACTTTTTAATTTCATATAATCAAAATTATCTATTTTACACTTTGTAATGCTCTCTGTCTTCTTTGGTCCTAAATTCTTTCTTTATCCATAAATCTAAAAATAAACAATTCCATACTTTCTTAATTTGCATATGGTATCAACCTTTGTGTGCGAATCGTGCATCCACTTTGACCTTAACTTGGTATGCAGTGTGAGATGTTGGTCTATACCTAGTTTCTCTCACACTGGTTTCCAGTTTTCCCAGCAGTTTTTGTCAAATAAAGAGTCTTTGTTCCAAAAGCTTGAATCTTTGAGTTTATCATATACTAGATTACTATGGTCACGTACCTAATCTATTTCACTGATTCACAACTTCATTTCTTGGCCAGCATTAAATTTTTTTTTTTGGCAATTACTGCTTTATAATACAGTTTGAGATCTGGTACAGGTGCCTACACATTTAAAAGCAATATGTTTTCATTGCTTTAGTAGAAAGTATGCTGGATTTGGAATCCAGCTGAGGCTTGAGTTTGAATCCCACCTCTGACAATAGGTGTGTGATTTTGGACAAGTTATGGCATATCTTTGGGCCTTAGTTTTTCCATCTATAAAATGGGTATAATAATACCTGTAGTGCTTACCTCACAGGATTGTAGTGAAATCCAAATAAGATAATGTATCTAAAGTGCTTTGTGAAACTATAGGCACTTTGAGATGTGATTATTTTGAATAGAATCTTTTATCAAAATATAATGTGCCTTCAGTTCAGAATGCTTGTTGCAGAAATGTGCTTATTTATCTTTTAAGGCTTTCTGCTTATATCAGTTTCTCTTGCGTGTAATCATTGTATCTCTGGCTTTTCAGGAGTCAGCAGTGCCATAGAACATTTTAGACCAACATTTCCATTTGAATGCTTATAAATCTTTTAGGATTAAACGTCTTTCCTGTAAACAACATAATGTTAGGTTCTATTTTTTTCATCCATTTTGTAACCTTTCTCCCCTCCCCCCACCTTGTATTGGAGAGTTCAATTCATATTTAGTGTTACAGTTGTTATATTTGTCTTTGTTTCTTTGTTCTTTGTTAAATTACTATTCACTTCCCTAGAAGGGAATAAAATTTTCTCATTCTTTTTACTACTGTTAGCATAAACTTAAGACCACTTGAAACAAATTCCTCTGTCCAATGCCAGATATGTTAGGTTTTTTAAACTCTGGACTTCTTTTTCTTTTTTTTTTGACAATATAGGGAATAGTCCCCCTGTAACTATTTATTAGAATATGAATATATTTTAAATCAATATCTAAAAAAAATCAAGTTACAGTACATGCATAAAATACAAAGTAACGATTTACAAATAGATCATCAACAGCATCTTAAGAACCAATACACTAAAAGAATAAAATGGCTACAGAAGGAAACCAAAGTTACTGACTACAGCAATGCCTTCCGTGTGCCCCACACTTCATGAGCCCCACAAAAGACGAAAGATTGGCCATGAAATATATTTGACTGTGTAGGCCCACATATGTTTCAGGCTTACTTTTTCAATGCCTGAATAACCTTTGGGAATCTCCTATCACCCTTAATAGCTTCACTGCAGTTGACACAGCTTTTTAACTTTAGATTAAGCGTCTACTGTTCTCAAAATGCAGAAAACAATAAAGCATTAACATAGGCTTTAGACATTAGTAATACAACTGCTTTTGAAAAATGTAGTGGAAAAGAAACATTTCAGAACCATATAGCACCTAAATATGTTCTATTTAAACTCAATGTTCTTTTAGCTTGTGCACTAAAATATATGCCTTCAACTGGATATCACATTAGCAGAACCTGACCTTTGGCCATGTCATCGAGACAGTAGAACCAAAAGACAAGTTTAATGGTGAAGCTTCATGACATGCTGAAAAACTCCATAAAGTAAAACAGCATTTTAAAAATAATCAAACCATACCTCATAGTGAGTTTATTGGAGAAAAAAACTAGGCCACATTTTACTTAATGGGAGTGATGAAGAAAAAAAACCACACACTTCAAAATTTGGTATTTCTAGCATTGTACAGGTTATTCATTACCTAAGCAATAAAATGCTGCATGATCTGCTAATGTGAAATTAAATCATTTAGACAGCTCTAGCTGCTTGATCTTGCTGCAGGAGACACCTCAAATGGAATTCCACCAGTCTATATATGCTCATCACTTAACATGATGACCTACCCTACCCTCCTCCCCATACTCCATCACATAGGTACCTAAACTGCCAAATATATATACATATGCATATATGTATATATACTATATATGTATGTATGTATGTACATATATATACATATATATGTATGTATGTATATATATAGTCTTTTGCATTTTGCAAAGCAAATCCTCAAGTCAGGAAAAGTTTGGTGTGGGTTTTTTCCCCCCTCTCCCCCATGATTTAAAAAAAAAAAGACTATTACATCACACAGACCTATTAAGGCATTATAGAAATTGTCTTTTCAAATGATGGATATTTCTGAAGCACTTAATATTCTCTTATTTATATGATAGCAAAATTTCTAGATTTGGAGAGACTGCACTGAAGGGAGAATACATTTTTATAAATTGTTCTGTGGCAAAATGTTTAATTGAATACTAGAGTATTCTTTGATTTGATCAGGACCAAAAGGTCTGAGCTTCAAGCACTTCATTTTGAGTATTTATCATTGCCATAGACCACTCTGATGAAAAATAAGCAATAATTAAGGAATCCAAACAACCATTTGATTAAACTAAGGCTAGTGAGGGCTTCGCATGAACAGAAGCTGCAGTCATTTGGTACAAGTAGGTGATTTTATAAATTCGAAATTTAAAAAAAAAAAAAATTAAGACATAAAGAAATTCAGAAGTAGTAATGAAACACAAAAAAAAGTGACCACAAGAATTACAAATATATTTAAATCCCGGACCTGGGGAATGGACTATACACAGCCTTCTAGGGGAGAAGCACAGAGCCTTATATGTTCTGACAACACTGCACCTTTAGCTTGTTTTCAGTGGTTGGAGGGACATGGATAGGTACCACATTGTTGCTTGGAGACGTGTCATTTTCACGTCTGTCTGACATTTGCTTCTGAGAAACAATGCGATATATCTCTGTCAGGATTGTCTGAAAAGCAGCTTCTACATTTGTAGAGTCTAAAGCAGATGTCTCAATAAATAACAAGCCATTCTTTTCTGCAAAGGCTCTTGCTTCATCTGTAGGGACTGCTCTGAGATGTCGTAAATCACTCTTGTTGTCCACAAGCATAACAATATTACTATCTGCGTGATCTCTCAGTTCTTTCAGCCATCGTTCTACATTTTCATATGTTAAGATGTTTAGCAATATCATAAACCACCAAGGCACCTACTGCTCCACGATAATAAGCTGATGTTATAGCTCTATATCGCTCTTGTCCTGCTGTATGCCGTATTTGTGCCTTTATTGTTTTCCCATCAACCTGGATGCTTCTCGTTGCAAACTCCACACCAAAGGTACTCTTGCTTTCCAGATTAAACTCATTTCCAGTGAAACGAGACAGAAGATTACTCTTTCCTACACCAGAATCTCCAATGAGGACAACTTTAAAGAGATAGTCGTACTCGTCGACTCGGGTGCCCATGGCCCATGGGGGGGGGGGCAGAGGGGCTGGAGCAGCAGTCGGGCGGGGTAGGGAGCGTCACTTCATGGGGGAGCTGGAGCGGTAGCCGTCGCAGAGATTCAGGAGCCGGAGGAGGGTAACGCGCCCCTCCCTGTCGCTGCGCCACTTCCGCAGGCTGGCTTCCTGGACTTCTTTTTCAAAGGACTTTTGCTTTGGGATCCTTCTGGTCTCACCAATTCACTCTTTTTTTCTCTTCCTTCCTTCTTTCCTTCCATTCTTCCTTCCTTCCCTCCTTCCTTCCTTCCTTCCTTCCTTCCTTCCTTCCTTCCTTCCTTCCTTCCT
>CM053623.1:123337887-123359389 GCA_028646595.1 Phalanger gymnotis
AAGTGTTCACATTTAGTTAGCAGGTGGTTTAACTTGATTTGGGAACTTAGGATATTAGTTATTCTTCACAGTATTTGAAATGCATGGGACTGCAAACTTCTCAAAATCCAAATGATTTGAAAATATACTTCCATTGACTACCAAACTTGGTTCTGCTAATTGAATAAAGATTCTAGGTCCATGGCTTTGCCATGAGATGCATTATGTCCTATTCTATCTTCTCTGATCATCTCTTCCTTAAGAAATTCACTTTCAGTCCTACAGATGTCCCTTGGCATATTATTTCTGTCTTTCTGGAAAGTTGAAGAATTTTTAAAAAGAAATTTTGTTATACTATTGGAGGCTAAGCATAATATGTATGGATGAGCTTGGACTTAAAAAAAGGTAAGGCTCTTATGGATTCTTTCTCCTTATGAATTGTACCATGTTTTATTCATTCTACAAATTTGTCTCAAATAGTTTCCTATACTATAGTGTTTATATATATATGTATATTTTTATATTTCTAAATTTTCTGAGGTGTCAACAGTTCTTAGCTTGACATTTTGATACATTCTCTAGGTTTGTTGTCACTTGTGTCCTTATTTAAAAATTTTTTTTCAGTACTTGGGTCATTTTCTGAACCTCTTTTTGTATTTCATCTCCATTATCTGAAATTTTGTTCTTTGCTGTAATTCTGGCTTGGACTTGACTCAGGCCACTTCCTTAGTAGTTTAGGCTTGTATCCATTAGATTGAAGCTCCTTGAGGGCAGAGACTGTCTTTTGCCTCTTTTTGTATCCCCAGCACTTAGCATAGAGCCTGGTACATGGTAGGTGATTCATTAACGTTTATTGACTGAATAAATGTTAGAACAAAATGAGACACATAGGTCATTCAATAGTTAGCAGTGGAAGAATATTCAACAAATATGGGCACAGAGAATACCTAAAGTTGATTCAGCTGAGCAAAGTTCTCTTGCCTGAATTGCTCATCTTGATCAAACAGAAAAGCATCAGATTGCCACTGGAGCTCATCACGGCTGCTTTGTAGGTAATGAGAAAGTGATGTCAACATTCTGAGCCTTTAGTCCCATGAGCCAATCAAATCTTGAGGAAGTTCATAGAGGGTAAGATAGCCTAACTTTCATTGGGGTTGGTAGGGTGATGGGGCTAGGTCATTGCTGCTACCATAGCTCTACTGTCTGTTATTGATTAATTTTACTGTTTTCCCCACACCAGATTTTCTATTGTATTCATTGTATTGTTTTTTAAAATTTCTACCAATTTTTAGCATCTTTTTTATAGCATCTAGCTTCTCTTTCTCACATATCTTTGAAATTTTTCTACAAAATCTTTTTTTAATTTGCTCTTACAATTTTCTTACAAATGCTAATTCTTAAATTATTTCAATAGGCCATTTACCAATTTGAGGTCTTCTCTTGGGATATCTTTCAATATTTCTTTTTTCCATTTGCATTGCTCCTGTTTCTTTAGTTATTTCAGTTGCATGTATTAGTACATTACTTTGTTCATTTTCAGTTTTGTTGGATTTTTATTATTTTTTGTTGTTTTTAGACTATTTTTCTTCTCTCAGGTTTTTATATTGTTTTTAAGGGAGCATTTGCAGAGCCTGGACCCTTCAGAACCTCTCATTCCATCATACTTGTTGGAATGCCATTGTGTTGTTTTCTAAATACAACCATGAATTCTAGTAACTTGATAATCCATTCTAGAACAATTTTAGGAATTATTAATGCATAGTTTCAATATACATAATTATATGTATATAATAAATATATTATATATCTATATAGATGTATATGTTTCACTAGTGTGTTGAAACTTCACATCTTTTTTTGAAAATTGGCACTATATTCTTTCAACTCTGATATTTCTCCCAGATTGTTCAGTGATGTGGTGATATGACTCTGCCCAATATTTTGATATTCTATATTGCATATCCCCCAAAGGCCACCAGAGGGCAGAGGGGCAGAACTAGAGTGAAGGTCTGAGGGAGCATCATGAGATTTTAGAGTTGGAAGACATCATGTTGGTAGGTGAATGAAAGTGCCAGGCTCAGAGAGGAGAATTACATAGGTGTAAACTTGAAGTACTGGACCATACACCATGCCTACCTAGGAAGCATATACAAAAGATGAATAAATTCACCATCAAGGGCAGAGCAAAGAGTAGCTTGAATCTGCATCAGGAAGACTAATGAGAGAGAGAAAAGGGGAGAGGGAAAGGGAGAATATAAAGGAAAGGAAGAAGAGAGAAAAGGAAAAAGAAGAGGCAAACTTTAAGGTTCCAGAATCTCAAGGGTTTCAAGAAAATGACAAAGGCATAAGGCTTCTTTAAAGCCCTAAAAGCAAAGCATCTGGCCCAGGCACAAAGCTCCCATACTCATAGATGAAGGCTGGGGAAGCAGATTACCAAAGGCTGAGACATAAGCATCCTTGCCAACTGACTCTCCAGATAAAGAATTACAGCTAAAGCCAAGATGATCATGAGGGGGAGGGAGAGGGAGAGAGAGAGAGAAAGAGAGAGAGAGAGAGAGAGAGAGAGAGAGAGAGAGAGAGAGGGAGGGAGGGAGGGAGAGACAGAGAGAGAGAGAGAGAGAGAAAGAGAGAAATAGCTTTTTACTGGGTACATAGGATCAAGGTATGCAAATATAACAAACATTTCAGTACACAAAGCAATATGCTAGGTCAATAGGGGAAGTACAAAGTTTAAATAAGACAAGTTCCCTATTTCCGAGGAGCTTTCAGTTTAATTGGGTGGTTAGATACCAGCAATGTGGGCGGACCTATGTGAGGTTACTTACCCACATTTAAACTAAAACTGACTGAGAAACTATTATTATACATACTCTATCCCGTTTCACCTAGTTTCCCCTCAGTTGCTTTGTGATAAAGGAGAATAGCATCCTATTTTTAGGAAAGAGGGGGAAAGGATGGGCATGGTGACTGAGAGGCAATCCTACAAAGGAGCTGGGTCTTAGGGAACTCAAGAAAAGGAAAGGAAGAGGTGGCAGACAAACCATTAGAACAATGGTTCTCAACCTTCATCAGCCTTAAGACCTTTGGGAGATCCAAAAGTACAATGGTTCTGGGATTTCATTTTGATCTAAATAGTAACAAGAAAATACATAGTCTGGCTTAGACAATAAAGAAGCAAACACGCTTTCTATCGATTGAATAAATAACTCTTCATAATACTGACTAACTTAGACGTATTGACTCAGTTTTTGACACCCATAACTTTTTCAGCTCCTTCAGTTGCCTCTCCCCTCTGATTAGAGAGCTGGAAGGTGGAGTACTAAATTCTTCCCCAAACCTTTTTTTTTTTAAGACTTCCTGGACTTTCTAGGTAACTCTCCATTTTCCATCAACAGCTCTACTTGATTTCAACTCCCACGGAACATTATATTCTCCTGGTGGTCTGCCTCCTTGCTTTTCAGCTTCCTTTTGTGTGTTGTCATTTCTCCATTAGATTGCCTCCTTGAAGGCTGTAACAACAATGCTTCTTGAAGCTTCTATGGCTATGTAAGACCAATAACACCAGCACACAGGAGTGCTGTTGTCACAAGTTCTTTGATCTGCTTTTCTAAGGAAAGCAACTTTAAGGGGTTTACAATCTTACTTTAATTAAACATACATATATCATTCACTTAGTTCAGGGGGAAAAGCCAGCACCCTAAACTTCAGAGAGTATACAAACAGAAATTACAAGCATACATTATATAAACAGAGCAAATAACCACAAAACAGCAGACAGGCTTCCAACCATCTAACTATAGCAATACATACAGTTACCACAGAGAGACGCATCATCATTTGGGCTTTCAAAGCCAGGGGGCTCCATGATGGCCTCTGGTCAAAGCACTTCCAGTGAGTGAGAGCCCCAAGCAAAATGCTAATCTCAGAGTATATATACCCTTTTTCAGGGTCAGAGGGCATCACTACCGTGAGACTCAAACCCATGTGACCTAGGCCTTCCTGTGACTTAAGCAGGTCATTAAGGACTCCCGTTTCAATCAAAGACTTGACTGAAACAAAGGCAAGACTCAATCAAAGGCACTAGATCTCCTTTGTGCTGAGAAGCACTCAAAGGAAAAACAGCAAAAAGTCCCACTTTGCTTTATTTGCTTTTATTATATTGCCATTACATTTGAAAGGCAAGACTCAAAGGTACTTGATTACCTCAGTGCTGAAAAACAAAAAACAAAAGAGAAAAGGTCCCACTTCACCTGCCCAATTCAAACAAAAGCAAGACTCATTAAAAGCACTTAGCATTCCAAAAGAGAAAACAGTAAAAAAAAAAAAGTCCCACCCTTCTTAACATTACAAAGGCAGAGACTGTCTTTTTTTTTCCTTATTTGTGTCCCCTGGGTTTAGCATAGTGGCTGACACATAGCAGGCACTTAGCAAATGTTTACTGAATTAACTGAATATATCAATATTTTTCAAATATATATATATACATATATGCATATATATATGTGATTAATATAGAAAACCTCTCTGTGCTTAGCACAGTGCCTGCACATAGTAGGATATTAATAAATATTTATTGACTGACTATTCCCCCAAAAGATGGCTACCAATATCACAGGTTCTATTGTATATTCAAACTATAACACATAAGCACTGTTGTGCTTCCCCGTTAAGAGTCATTAGGTACAATTAGCTCTTAGCAAAGGTATTTATGAACTTGGTATAGTAAGAATAGAAGCTATAAAACATTCCTTCCCTCATAAACATGGGAAGCATTCTTCTACAAATATATATATGTATGGCTTCCATGGAAAGCAAGGACCCAAACTTGGATGACAATGGGAATAAGTCACATATACAGGGAATCCATGTGGCCAGTGCTACTTACTCTTTCTGGACTAGTATATTTTGAAGTATTTTCTAGAGAAGCCCTTACAAAGCTCTATTCTTGACTGCCAAGACTAACACCTTCTTGAGTCCATAACAGGTATCTATCTCCAGAGGTTACGTTTCTTTTAGTTATATCTGGCCTCAAGTGACTGATTCTCCGTATCTGTGCCTGTCTTCAATATGTATTTCTGCTCCTTCAACTATGCCTTGAATTCTCTCAAACTGACTCTCCAATTCCTGGGTGAGGTATTTTCTTCTGGGGCGGGGGTAGGGGAGGTAGGGTGTGGTAGCTCCCAGTATTAACTTGCTTTATTTATATAAGCCCAAAGAACGTGACTGATTATCTTAGTGGCTTAGCCTATCAGGAGATGATTTCTCTGTGTTGTCAGTTTCTAAGACTTTATAATCCTATCAAGATGACAGAGGAATTTCTTCACACCCTGTTGTGGGATTGTAGGAAAATTCTTTAATATCGCCTTTACAAACAAAATACAGATTTATTTGAAAGTATGACTGAATTCTTCAGAGGAACACAGATTTAGACAGGAAAAAACCTTAGAGAACAACTAGTACAATCTTCTCATTTTTCAAATTTTTTTCAAATTCTTTCAAAAAGAAGCAGATAATGAGCAGCAGAACCAAGATTCAAACCCAGGTACTATGATGTCATAACCAGTATACTTCTACTATACCATAAAACTTCCCATAATTAATAGCAGCTTTAAAAGTTTGTTTCTCAATCAACAGATGTTTAAGTCATAACTCCTATCATGTGGAGATCCTTATAATTTTTGTATCTTAAGAAAGCAATCTTCATTTGCAAAAAAAGTTGAGAACCATTGTAGTAAGAGGCTATCTGTATTAGAAAGAAGAGAAGTGGCACAACTAGGTCCATGCTATTTCTTTACATTCGAACTTAGCTGTTTGTCCCCAATTCCTTCTTTTGTGGCTGTTGTATTTTTTTAATCTGATCTTCTATGTAGTGAGATTGGTCTTTTGATTGGTTTCTCCTTTTAGTTCCTAATCAGGATCATTTATAATTCTGTCTTCAGAATTTGGTTCTCAAGGACTATGGTTGACTCAAGCCATGGATCATATTTATATTTCCTTCTCCAAAAAGCTTCTGTCTTCTTCAAATCAAAGTATTTGGGGCTAGTGTGGGAAGGTAGTGTCCCTCTTTGAGGGAAAGTGGAGCTGGCTTATTTTTTCCTATTCCTTTTAGCACTATGGTTTCTCCTCCCCACTTAGAAGAATCAGTTTGGAACCCCAATGGATTTTTCAGGGTGATCAAACTTATAAGACCATTGATCTAGACCAAGAAGTGACCCTAGAAAAAATGTAGCCATAAAATGAAGTCAACCCTTGCCTCATTTTAAGGGGAAGAAAATTGAGACTCATAGTAGTTCAGTGACTTGTCTGAAGTCACACAGACAGTATCAGAGGTACAATTTCAACCCAGATCTTCTGATTTCTCAGAATGACTCCTGGAATCTCTTTCCTTTTTTCTTCTTCCCAACCTCTCATCCTTCCATTAACAAATTCCAGAATTTGGGTTACTGACACTTTCTTCTGGTGTCTGGGCGGCACCACCACCACCACCACCACTGCTTCTCCTTTTTAAAACCAGGTACCCATAATACCTCACTTAGCCTGAGACAACTGACCTGTGCCTTTTCCTTGGTCCTTATCCTACTATGTGAAAACAGTGTAAAACTCTTCTTTTAGGTATGACCCATAGCTTGTAGCTTCTCTGGACTCCCACAGACCTAAATTCATACCTTAGAGATATATCAGAAAATAATATTCTCTATCCAAAATATCAAAATCTGGTGTCTTGGGTACATCTGAATCTGTATTGTTTTGACTTTTCCCATGGGCATTCATTTTATTTAATATAGATATCAGGAATATGGAAAAAGTTTCTATTAATATGCATGTAAAGAACAGAAAAGGGATATAAGTCAATTCAGAAAGGAAATATATATCTCCCACCTACTAGTGAATGTTCTTCCACAACTCACCAGAATGGTTCCATGTTAGTTGCCTGTAACAACAATGTTGCTAGCAGCTGCTGTGGGAGTGAAAGACCAACAACAAGAGCACAAAGAAGGGCTGCTAGCACAGATCCTTTGATCTGCTTTTCTAAGGAAAGCAATTTTAAGGGGTTGACAATCTTACTTTAATTAAACACACATATATCATTCACTGAGTTCAGGGGAAAAAGTCAGGACCCTGAACTTCAGAGAGTATACAAACAGAAACCACAAACAGATCAACAAACAGGCTTTTGTCTGATCATAGCAATACATGCATAGTTACCAGAGAGAAAAGCACTACCATCTGGGTTTTAAAACCCAAGGGGACTCTTTCAATGGCTACCCAGAGTCTCATCACTAAGACTCTTTTAATGAGTGTGCCCCCAAAACAAAATGCTGAGAAGCACTCAAACAAAAAAACAGCAAAAAGTCATACTTTGCTTGCCATTACATTTAAAAGACAAGACTCAGCAAAGGGACTTGATCACCTCAGCATTCCAAAAGAGAAAACAGTAAAAAAAGTCCCACCCTAATTACCATAACATTGCCATAAAAAAGGATTCATGATAATCCTTTCATTGTGGTTGCTGGGCAGGTACAGGTTCCACAATTGAAAAGGACTGGAATCCATTAATTTATATTTTTTAAATGTTATGATAACTTTATTTCAACCTAGGTTTCTTTTACAATCCTATGTGTTTTATTTTGTGCATTTAAAAAGATTTACCAGATGGCCAAAAGGTGTCTATGACACAAAAAAAGTCAAGTCCCTTTTCTGTATCTTTTTCTGTTGCTTACCTTCTTCCCAGTGGGCTACCCCTAAAGCTCTCTACTTTCTCTCGTCACTAGACTGTATCCACTGCAATACCATTACCGCTCATGTATGATTGTTATGTAAATTTTAAAAGCTTCAATTATTATTACAGAGAAATAGATAAAGAACAGGATAATCACTTAAAGGCAAAGTTCCAAACTTTATAATCAGTTAATTCTTGTGCTCCATGATCACTCATAGGGAGCCAGGCCTATGAGGGATTTTTATTTTTTCTTACTCTCTCTCTCTCTGTCTCTCTCTCCGAAACATCACAGACCGGATTGATTTTCCTCCCTAACCAGTGGATTTAGCTTCACAAAGCTATAGGTATCTGACTGCTTCAAAAATCTGATTCTCCAATCTCAGCTCTAAGTAATTGTGAACTCTGTGCTTTGACAGGCACTACTCCTTTCTAAAATCCTATTGCAAACCCCTCCTGCCCATGTAAATTCCACTGTAAACTAATGTCTCTAGACCCGTTGCGTTCACACCACAGCCAGGAAAGAATCATGGTACCATACAGAATCACAGAATTCTAGAAGCAGGAAGGACTGAAACTTTTTCCTTATGAATTCAACACCAAAAAAGAGAGAATATTTCCGTATATGAAGTGTAGCAAAAATGATTTATTTGTGAAGTCATGTATCTCCACTATGTACAGCTTGCTTTAAAAAAAAGGATATGAAAACTTAATGTGTTACATTCCAAGCTATCAATCCACAAATTTTTAACACCTACTGTGCTGTAATACTCACTACCACAGATTGCCTACAATCTCTGATACAGATCACCACCCATTGATACCTTCTCATCTTTTGTGACTGTTGTCCATGTCTTCTTGCACATCATGCACAGGAAGTCATTCTAGAGGCCTCCAGATCACTTCATATAACTTGGGCATCCAATGAAGCAGATGGGGTATTCATATCTTACTCTCATCACATGACCAATCCTTATTTTGTGGTTTTTTTTAAATGATTCAACGATCCTCTTTTCTTTCATTGCTTTTTGTTGTTGTTGTTGGTAACACTATCCCTAGATCCCTTTTCTTCTCCAAATTCCCCAACTGAAAAAAGGAAAAACAGTATTTGTCACAAATAAGCATACTCAGGCCAAACAAATCTACACACTTGCCATGTCCAAAAATATATGGCTCATTTGTACCTTGAGTGTATCACCTTTCTGTCAAGAGGTAGATAGCATGCTTCATCATTGGTGCCCAGGAGTCTGGTCTGTCATTGGTTTGATCAGCGCTCTTAAATCTTTCAAAGTCGTTTTTCTCTATAACGTTATTATGGTACAAATAGTTTTGCATCATCCAAGTCTTTCTAGATTTCTCTGAAACAGACCCTTTCGTAAACTCTTATGTAAAATAGTATCATATTACATTAATATACCATTATCTGTTCAGCCAGTCCCCAAACAATCTGTAGATCTTAAGAAACTTTCCATTGTTTTTCGGAACTCTACACAAATCCATGTAGTAGCCACCTTATAACTGATTCCAGAAAAACTGGTTACATCAAGCACAAATCAAAGCTACTAAGTTTAATGTAATTATTAGTTCAACACTTTGATGGATCTTCAACTTAGGTAATCCTTCCAATCAATCCACAAGTTTTTAATACCCACTGTGCTATAATACTTAATACCACAGATTGCCACCCATTGATACCTTTTTATCCTTTGCGACTATTGTCCATGTCTTTTTGCACCTCATGCACAGGAAGTCCTTCTAGCATGCTAGAGGTCTTCATATAGCTTGGGCATCCAATGAAGCAGATAGGCTCTTCATAGGTTATTTCTCACTCCCATCACATGACCAAGCAACTTCCTTTTTCCATTACACTTTTCTCTGATAATGTCTTTTGCACTACTTTTCTTGTGTAGTTCTTTGTTAATAATATAGTTTGGCCCATTCGTGTTTCTCTCCAATGCTCTTTCGATGTTACCCAAGTTTAGTTCTTTTGAGGATGTGGTTTTCTTTCACTTGCAGTCATACAGCCTTATTAGAAGAATATTGACGTTAAAAAGATAAGTTTTTGTTTCAGGAAGAAACTTGGATTTATTAAAAGCACTGGTATGAAATGAGATACAATTCATAAAGCATTTAGCACAGTGCCTGACACATAGTAGGTGCTATACTAGTGTTAGCTATTATTATCACAGGATCCCAAAAATAATCTAGTCCACTCTCCTGCTTTTATTCAATTCTGGTCCCAATTCATTGTCCACCTGCAGAGGCTGTCCAAGATATATATATATATACCAGCTCTATGGGTTGTCCGTTCAATTGCATATCATATTCTGAAAATTAAGCATTCTTAATCCACTAGGTTTTTCCTGTAACTAAACTACTTTGAGTGATTATAGATCTTGTTTAGAAGACTTAGTCTTGTGGAACTTGATGCAATTAGCACGATGTCAACTTCAAAAAGAAGCAGCTGAAGGACCTCAACACGTTTACAAAATCCTTCTAGCATCTGGACTCTCTGCTGGACATCTCCAATGACAATGGCAAACACCTTTTGGGGAGCATGTTTCTTCCTGGTTTATGCCTTGCTCAATATTGGTCATCAGGCTTGTCACATCTTGTTACATCTGTCAAGAAATTTTGTATAATTTCAACATATGCATGGGAGATTTGTTGGAGCAGGGTCTTCAAGGAAGTATTTTGTTCTACCAATAAAATCCTTTTTAAAAACCATGAACAGTCTAAACACAGTGTGATCTTGTATTCTTTACAACTTTACAATGGTATGATGGCAACGATGTGCCATGCTGTAGAATATCACTTGGGAAAGCCTGCCTGTTCCCTTCTCATACTTCCATCAAGCACGTCCTTGAAAAGCATGTTAGGTTATTATTATAAAATTTTGTAGAGGTGAGAAATTAGGCATAAGAGTTGGTAGTTGCTGATATTTTCTCTGCCACCATTTTGGGGGTAATAATGTCTTCCCCCCCCCAAGTATTTAGTATCCTCTTTCTTTTCAGATAATAATTCCTGGGTTTGATTGCATTGTGTATTTATTATTTTTAGAATAATACTTTGAAGTCTTTAAATGAGATAAGAGTAAACACACTGGGAGGCAGATATTACTTTTTATATTACTAAATATTATTATCTTCTTTCTAGCCTATCTTTTCCTATTTCTGATAAATGCTGCAGTGAAAGTACAATTGTACACCTAGAAGAATGAAATTACTGTTGTGACATAAAAAGCTTTTGTTTATAGCTTTCCTTTCCTTTTGCTAGTTGCTTCATCATGTTGCTGTTGCTCTCCTTTAAGGAGACAACAGGCAGACTCTTCAGAGCACTTCTCCAACTATTAACTCTGAAAGCCTCATTAGGTAGTTGGGCTGGGAAAGTATTACTTTAATAGCACCTTTCCTGAAGGACATATTAATATTGAAAATTGGATCCTATCTACACATCTCTGAGTCCTGTACTATATTTCTGAATTCCAACTTTCCTGCCTAAAATATGCTTTAAAAAACTCCTTTTGTTGTTCTTTGTTGTCATAATGTTAAACCGGTGATAGAGGTAAGTTCTGGAACTTAGAATATTTGAGGGCTGGAGTATCTGGGGGTGGGGTCCATGGAGAAATTTCAAGGAATACTTGAACCTGGATGGGAAAAAAAATTACATCTTTATTTCAATATAATTGGCTTCCTTTGTAATCCTGTTTTTTCTTTTATTTTATGCATTTAAAAATATTATTCTGAGAAGGAGTCCACAGGCTTCATCAGACTACTAAAGGCATCCATTGTATGAAAAAGGTTAAGACCTCTTGTTTTAGTCCAACCCTCTCATTTTATAGATGAGAAAGCTGAAACTCAGAGAAGGCAAATGATCTGTCTGAGATCACACAGCTGATTAGAAACAGGGTCAGGTCTAGAACCAGGTCCTTTTACTTTCTAGTTCACTAGCCTTTCCATTAGAAGAAACTATTTTCTGGCTGCTAGCTACTGTATTCTCAACTCTTAGACTACTTCTGAGAGTAAGTTATCTATAAAACTTTAAGGATAATCAAAATGTTTCAATTGCAGGTTGGCCTGGGGATAAATGATGTATTTAATGGAACTATAAATAAGCTTGTGGTTAGCTTTCTCTATGCACTTAGCTTCTGGCATTGCCATACCTGAAATTCCTGAGCCAAAAGCCCTAGGAAAGGCAAAGATGTCCCTTCTCTAGAGCTATGGGCTCCTCAGTCAGCATTCTTTTAATCTAATTCCTTTGAAGTTATAATTATGCACTATTTGGGTGATAACTAATATCTTGCCCAGTGCTTTATTAACATTATTTATTACTATTCTCAAAAAAAAATTCCTATTAGTGACTAACCACTCCTAGAGGACTGTTGGAGTGTAACTTTTATCTTTTCCTTTCTGATGGAAGACTTTTCAAAGTAAGTGATATTTTGAAAATTGAGAAGCAAGTAAAATCATTAGAGAGAAAAGTAAAAATCATTATTTCTAATGGACTGGGTAAGTATGTGTGCTAGCTGTAGCATAGAACAAAAGGACAAACAAGGCCCAATTCAGCCAAGTGACAATCTGAAATAGTCATGAATAAAATGCAGAGAGGGCATTGTGCAAGCTGTACCATGCAATGGGGCTTGCTAGACGATTTGTATGGGGGGTTATATAAATGGTAACACAGAACAATGCCTTTTCATTGTCTTCAGAACAGAACTCCTAAGCTTTTTTTTTCTTTTTTTCTGTAGACAGCCTATGTTGGTTAGAAATCCTGTGGTCTTTTATTCAGAGAGTGTAGGAAAGTGTATACATCATGGTCATTTATTACTTTTTTCCCCCATTTTGGTCCAGTTTTGTGATTTCATCTCTATGGGGAACTTTCCATCTAGCTGAAGTGCCCATAAACAAATGCAGATTGGCAATTTGTCTATAATTTAGAGTATTAATGGAGTTTGAGAAGCTATTTGGTGAACACACTGCTTTTGGGGTCAGATTTAGTTAGGTCCTTTCTTCATCACTTAACACATAAGGGTGACTGTGGCGATTCACTTAGCTCCTCTGGGGCTCGGTTTTCTTATTTGTAACATGAGGAAACTGAAATTCAGAGAAGTAGAATGATCTGTCTGAGAGCACACAGCTAATTAGAAAGGCGACCAGGTCTTTTTACTTTCCAGCTCAATAGCCTTTCTATTAGAAGAAGCTATTTCCTGGCTGCTAGCTAGCTCACTGTATTTTCATCTACTAGACTCTCAAATGACTAGATAATCTCTGGGATCTTTCAGCTCCAAATCTAGGATTCTATAAAGCAGAATAGACAGCTAGGTGTTGAAGTGCTGGGCCTGGAGTCAGGAAGACGTAACTTCCTGAGTTTAAATCTGGCCTCGCACACTTACTAGCTAGTGTGACCCCGGGCAGGTCACTTAACTCTGTTTGCTTCAGTTCCTCATCTGTAAAATGAGCTGCAGAAGGAAATGGCAAACCACTCCAGTATCTTGGCCAAGAAAACCCCAAATGGAGTCACCAAGAGTTGTCCATGATTGAACAACAAATGAATTAAAGGTTGTCTGAGTTACTTAGAGGTTAAAAAAATAAACAAAAATTTTACCATGGTGACATAGATATTATGTGAGAGAAACAAAATATGAACCTAGGTCTTTCTAACTTCTAGGTGGGCCCTCTATCCACTTTGTCACCTTGCACATCTATTTATTATGTAATCAATTTTGCTTAATGCTGAATTGGAAAACTATTCTTTCTTAGTCTTTTCCTTGTGTACATGGAAAGATTTGTTTATCTATAAGGACTTGCTCTCCTAATGCCCAGACTGAGCACAGTGTTTGACAAGTCTATTTTAGCATATGACATGTTAGGTGGGAATGAGTGTAAAAGTCAGTCTGCATTCATTAAAGATTGCCCCCTTTTTTGTAGTGGTGGTGGTGTGTGTTTGTGCCTTCTCAAAAGTCTGCAAATGAGCATTAACAGTAATCTAGGCCACTCCATCAGTTGTTATTTCTGGGGATGAGACTACTTTCTAAGCCTGGGGCAAGATGGCATGTTCTTAGCTCCACCCAGACTCAGCCTGGGCTTAAGCATACTGTAAGTCAACTAATACCCAGCTATTAGGGAAGTTCTAGCCTGGAGAATCCGGATCATAAATTTACAGCTGGAAGGAAATTTAGAGCCCATCCAGTCCAAACACTTGATTTTGCAGATAAGGAAACTGAGACTCAAAGAAATTAAATTATTTGTCCAAGGTCACACCGGGATAAAGTCTGTGCTTGACACCAACCTTATTGTTGCAAATGATAAGGAAAACCCAACTTTTACCACCCATAGTATAGCTACTTTAACCATACAAATCAGACTGGTTTGCAGCTTCCTGAAGTTACCTCTATATTCTGTACCATTATTTTCTGCCATAACCTAACACTTCTTGGTCCTCCCTTGAGACTCTTGCCCTCAGGCAAGGAAAGCAAAGTTGGCAGGTGGAGCCAGGACCTAGCCTTGAGAGAGATTCAGCCTCTGATAATTAAGTTAGCCCTCACACTTTCCAGTCCAGTTTCTTCATTTGTAAAAATAGAGATAATAACAAAGAGGGTTATTGTGAGGATCAAATGAGGTAATGCAAATGTATTATTTAAGGTGCAACATAAATAAATGTCAGCTATTATTATCCTTGAGGATCGCAGATGCTGCTCAGTCCAACTCGGGCAATTTTAAACATATAGGGAATTCAACAGAGCCACAGTGTAACCTTGTAGCTTCAACACCATAGGAGAAAAAAATAAGATGTTAATTTAAATAAGAACTGTATTATCGGGGAGGGTACAACATCTGTTTTAAATGGTTGAACATTTCCAGAGTAATAACATTGTTACCATTAATATTTAATATGTACTTCACACCATCAGCTCCACATACTTCAGATTAAAATATCACTTCTTTCCAGCTGGGCATATAGCATAGCTGCCACATTTTTAAGGACTATTAAACTATTCTAAGTTGAAGATGTTAGCTAGCTCAGTCCCGGGTAGGGGAATCTATATTTAAGTAAAATAAATCGGGAAGGGATTTGATTTGCGAGGAAATGCCGACTTTGAGGAAATCAGAGTACTTAAGTATTCCCATCTCCAGTGGTCCTGGTGAATATCAGGTCACTGGACCCAGATGGCCTTGGAAGAGAAAGTGAGGCTGGTGACCTTGAGCAGCCCACCCTCACTCAAATCAAAGTCAACGGCAAGTCATGTCATCATTTCCCTGATGTCATGGTCCTCTTCCAGAAGGAAGGACAAACACAACAGCCTATTTAAGTATTAACAACAATGTAAATTTGGTAGGAAGGTGCCGACACTGCAGTATCTATAGTCAGAGGGCCTGTGTTCAGATGCTGGCTCATCCACTACTTACCTGTAGTATATGCCACTTAACCTCTCTGCCCTGAGTTTCCTCATGTGAAAAAGATTGGGCTGGATGATTTCTAAAGGGCCTTTCCAGCTCTGATTGATAATCTTCCTTGTTAGCTACCATAGTTAAAATCAAAGCAATGCTGCTTTTTTATACCTGGAAGGAGATGATTTAGAGTGCCCTGGAACTCTGTGGGAAGCAGTCCCAGCCGTTAGCTAGCAAGAGCAAAGCAGGTGTAGAGGTGGCCTGGGTGGCAGCAGCTGTTGTCCAGAGGAGTGACAAGAGTTTTCCGTATATGGGAGTCCGAGACTGACGGCCCCCTTTACCAAGATGGCTTCTGCAGCAGGAAACCAGCGTGAGCGGCCATCTTGGTAAAGGTCCAGGTATGAGGACACTAAGGTCACTATTGGCAGGAGCGAGTAAGGGGCAAGGAGCACTCAGGGTCATGGTGAGGTACAGACCCGGCTGCTATGGTGAGGCTCCGGGCGCTGGGCAGCGGCCTGGGCTTGCTGGCTTTCTGGGCCACCAGCCTGTCCGACGCGAGCAGAGCCTGGGTGAAGAGGTGTCAGGTCCTCAGCGGAGACGGCTGCGGGGGCTGGAGCCCCAGGGAAAGATGGAACCTGGGCCGGGGGAGGAGGGCGAGCGCGAGCCCGAGCCCGAGAGCCGGGAGGCCAAGATCGTTCTGCTGGAGAGGTGAAGATGCGCTGCTCTCTAAAGCGAGGGCAGCCCTGCCCGCTCAGCCCGCCCATCTTTCGTCCCCTTCCCGGGAGGACCCCCGAGAACCGAGCCTGAGTGGGGAGGGGTGCTCCCTGCTTGGCGCCCCGGACCTCCAATACCCCTCTTTTTCAGGGTGGCTCTTGATTCCTCACGACTCCAGGGTGCGTTCAGTGTGCAGATTTCTCCGGACTCTTCCCACCTCCCTCCCCTCCTTCCTCTCTTCTGGCTCTCTCTCGCCTCCAGACCTTTGCTCTCCTAAGGGAGCAGCTCGCATGGCCCAAGTCTCCAGCAAAGTAGGACAGGCTAGGGGGTGGGCCCGAGCCTGGGGTTTCATGGGTTATTAAAAAGCCCCGGTTCAACCCCGGCTGCTGCTACTTCTGGAGCCGCGCGGGGCTGCGTTTAACTCGCTGCAGGTTGCGGTCGCTGGTGCATCCTCTGCCACAGTGAAGATAACATTTGCCGGATTTTTTTGGGAAGGCGTCCAGGAGAATAATCCTTTTTTTTTGTGGGGGGGGGGGACGCAGACCCCATCTTGATTGTGGATTCCCTGTTAAATCTCTTCTGCAATGGAAAACATGTAGGTGTTTCTCTTAAAAATTATTTCTGATAGAATGAATTGACAACTTCAGAGCACCCACACCCCTCACCCCACCCCACCCCATCCCCTAGCATCGCAAATCTATTTCAACAGATCTTTTGGTTATGCAAAAAGTAACCCATAGAATGGAAAGGAGAAGCAAATGAATGGAGTTAAGGGGGTGGCGAGAGATTGTTCTTCCTGAGCTCTGTGTTCTTTTGGAGTGAGGTGACGTCTTTGTAGAAAATTTATTCCCATAGCCTTTTTACCCCGGACAGAACTTGCTGTTGTTTCTTTCCCTGGTAGCTGAGGGGAATTCATCCCTTGTCACAGGCTTGTGTTTGATGATTTCTCTTCCCAGTGGGGTGTGAGAGAATTAGGAAAATTGATCGAAGTTCGAACACTTTGGAGCTCTTGTAGCTCGTGCCCCGGGCGCTGCTGTATTTTTTTCTTTTTTACGTTTATGAGTAGGACGGCATAATTGTATTTAACAATGCTATGAAACTCTAGTGTTTGCTTTGGATTAACATGAAGTAGCTGGTATTTTATAGTTGCCCTGATGATTTATTTTTGAAGTCTTTCTTGAGTTGCTTTTCTCTGGAAGTTGAGATGTAAAATGACCATTCCTTGCTGAAAATGAACGTTTAGTAGTCTCATTGCAATTTTTTTTTGGTAGTTGCTGCAATTTTGATTTAGCGTCACGAAAATATTAGCATGTGGTAGCATTGTTCAGTAAAGGAAGTTATATAATCTTTAAAAAGAAAATGTTTCCTGCCTATTGGAGAATTTGTGCTTCAAGGAAACACGAAATCGTGGATGGAAATTTAGAGCAAAAGTATTTATTTACAACAAAATGTTAAGGGCAGGCTTGGGGGATGTGAACAGCTCAATTACAAATTAAAATGTTTGTGATTTTTAAACATTTTGTATACCACATACTAACTGTAGCAGAGATTTTAGTAGTCTTTTTAGAAGACAAACATGTTAAGTGTGTTTCTTCTATATTTATTTCCTTTTGTAATACCATGCAACATTTCACAAATTTTGGATTACAATCTTTGGAGGAAAGTTATGTACATTTTAAAAACTTGATCAGTCCAGGCCTATAATTAGATTATTTTTTTAAAAACAATCACTGAATTTCGGTATTACTTTTTGCTGGACGTAAAATTAGCCTTGTACATTTGAAAGAGAGTATTTTGGTTACTTAGAGGCTTAGACGAGTGAATTTTGAATGAGAATTGAACATTGAGAGTTTGGCTTAGATTCGGATAAATGAGGCTTGACTAAAATTATTTCTCCATCCTTACCTTGGGTTCATTTTTCTTTTTTCATGTGTTAAATGCCCCTCCCTACTTCCCATTTATGTAAATAAATGTAGAATAAAAGCAAGAAATGACTTTAAGGTATATGGGTTTATATTTAATTGGACAGAAGTTTTAGAACCACTTCATTGTCATGGCTCTTTCGCATAGCATATAAGGCACATAATTAATCTTTGGAGTGCCTGAAGGCGTGTGGAAGTGGATATAAAACTGGGATAAATAAAGTAAAATCCACTTGTCATATGCAACATAACATTTTGTTAAATGTTTAATTCTAAGTACTGTAATACCAATAGATGCAGTATTACCTGTGACATTTTATGGTGTTTATCTAGATTTCTATGTTTTATTGCCGTTCTTCTCTTTAGTCATACCTAAGTTCAGGCAAGTCACTAAGTGACTCTGTTTCCTCAGTTTCCTCATCTGAGAACAATGTGTTTGGACTAAATGATCTCTGAGGTTCCTTCCAGTTTTAAACCTATGGGCCTATAGCTTTCAATGACTAGACTTCTATATTAGTGCAGAGGCAATAGGGAGCCAGGGGAGGTAGGTGGTGCAGTAGATAGAGTACAGGTCTAGAGTAAGAAGACTCATCTTCTTGGGTTCAAATCTAGCCTTAGATACTTACTTGCTGTGTGACCTTGGGTAAGTCACTTAACCCTGTTTACCTCAGTTTCATCATCTGTAAAATGAATTGGAGAAGGAGATGGCAAACCTCTCCAGTATCTCTGCCAAGAAAACCCCAAATGGGGTCACCAAGAGTTGGCCATGACTGAACAACAATAAAAGTGGGGAGCCATTGGAGAAATAAGTTCTTGGAGGATGTAATTTTGAGAGCTCTGTGGAAGACGAGTTAAAGAAGGAAAAGAATGGAAACAAAGAACCCAATGAGGAGATTATTTGAACAGTACAAATGAGAGATGATGAATGTTGGCATTGGTGTGGTGGCCTTGCGAATGAGAGAAAGGAGATGGAAAAATTCTTGATTTTCTCTGAATTAAGCAGGATAAAGTCTTGGTCAGAGAAAAAAAAAGCATCAAGTTTCTTGGTTGTTAAAATAGCTAATCTTTAAAGAATATTCGTGATACCATAAAATTATTATGTCCATTCGTAATATTGTTATTGACAAAATTGTGTATAAAATGCTCATTTGTGAAATTGTTGGACACTTCAAACTGCTAAATGATCTGTTTTGGGGCCTGAGATATCTATCAGCTCTTTTCTAAATACAAATAAGCTTTTTATAATACAATAGAAGAAATATAGCTATAAATTAAGAATAACATTTCCCTATTGTGGTCCGAGTCCCCATTTTGATTTCAGTCTATTTAATTCACTTATTCCCCCAAACTAACTAAAAAAAATACCAGGTAAAGTAAAATATAGTACTTCTTTCTCAATGAAGATCATTCTACTATAAAAAGCATCCCTAGAAAAATAATTAGAAGAAGTAAGTAATTAATACCAACTGAATTATTGCCTAATACTACTCCACAAAATTTATAATGCAGGAAATGGGAAGTAAAAAAGTGAAAACCCAAATAATTGTAGACATAAGATTCTCTTTTTTCTAGTTGTTTACTCTATTTGGAGATGACCTTCTATTAGGCAATTTGGGAGATTAAGTGGAAAAATCTGGATTTTTTTTCCACTTTAATCATGCGTTGGTAATTAGGGTGGGACTTTTTTTTTTCTTACTGTTTTCTCTTTGAGAATGCTAAAGTAAGCAAATGTCCTTGATTAAGTCTTCGTAGGTGCTAAGCAGCCCCCAGGCCCACACCCTTTTGCTAATGAGGTATGAAGCCTTTGGGCCCTAAACAGGGTATATGAACTCAGGTTGTTTGGAGCTCTCACTCACTGGAAGAGTGCTGGTGTGGAGACTCTGGGTAGCCCTTGTTAAGAGTCCTGGCTTTGAAGAAAACCCAGATGTTGGTACTTCTCTCACCTGGTAACTATGTATATTGTGATTTGGTTGGACAGAAATGTTGATCTATTTATATTGTCTCTGTTTGTAATTTCAGTTTGTGTTTGCCCAGAAGTTCAGGGGGCTGATCTTTTCCCTCTGAACTAAGTGAATGATATATGTATGTTTGATTAAAGTGAGATGTTAACCCCTTAAAGTTGCTTTCTTTGGAAAAGCAGATCAAAGAACCTGTGCTGGCAGCTCTTGTTACTGGTCTTGTTGGGTCTCATACCCCTATAGCAGCTGCTAGCCACATTGTTGTTACAAATCATTACTGAGCATTTCAGCTAAGCAAGTTGCCACTAAACTTTAGTTTAATCATCTAAATATGATTTTTTTTATCATTTCACATAGATGTCATAACAGTTTTTGGTTGAAAGATGCTGTTATTTACAGTATCTTACTCAATTTTATATGGAAATTAAGTTCAGTAACAGAATTGTACGATATTGAGGTCTTGGAAAGGGAATTTATCAATTAGATGATCCAGGGCTTCTTACCATGAGGGTGGTTAATCTTTTAAAAAATATTTTGATAGGGAGGTGGAGCCAAGATGGCGGCTGGAAAGCAGGGACTGGTGTGATCTCCCCGCCAAGTCCCTCCAAAAACCTATAAAAAATGGCTCTGAACCAATTCTAGAACTGCAGAACTCACAAAATAGTGGAGGGAAGCAGGGCTCCAGCCCAGGACAGCCTGGATGGTCTCTGGGTAAGGTCTATCCCACATGGAGCTGGGAGCAGAGCAGAGCCCAGCGTGGGTGGCGCGGACTGGCCAGACCAGGAGCCGAGTGGAGCGTGCCCTAGCACCCTGAATCAGTGAGCTATGGCAGTTGCCAGACTTCTCAACTCACAAACACCAAAGACAACAGAGAAGGTCAGTGGGAAAAGCTGAGGGGAGTGGAAGGAGTTTGCGGTTTGGCCACCGCCCCTGGGGCAGCAGAGGTAGGGTAGCTTCAGAACTACAGCTGCAGTTTCTTCTGGCCCCAGGCCCCTCTGGTGGGAGGAATTAAGTGGCTGATCAGAGCAGGAGTGCAGAGCCTGCTGAAGATCTAAGTCCAGTCCAGGTTGGGGGTTCTTGGAGAAGGAGGAGTGCTGGTGTGGCAGAGCTGGCACATACCCCCAAGTGTGGAACATAGAACTCTTTAATCTGCAAGCAGTCATACACCACTGAAAAACAAGGGTCAAGTAAGTTGGCTGGGAACATGTCCAGGCAGTGAAAACTCACCCAGATTTAGTCTCAGACTCTGGAATCTTTCTTTGGTGACAAAGAAGAACAAAACATACAACTAGAAGAAATCAACAAAGTCAAAGAGCCTACAACAAAAGCCTCCAAGAAAAACATGAACTGGTCTCAGGCCATGGAAGAGCTCAAAAAGGATTTGGAAAAGCAACTTTGAGAAGTAGAGGAAAAATCAGAAAGAGAAATGAGAAGGATGAGAGAAAACCATGAAAAACAAGTCAATGACTTGCTAAAGGAGACCCAAAAATATACTGAAAAAACAAACAACACCTTAAAAAATAGACTAACTCAAATGCAAAAGAGCTCCAAAAAGCCAATGAGGAGAAGAATGCCTTGAAAGGCAGAATTAGCCAAATGGAAAAGGAGGTCCAAAAGACCACTGAAGAAAATACTACCTTAAAAATTAGATTGGAGCAAGTGGAAGCTAGTGATTTGATGAGAAATCAAGATATTATCAAGCAGAACCAAAGGAATGAAAAAATGGAAGACAATGTGAAATATCTCATTGGAAAAACCACTGACCTGGAAAATAGATCCAGGAGAGAGAATTTAAAAATTATTGGACTACCTGAAAGCCATGAT
>CM053623.1:123359889-123377342 GCA_028646595.1 Phalanger gymnotis
TCAAAAACAAACACTTTCAAAAAGGGACAGGGTCAAGGGAGAAAATTCAATAAAGGAAGATTGGTTAGGAAGAAGCAAAATATAGTTAGTCTTTCACAACATGAGTGTTGTGGAAGGGTTATACATAATGATACACATGTGGCCCATGTTGAATTGCTTGACTTCTTAGGGAGGGTGGGTAGGAAGGGAAGAGGGGAGAGAATTTGGAACTCAACGTTTTAAAAATAGATGTTCAAAAATAAAAACAAAAAAGTTTTTGCATGTAACTAGAAAATAAGATACACAGGCAATGGGGCATAGAAATTTATCTTGCCCTACAAGAAAGGAAGGGAAAAGGGGTTGGGAGGGTAGTGGGGTGACAGAAGGGAGGGCTGACTGGGAAACAGGGCAACCAGAATATATGCCATCTTGGAGTGGGGGGGAGGGTAGAAATGGGGAGAAAATTTGTAATTCAATCTCTTGTGAAAATCAATGCTGAAAACTAAATATATTAAATAAAAAAAAGAATGTCTTTCTGTCTCCACTCTGATGTTCATCAGCACCTCAAACTCGACATGTCCAAGATGGAGCTTGCTACATTTCCCCTTAAACCTGCTTTGCATGTGACTTTGTTATTACTAGCTTTGATAACACCATTTGTCCTGTTTCTCATGTTTGAAATCTTAGCATTCAACTCTTCTCTCTCTCTCACCTCTCATTGTCCAATCAGCTACCAAATTCTATCAATTTCATCTCCCAAACATCCCCTGCATCATCAGCCTTTTCTTCTCTATTCTTGTGGCAATCACCCTAAGACAAGCATTTTATTACATCTAATTGTACTAAAACTATTAAAAGACTCCTTTCTTCACTCTCTCCCCTTTCCCAATCCATCATAACACTGACAGAATATCTTTGCTACACATGGATTAAGCCAGGGCACTTCTATATCAAAAAGTATTCCGTGTTTATCAAGTAAAATTCAAATTCCTTGCCTGACATTCAAGGTTCTACATAGTCTAGAGCTACCCTGCTTTATTTCATATTGCTACTCCCCACAGTTCTCCCCTGTAGCCAAAATGAAATATTCTATGCCCTGAAACACCCACTTCTGCAATTCCTCAGCCTGCTCTCTATTCCAAAAATGCCCCATTCCTTTTCACTTACATTCCTACTCATCTTCTAAAGCTCAACTCAGTAGTTACCTCTAAAATTTTACCTGATAATTAATCATCTTCCCCTAGACCTCATGTGTCATTTTGTTCTGCAACTCTGTAATCCACTTACATAATATTGCATATCTCTGTGTGTAGCACAGTACTTCACAGTGACGGGGTTAACAAAATGTTTGTTGAATCAAAGTGAGTTTATGTCTAAACTTTGTATCACTTCCAGCATCTACCACAGTGTTTTTCACACAACAGGCTCTAATAAATGGGGGCTTTGTTGTTACTTATACATAATACCTCTTGAATATGTAACCTCTCTTTCATTCCCACTGCAACCACCCAATCAGGCCACCATCACAACATGTTTATATATTGCACCTATTATAGTATCCTTCTAAGTAGTTCTTCACCTTCTCCCCACTCCAACCTAACTTATATATCACTGCCATGTTAATCTTCCTACTGTACAACTTCCTACTGTACAATCACGCCACTCCCCTCTTCAAAAACCTTCGCTCTCTACCAAATAAAGTACAAATTCCATGGACTAGTATTCAAGGTCTCTTCATACTAGGTCCAACCTACATTTCTGTCTTTACTCTGCACTACTCCCCCCCTTTCCATGTGACTGCCAAAATGGACTACTTTCTGATTGGTCTTGTACTTACCTACCTTCGTGTACTTGTTCCTACCATCCTTTATCTTTGTTTAATCTACACACACACACACACACACACACACACACACAGCTTTTCTTTTTTACTTTGACCTCCTTGAGGTTTATACATAGCTTCGTGATCTCTTTTCCCCACTGCCCCATCTTCTTCTGAAATCCTATCCATTCTGTAAGTGCCAACTCAAATGTTTATTCTATCATGAGACCTTCCCTGATCCCCCTACCAGAAAGTAATTTTTCCTCCCTTGGATCTCATGGCACTTTTTCTCTCTCCTATGCACATATTATATCCTATCTTGTACTGTAGCTATTCATGTATATATCTCCACTATCATAAACAACAACTTAAGAAAAAGAAATTTTATTATTTTTGTATCTTTCAGCACTTAATATAAAACTTTGCACATGGAAAACATTTACTAAATATTTGTTATGTATTGGACTAAACAGGGCATAAACTTGGAAGAAAGGCCTCAGAAAATCCATATCATTTTAAAATACCAGGGAGGAGTAGAAAAAAAAATTGAAATAAAAATTTCCAGTGTCACAAACCCTGAGAGGATGGTATCGACCTGTTAATATTCATCTTGCACAAGCTAAACTACATATATTCAATGATGAGGCTACCCCAACAATGGAAGAGGGTGGAAACTTCTTCTAAGTTTCTTCTGTAAAAATCTGTGCCAAGTGTATGCAACATGGAGATTGCCAAATACTCTTCTTCTGATAACGGGGATGCAATTACCCTGGTTGGATTTGAGGAGTCTGTGGGTTGAAAACTAATAAACTGTCACAATTGCAGTTCATCAGCCTTAAGCAAACAGCTATATTGAAGGCATGGTTACAGACTAAAGACACCCTCAAGCAGATGGCTGGTGGACAGAAGCCAATAGCACATGCCAAGTGTCTCGTCATTCACCATGTAACTGTCAACAAGAGAATTGGTCCTGCTGAATTACTATGTTGTATTTCAAGACTCACCACAATTATCTCCATCAAGATTTATCAGAGAACTTGAAAAATAAACAACATATAATGAATGCAATTCTGTTCCACTTTATTTTTACCACAAGTGTTGAACCTTTTCTAGTAAATATGATAACAGTGGAAGGAGTATGGGTTCTGGGTCATAGGACGTGGGTTCAAATCCTACTTCTGATACTTACTACCTGTGTGATCCTGGGAAAGTCACTTAACCTCAGTCAGCCTCAGTTTTCTAATTTGCAAAATGAAGGAGATGGATGACATGGCCTCTAAAGTCCCTTCCAGCTCTAAACCTGTGATCTTGTGATTTATATCTATGATCTTCAGATCATATTTAAGTATAATATAGCCTATGAAGCAGTACAAGTAATTGTAAAGGGCAATGTATGTAATTTTTGTTTTTGTATGGGCAGCTAGGTGGCGCCATAGTGCATAGAGCCCTGGGCCTGGAGTCAGGAAGACTCACCTTCCTGAGTTCAAATCTGCTCTCAGACACTTACTAGCTGTGTGACCCTGGACAAGTGTCACTTAACCCCGTTTGCCTCAGTTTCCTCATCTTTAAATGAGCTAGAGAAGGAAGTGGCAAACCACTCCAGTATCTTTATAAAGAAAACCCCAAATAGGGTCACAAAAGTCAGACACAACTGAAATGAAACACCAACAGAAGCAGCAGCAACAGTTTTTGGATACCATTCTAAACTACAGCAGTTTATGTTTGTAGGTTGCTTTACATAGATTTTACCCTTATGGCAACCCCTTTAGTATTAAGAATCAAAGAGAACTTTAAGTGACTTTCCCAAGATTGTATAATAATAGCTTATTAGTGGAGGTACAAGGACTACATTATGCTATATCTCCTGACTCCTACTGTCAAACCATTTCCACGTCACCATGTTGTCCACAGAATAAAATTCTCTTTGACCTTATATCTCATTTATCTAATCCTAATCTGCCTTAATACTTTCAGGAGTCTGTTGTCTCCAGTACAGATTTTGCCTCTGTGTTAAGAGGTGGGAAACCCATGGACTTCTAGGACCTCAGGTGCAGTCTTTCAACTGAGTCCAAGTTTTACAGAATAAATCTTTTATTAAGGGGATTTGTTCTGTGAAGTTTGGATTCAAAGGGCCACACCTGAGGGCCTAGATGACCACATGTGACCTCAAGGCACACAGCATGCAGCTTAGGTTGATTGAAAGTACTGTACAACCCCCAGATTTGATAAAATTTGATCTCATTTTACTTAACCCAGGGTCCCACTCACTAGCCATCTGAAATGTCTGTCTAATTGTATATGAGCCAGAATCTAAATTGGTACATAGTGTCCAAGTATCCAAATTCCTAGAGAATCCAAAGGAGACCAACTTGCGTCTAGATCCAACCCAGTCTCAAGTAAAACTCATTAACTATGGGGCAGCTAGGTGGTGCAGTAAGTAGAGCACCGGCCCTGGAGTCAGGAGGACCTGAGTTTAAATCTGGCCTCAGCTACCTGACACACTTGCTAGTGGTGAGACCTTGGGCAAGTCACTTAACCCTAACTACCCTGCCTTCCTGCCTCCAAAAAAAAAAATCATTAACTACTATACCAACAAATTAATGATGAAAGGGGATGGTTTTCTGTTTTGTTTTGGTTTTACTTTAATCTAGTTACCTTTTCTTCACTGAATGAAACATTCCAGAGGTAGGCCTCTTCACCATGCCTGTGTGTGTGTGTGCCCATCTCTCCACTCCTTCCGTTCTCTTTCTTTCTCTTTAAAGAAAATAGCTAATTCCAAAGACTCTGGATGCTATTCACATCCAGAGAAGAATTATAGAGTCTGAATAGAGATCGAAGCATAATATTTTCACTTTTTTTGTTTTTCGTGACTTTTTACTTTTGTTCTGTTTCTTCTTTCACAATTTGACTAATGTAGAAATATGTTTAATATGATTGCACATGTATAACCTATATCAGAATGCTTGCCATCTTGGGGAGAGAGGAATGGAAAGAAGGGAAGGAAAAAAATTTGGAACTCAAAAATTTTAGTGAAAATGAATGTTGAATTTTTACAGCTAGTGTTTCTGATAAAGGCCTCATTTCTCAAATATATAGAGAACTAAGTCAAATTTATAAGAATACAAGCCATTCTCCAATTGATAAATGGTCAAAGGATATGAACAGGCAGTTTTCAGATGAAGAAATCAAAGCTATCTACAATCATATAAAAAAATGCACTAAATTACTACTGGTTAGAGAAATGCAAATTTTTCTTTCTTGTGGTTTTTCCCTTTTGTTCTGATTCTTCTTTCACAACATAACATAGAAATATGATTAATATGATTGTACACTGCTGTCTTAGAGAGAGAGACAGGAAGGTGTAAGGGCAAGCAAAATGGGACTTTTTACTCTTTTGCTTTGGAGTTCTCAGCACTAAGGCAATCAAGTGCCTTTGACTCTTGCCTTTGTTTGTAGGAAGGCTCATGCCCTTTTGCTAATTAGGTCATGAGAGGTGTGACGCCCTCAAGCCCTGAAAAAGGATATATATACTCTGAGGTTAGCATTTTGTTTAGGGCTCACTCACTGGAAAAGTGTTGTATGATCTGACCAGACGAGACTCTGGGTAGCCATTAAGGAGCCCCCAGCTTTCAAAAATCCAGATGTTGGTGCTTCTTTCTCTGGTAACTATGTATGTAATGTCTTGGTCAGATGGCTGGATGCCTGTCTGTTGATCTGTGTTATTTGGCACTATTTACATAATTTTTGCTTGTAATTTCTGTTTGTTTTCTCTGAAGTTCAGGGTGCTGACTTTTTCCTCTGAACTAAGTGAATGATATATGTATGTTTGATTAAAGTGAGATTGTAAACCCCTTAAAGTTGCTTTCCTTAGAAAAGCAGATCAAAGGACCTGTGCTAGCAGCCCTCCTGTGTGCTGTTGTTATTGGCCTTACACCTCCACAGCAGCTGCTAGCAGTATTGCTGTTAGAGAAGGGAGGGAAGAGAAAAATTTGGAACTCAAAATATTACAAAAGTGAATGTTGAAAACTTTCTTTACATGTAATTGGGAAAAAATAAAATACTATTAAGTGGAAAAAATCTATGCTGAAAACTTTATGTGTAATTGGAAAAAATAAAATAGCATTTACCAAAAATAGAAAGAAAATAGTTTCTAGGGCTGTGGAGATCTTGTCAGGGCTAGTTTAGTCAGAGCTTGACCAATGCCAGCTTTGATCAGCATATTATCCTCTTCTCCCCAGAAGCTCATCTTTAACCCACAGAATGTTTTTAAAGCTACTAACCATAGTAGCCTTACGTCAGTAAGTATACAAGCAAAGATTGTGCAGCAACTGTCACATAGAATAAAGTAAACAAGTTACTGAATTCTAGCACAGTGACTCACTTATTCAAAATAACTGAAAACATTCACTATGTGATGACAGGGATCATGGCTGAGAGCAGGTCCCAGGTATAAAGAACTCACTTTGAGGCTGCAAATTGGAAATACAAGATTCCTGCAAAAAATGTTGTGTAAAAGGAGTGCAGATGCAGCTATTTCTCAGATCTACAAAAAGAATGCTGAAATGAGGCCCCTTGGTTGTATACTATTGAATAGTTTTGATGAAGAACAAGGCCATTGAGCACACAGTACTGCGGTGTCCTACTATTGTAGATTTAAAGCTACTGTAGCAAGAGTCAAACAAATTGAATCAACCAGTTTTCTTAAAAAAAAAAAAAAGTGAAGAAAAAATCTAGACGTTTGAATAGACAGTAGAGTCAGTAATAATATGCCTACCTACTATTCTATCCATTGACTTTCAGAACTAGAAGCTGGTGTAGTTACAGATAAAAACTCTAAATTCAGTATCCTTACAGAATCAAAGGTTGATGCATACTTTATAACTCTAGCTGAGAGGGATTAACACTGTCCTTAGTTTCCCTAATCAACCCAGATATCTGGTTAAAAACCACATATCTATCAATGATTCTGGGTTAAAAGAGGAATTATATATACCCGTTTAAGTAGATTTTATTCTAAATAAATAACAAGAGAGGTTTTAGAAATAAAAAAAGAAAATAAGTTCTAATAACTTTAAAATTATAATTGTCCTTAAGGACCTAGGTGCCTAAGTCAAATATATGAACTAGTACTAATAGTGCACCTCTTCATTACTGTATTAGGCTAAAAAATTTTTCATTGACAACTGCCACTAAACACTGTTTTAGAAGCCTGGTGAAAATACAAGTTTGGTTTTATTTTTAAAATTTCCCTTAACTTTATTGTTCTAAAAAGATATTAAAAAACAAACAGAGAATTAAAGTTGATTATAAAAAACCACCAAAATAAACCTCTCATTATTTTATAATAGTCTACAAAGCTACATGGCATTCCCAATACTACTAATAAATTGTAAAGTCCATAAATGCCACATGTCTACCACCTAAAATCTGTTGGAAGGATAAAATAAATGGTTGTCTTTCATATACAGTAGTGACACTTTAAACCCAGGCTAGGTGCTCTGAGTTTTTTTTTTCTATAAGTAGTGATTTACACACAAATACACACAGACACACACACACACACAGACACACACACACCGTCAGAGAGAGAGAGAGAGATTACTTGGATTCCCTCTTGACAAAAAATGTTAAATTCTACCATAAGTGAAACTGTTTGACATATACTTCTTTTAACCAGAAATTTTAAAAAACGAAACTGAAAAAGTGCCAATTCATTAGAGACACTAATGTCCCATGGACCCAATGTAAAGATGTTTGTAGAAAAATAACTTTAAAATTTCCCCGTAATTTCAATTCCTGATTGACAGAGGGGCAGAATGGTCAAATCACCTAAACAAAGCACATTAAGAACATAGTCATAGCTTATTCTCTAAGAACTCACTAAGATAACTCATTTAACTATGATAATTCAATGTTATAATCCAATATTATACAGTAAGAAAATATAAGACATTAAATAAAATCATCTACCTCTTTACAACGTGGAATTTTGCTGTTATTTTTTTCCAGTATTATCCATTTCAAAGCATCCAAAAGAGATGGATATTTCCATGTTGGCCAAGGGTTGATGTATCTTCCATCCTTTCCCTTCTGTGATTTAGTTACAGCTTCCTCTAACCTGTAGTCTAGCCTGAAGCTTTTTCTGAATGACCTCTCAGAATCTTTTATGTTACGTCTGGTTGAATCCTTGCATTTTTTTTTCACTTCTTCCAAGAGTTGGCTGTTACTTATTGTTATAGATGTCTCACTATCCTCTTGGTTTTCTTCCATATTGTTTGTTGATGATCTAAAAATAGAAAGGGAAAAATAATTAAATACTAAGACGAAAGCACTGTCATAGTTTCCTTATTCAGTTTTCTTACATCATAATTTCTGCCTCTTCAGATAAAATGAAAAATACTTATATCCATTTGCCACTGGGATTCCAAGATATCACAGGACTTTCAAAAGGCTCAGATTTTAATTAGCTCAATTTTTCTTCCTATAGAATACAATTTTATGCTCCAGTATTGCTGCTCACTATTTTTTAAAAAGAGAAATGTTTGTTCTCCTTAACAATACTACCACACCTTTCATTCTTGTGTTTTTAAGTTCAGAAGGACAAGTATTCTTGACCAACTTTAATTATACCAATTTAAATTATACCAATCTTTGAATTCTGACCAGGAATTCTGTAAAAGCAGCATAGCTTATGAGAAGGAAAACAGAGAAAGGAGTGGAGATACAGTGTCCCTAACCCCACCTGAACTTTAAGGAAACAAAATGAAAAGCATTTGGCAGCACAGAGGGACTAACCAATAGAAAAAATCTAAAGGAGGGAGGAGCTGCAACAGAGGAGAGATCAAGGTAGGACATCATGCTTCTACTATATTACAGAGCAGTCGATGAACATTTATTAAGTGCCTACTCTGGGCCAGGCATTAGGCTACGCAGTAGGGATACAAATAAAGATAAAAGGCGGTCCCAGAACTCAAGAAGATCCCACTCTAATAGGAGAGATAAATCACTATGTACAGACAAGCTATATATAGAATAAATTAGAAATAATCAACGGAGGGAAGGCACTGGATTTAAGAAGGATCAGGAAAGCCTTCCTATAAGAGGTAGAATTTTAGCTGGGACATGAAGGATGCCAGAAGGCAGAGATGAAGAGGAAGGGCATTCCATGCACAGAGGTCAATCAGGGAAAATGCCCAGAATCAGGAGATGAAGTATCTCTGTTGGAGAAAACAAGATTAGGGCTGAAGTTAATAGTTTTACACAACTTTTCAAAGACTATGGGAAATTCCCAAAAAAAGGTTCTGTTCTTTCCTTAACTGTCCCTTACCATCCCTATCTAGTAACAAACACTATAATATCCTCAGCTCTGGTACATTTATCCTGATCTTGCCTTAAATACATAAAAGTCAGGGACTAGCTGGAAATACACAAAAATATTTAATTAGGGCAAAAAGGCAAGCCTTATATAAATGTTAGGAATTTTCCTTACTGGGGTTTCTGAGCTATAGTGATTGTATTACTAATTTTTCATGATAAATAAACTCCATAAAATAGTAAAGGAGGGTACCACATGGACATCAAGACCATCATATTGCCTCTAGGATAAAACCAGCCTAATTGATGTTAAGTGTATGGCTGATCAAATCTCCAGAAAGAAGGAGAAAAGGAGGAAAGGGTGATGAGAAAGAAGGAGAAAAGGATGGTGGATAAAGAAATGATCCCACTCTAAACTTATTCTCTGGACAAAGATAGGCAAGGCTGGGCGGTATTCGGCACCACCCAATTTAGCAGGGAGGAGGAAGCAGAAAGTCGTACCAATTAGGCAATTACTCCACAACAACAAACGTTACATTACCCTATCAAAAAAAGTCTAAGGGCTGTATAACATCAAAGGGAACTGCTCTTCCTAGTTCATGCAACTGTATATAACAACAATGCTACTTGCAGCTACTGTGATTGTGTAAGGCCAATGACATCAGCACACAGGAGGGCTGCTAGCACAGGTCCTTTGATACGCTTTTCTAAGGAAAGCAACTTTAAGGGGTTTACAATCTCACTTTAGTTAAACATACATATATCATTCACTTAGTTCGGGGGAAAAAGTCAGCACCCTGAACTTCAGAGAAAATATAAACAGAAATTACAAGCAGGAATTACAAGCAGAGAAAAATAACACAAATCAACAGACAGGCTTCTAACTGTCTGACCACAACAATACATACAGTTACCAGAGAGAGAAGCACAAACATCTGGACTTTCAAAGTCCGGGGGTTCCTTAATGGCTGCCCAGAGTCTGCACACCAACACTCTTCACACGTCTTGGGGCCTAATTAGTAAAAGGGTGTGTGCCTTCCTACAAACAAAAGCAAGATTCACTCAAAGTCACTTACTTGATTGCCTTAGTGCTGAGAAGCACTCCAAAAGAAAAACACAGTAAAAAGTCCCATTCTGCTTGCCCTTACACTGTCACAGGAACTAAGAGACCAACCAGGAAGCTCTGGTTGTGCAAGTGCTTTAGAAAGGACCAAGGGCAGGGCAGCTAGGTGGCACAGTGAGTAGAGCACTGGCCCTAGAGTCAGGAGGACTTGAGTTCAAATCCAATCTCAGACACTTGACACACTTACTAGCTATGTGACTTTGGGCAAGTCACTTAACCCCAATTGCCCTGCCTTCCCCTCTCCAAAAAAATAAAAAGAAAAGAGAAAGGATCCAGGGTAAACATAGCCCATCAGAAGGGGCCAAAGCACAGGCCTATCCCCACACATGATCAATAGGAAAGGATCTACTACATATATAAGGAAAAAGAGTGCATTTCTCTGTATTCCCTTTTTGAGTTCGGTTTTAGGGGGGAAATGTTTCTGCCAATAAATTTAATGTTTTATCTTGTCAGAAAACTAAATTTCTTACTGTTTTTCAAATATAATACTCCATCTCCCAACTCCATGTCTTTCTGCTGGCTACTTCCCATGGCTGGAATGTGCTCCCTCTTCACTGTCACCTCCTTGCTTCCCTGGCTTCTGTAAGAGGCAATTGAAATCTCACTTTTTGGTAGAGGCCTTTCCCAGTCCTGCCCCTGATCCTCCTTCACTAAAAGTATCTTCACTCTCATATTATTTATGGTTTATGATAAATAGATAGAGATGGGTAGAAACAGAGCTAGGTAGATAAATGTGTATATCTCCATCTATAGATGTGTATATATATACATACATACACACACACACATACATATTTGTTTGCCTATTATCTCCTGGTCAAAAGAGAGCAAAACACCCATGTGCATATGCAAAAAATTTTGCATAGGAATACATTCAACTAAACAATGATATGGATAAGAACAGGAAGAAGGGAAAAGGAAGTCTAAGAGGGAAGGAAGATTCAAGGAGGGATCTGCCGTAAACAAAACAAACCTTAAGTTTAAAATACAAGTCCCTTAAAGGCAAGGACTACTGTTGCCTTGCTTTGTATCCATTTAGCAGCTTGCTTTCATGGTGGCTGGAGAGGTGGGAAGGGAATAGAAAAAAAGGTGGCTAAAAAAGTGATGCTAACAACTGCACAGTTCATATATGTGGATACTATGTATAAACACTAAATAAATTGTTGGTCCTCTAAATGTATGGTCTTTGCACAATGACCAGTAAAGTAAGATATTCTTAGAAGAACTGAATCACACTGTTAGTGACGACATCGTGATAAATGAAAGAAAACTAGAAGACAAAAAGCTGCTTTTTCACAGAAGGAGAGCTCACAGGTTCTTAGGCAAACAAATGGAGGAGCTGATTTAATCAAGGACCTTGCAGTACACTTGGTCATCTCACCTTATAGTAAGTTCGTGATTAGCAAGAGAAAAAGGTATACTATGAAGAAAACTTTAGTTCATGCACAAACATGTATAACAGAAAATGACAACGCAGAATCTAGGACGAATTTTCAATTTAATTCAGCAGGCATGTATTAAACACCTATGTGCCAGACATTATACTAAGTGCTAGAGATACCAAAGCAAAACTGCAAGTATCTTTGTATTCAAAGAGTTTATATTCTGCTGGTTGGAAACGTGACAAAATCCTGAAACAGGTAAACAAACTGGACAACTGCAACACCATCAACCTGACCTGTTCATATAAGCTTTAAAATGTTAAGCAGAAAAAAGACAAATATATTGACCTTGATTATCACCATTTCCTTCACAAGTTTAACTCACATAAAGTAGTCAATAAGGAGGTTCAAAGCACCCAGAAACCAACCTAGCCAAAAACCACTTAATTCTCCTTGCCAAGAAGAGATAAAAGATAGACACAGGCAATGCTGATTTAGAATACAAACATTCTTGGATAATACTACAGAGAGTGATGGCAAATAATTATTAACAATAGCTATCATTTATATGTCACTTTAAAGTTTGGAAAGTGCTTTATGTGTTATCTCATTTGATCCTCACCAACAACCCTGTGAGTTAGGTACTATTATTATTTCCATTTCACAGTTGGGGAAACTGAGGCTAAAGTATTTAGTCAAAGTATTTAAGCTTCAGCTTCAATATTTGACCTTCCAGTGAATCTACTGACTTAATTTCTTTAAGTACTGACTGATTTTTTTCTCCTTGCTATCCGAGGGACTTTCAAGAGTCTTCTCCAGCACCACAATGTTTTGGCCACATGAGGCAAAGACAGAACTCATTGGAAAAGACCGTGATGTTGGGAAAGATTGAAGACAAAAGGAAAAGGGGACAGCAGAGCATGAGATGGATAGAGAATGTTATGGAAACAACAAACATGAACTTGGACAGACAGATAATAGAAGGGCCTGGCATTCTATGGCCTATGGGCTCATGAAGACTCAGACATGACTGAACAACAACAAACTGAGGTTAATAGAGGTCAAGTGCCTTGTCCAGGACAACATACAATTAGTAAGTCTCTGAAGCAGGATTCAAACTCAAGCCTTCCTGATTCCAAGTCCAACATTCTACCCATTGCACAGTTATACAAAATACATAAATGGTAGAGTCTGAAGAAAATCTGTAGCCATGAAGAGCTCATGTTTCCATTTATTCTCTAACCTTGAAGGTATTCTGCCCAAAGGAAGGTAAATTTTGACACATGAAAGCTACCTAGTTAATTTGGGGTTTACTGGCTAGATTTCTTTCTCAAACACTAAACCTTAAACCCAATTCACTCTGGATCTCATGGATTGGACAGTAATAGGGTCCTGCTTCAGAGTGAATGTAAATAGTAATTGTTCTCTTTTGGCCAGCAACCCTGAGAGTCTTCCCCATCTAGTTCAATTTTGATTTTTTTTTTTTAATTAAAGGGTCCATCCCTTGACTCACTTCTTAAAGAGGCCTATTCACTGAATGGGCATTGCATCGCTCAAAGTGAGAACTTGAAAAGACCTTAGCGTAAAAGGGCCAAGGTCTCCCAATGCATTCTGGGCCATCTCTGGTTGTCCTAATGTATCTCTGGCCACTGGACCCAGATGGCCCTGGAGGAGGAAGTGAGGCTGGTGACCTTGCCCAGCCCTCCCTCACTCAAATCAAAGTCAATTGCAAGTCATATCATCATCTCCTTGATGTCATGGTCCTCTTCAAGAACGAAGGACAGGCCACAACCATACAACCACAACAGAGTCAAAGAAACAAAGTAATCATTAGACTGAGTCAAAGATGTTACTCTGGGGACACCTTTGCCATCATCAGGAACCTAAAGACATACATACTGCTACAAAGCACCAGTCCCAGTGCTCTAATTCTACTCCACTATATTTTCTAAAGCAATCACTAAACCTTAATTTCTTAATGGAAATAATATTGAATTGCCTCAAATAACATTGTCAGACATGGCCAAAATCGGTTCACATCTAGAATACTGCATTTAATTCTAGACCTAACATTTTAGAATGGATATTGACCAACTAGAACTCAACCAGAAGAAGGCAACCAAGGCGGTCATGAAAACTATGCAGAGGAGAATTACATGAATTGACTATTCTTAGTTTGGATCTGAGGAAATCTAGATGAGACATATGCTTATGATCTTTAAATAAAGGACCATGCGGTGTAGAACTGGAAGAGCCTTTAAATATCTTATCAAATCCCTTTATTTTACAAAACAGGAAATTGAACACCAAGGAAGTTAAGTGATTTGGCTACTATCACACAGGTACAAAGCTCACACAGGTTTCAAAAGCCTCAATTAGTTCAAGGTTTAAACCACCTGAAACTATTCTTAAAATATCATGCCAATGGAATATTGTACTATAAGAAATGATGAGCAGAATGCTCTCAGAAAAACCTGGAAATGCTTGCACAGGCTGATGCAAAGTGAAATGCACTATAGTAACAGCAATATTGTAAGATGATCAGATGTAAATGACTTGGCTGTTCTCAGCAGTACAATGATCCACAACAACTCTGGAGGATTTATGATGAAAAATGCTATCCATACCCAGAGAAAGAAATGATGGTTTCTGAATACAGATTGAAGCATAGGGTTTTTTTTTTTACTTTTTTTCTTTACTTTCTTTTTTCTAACCCTTACCCTAACCCTAACTACACATGTATAACTTATATTGAATTACTTGCCTTCTCAATGTGGGGGAGCTGGGAAAGGAGGAAGGGAGAAAATTTGGAACTTAAAGTTTTAAAAGCGAATGTTAAAAATTATTTTTACATATAACTGGGGGAAAATAAAAATAAAATACTAAATAAAAAAGGGGAGAAATGCGAAAAAAAAAAAAGATCATGCCACTCTCATATTCAAACCAAGTTATGTTCTCTTATTCTCATTTTTTGGTACCAGTCTTTTTTTATGTTTGAGTTAATTACAGAGCTCCCCAAGAAGTCACATCACTCTCTTTAAACATCTTCCCCTTATGTTCCCCATTGTAAATATTTCCAATTGTTGGGGCAAAATTTCCTTGCTGACAAGCTTCTAAATTTCATGACAAAGCCCTTTTAGAGTGTTAAGTCACTGGAAGATAACTATCTTTTTTGTGAACTTCCTAAAATCCATAATCCACTCTCTTAAAGTTTAGTGTAGACGTCAGATTATGCCTCATGGTTTGGTGAATAAAATGTGGTATTTGGAGTCAAGAAGAATCAAGTTTGAATCCAAATCACTTGGACCTCTTGTAAAATGAGGGGTTTGGACTCAATGACTCAATGACTCCCAAGGTTCCTTCCAGTTCTAAATCTAAAAGCCTAAAATCTATTTCAAATCCCAAAATAACATAGTCACTTCCTTCCAAGGTTCTGGTTTTGATTTCACCAGTTTCTCTTTATTAAGTCTCTGGAACAACCATAAACTCAGAAGGAGAAAAAAAAATTTTCTCAGCGCGAGTAATAAAAAACACTCTAGAAGAGATGAAAACATTTATATAGCATATATCAGATGTAGTTTCACGAGATTGCTAAGGCAGCCCATGCCAGATTAAAATGTAATTGGGAAATATTTAACAACATTAAAATACAACAGAACAAAGATAATGTTAATATGTAGTTTTCTATTTCGATATGCTGCCTGAAGCGATTCTTAAGTATGGTTTAGTAGCCATGTTTTCATTTGAATCTGCCATGATTCGACAGAGAAATATGTGAACAGAAAGGGAAAAAAAAAATGCCCTTTTCATGGGCAAAATGGTCAAAGCCAACTGGTAACAAAAGCCAAAAATTCAACTAGAAAAAGGAAAAAAGACAAAAGGATGGAGATTTGTTCAAAGCAGAAGGTACAGACAGCAGACATGCCAATGGGGGGAATTTAAACAAAATTCTGCTTACTAGTAACATTTAAAATTGAACCTTTTGGTTTTAAAGAAATTAAAAACTCTCCAATTGTTTTTATTTCAGTACTAGAGCATGGGCAGCTGTAAAGCAGGGCAGAACAATAGACTAGACCTTTTTTTTAGACTTAAGGTAATTCTTCGATAGATTTTTTTTTAAATGACAATACTACTCCTACTTTGACAAATGTTAATAAGTAATCTGATTACAACAAAACTCGTTAGAGAAATAAATCTGATCTGTAATCAATACAAGCACAGCATTGCTCTCTTATGGTACCAAAGAGATTAAGTTTTCAATTGAGCAAGTAAGTTTTAGCTTAATGAAAATCATCCATTTAAAATAGTTTATTTATAAAATTTAATCAGAAAAATATATTAAATTTTTTATTTACTTACAAATAAGCATCTAAGGAATTAGAAGTTACAGCGAAGTTTTGTTTCCTATGAGCCCCCAAAATATTTTGAGGGATTTCCTTCTGCTTTTTAAAGTCTTCAAATCCATAGGTTCAAACATTAAGTCAGCATAAATACAAAATAAATGAAATCAATGTCAGCTGAGCTATAAATGTTGATTTAGCTTTTATAAAGAAGGGAGAGAATTAAATGAAAAATGGATTTAAAAACTGATTAAAGACATAACCATTACTTCCCAAGGCAGAAAAACACTATTATATGGTAAATATTTTACCATGGTATTACATGGTAAGACTTTATCTCAATAAAATCATAATAGAGCCCCTGCCTTCATGATAGCTATTTATACAAAAATAAAGAGACTGTAGTGAAAAGTCTTGGTCATCTTGTTTATTAGCATCCTAAGGTTTGTCTGCTAAATGCTCAAAAAAGTAAAGAATTTCAAGTAAATATATTACTTATCATTTATCACATTAAAATATAAGAAATATAAAAATATAAGAAATATTAATGGCTTATATGCAAAAGTCACATTACAAGGCACCATTTGATTACAGTTATCTGGTTTAACATGCCCCTCCACCCCCACCTCCCATATTCTGAATGAGATACCTGAGGCTCAGAAAGGTTGTGACTTTTCTGAAGTCTCACGGTTCAGTAACATCAGAGGTGGGATTTGAGAAAAGGTCCTCTAACTTCAGAGCCTGGGGCTTCTTCTACTCATTTAAATATCTAAACAATGTACTATAAGTACAGTAAAGTTCATCTAATTGAATTAGACCCACTTTTTTTATCTTATTAACATTGCTGGTTGAAGCAATTCAAAGAATCTCTCAACATTTCAAGAATTTGTGCTCGTGGAATTTTTTTGTCTTTCTTTTTTTATTATTATTATTTAATATATGTAGTTTTCAGCATTGATTTTCACAGGAGTTTGAATTACAAATTTTCTCCCCATTTCTACCCTCCCCCCCACTCCAAGATGGCCTATATTCTGGTTTCCCTGTTCCCCAGTCAGCCCTCCCTTCTGTCACCCCACTCCCCTCCCATTTCCTTTTCCATTTCTTTCTTGTAGGGCAAGATAAATTTGTATGCCCCATTGCCTGTGTAAATCTTATTTTCTAGTTGCATGCAAAAACTTTTTTGTTTTTGTTTTTGAACATCTATTTTTTAAAACTTTGAGTTCCAAATTCTCTCCCCTCTTCCCTTCCCACCCACCCTCCCTAAGAAGTCCAGCAATTCAACTTGGGGCACCTGTGTATCATTAGGCATAACCCTTCCACAATACTCATGTTGTGAAAGACTAACTGTATTTTGCTTCTTCCTAACCTATCCCCCTTTATTGAATTTTTTCCCTTGACCCTGTCCCTTTTCGAAAGTGTTTGTTTTTGATTACCTCCTCCCCCATCTGCCCTCCCTTCTATCATCTCCCCTTTTTATCTCTTCTTCTTCCTTC
>CM053623.1:123377842-123434306 GCA_028646595.1 Phalanger gymnotis
ATAAAAGTGGCAAGAAAAAGCAGTTCTGTAGGAAGAGAAGAGAAGACAGGTGAGGGGGAATGCGTGAATCTTGCCCTCATCAGATTTGACCTGAAGAAGGAATACCATACATACTCAGGTGTGTATCTTACCACACAGGAAAGAAGGAGGAAGAAGATAAAAAAAAGGGGGGATGATGGAAGGGAGGGCAGATGGGGATGAAGATAATCAAAAACAAACACTTTCAAAAAGGGACAGGGTCAAGGGAGAAAATTCAATAAAGGGGATAGGTTAGGAAAAAGCAAAATACAGTTAGTCTTTCGCAACATGAGTATTGTGGAAGAGTTACACATAATGATATGCATGTGGCCCATGTTGAATTGCTTGACTTCTTAGGGAGGGTGGATGGGAAGGGAAGAGGGGAAAGAATTTGGAACTGAAGGCTTTAAAAAAATAGATGTTCAAAAGTAAAAAAGTTTCTTTTTTATGCAAGTAGAAAATAAGATACACAGGCAATGGGGCATAGAGATTTATCTTGCCCTACAAGAAAGGAAGGGAAAGGGGGATGAGAGGGGAATGGGGTGACGGAGGGGAGGGCAGACTGGGGAACAGGGCAACTACAGTGCACGCCATCTTGGAGTGGGTGGGGGGAGGAAATGGGGAGAAAATTTGTAATTCAAATGCCTGTGAAAATCAATGCTGAAAACCAAACATATTAAAAATAAATTAAAAAAAAAGAAGATTCAATGCCTTTATCTAACCCCTAATCAGAAATAAGATTTCCTTTTAGACTTTCCTACTTTATATTTATTTTCATTTAGGTCTGAAAAAATGCTAAAAGAGAGATCTTTTGAGTTACGTACAGTGTGTGCTTTATCCTAGTAAATAAGTAAAATAATATATTCATGGAACCATAAAATCTTGGGGATTAGAAGCCTTAGAAGTCATATAGTCTAATAGTTGAAACAGGAAGGTTGCCTAATAATAACTTACATTTATGTAGTAATGTTTATGAAGTTCTTTCCTGGCAACAACGGTGTGAGAATAGGCAGTACAAGAATAATTATTCCCATTTTAGGGATGTGGAATTTGAGAATCAGAGGACAAATGACTTGCTTAAAGTCATACAAATGAAAGGTTAGAAATAGAATTTGTGCTCCCAACACCAAGTCCTAGTGTGCCAAATTTCACTTTAAATCAAAATGCCTCACGATATCAGCCTGGTCTTGAAGACCTCAAGAAATGAGATACTGACCACTTCATAGGCTATTCTGTTTCACTGTTGAGTAGCTATAATTGTTAGGATTGATATAGATCTTGATATAGATCTGAAAGCTCTATGACTTCTGACCATTAGCCATATAACTGTGGAATCTCAGAATTGGAAAAGCCAGGCACTGGAGACCATCTTATCTAACACAGTCATGAATAGCAATCTGCTCTACAACAGACCTGACAAGTGGCCTTTGGCTTAAAGACTTTCTATAATGCAGAACTCACTAATTTCCAATGAAGAATAGTCTGTTTTGGGGCACTCAGATTTTCAGGAAGTTGATCCTTAAAAATCTGAAATCTCTTAGTCACTTCTGTTGTTGTTGTGTGTCCTCCATTCTCAAAGAGGATCATGACATCAGGAAGGAAATGCCATGATTTGCAAGTGAATTGGATTTAAGTGCGGCAAGACTGTGCAAAGTCACCAGCCTCACTCTCTCCTCTGGAGCCATCTGGGTCCAGTGGCAAGATATAGATCAGGATGACTGGAGATGGCCCTGAATTAGTCACTTCTACTCATTGACCCTCTGGGGATAGAGGGAGACAAGCTCAATCCATTTTAAATTTAATAACCTTTCAAATACTTAAGGAAAAAAACCAAATAACTATCACATCCTCTCCAAGTCTTTTTTTTTTTTGATAGTAAACATTCCATGTTCCTTCAGCAGACATGGTTTTTGGTTCTGTCACCATATTTAAAAAATAATGGAAACATTCTAGATTCTCTGGGTCTTTTCTAAAATGTAGTACTTGTGGATGCTGAGAAATTTTATAGGAGTTGAGGAAGTACATCTTCCATCCCTCTAGTACAGTGATGGGACTATGGATGTTGTATGGACTGTTAGACGTGGTTACAGTGTCTGTTGGTCAGCTTCTTCACTTTGTTACATAGGAAGGTTTATTGAGTAATAGTGAGATAGATCCCTAAATGGCTGTCAAGTACAAACAAAGGGCACATCAATGAAAAAAATTTTTAAGTGGTGATCAGAATTGGACACAGTACTGTGTATGTAGTCTGATCAGGGCAGAATAGAATAGTACTAGAAGTTCCCTATTTCTGTATACCATATTTCTATTAGTATGTCTTAAGGTTGAGTTAGCTGCATCTTTTTTTGGCTGCCATGTTACACTGGTAATTTCCTGAGTTTGTAACCCACTCAAATGCCTGTTTCTTTTCACATAAACTGTTTAGCTATTATGACTTCTCCATCCACTACATTGGTATTTTATTTTTTGAACTTTAGTAATGATAATAATGAAGTCTATTTAGTACTTTAAGGCTTGCAAAAGGATTTACATACATTCTCGTTTAATCCCTAATCCAATAACCCTACAAGGTAGGTACTACTATTATCTTCATTTTATGATGAGGAATGTAAGGCTCCAAGAGAGGTTAAGTGATTTGCCTAGAGTCACCCTGCTAGTAAATATGTATGCACAAGGCAGGTTTGAAACTTGGGTCTTCTTGACTCCCAGGTCATGCTGCCTCTCAAGAATATTTACATTTATATACAAGTACTCGAATAGATTTGTACTGTTTTCAAAGTGGATGTGCTCTTGCTAAACCTATCTAAACTACTGAAACCTTTCAAATGTAGGTCAAAAGATCTGTGATTTTATCTTTATAGGTAATCTCCCCACCAACACAGATCGCAACCATTTTGTATCTTTATGAGTTGATGTCAAAAAATTCACCAACATTCTGGTGACTCACAGACTAGAGTGACAGTGACAAGATGAGCTTCCTTATTTACGGATCTGGAACTGTGATTTCACTGCATGGACAGATCCTGGTGTGAAAACCTTGACCATAGATGAAAAAAGAGTACTTAGTTCTAGAAAAAGTAAAAAGTTAAGAATATGCTGAAGTCTATTAAGGACATTATGATCCTCAAAACTTTCTTCTCTGTTTTTCCATTCTTTCCCTAACTTCCAAGTCCTGAATCTGGCCAGAGGGGTAAGGTTAATATAATTCTACTATGCTTCTGCCAAAAAAAAGGATTCCATTATTAAGTGCCTGGTTTTCTCGTACATGAACCAAAAAGCAAATTTGTGGTCACACTTAATGTCCATTTAATGTTATATTTTGGCATTGATTCTGTTTCCCTTAAATGAAAGTGATTCTCTACAAAACCGTTTCCTCTACAAAACCACTTCCTACAACGAGGCCTCACTAGATATATTACCTACTACCTCACATAACTTAGTAATACACAACCTTATTTTGCACTGAATTTGACATATGATGTTTCATTTGGATGAATGTCTAAGAGTTGAAATGGATTGAGCAACCTGGTGACTCATACCTATTATCTCAACAACTAATGATTTAATCCAGCATAGGAAAAATGATTGATATTTGTGATACATCTGTTGGATATTTTGGAACCATGAAATTCTCCACTCCTAGAGTTGGAAGAAACTGTAATGCATGTTAGAATCCAGCTTCCTACTCATTGCAAGACTCTTCCTGCCCTCCTTGTGCCTGGGAGATCTTTTTGTACATGAACTGAAAAACAAATCTGTGGCCACACTTAAGGCCCTAATGTTATACTTTAAGCACTCTCTGCCCAAGCACTGCTAGGTGGCTTACTGGATAAGTACTGGACCTGGAGTCTAGAAAACCTGAGTTCAAATCTGGCCTCAAATACTTGTTAGTTATGTGACCCTGAGTAAGTCATTTAACTCTGCTTTAGTTTCCTCATTTGTAAAATGATGATCATAATAGCACCTACCTCCTTAGGGTTCTTATGATAAGTATAAAGAACCCTGTGGCCTATGACTAAAGACTTTCCTCCAGGTTGGCGCTGCTTTGTCTTTGGGTTGGATTTGTTTACTTAGTGACATATACATACATACATATGTATATATTAAATATGTATACACACACACACACACATATATATATATACACACATTTAACTCTATGTCTCTCCTACTTTTGTGCAAGAAGATAATGATGTACTTTGTCAAATATATTGCTGAAATCAAGATATTCTGTTTATAGTTCTGTTACACAAATCCAATCATCCCAATTGGTTAACAATTTCAATGTTACTTATTGGGCAAATGCTGGGTTTTAATGATCACTGATCCCTTTTTTAAATGTCCATAGATGATTTATTAAATAAACCTTTCTAGACTTTGACTGGGGATCCACACCTGGCTCCCTTGTCCAGTTTCTGATATTTACCTTTTTCTCCCTTTTGAAAATTAAGACATTTGCCTATCTCCAGAATCCTAGTACCTTTCCCATTCTCAATAATTTTTTTTTATATTGCTGCAATCACACCTGAAAATTCCTTTGGTTCCTTTCTGAAATTGGAATCAAGGCAAGAGTTTTATGGATTCATGACAAATTTATGTTTCTCAATTTCTGCTGGACCCTCAGTGCAGCATGGCGATTCTTTTATTCTTACCAGCTTGACGCTTTCTTGCCCTCTTCACAGTAGCCATTCTGAACCTTCTCTTCTCTCTTTGAGATTATGTCACTTCTTCACCATTTCCTCTCAACGGTGAATCTAGAAGACTACTTTACTGAGATGATAGGAGTCCACTGTTTCAACTGTTTTAACTCTGCATTTCAGAAGCTCTCTTCATTAGTTGCCACTCTCTCAATCAATTCAACAAGGATTTATTAAACCCTTACTATGTATATGACTTAGCCCTCTCGGAGCTTATATTCTATTGGGGGGAGACAGCATGCAAACAAATAAGAAAATTTAAAAATACACAGAATAAATTAATTTGGGAGGTTGGGAAGGAGCATTAATTACAGTGAGTTGGAGAGTAGGAAAGTCCTTATGTAGAAGTGACACTTCAGATGACCTTTGAAGGAAACAAAGGTTCTAAGAAGTAGAAATAGGACAGAATTCCCGACATCACAGAGGTAGGGGAAAGAATGCTGTGTATGGGAAACTGAAAGTAGGACAGGATGACAGTAGAGAGAGTATGATGTAAACTGTATGTATGAGAGTATGATGTACAACTGGAAAGAAAGGCTGGGGACAGGGCTTTAAATACCAGAGGACTTTATAGTTTATCCTAAAGGAAGTCACTGAAACTTCTATTTCTTGGATCCTTTACTGTTTGAAATCAACATGTCCTTTCCTTATATTTGAGAATCTGTTGAATTAATCCTGCAAAAGACCTTGGAAATGGAAGAATGAGTAACAATATGGGGCAGAGAAACGTTTTGGAGTAGAGAAATCGAAGGAATTCTATTCTTACCCAAACAACTTTAAATTCATCTACCAAGGACCTTACTACAAAATCTCTATTGGCGTCTTATTATCTCTTGAATAAAGTACAGACTACTCAGCCTGGCATTTAAAGCTGTCCGATGCATCCTTCCTCCCACTTCCCTTTCTAGGACTATTTTATATATTCCTTTGGTACTCTCAGTTTCAGTCATTTGCCTTTGCATAGTTAGTTCCTTCATGTCTCTCAGCCTTTCCTTCCTCAGTCCCACCTTAGAGAATACTTAACTTTTTCTCCAAAGCACAGCTCATAAGCCTTTTCATACAGGAGGCCTTTCTTGACTTTGATATAAATGTCTTTACAAATATTTAGTGTCATGCCTACTGTATCTTGTCCATCTTTCCATTTCATTCTTAAAAAATCCTTGGGATAACTTTGCCTGGTTAGGTCTTTCACCAAGCTTTCTTTTCTTTGTACTCTGTTTTTTAAAAATAACTTTGTATATATACTTTATATTTGTACTTCTGTACATGTTGAATTCCCCCTCCTTCTTTCCCACCTGTTTCTTGGTAGAATGCAAACTCTCTGAGGTCGGGGGCTGTTTTGTTTTCGTCTTTGTATACCAAGTGATTAGCACATAGTAGGTGCTAAATAAATTGAACTCAATTTAAAATATCTGCTTTGTCTGTGGCATTATCGATTATCGTAGAATCTACCTCGTCTCAGTTCAGTCCCCCCATTTGGGGCTTTCTTGGTAGAAATACTGGAGTGGTTTGCCATTTCCTTCTGCAGCTCATTTTCACAGATGAAGAACTGAGGTGAACAGAGTTAAGTGACTTGTCCAGGGTCATATAGCTAGCGTCTGAGGCTGAATTTGAACTCGTGAAGGCAAGTTTTCTTGATTCCAAGCCCAGTGCTTTCTCCACTGTGCCACTTAGTGGCCTCATAGAGCACTGGACTTGGAGTCGATTAGTTGTTGCTATTCAGTCATTTCAGTTATGTCTCACTCTTCAGGGGTTTTCTTGGTCGTGATACAGGAGTGGTTTGCCATTTCTTTCTTTTTCATTTTATAGATGAGAAAACTGAGGCAAACAGGGTGAAGTGACTTGCCCAGGGTCATACAGTTATAAGTATCTGAGACCAGATTTGAACCCAGGTCTTCCTGACTTCAGGCTCTGCACTCTATCCACTGTGTCACCTACTTGCTCCAAGCTTTGGCCTAACACTCTAACCTTTCCTTCTACTTGTCTGAACATACAGAGGTCATTTAGGTTCCTTAACCTTCCCATCATTAGTCATATATTTTGACTTTTATTTTGTAGTCATCCTTGGCTATATGCCTCTGCCTTATGTACATTTTTAAAAAACATGAACTCATCATAGAACTCCCTTCCCAGCTGCATTAATCTTTTCATTGCCATCCTTCCCTTTCCCTTTTCCCCCCTTCAGGTTCATTTATGATTATAGTGTAAGAATCTCATTTTTAGCTTCGCTTTCCTTTGGAGTTGATATCTTTATAGTTAACAGGTCTTGAAACCATTTGAGGTTGAACTTTGCTTGCAAATTTCAAATAATAAAAATATAGGATTCAAAAAATTTTTATGTCTTTTCTTCTTATAGTTCTTACATTTTTGATCATTTGCCTTTTGTTTCCTTCTTTTTCCAGTATTACTTGGATCCTCCATTCAAACTGAATGAATCTCTAGAGAGGTATGGAATTAACAACGAAGATTTCTTTACCTTGAAGCATGGAGAATCAAGAGATGTAAAGACCGATGATGAAAACCTTGAATAAATGTGGATGACAAAGACTGGAAATAAATATGAATATCACAGGGCTTTTTAAAAAAACCAACCTCTTGCAGGATTTGAAATAGCAAAACAAATTTTAAAATTAAGAGATAAAGAAAGGGTGATTTTCTTTTAAATTTAGAAATAGATTTCCAAGTTTGCATTTTACTTTATTTGTAATAATTTGCACAGGCTAGTTAATTTGTACATTGAAATGTAACAGAGCGATAAAAATCATTAGATTAGGTAATGTATAGAATTTAAATGTCATCTGTCTAATGCCAGAACACTGAAATGGAAGCTTTTTTTCTTACTAATTTAAGAGAGTGATTCATAGGCTGGGTTCCTTTTCCAGAAGTTCTGAAAGGTTCATTCCTATGCTTCAGGTCCTTTCTTTACATGAGGTGAATCAAAATTTATTGTATACCTATGTATTTTTAGAGCCCTAATCAGTAATATAATCCCCTACCCCCACAGTACTTTGTTACTTAAGCCAACATACATCTCCAACTATGCTTTTTTCAGCATATGGGGATTGGGGTTCTGTTCTGCTTTTTGAAGGGTTCTTTGTTTTTTAAATAAGGGTATGATATGCTCCAGCTGAATTAGGAGGGAGAAGGTACAGAATAAGGTAAAGCTAGGGGAATAAGAAAGTATTATTGTTGAAAACTTTTTTATTTCTAAAAATAAGATCTTTCATTAAGCACAATATATATATGACTTGCTACATGGAAATTGATGTTTTTTTTTACATAATTTATATTCAGGTATTGATAAAATATATTGAGTATAGTTTCATTTATATTTGATCCTGTCCATTCACCAATCTAAAAAAATATTCCTTAATATTTTTTGCCTAATTTTCCTTTTCACTGGTCTGTGTTGCATAATCCTAAAAATTTTAATGAGGTTTTTAAAAATTAACTTAATGATTACCTTCTGTTAGATTAAATAACTTGCAATTAGATTTTCTTTCATTCTAAGAAAGGTTCTCTATTATATATATATATTCATACTACCTTGTGCTATAGTCTTACCTAAATAAATTTTCTGCATGTCATTACTAGAATTGTGTATTTTATGCCAAATGTTTGATACTTCAGGGAGCAGCCAGTTAGTCAATAGCTTGATAAATTTGCATGTATGTACAGAAACACTGTGACTTGGTTGCAAAGCACTGAATGTCTGAATTCAAGCCCTGCCTAGCTATACCACTGATTTTTTTTGGCAACTTCAGATAAGCCACCTATGCCTGCCTGTGCTTCTGTTTCCCCATCTGTAGTATATAGATAAAACTTTTTACCTACTTCCAGGCATACTGAGGAATAAATCTTAAGTAACAGCAAAAGTACTTTGAAAACATACAAGAGAAAATTATTATTTAAGGTATTTGGATGTCTAAGAAAAGGCACATTTAAACATAGACCCAATGCCTCTGAAAATGTACCTTGCCATATTTTTACCATACATATTAGGAAATGAAAAACCGAGAGTGAGCTAACTCATCCATGTTGCATATTTAAGAGAAAAAACCCACGTGTAATTGTTGATGTTAAGCTTTAGTAAATTCTATTTTTTGTGTGCTTATAAAGATGCAAATAAATTGAAAATTTCGTGTACTATTTGACACTAACAGCACAAAATTATCCTCATATATTAAATCAGTTTTCTATAGACATAAATGTACAAGTATGTACATCTTTAGTACAAAGTAAAATTGTATAGGAAGACAGGAATTAGAGCATGGTCATTTTTCAATAGTAGTGCTGACCCTACCTGAAAACTCCAGTAACCATGGACACCTAATAGAGGCCAACATCTTGTCAACCACTTTCCTAGCGTCATGTGCTGAACTAAAATTTTAAAGATTTCAAATGAAGTCTGTCTACCATTTAAATTTACATTTTCCTTAATATTTCTATTCTGAGTCACCTTAACATTGTTTTTATATTTATAATAGCACCTTTTAAAAGATCTCCAAGCACTTTAGAACATTCTAACCTATTTACTCCCTTAGCAAACTCATTTTTATTCACACTTTTGTATGAAAATTTTGTTACTGTGTTTTAATTGTTCTTACTTTTAAGATTTACTGAATAGTGTTCTTTTTAGTAATTAAAACATTGAGGATTCTAATCCCAACTGTATAATGGAACACCCCACTTCACTGAACTCCCTAAGGATTAACCACCTTTATTCCTCTTTTAACATTTCTTTTCCATTGTTATATTTGTCTTTTGCCATCCACACTTAGGAAGGTTTGCATAGTGTTCAGTGATGGAAGTTTTCAAATCTGAAAAAGTATGAAGGTTGAATGACAATAAATCAGATGTTTCCCTTTATTTGGAATAAAGGGAAGTTTGCTTTTTGGGTTCAGTCTAACATCTACTTTCAGTCTATTTATCCTAAAGTGAAGTCATAATACACTTTGGTTTGTTAGAATGTTTACTAATCTTTTTTTTTTGTCATTTTCCCCCCAAAGTAAAAGATTCTCTTTCTCCTCAGGTTATCATTCCTTGTCCTCCTCAAAATTGTTGGTTCTAATAATTAGGAGGAAAATCCTACCTAATTAAAAAAAAACCATAGCATTATTCAAGCTGTACCATGATATTACCTAGCACATAGGTATCAAACATGGCCAAATAAACTTTTCTTTCTATATTACCATCCTGTAACATATACTCGTAAATTCCACTCCCTATCTCCTATTAATATATTTGGAAAATGTCCTAATTTCAAGAAAATGCCAGGAATTGTAATGATCAATAGTTTCAATGAATGGGTTTGGCTGAGGCAGGGAGAGAATGAATGAAACGCAATCATGCAAACTGTTGGTAAAGGACATTAAAACCAAAAGCCACTTATACTAAGTGCACGTTACTTGTATGTTTTCATTAATTATGAAACATTCAAGAAAGTAGTTTTAAAATACTGTAAAGAAATGTGCCTTTTTTTAAAAAAAGGATGTAACACATGTGATTGCATCACTATGTATAAAATTATAACTGCTGGCCAGAATGTGTACATTGTTATTCTCTCTCATCATCAGGAAGTCTATTTTTTACCTTATATAGTACTTTTCTATTGTAAATATATTGTTATTTTTAAAGCTTGATTTGTGTCAACTTGCCTGAAAAATTCACATTTTTCTCTAATCATGGACTCTTGATTCGCTAGATGAAGCATTCATATATCTATGTAATTAAAAAAAAAATTGAAGTATTCTTTGGGCACAAAGAGCACAAGGGGAAATAAAACCTATGTATTGGTTCCTGTATTGCTAAGCATAGTCTTGGATTATGAATATTAATACTATAAACCCAGTTGAATATATCTGTATCAACACATTGCCACAATAGCTTGTGAAAATAAACTTACTTGCTACAAGTGCTGTTTAAATATTTTTTATATACTTTAACTTCCTACTGGTACCATAGATGATATATGAATGTAAATTCTTTGCCAATATAGAGATTGCCATTTCTTTATATTTGAATAGCCAGTTCCTGGCATGGAGGAGGTGCTTAATAAATGCTTATTGAGTGATTAAAAGCATTGACATTGCTAGGGAAATGCATATACTTTTAAAAATGTAGCATAAAAAATGTCGTTTTTAACTTTAATGAGGGTGGGCAGCATTCTACCTGGAAATACCATCTCTCCAAGTTATTTTTTTCCACAAAATATAAGCATCACTAGAATAGTTTTTCAACAGAAAGTATTATGGGTGGTTTTCTTTCAAACAACACTGCAATATTCATCTATTTGGATGTTGTCCAATGATGCAGACTGAAATCCATCCATTTCTTGCAGCTCTTATGGGCCTTCCCCCTTGAAGGCTGCCTCACCTTCTCCTCACATTGCAAAGCTACTATGGAAGCACTTGAGATGTCTACCCGTCATCCCATTTACCCTTCCTACCTGACTGGCCCATCTTTTTCTATCACACATTTCTCTGATGACATCTTTGCTCCTTTTTTCTAGAGCTCATTTATGGGCTGAAGCTTCCTTGCTCCTATGAGCTTTTCCTGCCAACCTGTGTGATAGTCATTTCAGTTTCTTAACAGGCTTTGCTCCATGATTCATAGCTATATAAACACCACTGTTACTACACTGGCATTGAAAAGATGGGCCTTTAATTCTAGGGATTTGGGACTAGAAAAGGAGCTTTGCAATTTCCTGAGGGCAACCCCTCCTGCCCCCTTTCATTTAATTCTAGGCCAAGCTCTTCTTTCTATACAGAGTCAGATATCTCAATCCATGGGCAAGCTCTATAGGTTATCCATCCAACTGCATGTCATATACATGACTCATTCAATGAAACTGTTATATTATCAGTGTGAGTTAAATAAGGGTACTTGTTAGACTTGATGATGAGTGCCTATGATATGCTTAGCCCTCTGCTGGCTGTCCTGAAAGGGAAAAAATGTATAAGATACAGTTATTAATTTAGTGTGAAAGTCAAGACAATCACCTGTTCCATCAAGATCAATTTTACACAGGAAGAGGAAGAAGGAAATGTGGTTAGGCAGCAGTTAATATTTAGTTAAATTCAATAAGCATTTTAATAAGCACTTACTAGGCACCAGGTACTGTGCTAGGTTTGGAACTACAGACAAAAATTAAACAGGCCCTATCTGTTAGGAGATTTTGTTCTATCAGGGGAATTTACATTCTCTTGGGGTGTGTGTGCGTGTGTGTATGTGTGTGTGAGTGGATTGTTCTAAATTTGAATTAGTGATTTCATATGGCGGTTAAAAAGTCAATGAAGTCTTAGCATTAATAGAAAGCACCCAGAGGAGTGACAGTCCCATTGTATTCAACCGAGTATAACCAGTCTCATCTTATTCAGTATGTGGAGTGGCTAGTTTTAGAAAGATCTTTAACAAGCTGGAGAGTGTGAGGAAGGGAACCAGCATGATATAGGGCACATAACCACACTGAATGAAATCCTTTGGAAGAAATGGGATTTTAGGTTGCTGAATATTTGGGGTAAAGGAGGGAATATGATAGCTTTCTTAAAATAAACAAGGACTGCCCTATGCAAATCATTATGATTGGTTTTATTTGGTCACGGAGAAAAGAGTCGATGAGTGCCAAGTCAGAGTCATATTTTTGGCTCAATAAAAGGAAAATACCAAATAGTAAGAAAATGGAATGGACTATGTAACTAATTTTAGTGAGGATGATAGAAAACAGAAAACTAGTTCAAAGAGAAGACAAATCACTGGGGCAGGCACAAATGTATTTTTGACCAGATTTGGGATTTCATTAGCAAAGGAAATTCTTGGTAAGAGAACTCCCTCTTCCAGTCCAGATCAGCTCCTGCTCTGAAACTCAGTCTTAGCGGACCGCCAGAAGCACTGAGAGGTTAAGCCTGGATATATCCAGTCAGCAAGTATTTGTCAGATGTGACCTGAAAGAACAGTTCCACCCATACTGCCGTGCTGTCTTCTGAAAGCTGGAATACCTTTTTCACTCTTTGGACTTGAAAACACATGGAAAAACTATCTTTTCCAAGGCTGAGATTTTTTTTGCTTAACCTTGGAATTAGACTCACAGGGAGCCAGCAGATGAGATATGTACTATTTTGGCAAATTAAAACTGGACTACTGCATATCGGTGGTTATCACAACGTCATGAGAATTCCCAGAGAATCACAGAGGCTCGTTTTCACTAGAGTACTTGTGCCAAAGTTTACTTAGGGCTTTTCATATTTAAAACCTTCCAGAGGACTTTTTTCAAAGTTCTAAGGAAGCTTCTTCCACGTCTGTTGTTCCAATTCTTAAAACAGTTGATTCGTAATTGTTCTTCAATTGTTCAGTCATGTCTGACTCTTTGTGACCTAGTAGGACATACCCTCCATGGGGCTTTCTTGTCAAGGTAACTGGAATGGTTTGCCATTTCCTTCTCCATTGGATTAAGAAACAGAGGTTAAGTGACTTACCCAGGGTCACAAAGCTAGTAAGTGTCTGAGGCCGAATTTGAACTCAGGTCTTCCGGACTCCGGGCCCAGGACTCTATCCATTGAACCACCAAGTTGCCTCTAGTTAATTCAATACATATAGACAAATGTTATTCCAAGTCTCTAAACTAGTATCAAGAATTTTTAAACAACTCAAACCTTTAAAATGGAAACTAGCTTAAAAAAGATTAACACTGTGACTGAAACCTCAACAGCAACTCTAACTTCTGTTCTTTGGCCGACAATTTCAGAAAGATTTTATGATATGTGAGACATCAAATGAGCCATGAAAAGTTTATTTGGTTGAGATTTCTCCAATGTCATTTAACATACCTTATAATAACCTTTACTGAACGAAAATGTCTTTTTATAAAGACAAAAAGCGAGTAATACAAATGTTAGTAATAACAACCACTCAAAAATAATAATGAAATAATCACTTTAGAGTCCTGTGCTTAAAAAGCACAATTCATTAAAACAGCATACCCCAAAATGAAAGCACATGGTACATACTTAGAAAAATCCATTTATCAGACAGAAGACAACTCACTGTTGATTGAACCAACTCAATTTTCCTGTCCTAGTCCAACAGTAAGATCTTAGATATGGAGCTGGAAGGGCCCTTACAGAGCTAGCCTCTGCTTTTCAGATGAGGAAACTGAGGCTTTAGTGACTTGCCTAAGGTCAAACAGGGAGCAGATGGCAGGGCAGGGATGGTACTCTGGTCCTCTGACTCCCGTCGGTGCTCTTTCAAGTCCCATGTATTACTAGAGTACTTTTAAAGTAACTTCACATCTATTAATTGATTTGATTCTTAAAATAACCCAGGAGAAATTGGAACCAATTTATCCGTATTTTGCAAATGAGGTTTGTCAGACAGGTTAAGTGATTCATCTCAATTTCAAATCCTGATAGTGGAAGACACTGGAATCCAGGTATATGCTAGATATAGATTGACTATTCTTAGATTATGTTATAATAAAGCAAAATACTGCAGGGACTAGACACAAAGGGGTGATTTTATTCACTTTGAGAATAAAACATCACACAAATTACTGGTCACATTTATTTTGCACATTAGTTAAAGTGACTTTATTCTGTTGGTTTTATGAAAGCTATTTAAATTTTAAACACTGTGATACATTTTTAAAAATTACTCTGTAGCTTTCACACATCAAAATTCCCAGAGTCTTAAGTTCTATACTGTTCACCTTAACTCAAAGCCAACCAGAAAATTCTCAATCATTTGAATTAAGGATATTTTAACAAACTTGGACATTTTAGCTCACGATAATTCTTTCAATTTTCCAAAGATTCAAGTGTAAAATCATAACAGATTTCTCTTTGGGTAATAACCTCATGCCACACTATTAAGAGTAGATGAATCTGAATTAGCTCTCCAGGACTGGAGTCCTCAAGGGCTTCATTTGGTCTTAGACCAAACTCTCAAGGTCTGTCTTAAGAATTTTGGAATTGATTGTGTGACATGGGAGACACTGGCATAGGACCACCTACCATGGCACGCCCTCATCAGAAATGGTGTTATGCTCTCTGAGCAAAGCAGAATAAGTAGCTCAAAAGAAACATGAGATGCACAAATTTGAAGAACTCATTCCAAATGTTTATGTAGACTATTTGTGCCTGACCTGTGGCAGAGCATTCCGAGCTCAGATTGGTCTGATCAGCCACAATCAGATATATTTTAACTTGACTCTAACATAGTGACATCGTTTTAGTACTTTTCAAGAATGAAGGACAACAACCAGCCACCAGACCAGAAAGTCACAAAGGATTTTCCAGATATCTTCAGGTTCCTTGCTTCAGTGCATACTTTCTGGTGGATCCTACCCTTCTAGTTTCATTTTACTGCTCAAAGTTATAAGAAATCCTGGAAATCTTCATAGATTCTACTTCTTTCCCTTGGTTACTGTAAATGGCAAAGAGACTATACAAGCAAACAGCCAATCAGAACCTTAGTTTTATTTTTGCCAACAGGAACATCATTCCTAAATGAATTTTCTCTCTCTGTCCCAAGGCTCTACGGCCATCACTGTAATTAAGGGGTGAGAGTCCTAAATATGGGAGCGTGTCTTGCTCACAGACTGCAACACTGAGTTATTCCTCATGGCGTTTTGTTTTGTTTTTAAGTACAAGGCCAATCAAAGCATGGTTAGTATTTTTGCAACTTTCTCTTTCACATCGACATCATGGTGACATGTTAAGGATAGCAGTTTCTCAGTACACTCTGTAGATTCTCCATGTAATAAAGAGAAAAGAGAAGTGTTATTAAACTGATGCTGGGCAAATGCATTCTCTTTCTGCTTTATACTGTCTTTTAAATTTGCAAAGAGTGTAAGGACACGAAGAAGAATTTCGTTCTCCATGTTCCCATCAAAGAGGAAAATCAGTGATGGCGGCACCTAAAAAATGAAATAATTGTTACTTTTTAAAATCAAAATTTAGTATCCTAATATATAATCTCATTTTTTATATATCCTGGTATGTAATGATTATATTACAGTATTTTAAATTTTACTAAGATAACTAAAAATAGTTTTCTATTTAATTCACAAGAAAATATTTTTATACATATTTGTAACTATTTGTAGCCATCTCCAGGGTGAGGAAGGAAAAAAAAAGGAAAGAAAAAGAAATTTACATGATAATTTTATTATATATTTAAAAGGAATAGCAAGTTGTACATAACAGATTTGCAGTTTCATGTGCAATCATCTTTTTATTATACTGTGTTTTGGAAATGCTTGTTTTATTTCATAAATTAAAAAAGAAAAAAAAGAAAATCTTTTTATGATATGATTCCTCAGATACCTGTGCAAAATCTTCTAGGGAATTCACATTTTATACTGTTTGAAAAGAAAGGCTTGACATAGAACTTTAAAATGCTGTACGCTCTGAGTATCAGGATGTGGTTTAATTTTGGGGAGAGAAAAATCCATGTTGTTTTAAAATACCTAATGTGCAATTTCTTTTTGAAAAATTCATCACTGAGTGAACCAGAAGGTTTTGTGACAACATTTCATGTCATAAAGCTCATAGTGAAAAAAATTAAATTTTATCTTATGTGCATTAAACTATTAATACAGGCTTCCTTCAGGGAATTATGAAATGGCATGACCAAGTACAATTTCATACATACACACACACACACATAAAAATACACATGTACTTTGTTCAAAATAATACCTCTCCTATACTTATTCACAGAATGGCTGGAGAGTTCAGTATTACAGCTATTTTTCAGGTGATCAATATTGACTGATTTCATTACTTAATAGCTTCTTGGTGATTAAATACATATGTTCTATAGAGCTTAAAACAAAATAAGTATATAAAATATTTACCTGCACACTGAGAAGTTCTTTTGTCATGGTGGGATTTGCTGACAAATTCAAAAGCACTTTTAAAGTCTGAATCTGAAATGAGAATACTTGTTTATCAATTTTAGACATCTGAACTTTAAAGAAATAGGAAGAAATCTTATAAACTTTATAATAATGAGGAAAATACAGAATTAGTATAGATCTATAACACAGTCAGCTTCCCATGAACATAATCTGAGACCAGCAATGTATTATTGTACGTCATGTTAGCTGAGTAGTAGGATGAGGGCATTTTTGAGCTAAAGTAGCTCAGTGGAGATATTAGCTATAAATAGCTTTGATATGAAGTGGTTATTAACTCCTTATTTTATACATAGGAAAACTAAGGTTCAAAGAATTTAAACATTTACCTCAAACTGAAATGGCTATTGGCAGAACCAGGACAGGCACCTCATCTATTATTCTTTGAAAGTCTTCCGTTTGATTTATGCATGAATAGTTATTGTGCATGATGCAAATAGAATTCATGTGCTTACATGCTCTGACCTATTTTGAAAATTTAGCTCCATTCCAACAATAGTCTATTACATTACATTACATCACAAGTCCAGAAAACAGGGGTTTTTACACTACAGATTGCACATTGTTCTAATCCCCACAGAATACTTACTAGCTAAACTAGTATCAAGCTACAAGATCATAACTTCTTTTCATGGAAAACAGGACACATCCTTGGACTACCATGTAAGTTTGCAATAAAACATACTCTGTATCCTCAAAAGTTTTTTTTTTTTATTCTTTAGAAAGAGCAGTGGGTCAAAGGAGAAACAGTGGAAAAGTAGGTGACATGGTGCTGGCTAGTTAAAACACAAGAATTGTGCTTCCTGTCCGCTGTACAGTGGTTAGACCTTTGGGTCAAATCCATGTGACTCCTATTTCTTCCTTGACATCTGACAAAAGGATGAATGAATGATCCACTCCCCACCCCAATCCCATCCTTGGTAGTCTCATTGAGTTTTTAAATTCATTACCTCAAATCTGGTCTACTGAAGCAGATCTCATCGTTTCTATTCAGTTTTCCCATGCATTCATCCTACAAATTAGTGGCTGATTGATTTTCTAAATGAATACCTCTGATCACGTCATTCTCAGAATTCTCCCATGGATGTCTCCAGAATCTCCATTTGGAGAAGCACTCATGCTAACCGTACTTATTCCAAATTTGGTTTAGTCCCATGACTCCCAGACTACTCAACCTTTCCCCAAACATGCCTCTTCCAGTGGCCTCCACCACTCCCCTCCCCCCTCCATCCCAGCTTCCTTTTAGATGTTGTCTTCCCCATTAAAATATAAGTTCCTTGAGGACAAGAACTATTCTTTTTGAGTTCTATTTCCAGAGCTTAGCACAATCTCTGGCACGTGATAATGACAAATGCTCTGTCCATCTACCAGCTTCCCATTATTTACAAGGTAATATAAATCTACTTATTATGCTGGAATGCTCAGGCAGGGTCTCATGGAACAGCTGTGCCTTAAAGTCACTGCAGGTGTAGGTTTTGATCCTCAGCTTTACAGGTTCAGATACTTTTATCAGTTTGGAAGTAATAAAGCCAAAGGAAATGAATCACGGTGCTAAAACTCACAAGACACTGGGTCAAACTAGAATGTCATAATTTCAGAAGATGATATTTTCTGTCTTGTTCCTAGATTATAGTAGAGACTACTTAGAGCCCACATTGTCCACTGTGCATTAACTATATTTCATGCTCCTTAATAATAGAAGCTTTCCATACTCTGACCCCAACCCAGCCTTTGTACCATTCCCTTCACATGAATCTCACTCCGGTCAGACTTGATGCCATCTACTTCTCTATCTTGTTTGTATAGCTTGCCCTCCCCTTCCATTTCTACCAAACACAACTCTATTAATTATTTAAGTGCTAGCTCTAATTCTTTCTTCTCTGAACAACCTTCCCTGATTCTCCTGGCTGGAAATGTGATCTTCCTGTCTTGGAGATCCTGATACACCAACACATCACAATTTCAATACTTCAACGATTCGTGATTTTCCCTCCACTAATTCAGAATGCAATCTCTTTAAGACAACTTAGCAGATGCTCTTTGAAAATTCATCACTATGCAGTCAACTTAGTGATAAGACCCTCTGAATTTGGCTAGATAGGTAGTGGGACTTTTGTGGAAGCAGAGCATTGTACACATACAAGCTTTGTGATCTTGGGTAAATTACTCATTCTTTGAGCCTCTGTTCCTCTAGGTAAAACCCTGCCTTACCTATCATAGCAGGGGATTGCTGTGAAGATCAGATGAGAGAATGTATGGTCAAGTGTAATATCAACTGAGTTGGGACTTTCTTAACTGTTTTACAATGATTAATTAAGTGTCTTTGAGTTTTATTAGGTGCTGAGCCCCAGGCCCAAACTCTAATTAGGTGCTAAACCTATGTGGGTGTGACTTGGTAACCAAGGTGGGGCCCCAGGTGGGGCTAACTAAGGGAGGGCCTAGTTTACACATGAGTTTGAGTGACAGGTTTGGGACATCAGAGGCTCTTAGACCATATGGGTTTAAGTCTCCTCTTTGTGACAATTTTAGGTCACATGGGTGAGTCGCATGTGTGACTCACCCCTGACCCTGAAAAAGATATAAAACCAGGGGTTGGCTTTCTCTTCTTTGGAGCTCTTACCCACAGCAGTGGTGGCTCGAGTGACTCTGGGCCAGCCCATGTTATGAGCTCCAGGGCTGAACCTAGATTTTGGTAACTATGAATTGTATTGGGTCTATCTGTTGATGTTTGTAATTTGTTTAGGGCTCTCACTCTTGGTGGCCTCCCGGGCAACTGTAGCTAAGAAGTCCTCCAGCTCCTAAACCCGGATGTTGAGACTTTGTTAAACTCTGGTAATTATGTATTGGGATTTGAATCAGACCAGGTCTGTCTGCTGACGTTTGTACTTTGTATTTTGCTCTGAAGTTCAGGGCGCTGTTTTTTTCCCTGAACTAAGTGAATATTTATATGCTGAATCAAAGTAAGCTTGTCAACCCCTTAACGTTGCTTTCCTTAGAAAAGCAGATCAAAAGAACCTGTGCTTTGGTTCTTGTTGTTGGGCTTATGTTGGTCTTTCACCCCACAATAGCTGCTAGCCAGATTGTTAAAACATCAAGTACTTGGAAAATTCTAAGAGCTCTAAGGAATGAAAGGGGTTATTATTGCCTTACTGACCAGACTAGGTTGTCAGCCCCTGGAGGGCAGGGAACACATCTTAAAGCCTCCTTTGTATTCTCCCCAGCATCTACCTAGCTCAATGTCTTGAGATAAATATGTGTGATGAACTGAATTGACCTCAGTGTATAAACAAAGTCAAAAAAAATTTACTTTTTAAAAAGGTGAATTAATTTTTATCAATGCTAGTACTAATTAAAATGAGATCCTAGGAACAGGGCTTCTTGGCCTTCAAAATACACAGTTCCAATATAAATGTATGTAAATGATGTAAAAACAAAAGACTCCAAAATGAACTTTAACAGATGAAACAGGTAGGTAAGAAGTAATGGACGTTTTTTCCTCTTATTTAAATTATCTCCCCTTCTTATTCATTTATTTATAACATTTTTTTTGAGGGGGGAAGGTAGGGCAATTGAGGTTAAATGACTTGCCCAAAGTCACACAGCTAGTAAGCATGTCGAGTGTCTGAGGCCACATTTGAACTCAGATCCTCCTGACTCCAGGGCTGGTACTCTACTCACTGTGCCACCTGGCTGCCCTGTAATATTCATTTTTTTAAAAAAAAATTGAGTTCTAAATTCTCTTCCTCTAGCCCCTCCTCAACCCATTGAGAGGGCAAGCAATATTCCCAGTAATGGGCATTTTATTAGTAATTTGGTGCCTAATTATAAATGTAGCTTTTATTACCTGCTAGGCAACGCTACCTTGGAAGCAGGAGGGTGAAGAGGATAACAGTAATGATGGAGATGATGCTAAGGTAACACAAAGCACTTGGAGGTTGGTAGGATCCTTTACATGTCACCTAATTTGATCCTCAAGGCAACCCTGTGAAGTGGATACTATTATTATCCTCATTTTACAGATGGGGAGGCTGATGTTGAGAGGCTAAGTGACCTGTGCAGGTACATACAGCTCAGAAGTGTGTGAGGCAGGATTTGAATGTGGGTCTTTCTGACTCAATGTACAGAGCAATCAGACTGTTTAGTGGAAAAAGCTCCGGACATGAAATCAGAAAGACTGGCATTGAAATTTGCCTCAGACACTTGTGAGCTGTGTGTACCTGCACAGATCACTTAGCCTTGATGTGCCTCAGATTCCTCATCTGTAAAAGGAGGGGGCTGGATGTGACTATTTTTAAGGTTTCTTCTTGCTCCAAATCTATGATCTACTGATCCTATAATTTACAAAATGATCACAAGAATTATCAGTACTTGGGGAGCAGACAGGATTTTTAAGTAACATATACATTTAAAATCTATGACTTTAATTTAGTTGTTTGGACATCTAGACTAAATAATTCTATTTTTTGCTTTGTTTTGCAAAACAAGCATAATCTACTGACTATAACATACCTTTGAAAAGGTATCTATTTGCATGAAAACCTTTCACAACCACTTTGCAAAATGCTGTAACTTGAATTTTTAAACAGGTCCATATCCAGAGATCCCTTTCCTAAGCATATACCCTAAGGAACATAAAGACAGGAAGAAAAATTATAACAACATACTTTGTTGTAACAAGGAACTGGAAACAAAGTAGATGCCACACTGACTAGGTAATGTTCAGCAAACTGTGGTACATGAATGCAACAGAATTTTACTATGCGCTAAGAAATGATAAATACAGGGAGGCATGGGAAGACATAAACTGCTGGCAAGAAAAAAAAAAGAACCACCAGGAAAACAATATGCATAATAACTATAATAATGTTAATGGGAAGAATTATAAAAAGTGAACCTAAACATGGAATAATCAGACTGACCAAGCTTGGCCGGAAGGGAGACGAGAATTCACCATTTTACCTTCTTTCTAGAATTAAGGGGATGATGATACCGGTATGGAGCACTCTATGTGCCATTAGACTAGATTTATGTGTTGGTAAGTTTTGCTCAACAGCACTTTCCCCCTCTATTTCTTTTTTATTGTTTGTTCTAAGGAATGGCTCTCTGGGTAAGGAGTTGGGGAGAGATATATGGGGACATAAAGCTGATATAAAAACCATAGCTATCAGCAAGTTTCTTGTCTATAGAACCTAAATATCAACTTTCTCATTGCTCGTGTAACTCTGGAAGGATAAAAATATTCAAAGTAGATGTTCCTTTAAAACAAATCCCACTTAAACTCACCTGTTTAAATGAGTTACTTGAACTACGGAAATTTCCTGCTGGTTCCATAACAAAGCAATAACGTCTCGTGGGTTAGAACACTAGACACGGGAAAAAATAGCTTTTTACAAATCTATCCCTGTATAAGCTAATCATATCCAACAATAAAAAGTGACAGACTGGAAGGGAGTGATAGTCTTCCTGCTTTTGAAACTGTGGAAGTTTAAGGAGAGATGATTTAAGGAAAGATAATTCTCTCTAGAGACCTTCCTCTGGCAAAATTTCCTAGAAATGACCTGAATGCCTCCTGCTAACAGTAAGTACCTGTTTCAGAAAACAAAACACAAAAAAACCCCAACTTGTCTTTGACATCAGTTAATTACCGTACTTTGGGGAAAACAGTGGCAAAAGTTTATAAATTATTACTCCTATGGATGCATTAAGGATTAGGCTTTCTTTTGTGCAAATCAAAGAATCAAAGCAACAATGGCATAAGGAAAAGAGTTCTTAATTTGCAGTCAGTAGACCTTAGTTTGAGTACTTGCTCTGTTACCCGCCTACTTTGGGAAGAGCACATCCCCCTCTCAAGTCCTCCATAGGAAGCTGGACTAGATAATCACCAGTCACTTCAAGAGTTAAATCTATGATCTCAAGACCAGCATAGGGAGAATACCAAGTATGATATCACATGGGTTCGCCTTAGGTAATATATAGTTTAAAAAAACTGACATAGCTGAATGACGTAGAAGAGATAGCTATGAATAGTACCAAGGTCATAACTGAAGATCAGATAATTCATGACACAGTGGAAAGGGCAGTGGCCTGAGAATCAAGAGAGCAGAATTCTAGTCCCACTTCAATTTGTTTTGGCACCCTAGGCAAAGTACTTCTTTTGGCCACTTCCCTTAATAGTTAAATGAAAGGGCTGAAAAGAATGGTCTGTGAGGTCCCTCTTGGCTCCACTATTCATGAAGTACTGTCATCTTAGTTTGAAGCTGGGCTGCTGAACACTTCCAGGCTCCTGGGTGGGTTCTTGACTGGCAGAAACTGCCCTCTTGTAGTAATGGAAGGATGGTTATTTCAAGCATTAGGAATTCTAATTTTCCTTTCGTACACATGACATAAACATTCACTATTTCTATCCCAATGATGGTGACATGGGCTACTACTAAGGTTTTAATTACCCAAAGACAAACAGTATCGTAGGTCCAATGGGGAAAGTTTATCCAACATCCTAGTGGTAGTTTGCCCAATAGCTAGGTATCCAACTCAGTGCTTGTGAAAGAAGTCGTATTCCAAGAGGTCATTTGCAAATTAGCTGTTTGAAACTTAGAATGTATTTTTTTCCTTACAGAAATGTTAGAAAACATGATTAGGTTCCAAAATGGACCTCACGAGCCAATTCCCATGCCTTACTGTGGCACTGAGGTCCTTGAAAGTGATGCCAGCAGAGTACAAATTTTGGCAGGAATGCTGGAAGGTTTAGTTCTGGCAACAGCGTGTGCCTACCTAACTACATTTGGAGAGGCTCATTACCAGAAGGTTGGCCAATAAGTAATGAGTTTTTTTGGCTAGTGACTCATGACAGATGTAAACTTGCAATAAAGTTAAAGTAGAAAGAAATACTGTGCTATCAACTTTGTCTTTCAAAATCATAAAATTTGTTTTGAAACAGAGACATGGCCTAACTGGCCTGGAATATTGATCCATATGGAAGGACTAGAAGGACCTCAACGGGAGCCATGTCCATTCCTTAATTCCCAAACCTAGTATTAGAACCCAGGAAGGGAGGAGGTAGACAGAGAAGGGGAAGTCTTAACTCCAAGAGAAAAGGGCACATAGGGTGACAGAAGGTTGCTAAATAGGCTTGAACAAAAATGTATTGTCCTTGATACGATGAAGAAAGGGGTAAGATTGGTGGTAGAGGGATGAATCTCTGTAGCTAGCCAGGCAGCTACATAAGTCAGGCAGCTGAGTAAGAGCAAAAGCAGATAGCAGAAGACGAAATAATTTGAGAGGGAGAAGAGGGGGGAGGATCAGGATTTAGAAGGAGAAGGGACTTAGATCATTTGGTTCAAGGGCAGCAGGGCCAGCATTTGAACCTGGGTGCAGAAAGAGCTTCCCAAAGGGCCAACACAGTTGACAGAGAACCAGTAGGGACGCCCAAGTTATAATGGGGAAGGTGAACAGGAAGTGGTTGGCAGCAAGTGGGAAGAAGGGGAGAAAAAGGAAGAGAATTCTTGTAGGTTTATAGCAGCTAATGAGACTTTCAGGGCTGCTATACCAGTGACAGAGAAGGGGAACAAAGTGAGAAAGGCAGCAATAGTATTAGGGAACAGGAAAAGGGAACTAGGAAAGTGAGAAAGTGGTAAAGATGGAAAGGCCAGGTTGGCATGGCCTCTCTTATCTGTGACATGTGTAAGAAGATCACGAGATACCTGTACATTAGAACTTAGTTCCATCTAACATTGGGTCGTGGGTCTGTTTAAGATCCTAAGTGGATTTGTCTGTGGAAAGTTATGATAACAATCTGGTCTCATCTGTAAATCGTCTTGAAGACAATATATAGGAATCTCACAGAAGTGATCTTGGAGGCTATCCATAAAGAAATTATTCTACAACATAATCATCAGGTGACTTGTCCTTATGTGTACACCTCAAGTGAGGGAGAAACCCACTACCTCCTGAGGAAGCCGCTGCCACTTCTAGATAGCTCCAAATGTTAGAAAGTTTCTACTTATGTCAAACCCAAATTTGCCAGATAGCAGCTGCCACCCATCCAACTTCTGGAGTCAAATAAACATCACAGTCATTCAAAAATCTGAAGGTAGCTATCACATCCTGGTCTATTTCTCCTCTTCTTGAAGATAAAAATCCTCAGTTCCTTCAAACACTTAAGACGCATGACCTCAAAGCTCGTTATTATTTTGGTTGCCCTTCAGTTTTTCAATATCCTTTTTATAAATATGGTGCCCAGAATTACATACAATACTCTCAATATTGTCTGACCAGGGCAGCATGTCAGGGGACTATCGCCTCTTTATTCCTTCATATTCTGCTTCTCTTAATAAGCTTAGGCTCTCATTAGCATTCTTGGCCATTTTATCAGACAGCTAATTCACAGTGAACCTTCATGCCACTAAAGCTCCCACATCTCTAACCATGCTCACTCTATCTTGACTTGTGAAGCCATTTTTTTTTTTTAGGCCAAGTGTAGAACTTGACATTTATCCTTGATAATTTACATCTTATTTGATTTGGCCTCAAGTTCTAGCCTATCAGGATATTTCTGAATCCTAACTTTGCCATCCAGAGTTTTCAGTCTATCTCAGCTTTGCGCCACCTTCGTATTTGACAGGAATGCCATCTTCACCTTCATCCAAATTAGTGATAAACATGTCAAGAGGCCCAAGGGCAATCATGGATCCCCGGGGGGCATTGTGCTGAGGAATTTCTTCCAAGCTGCCGGTCAACCAGTTCTGAATCTACTTCGTTATATTACCATCTAGCCCATGTCCCTCTATTTTGCACAAAAAAGAATAATGCATGTATGAAACTTTCGTTTGGACCACCAGTGAAATCAACAATCTACAGATGAGGAAATGAAATCTCAATTAAGATAAGCGAGAAGTTGAGTTTAAAAATAAGAGTTTCATACCTTGGTGTTTTCATTTCCCACAGATAACAAATCAAAGAGTCCTGAAACTGAATTGGCAATTAAGTGCTGATAGTCATTGGTGACTGTCATGTTTGTTAACAATCTCAGGCCAGCCAACTGCACATCTGAATTCAAGGGAGAGGAGAATGTCTCCTCACAGACTTGGCTGAGGAATACCTGGAGAAAAGAAAGAAAAATGAGAACCTTGGAACCTCAGAAATACTACTGAATTTCATCCAGGATAAAATGAAATCATCCTCAATTGTTTGGGCAAAGAAGTTCTCTCAGGTGTCTGCATGATAGGCCCCAATTACTATGTAGAGTTCCTTAAATGAAGGATTTCCAAAGCCCTGTTTCGGTAAACAAAAAATGGGGAAAATAGGGCAGCCTTCTGTCTCCTTTTTCAGGGATAAAAGAAGGAAAAACCAAGTATTCTTTTAATTCACTCAGTCATGTGGGATGTGGGATTAACACAGCCTCAAAATATTACCGTTAGCAAAAAAAAAAAAAGCATCTCTAGGGCCTATCAAATTTTCAGAAAGAATCCAAAATTATCCTGACAATCTGCTCTATTCTATAAACAATTAAATTACAGCCAGAATAACTTAAAAGTCAAACTTCCTACAGCAGAAAGATCTCTAAGACTCTTAATTTTTCTGTGCTTTACATAGAGGTCGAGTCTAAAAAATTTTTTATAAAGGACATTAACAAGCTGGAATGCATTCAAATGAAACATATCAGGATAGCAAGAGAGCCTGAATCTATGTCATAGAAGATTATATGGAGAGGATGTGGCTTTCATAAAGCTTAGGGTAGGTTCAAGAGAAATCTTCAAAGTATTTAAAGAGCACTGGAAGGCTAAGAGATCCCACTGGTAGCCCTATATCTCAAGGAAGTCAAAGGCAGAAACAAATATTCTATATATAACAAAATGTTCATAGCATCTCTTCTTGTAGCAAAAACTGGAAATAAAGTAGGAGCCTAGAGGTTGTTTGGCAAACTGTATTAAATAAACACAAAGGATTATTGTAATATGAGAATTTAGAGAAACATTGGAAAATTCATTAGGAAAATATACAAAATATACACAATGACAACGATATAAATGAAAAGAATAACAAATCAAAGCTGGACGTTTTATAATAATGAAAATCTTGGCCACAGAAAACAGATGAGTAAATACATCTGGTGCTTGTTGTCAGACACGGTCAGTATGTAAGTTTTACTTAATGAATTTTTGCCCTTTTGTTACAAAGGAAGGCTCAAGGTGGAGGGGGGAGGGGCATATTGGGAAACGACAGTCATGTGAAAACAAAGGTATCGATAAGTTCTTCCTTATAGCAGAAGGGAAAAGAATAAAGGATTTTCAATGGAGGAGGGTCGCAAATCTAGATTTGGAAGGGACTTTAGATAAGGTCATCTAGTCCAAACTCCCTCATTTAACAAATGAGGCAACTAAGGCCTGGAGAAATTCCCATGTTATAAAGGTAGCAGAGGAATAAGTGGCAAAGCTGGGTTTGAACTCAAGGTTTCTAATTCTCTTTTCTTTGTTCTTTTTGCAGGAGGATTGGACTTGATGTTTGGACCCAGAGGACAGAGTGAGAAGCAATAGGAAATTGCAGACAGGCAGGTTTCAGGTCAATAAAAGGAGGATGGCTCTAACAGAACCGGCCAAAACTAAAATAGGTTATCTCAGAGGACAGTGAATTCTCTATCGATGGAATTTTCAAGCAAAGTCTGGTTAACCATTTACTGGAGATGTTATAGAAGGTATTTTTGTTCAAATACAAATCTGACTAGACTGACTCCAAAATAATTTTAAATATTTCTATATTTGAGAAGAGACTTTAGAGATTACCTGCTTGAACCTTTGCATAATAAAGCCTCAAAAAGTTAAATGACTTCTCCAAATCAGCATAGCTAGTTTGCGATAGAGACATCAATAGGATCCAGGTCTCCAGTCTGGTGCTTCTGCTACCATACCACGTTGCCTCTAATACCAAAAACCTTGAGAAATTTTATTTGCAGGCCCATTCTATTTCAGTAGTGTTCTACACCATATCAGTTACCTTCAAAACCAGAGGGCCTCTCATCTCTTATAACTGATACATAACACATTTCTCTAGAATTTTGGGGTCCACATATAGTTTTTAAAATATTTTTGCCTAAATCTTTAAAAATGTGATCTACATAATTTTCATTACTTCCAAATCCCGTATTTCTCAATATTTGTAAAAATCAACTTTAAAATAAAGTAACCCACATATATTTTCAACTATTATCGTTCAAATAATTATTTATTCCTCTTAAAAGCAAACAGCTCCCCAATTCACAATCTTTCTGGTGTCCTTCCCTAACCCTGGATTAGTTTCCTTTCAAACAGGCAGATCATTTTTAACCCAACTAGAACATTCTCTAGCTCTAAGATGATGCCTGGTTCCATTCCTCTGCGGGCCTATTCTCCAATGGGTTCCTTTTGACCTCCTACAGGTAAAGCACTCGGTACACAGTAAGCAAAAGCTTGTTGATTGACCGTGATTTCCCAATAAAATTACACAATTTATTTTTATGGCCTTTTAACCTTTTATGATTTTTCCTTGTGTTTTAATGTCACTCACCTTAATTTCCTTCTGATTCTGAATATTCATACTTAAGTTATTTAGTGTGTTTAAAGCCTTCTCTTTAACTCTGGGGTTGGGATCTTTCAGTATGTTTCCAATAACTAAGAGACCATCCAAATTACGAATAATATCCTAAAAGGGAGAAAATAAGATTACTATTTCACCAATTTTTTTTTTTATATTTAGCTCCTCTATCCCTACTTTTTGGATTTCATTTAACTTATCACTTCTCCCAGGGAATTCTCCAAGACTATTAGAGGGAGTTTCCTACATCAATGAAATCACAGTATAGATAAAAGAAAGAATTCAAGTTATTGGATGAAGGCAGTGGATAGAACACTGGCCTGGAGTCAGGAAGACCTGACTTCAAATCCTGTCTCACACAGCACACAAGCTGTGTGACCTTGGACAAGTGACAACCTCTGTTTGCCACATTTTCCTCAAAAGTAAAGTGGAGATAATGATAGTACCTGTCTCCCAGGGTTGTTGTGATCATCAAATGAGATAATTGTAAAGTGCTTCCCACAGTGCCTGGCACTATTTAAATGTTAGCTATTAAGTGACTGTTCTAATACAGGGCAAACAATTTTCCATAGTTATCTGTACCATGTTATCCTTCAAAACACTGCTGTGGAGTATAAAGTCAATCTTGCACAGTTTATGTAAGGATCACAAAGCAATTTCTAAATGTGATTAAATTCCACTAGGTGGTACAATGGATAAAGCATTGGGCTTGTAGTCAGGAAGACTCATCTTCCCGAGTTCAAATATTGCCAAGACACTTACTAACCGTGTGATCCTGGCTAAGTCACTTTACCTTGTTTGCCTCAGCTTCCTCATCTGTAAAATGAGCTGGAGAAGGAAATGGCAAACCACTCCAAAAACTTTTCCAAGAAAAGCCCAAATGGGGTCACAAAGCATGAGAAATGACTGAAACAACTGAACAATAAATCTTGAAATAAATTTTTCAATTTCTTTGTTACAAGTAAACCTGGAAAATTACATGACTTGCCTAAAGGATTCTTGGTTTGAGAACATATTAAGCACCCTCCTGGCTCCTCTACTGAAAGAAAAATCAATCGCTTCAACTGCTTATAAGTGGAAAAACCCTACAATACATGCTTCCCGGAATATGCCAAGGTAACAAAAAAAGAAATTAGCAAAATATATCTTTTGTCATAAATGAGTTTTAATGAGTGAATAATGCTACTTATTTAACAAGTAAACCTTTACATACATATAATGATGAGGAGAGCAGCCAGTGTTTTTGCTTTGTTCTCTCTAAATCTTAATAAGTTGGGAATAGACTTTTTTCCAGGGGGTGAGTGAGGAGAACTGGCTGGACCAAGACACGATTTAAAAATCGACTAAAAGTCTTAGGCCCATTTTTCTATTCTGGGAAGTCAAAAAAGGAAATATGTAATGAGAAGGGACTATTTCAAGTTAGACTTTTTAATACTGCTGGGAAGTGTGCTACTTTCAGAGGCAGCTTCCAGGAGCCTTTTCATTCAAATGAATAAACCATCAGGCACTGACAGACACAACAGCTTCCTGGACGTATTGATCTGTTTGCAGACCTACAACTTGCAGTTGCTAAAGTAGCACAGACTATAAACTATATAACAGATTCACTGTCTCTGGCCACAAGTTTATAGATCTCGAGCTGGAAAGGCTCTTAGAAGTCACCTAGCCTATCTTACCCCCATACACTTTTTTTTTTTTAAACCGAGGCCCGGAGAGATTTTGTGATCTGGTCACGTGAGATGTGAAAATTTGGAGAATCCACCCCAAATGTTTACATGGTCTATGGTAGCATTTCAAGCTCATTTTGGTTTGCTAAGTCACAGTTGGACACACTGTGGCTTGACTCTAGCATAGTGATGTCATTTTGGTCCTCTTTAAGAACTAAGGATGACAACCAACCACCAACTAAATGGCGCAATCAGGCTTTGAGCGCAGGTCCTTTAAGTTCACACTGATCGTTTTTTCCACTAAGCCATGATACCTTGTGGCCAGCAGATCGCTTAATAGCTACTGCTTTCATTTTTCTATTAAAATGATAGAAATTTTTAAAAGACCAAATATTTCATGCAATTGAAGGATAAAAAGGACAGCAAACCTGCAAGAGATGCATCTAATTTAAATACATTAGAGACTAAATTTGAGGAGATCTAAATTCCAAATGGCCTTAGGATCACCAAATGCTACAGGTGCAAGGGATCTTAGAGATGATCTATAACTTGACACTCCTCCCCCACCCGCATTTTACAGATGAAGAAACTGAGGCCCAAAGAATGGAGGAATCTCATGGTCAGACTGCAGCAGAACTAGGACTGGAAGGATTCAAGTCTCCTGACTCCCAGTCTAGTGCTTTTTCTAGGGTTTTTCTTCTTAGAAGTATACTGCAGACCATGGAAGTGGCGAATTTCAAAAAGCTCTATTCTTTATATGACATTACAAAAGGTAAGGAATTAGGTGAGCATGAGCTAGGGTGAACAACACAAATATCTTGTGATTTTGGGAGCCCCATAAAGCTACTGTCTAACAACCCTGAACCAGGTTTTGAGGGGAGAAGAGAAGCTCCTATATCAAAGCTCCTTAGATCTGCCCAATAATATCTATACTTGCAGTTGGGGCCCTAGGAAGAAATTCCTTCTTGAGGTTAGTAACTTGGTTGATGGTGAATCTCAGAAGAAAGAACGCCTCCTGTTATCATGGTAAGAGTTTCATCTTCTCTAAATTAGCTCCTGCCTTTGTATCTATGGATAGAATTCAAGAGGTCCAAGAACTTGGATGGGAATAAAAATTACATCTTTATTTTCAGTAATATCTAACTGAAATTTAGCATTTCCTTCAATTACAAATTAAAAAAAAAAGTAATATGATCATGAGAAAGAGTCCATAGATTTCACCAGACTGTTAAAAGGGCACATGACACACGACACACACACAAAAAGATTAAGAAGCCCCACTCTAGAGGCCCAATAAGGCATGCAATCTCCAATGAAATAAGTAAATTTTCTAACCTGGCTGACTGCATTGTGGAAAAGGTATAAGAAGAGATTACTTACTTGATTGACTGAAAAAGCAGCACTGTTACCCAGTGTAATCAAAGCTCTTTCACGAATTAAAGGATCCTCAGTTGACTCTAGCAAGCAAATGAGTTTTTTAAGATGCTGAGCATCCAGTATATTAGATGATTTGGTACAGTCATTCTCTGTCAAGTGTATAGAAAAAAAAAGAAGAAAAGGAAAAAACGTCAATTAGATTTATGGGATACTCAAACTATTGATTTCCGACTATTCGAAGACCAGGTCAACCATGAAACATTGTTAGTAATTAAGACAGACTGAGGTATAACTTTATATAAAACTTTATTTTAGAAACTTTAAACATGCTGCTCCTCTGATTCTTAAGGTTTCTACTTTGATTCTGTCCTCTTCTCGACTCATATATGTCACCAGGTTATATAAGGAATTCTTTTAACATCAATGATTTAGTACAGATAAATTCTGACATTAGAAGTGACTCAAGGACAGAAACCATCATTTTTTTCCAATACTGTATTACTTGCATTTAGCACAGTGCCTTATACATGGCTTTACACATTGCCTGAATTGAATCATGAATGAAGATTTACCAACTTCTATATCGCAGAAACTATGAATACAAAGTTATGGTAACATAGCAATGTGTACATTCAGAGGTAGTCTATGGAAAATGAAAATTCAATTTGTCTCCTTCACACATATGAACCCATGACCTCTGAGGTTCCTTCTAGCTCCAAATCCTATGACAGGAATCAAATAATAAGCATTTTTACGTGTCTACTCTGTGCGAGGCATTATTCTAGGCACTTACCAGATCATGCCAAAACACTCACAAACACGGCTGTCTGACCTGCTGATACCCCCTAAGAACTCCTAGGCCTTGCCACCTGCTCTACTGATGTGCCTGAGACTAGTTTCTTATAAGTGAATTCTTTTATGTACTATCTCCTCCAATTTGAGTGTGAACTTCTTGAGCACAAGGGCTTTCTAAACTTTTCTATTTGAATTCCCAGCCTTTGGCATGGTGTTTTGTACATAATGAGTACTTAAATGATTTTTCATTCATATGTTTTACTTATTTAGAAGCCACTAACTGAATTCTATAAGATATCCTAGCTAAACTGTCATTTTGCTCAGAAATTAAAACAAAAAACAAAAACCTAAACCCTATAACACTAACAACCACCAAAAAAAAAAACTCCCCTGGACTATGATGTAATGCTAAAATGTCATTATAAATAGGTCCTTGAATAACTATTGAGTACCCAGGCAGGGAAAGATTCAGATATAGATCGTGGGGCATACTTAAGAGAGAGAAAGCTTTTAGCAGTTAGATAAGCAATCCACTGTTATAAGCATTTAAAAATCTGATGATTTATTGTACTGGACATTTATTAAATGAATCCCTTTAGTCTCCAATTATTTCCACAAAATAGGACTTCAATTCAATATAGTTAAGTGGTTGTTCTCAAAGAACCTTTTCACAAAGGTTATCCTGACAATGTTTAAAAAATTTTAAGTAAAGCAGTCATTGGAACAGATTTTTTTTAAGCGCTCTCTCTCTCTCTCTCTTCTGAGCCAACTGTACAGATAAAAGAGGTCCAAAGAGGTTAAATGACTTAACCGACTCATTATCTTAGGGTTAAAAGGGACCACAGGGACCCCACAACACTGTAAGGCAAAAAATTACCAGGTTGGAAGTCTGGAGACCTGATCTAATGCTGGATCTGCCCCCTACTACCTGTATGACTATCACTTCAGACCTTATTTTCTCATCTGTAAAATGAAATAACTGAATTAAATTATATGGCCAAGTCATATATTTTCAGAAAAAAAAATGCAAAGGACTACTGGAATTACCTAGACTCAGAATTTTACTGTGGACCTGGGTTCAGATCCCATCTATGCTGTTTACCTATTTACCTGGATAGGCAAGCTATTTAACTTCCCTGGCTCTCAGTTTCCCTTATCTGTAAAATGAGGTGGCTGGACTAGATGGGCTCCAAGGCCCCTTCCAGCCCTAGAGTTGTAATCCTAAGAATTAGAAGGAACCTTGGTGGTCACCTAATACAACCACAGGATGACCTCTACTACATTCGTAGTACAAGTACAAGACTTCCAGGGGTGAGGAGTCCACTACTTTCTAAGTCAATTAATTTTACTATTGAACAGCTCTAAATTTTCTTTATATCTAGCCTAAACCTATCTCTACAAATTCCAACTACTGTTCCTAATTCTGAACCCTCAGACCAAGCACAGCAAATCTAATCTCCCTTTCCCATGTAAGTCTTCAAATATTTGAAAGACAGCTATCATGTCTCCACATGAAACCAAGTTTCTACATAACATAATCTGGTAGCAATATTATAAATTTACTCAATCAAATATTATTTCCTTTAATATTTTCAGTCACGAAACCTAATTTTCCAAAATCTGATTCTATGTCTGTGGAATATACACATTTTTCCTAAGATGGCTTATTTTTTTTTAATTATTACACTCAATTTAACATTCATTAACAAAATTTTTGAGTTTCACATTCTCTTCCTTCCTCTAGTCCTTCTCACACCCATTGAAAAGGCAAGCAATATAAGATGGCTTATTATTTAAAAGAAGTCTGTTGTTTATTAGAAGTTGGCTATTTCTAAAGCTGCTAAGAATTATACAATCTGGGGGCTACGTAAGAACACTGACTCAACTGCGGATATTCTAGATGTCCAGTGACCAGCAAAGCAACATTCCGTCAGAGCTGAACCTCATCAATACTGGCATTTTTGTAATCAATGAAACTAGAAGACAAAGGAATGATGCAGCTAGATTGGAATAGGTTGTCCTTGGAGAGTCAAAGAAAGGAGTTGGTTTCAGTGGGTGTCTACTATTTCATGTGGCATTTATTAGTCACCTCTTGTAGTGCTCACAATGAGCGTAAGTAAAAGGAGTACCACGAATGTAAGTACGGCTTATGTACCAACACTAGTGACAGAGGATGAAGAGGTGAAGAAATTAAAGAATCAATCAACAGGTATTTATTAAGAGCCTATTATGTGCTAGGCACAATGTGAGGTAAGACAATACAAGTATTATAAGTATAAAGAACAAGACAACACCTACTTGCAAGAAGTATAATTCTAATGGGGCAGACAAGTACACGTGTAAACACGTACAACATAAAGAGATAGTTAATAAATACAGACACATACAAAGCAGTTAAATACAACGTAGTTTTGGGAGGGAGGACATTAGAAATGGTGGGGAAAGTCAGCATCTTAAATTAAGAGAGAGAATTTGTGAGGTAAGGCACTGGGAAAAACCAGTGCAAAGATGGGAGATGTGTGTTTAGTGTGAGGAACAGAAGGAAAGCCAGTTTGGCTGGATCAGAGCGCAGCAGGGGTTGGAAAACTAGGTTGTTAAGAACTCACTAAGGTCCTCTAAACCAAGTCAACACAACTGATAATTGGTTACTTTAAAGTGAAGGCAGGCAATGAAAAAATTAATTAATTAAAATTAAATTAACTAAAAATCTAATTACCACCTTCCTGTAAAAGTTTATATTAAACTGCTCCCATAAGGAAGCCAAAAGAACACAGAAAACACCTTAAATAGAGGACCCTTGCTAAGCAGACACATGGCTAAAGGAAATGCCAATTTAGAATGTAAACTCACTGGTGGAAAAACATCATGGTTAAAAAGGATAAAATTGTGTACTGGGAAGGCAAAACAACATACTTATTTGATAAGATATTAGTAGCACCTCCTTGTAAAGCAGCAAAAAGCAGAAAGGCAAACACAAGTCTTCAAACAGCTTTGTCTAAATTACAACTAAGCTCCTATCATAACAAGAGGATCCCTAGATGAATGAAAACAAAGGTGAAAAAAGAAACACTGATCAGTGTTTCTATCATGACCTATTTCTTCCAACTGAAATTGTAATCACCACATTTAGATCCTAACACTTCAGCCCTTTCGAGAGCTATGATAGGGAACCGTACAAACACATATGGAGAAGTCAGGAAGAGTGGCTGTACCTCATCAAAAGAAATCAATTCTGGAGGTGACACAAACCGGGAAGTGGATCAATTATCACCTTATGTTTAGCATCAAAAGTTTTTTATAACCTGACCCCTCTCCATCTCTCCAACCATCGTTTGTTTTTCCTTGAAAATGCTAAAACAGAACTAAACAGAAACCAGCAGGCAAAAGTCCCATCTGGATTTCCAACCTTCTTATCCACTCATGCACTCTACAATTCCTTCATCCATATAGGGCCTATATGCTGTTCCTTCTCCCAAAGTCTAGGTGGCTTTGAATTACCTGTCCTGTATGTTTGCCATGCTTTCCCTCCTCACCTCATCCCTGGTTTCTTTCATGACTCATCATTCATGACTCATATCACCAGGAAGCCTTTCCTGGTCCATTTAGTAAGAGTATCCATTTGGTAAGAGTAGCTAATATTTACATACACTTCTTTAAGGTTTCTTCTCAAACTTCTTGTTACTCATAAGATCCAATTCAACTGCAACTACTCTCTTCCAGTTACCAGTGTCTTAATAAATAAATAAATCTCATGTGTTTTTCTCAGTCTTCATCCTCCCTGACCCCTGCACTGTCTGACACTATTGACCATCCTTTCCTCCTGGATACTCATCATCCTCAGTTGCTGAAAATTATGTGTACCATCTATAAAAACTCTTTATTTGCATACTTGGGGGAAAAAAAACCCACAACTTTGGAGAGTGAACTTTCCAACCGGCTTGAAAAAGGTTCCCAATGAAATGTCTGACTGAGTTTTGAACCTGTTTGTTAAAAATAGAAAAATGCAACACGCTCCAATTAGTTTGCAAGAACAACTGACATCAGGGAAGATGGAAATTTATATTGAATTTCAATAAAAAACCTCCGCATAGTTGGGTAAGGGATAGACAATAATGATTTAGTGGGAACAGTCAACAACATATTTCTTTCATTTGAATCTATGTGCCTTTGTAAGGTTTCTTTTTGTGCTGACAACTGTTAAAACCAAGTTTTGAAACAAATTAAACATAGAACTAGAATTTCAAATCGCTGGATCACAAAGTATTAAAGTAAAAAAAAATTCAAAAGTAATTTAGATATTCAATTCCAATGTTCTCATTAGAATAAGTATTATTAGTTTTAGTGAGAGCAAATAATTTTTTATACCATTAATAAAATATTTCTAAAATATTCTCCTTCGATCCTTTTAAAATCTCTATTCTGTAAAACTGTATGCAACCATATGGATTATGTAACTATATGGATTATGTAACTATATGTAATATATGTAACTATGGGTTATATAATTTATAATTGCATAAACATACATTGCAAGTTGGTAAGTCTTAGGTTTTGTGGGTTGTTTTTTTTTACTGACAGAGTTACATGACCAGAAAGTTTAGACTGTGCCATGAAGCTGGAAGGCCAGCCCACTGAGTCAGTCCATCAGCAGATCTAGCCAGAATAGCTGCTGTGGGTGCATGAGTTGAGAGAAATGAAAAGGAAGATTTGGATGGACTGCATGAGGAAAATTACAGAGATTTTAATGATCTCAAGCTGCCTCCTGGCACAAAAACCTATTTTTCAACACAGATATCCTCCCAGTGAAACTATATGGTTGCAAATCTTGTACCACAATTTCTTGAGGACAGTTATCTCATCCCCTCCAGTTGATAGAGAGATACATGGTGAACACAAGCAGGCTGCAGCGTATATTTAATGCTGGCCTATGTGCTAGAGCTGGCAGAAAGAGTATCATTCTGGAAACGTATGACTGGAACAGAGGGTGAGTCACATAGAAAGACGGAGGGACAGATGGTATCTACAAAACTCAGCTCCTGCCACTTATAACCTCTGTGACCTTGAGCAAGTTTGGGCCTTAGTTTCTTCAAATGTAAAATGAAAGTTGGACGGGATGGCCTCTGGGGTCCCTTCTAATTATATACCTATGACAGTTGTCATATGGCCAGCCGCTTAACTAGCTAGCTACTTCTTGACGACATCCACTGAAGTGGTCTCTCTGGCAATAATCATTCCTCCAGACAGCTGGGTAGGATAGTGGATAGAGCTCCGGACCTGGAGTCAGAAAGACCAGAGTTCAAATTTAGCCTCAGACATTTCCTAGCTTGTGACCTTGGTCAAGTCACTTAACCTGTCTGCTTCTGTTTTCCCAACTGTAATATAGGGATAACACCTAGCTCCCAGGATTGTGAGGGTGGGTGGGTGGGGAATCAAATGAGATATTTATAAAGCATTTACCATAGTGTTTGGTACATAGCAGGTTCTTAATAAATGCTTATTCCCTTCCCTAAATGAAATGAGCCTTCCAGAATATCATGTAGTACTTCAAAAATTCAAACATTAGTCAATGAGAAATTTTGAAAAGATTTTTATTCATTTCTTCATATCCATAATAGCATTTTTAGTTCAACAATGAAAACCCTTCATTTAAAATATCCTTCTTCATCAGCACAGAACTACCCCATCAATGCACAGTGCAACTCACCCACACCTGACTTTGTGCAATTCTTAACCATGTTATTCCAAGGATACTTCACAGAAGAATGGCTCGACATTTTAAAGGTCACTCTCTATGTGATGTCAGATCTTTATGTTAATCTCAGGTTCATGAACTTCTTGTTTTTCTTTTAACAGAGATAACTATATTTCAACATAATTCTTTTCCTCCGTAGTTCTATGTATTTTATTTTACACATCTGGAAGCATTATTCTAAAAAAGGACCTATGGGCTTCACAAGATTGCCAAAGGGTCCACCACACCAAAAAGATTAATAACCCCTCCTGCTCTTAAGATTTCTGACATTTTGTAGGTACCAGTTCAGCAGTGGGGTCAACCTACAGCCTCAGACTGCAGAGCCATCAATCTTTCCTCTATGAGGAAGTCATTTTAATGTCAGTAAATAAGCTTTTCCAGTTATATAACGGGACAAAATCACTGACCCGACAGGGAAAGTGAATCAAGAATGCCAAAGTGATTTGTTGTTGTTCAGTCATGTCTGTCTCTTTGTTGTATTTTCTTGGCAAAGATACAGGAGTGGTTTGCTCTTTCCTTCTCCAGTTCATTTTACAGATGAGGAAACTGAGGTAAACAGGGTTAAACGACTTGCCCAGGGTCATAAAGCTATGTCTCTGTACAGATTTGACTTGAGGAAGATGAGTCTTCCTGATTCCACACCCGGCCCTCAATCCATTTCACCACCTTGTCGTCCAGTTTAAAAAAAAAAATTAAGTGATAGAACAAAAACACCAGGAGGAGGAGAAATATAACGTTAGGGAAATAATGTTATTTCCATTACTTCTGAGGAATATCAGATTTTCTTCAGTAGCTTTGAAGTCTTATCAGCTTAACATTACTGTCTATCACGAAAATTCAGTTAATATCCAGACCCTTACGAATAGCTTTCAGTCAAATAGAAGAGAGTAAGTTTGTAGTAAAGGATAGGAGATATTATTAGTCAGACATAGTGGAGTAAGTTACAGATTATACGTATACCTATGTTATCTCTATCTGTAGCGAGGATAAACTGAAGATCTCAGAGGAAAGGCATTATTACTATTGAGGAGGGCTGAGAAAGGCTTCCTGCAGAAGGCGGAATTTTAGCAGAGACCTGAAGAAAGTCAGGCTTCCATACATTCTAATTTTTTTTAAAGAACCACCAAAGCAGTGGCAGAAATTTAACCCTCCCCTCCCCACTTCCATCACCAACTAGAGAGGTTAGAGCTGGGTAGCCAAATCCAGAAAAAGGAGGCACCTCGTTTGAATCTCACAGCAACTCCGGAGTAAGGGTGCTATTATTTCCCCATTGTACAGTTAAGGAAGCAAGCAAGCAGAAGTGAAGCGGCTTGCCCAGACTCACAAGGCTCCCAAGTGCCTGGGGCTGCATTTGAACTTGGCTCCAGGGCCAGCGTTCTTTGCAACGCAGCCCAAGTGCCTCGCGGGCATTTCACTCCACGGGCTTCTCTTCCAGGCCGTGTTCCCTCCCCCGGGGCTGTAAACCCCATCCACCCGTGGGCTGCCCAGGCCTCCAGCACAAGAGGGAAAAGAAATGCGCGCGCGGGGTTCAATGTCTCCTGCCCTCCCCGCTATGCCAGGTCTCCCGGGGTGGGGGTGGGGACGCTCACCTGCTGGAGGGGTGGGGCTAGGCGTGACGCGGAGGGCGGAGCCCCGCTGGGGGAGCGTCCTCCCCTGCCCCGCGGGGCAGCCTCGGGTCCCACCAGCAGCCGCAGTTTTCCGGCTGATTTCTTTCCCCCAGGTCAGTCGGTAAACGCAGTAACAAGCGCCGGCCCCGAGAACCAGGCCTGCCACCCAGCCGGCCTCCTGGGCTCTGCCCATGCTGTCCTCCTGGGACCCAGGCACTGCTCAGGGTGCTTAGTTACTCTCTGGGAATTAGGGCCGAGGGTCCCAGCAGCTTGCACCCCAGCTGAAGCACGTGTGAGCGCGTTGTTAGTACGCGTGCGCTGGAGGGCGGGCTCAGCAGACGAGGAAAAGGGATTTCAGTTCCGCCTCCCCTCCCCCCACCTTTGGCAGGCTAGAAACAGCATTTACCCTACATGCAAACCTGTTTGCCCCACGGGAGGGGATCCACGCCGCCCCTGACATCAGAGGCAGCTGCGATAACCCTCAGGAGCTCTATGCACGCACGCATGCACGCACACACACACACAAAAATGAGGATTTTTATTTTGTTTTACTTGTGGAAGAAGCTAGGCGTTAGAATTTGTTGTGGAAGTTGCATGTAGGCATTTACCTACCTCGATGCAGACTCCAGATGATTCCCCAGCTGACACCTCCAAGAACAGCTCTGCGTGCTTTTTCAGGCCGAGGGAGAGAAGCGGAGAGGGAGGGATTTCCCTCCATTCGTTACAACGGAAGGAGGGCAGAAGAGGCATGGGCCAATCCACCTAGGAAGATGGTTTGGAAGTCGGAATCCATGGATAGATTGCAAGGGTTCACGAACTTGGCTTAGGGGAAGAAATTTCATTATAATTGACTTCTTTTGTAATAACTATTTTATTTATACGTTGAAATATATTACTCTGGGAAGGGATCTATAAGCTTCACTAGATTGACAAAGGAGTTCATTACACACTACAAAAAAAGCCTGAAACTAGAAGGGGCAGGCAGGTTAGCTTAGCAAAAACACTTGTATTCTTCATTTGCAGACCTTATTTAAGAAACTATATCCTAGACCTAGAATGGAAAGGGTCAATGGATTTGGAGTCAGAGAACTGGCCTCTAATCTTACTTCTAGCACATGCCGCCTGCCTGACCTTGGTTAAGCCTTTGTAAGTAAGGAAGATTTTGTTAACCTTTTTAGAGTTCAGTTTCTCAGGATTCATGGTTCCCAGGTGTTAGATGATAACTCTCAGAATAGCTCCGAGGATCCTAGATAGTAATTCCTAGAATCATAGTGATAGGTCTATCGCGACTTCACGATGAGATATAGGGTGCGTGTGTGTGTAACATAATTGATATTTACTATGTGCAGAATGATGATATTACTAAAGTTAACCTGTGAGCTTAATGTTGGCAAGATGCATTCTTTGCCTGTTGCCCTATAAAGCAAGTGGGCACTGGTTAGTGAGTGGGGAATCTGTGGGGAACCCATAGGGGTATCTGTGTGTGCCTTGACCAGTTCCTGTCAAGGCTTGAGGGGATTTAGGGAGTGAACAAGTTGTGCCTGTCTGATTGATCCCATTGAGATGTAGGGGGTAGTTATCCCCCCTTCTTACCTGCCCCTTAGAAAAGATTGATTAGGAATGCTGTAGGAGTTGGTGCTCCCCTTATCAGCAACCCTTCTGAGAAGACAAGACTAGAATAAAGTAAGATTATTAACCCCTCCGAAGCTGTCTTACTTTCTGAGCAGATCAAGAGTGAACACGTTAGAGGCTGGAGTCCAGAAACTCCAGTGCCTCCTGTGTGTTATCTGTGAAACAGCCTTTAACCTCCATCTCTGAGCATTGCACCTGGCATTTAGTAGCATTGAAAGGAAAATTCTTCATCTGGGCTTTCACCCTGATTAAAGAGGCAAAACTCAGGGCAAAGAGAACTAAAAGGATTTTATTATAAGTATGTCAAGGTAGCAACAAGTTGAGGGGTTGATCACAGGAGATCAGCCATGGCTTCAAGGTGGTAACTTTATAGGTAACTTTAAGATAATCCAGAGAGGTCTGCCTCAGCAAAAGAGGCAATGTTTCTCCCCAAAATAGCAATAATATGACATTTTGCAGATAAAAGTAAATGCAATCCTGATACTTTATCTCCTTCCCCACCAGAGCCTCCCCTAATACTGTTTGATAAACAGGGCTAGGAACAATGGGTAACTGAATTGACATAACTTTCAACAGAAGGAGCTTAAAGTTTATGGAATGGAATTAAATTGAATCTTTTAGGACCTCTGTTAACCATCTTTTTGGGCATTTAAAACTCTTTTCACAACCTGACCAGAGTCTAACTTGCTAGGGTTATTATTCATTGCTCCCCTTTACCAAGGTCCAACCAAGATGGCCTGCTTAAGGTTTCTTATGCACAAGACTTCATCTCCTATCACCCTGACTTTGAAAAAGCTGTTACCCCAGGCTTAGAATGCACTAACCTCCTGAATCCCTGTGATTCAGGAGGTTAGTGCACCATATCCTGATAAATTCTGCCCCCTCTACTAATTTACTTTGTATTTTTGTGAATATACATTATATGAGTGCATATTGTTTCCTAGCCTAAAGGCTTTTTACTTTGTTACACTTTGACTTGTTAACTAGTTATATGACACTCCTCCCCTCCCAGCCATATATTCAGTATATACCTTGTATATTCAAAATTATTTACAAGTTGTCTTCCTTATTAGAATATAAGCTCTTCAGAGCAGGGACAGTGCTAGTCAAATAAATGGATAAATAGTAACTGGCATTTACATAAAGCTTTGTTGCTTTTAATCCATTAACTCATTTGAGCCTTAAAACAACCCTAGGAGGTAAGTGATATCATTCTCATTTTACCCAAAAGGAAAGTGGCTGAGAGAAGGTGATTCACACAGCAAGCAAGAGTCTGTGGCAGTTTTTGAATTCAAGCCTTCCTGATTCCAAGGCTAGCACCTGACCTGGCGGTCTTTTTGCATCGCCAGGCCTTACCATAATGCCTGGCACACAGAAGGCGCTTTTATAAAATGCTTGTTGCTTGAGCGAGTGGCCTAGAAGATCACTCTCAATCCTCACTCCCATCCATGTCTGTGATTCCCTGAACTGTTACTAGAAAGCTCAGCTTGGCAGCAACGTGGTATAGGCCGGCTCAGTCATTTGCCCAGGCACGCGTGGGCCCACGGCAGTGTGTGGGGGAGGGAGGGAGGAGAAGGGAGGGGGGGGGCTGGGGGAGCCCCAGTTCCTGGTTGCTAGGAGCAACGCACAGCAAAAGAGAACCTCGCCGCAGGCGGTTCGCGCTGAGAGGGTGGTGCTGGGCGCGAAGGGCGGAACCTTCGCCTTGTTGTCCTCCTGTCTCGGCTAGTCCCAGCTCACTCGGGCAGGGCTAATCCCGCCCCGAAGGCCCCAAAATGGCCTTCCCAGAACGATGCCACCCTCCAGAAGAGGAACTACTTCAGCCAACACTACCTAACCCAGGTGTCCAAGGTACTAGAGCTGTGTAGCGGACGCCGTGAGCTGGCCCACTCGGGGTCGAGGTGGGGCTGGCCTCCCATCCCTGGGGCCTCTCATGCCTGTCTGGATACATTGGTGTTTACCCACCAGGTGCTCTGGGCTGCTTTTCTACTCCCAGTCAAAGTCGCCCCACCCTCACTCTCAGCACTCTTTGATCCTGACTCTTTTTCATCCCCTTTACTTCTCTGAAGCTCCTCCTTCTTTCGTTGCCAGGACCACCAAGGTTTTCTTGAACCTTAGCCTTTCTGGCACAGGCCGTGTGTTGTCACATCCATCAGTGACTTTGGGCAAATCACAACCTTTTTGGACCTGAGTTCCTTCATCTGTAAAATGACGACTAAAATTCCTTCCCAACCCTAAATCGATGATCCTATGATCCTCTCTCTTCTTTTTGCAAATCAACCTCTCTACATTGATCTAATCTCAGCCTCTACTCCGAACTACCCACTTAGCCAGTTACATCAGACAGCGTAATATGGTAGGAAATTTAGGCGGCATGGTATGGTGGGGAAAGAATCAGAAAGAAACCTGGATTTCTGGTCCACCTTTGTGCATTTATTAGGACCGTGGTTAAGTTGTATCAGTTTTCTGCGTTTGTTTCCTCATTTGTTAGAACAGGAACAAAAACGTCTGTAGTCAAAAGCTCATCAGGTTTGATACAAAATTAAAGTTATTGTATTTTATATTGAAACATGTTTTCAAAGGATCTTGACATGTGGGTTTTCTTAGTTTCAGTCAGCTGTCTTACCATAAAAATGTGGCCTATTAAAAAAATTGTTTGCGAAGGCATCTTATTGGCTTCTTATGTTTTCATTTTGGATCGCTTCAGTGTGTTCATAGCACCGTATACAGACAAGAAAAAAGGCATAGCAGCTGGGAATGTGTTTTTGGTTACCATTTTTTCTTTATAAAGACACCATTTATGATCTTTCCCATTCTTTTGAAATCTTTCCCTGTGTCAGAGAGCTTAAAATTCTATTCTATGGTGCTTTAAAAGTCGTGTTGCGTGCTATGCAGACTTCTCTATATCCTTGGTTAGGTAGGTTCAGCCACCGGTCTTGACTTCCTCTTCTTAAGTGCCATTATCATGTCATTACTTAGTATTTTAAGTATAAGGATGCTGTAATGTAATGTTTTTAACATTAACATTAACATTTAACATTAACATAGCAGAGATCACTGTGAAAACGCCTGTAGATCCATTTTATTTTCTCTGTTTTTTATCTTTCGTCCAGTGTTGTCTGCAAATGCACTTGACATGGTGTGGCTTAGCTGGATCTCATCTAGAAGGGTGATCATCTAGATGATTGATGATGATAACTTTTTATATTTTCGTATGGCCCTTTATACCATTATCTGTTTTGACCCTCAGATAAATCCTCTGAGGTATGCAGCAAAATGTTATCATCTTGGGGCAGTTAAGTGGCGCAGTGAATAGAACATAGGGTTTGGAGTCAGGCAGACCTAAATCCAGTCTTAGACACTAGCTGTGTGACCCTGGGTAAATCACTTAACCTCTATTTGCCTCAATTTCCTCATCTGTAAAATGGGAATAATAAGATCACCTACCTCCCACGGTGATTGTGAGAATCAAACGAAATGATAATTGCAAAGTGCTTAGCACAGTGCTTGGCACATGGTAAGTACTCTATAAATATTAGCTATTATTCTATGCATAGTCAAGCAAAACTAATTCCTACATTGGCTGTGTCTAAAAATGTATGTCTCATTCTGCATCTTGAGTCTATCTCCGTCAAGAAATGAGTAGCATGCATCATTATCAGCCCTCTTGAATATTTCATTGATTAGTTATTAAGTCTTTCAGAGTTGTCTTTACAATGTTGTTATTGTATCAGTTGTTTTGGTTCTGCTCACTTCATTCTGCATTAGTTCATACAAGTCTTCTTAGGTTTCTCTAAATCCATCCCCTTCAACTTTTCTTACAGTACGATATAATTTCATTACATTCATATACCGTAATTTATTCAACCATTCCCTACTTGATGGGTACACCCTAAATTTCCAGTTTTTTACCATTATTGGAAAGTGCTGCTGTAAATATCTTTGTACATGTGGGGCCTTTTTCTCTTTCTTTGATCTCTTTGGGTTTATAGGCCTAGTATCAGTGGATAACAGAATATGCACATTAGTAACTTTGGGGGCATTATTCCAAATTGCATTCTAGAATGACTGGACCATTTTACAGCTCCACCAACAGTGCATTAACATGTCTATTTTCCCATGGCCCTTCCAACATTTGTCATCTTCTACTGTTTCCACCTTTGCCATCAAATCTGATGGGTTTGAGATGGAACCTCAAAGTTGTTTTAATTTCACATTTAGCACTTTGCTTGTATGTCTCCTTGCACTTGTCACTTACCACTTTGAGATGCAGCATGGCATACTGGAGAGAACTTTAGATTTGGCATCAAAAGGTCTGGATTTGAATTTTGGCCTAGATACTTTGTAGTTGCGTGACCAGGGCCAAGTAACTTAACCTGTCGAAACCTGTTTCATTGTCTATAAAATCTGGGTTTGTGAAATGCTAAGTTAAATAAGTTGTCATTTTTGCCTTACTTTAGGCAAAATTGTAAAGTAAGTATATTTTGTCTTTTGGCTAATAGAGGAGGCCTCTTTCTTTGTCCATCTTCTTTCACATTCCTCCCCCACCCCCCCTTCCCCAGCCACTTTCTCTCTGAGGCCTTCTTTGTCTGTAATATGTTGTTGCATGAATTAATTCAGTATGTTAACCTTCGGAGTAGCATTTGCATTTTTTAAAAAGGCTCCAGGAGAGAAAGCCAAAGAAATGAATGTGTTATGGTAGATTTTTTGGTACCCTTGGTAGGGAGATACTTTCAGTTAAGGTTTTTTCTGGTGTGTCATTAAATTACATAACACAGGCATATACTTGCCCTGCCTACTTGTAAACTAGACTAATAATGATAAGGTAGATATTTCCATTGTAGTTTAAAAAAAAAAGCACTGTATTTACCTAGTATACTTAGTTCCATAGTTATGGAAATAACAGTGCATTCTCAAATTAGAAGTGAATGTAGTTTTGGAGTTGTAATTCAGGAAGATGTGTGTTTAAATTCCACTTCAGACTTGTAGTAGTTATGTGAACCTGGGAAAGTCAGGTGGCATAGTGGGTAGAGCTCTGTACCTGGAGTCAGGAATACCTGACCTCTAATACAGCCTTTGTGACCCACAGATTTGTGACCCTGGGCAAGTCACTTAACCTCTGTCTACCTCAGCTTAGTCATTTGTATAAAAGGAGATAATAATAGCACTATCTTACAGGGTTGTTGTGAGGATAAAATGAGATGCTGTTTGTAAAGCACTATACAAACCTTTAAGTGCAATATATTAGCTATTGTGATTATGGTTATGATTCTGCTTTTATTATTTAACCTCTGTAGGCCTCAGTTTCCACATCTATAAAATTAAAGAGTTGAATATGGTGGCTTGTAAGGTTTCTTTCAACTCCATAATTCCAAATCTGGAATGGAGTTTAGTGTCTATGAAAAAATAAAGTACTTCTCAAAAAATTGTCCAGCAGAGGGAGTATCTGAATTGTTGGCTGCTTGTTTCAAAAGGTATATTTTTTATTGAATCGAGTACTCATACTTTATAGTACCTTTGTAGTTAGCATTTCTAAAAACCCAACTGTATTTACATATTCGGAAAACAGGCAGATTTTCGGAATGAATGCATACTGTGTTAAAGCAAGTTTTCTGGCAATCACTGGTGTTAAACAAAATAAAAAATGATTTGGAGAGAGAAAGCTTAGATGGTTGGTTCAACTGAGTCCTTAGAGTAGTGGTCAGCACCCTTAGGCATCATTTCAAGTCCAGGGTCTGGCCCTTAGCTATTTTGGTCTTATGAGTTTGATCATATGATCCCCTTACTTGGAGGTAATGAAGCTTTGGGTAACTGATTCAAACTAACCAAACTCAAAAGTGATTGATGCATAGACTAAAATGCCAATTTATTCACCTACAAGGAGAGACACACCTAGCTAGAGAACTGATATCAATGTGGCTATTCAGAGCACTCACTCTAACGAGTCCACCTGGAAGAAAAATTACAAAACAACAAGTTTACATGATAAGTATTGAGTTAGGGCAAGGGGAATTTGTTGTACTTAAGGGAAATTTCTACCCAGCTAGGAGAGTTTGAAAAATTGACTTGCATTCCAGGGATATTTCTGTCTAAAGAATCAACTAAATTCATTTAAACAATAGCAGTCATCTACAATCTGAGGACCCATTATGTCCTACAGTACCAAGTAAACCACTAATCAGTTCCTGCCCTTTCATATCCTTTATATAGATTCCATTGCAGACTAACATTCTTCCGTTGAGATATTATTTTGATTAAATTTTAATACAGTTGAGTGGATTGTAGTTTTCTCTATGTGGGAAAAAGTAAGTTATTGCTTCTGCATAAAAGCCAAATTACTAAACCAGACCTAGGTGCTTATGAGGCAGCTGGAATTATAAAGAAAATGAGGGGAAGAGGGCAGGGTAATGGAAGATGTAAATGCAGAGATTCATGTGGGGAGTTTGGGTGTTCCAGATAGGCCGTAAACCCTGCAGTATCCAGCCAATGGGGAAACGGGAGGGAAATACGAATTGGGAATAGGGAATGAAAAGCTGTGTATTTGTCTCAATGGTTGCACCTACTTGTTAGGCACCTACTCTTGCAAGATTGTTAAATAAAAGCCCTTCCTAACTCACCAGTGGCTTTAAGGAGTTCTTGGTAAGACGCTTGTTTCTTACATCTACAATCAATTATTTTCTAATTAAAATGCATCCTAGAATCTCTTAAGAAAAGCCTTCCCTAAAAGAATGTAAAGAAAGGCAATCAGTGAGGTATAGTGGAAAGAACATTTGCTCCTGAATCAGAGGACTTGAATTCAAATCCCACCTCTGCCAGTATCTGGTTTGTATGACCTTGGGTAAGTCACTTAACCTTCCTAGGCTTAAGTTCCTCATCTATATGTAGCATGTATGCACTGGCACACTCTCTGAAAATCAAAAGGGCTATTCCTGCCCCTCAGAATTTGAGGGTATCCTGAAGGGTTCAGGACAGCTTTTCCTCCACTACAGGTTCACTTGAACCCCCACCTATGTGTTTACCCTCATTTGTTAGGAGACCAATTAATCCACAATATCCATTTAATTAGTAAACTCCAGTGGCCTCCTATTGCTTCTAGGATCAAATTCAAAATTCTGTATTTTGGTTTCAGAGTCCTTCATAACCCGACTCGTCCTACCTTTCCAGTGTTATACTTTATTCCTTGTCATGTATTCTTCTATCCAGTGACACTGACCTCTTGGCTGATCCATGAACAAAATATTCCATATCTGGACAGTTTCTTTGGCTTTCCCCTGTCCTTGGAATTCTCTCCCTCCTCAGCTCTGCCTGTTGACTTCTCTGGCTTCCTTTTAGTTCTAACTAAAATCTATCTTTTACAGGAAGCATTTTGTAACCCCTCCTAATTCTAATGCCTTCCCTCAGTTAATTATTTCCCGTTTATCCCATATATAGTTTGTATATATTTTGTTTACATGTTCTTTTCCCCATTAGACTATAAGCACTTTGAGGGTACTGTCTTTTGCCTCTTTTTGTATGCTTTACCTTTAGCATGGTACCAGACACATAGTAGGTGCTTAATAAATGTTTACTGATTGAATTATGTAAAATAAATTAGCTTTTACAAAGGAATATTTGCCTCAAAGATATAGCAAGAATAAACATATTAGCATTTCTCATAATATCTTAAGGATATCTAGCACTTAACATAGTGCCTACAGTATTTAACACAGTGCCTGGCACCTAGTAGGTGCTTAATAAATGTTTATTATTGACATTCTCTCCCCTATACCACTTAAGTCTCTGAGGAAGTAGGCGCAAGACATGAATGAAAGCCAAGATGTGAATGAAGCAAAGATGTGGCTGGAGCTGAGTCAGGTCTTTTTGAAGACATCCACAGTTTTTGCTACGCAGCCAATGGAGAAAAGGCTCCTCCCCCTTCTTCTGGTGGTGGGTAAATTGGAACCAGTTACAGAATGTCCATGCATGCTCTGCAGTCTTTCCAATGCATTTCTCTTACCAGTTGTTAAAATTCTTCTGGATGCATCTCCCTAACATCCTCCACATGGAAATGCACCTAGTGTAGATGCTTATCTGGGGCACTCTGTACATATGCCAGAGCCTCATTATGTATAAAATGAGAGTTGAACTAGATGTTTTGTGAGGTCCTTTTGGCTCTTGAGCTATAATCATGTGAGAGTTTAATATGGAATTATTTCCAAATGCCTATTTCCTTAAAAAATACTTAGGAATTACAAATTAAATATCAACATAGAACTATGATTAGCAGTTTTAACATGGAGGAAAGCACAAAACCATGCATGGGGAAAGCAGCAGGAAAGACAGCCTCAAATTAACTTTTTAACGCAGACTGCAAGCTTCAGCCCACAGAGTCTATGTAGGAGACAGAGGCTTCAGGGAATACTGTGAAATTGCTTCCAGAAACTTGGTTAGGGAAGGAGCTTGCCTGAAGCATAGCCACAAGGGGGAGGAGGTGTGCGCAATCTATTAATTTCCTGTTTTAACTAATTCTTATTAATTAGATGTTAAGCTCTTAACTTCTTCAAGACCCAATTCAGGTGACTACCTTTTCCATAAATTTTCCCTTGACTAATGGTGAACCATTTCCCTCTTTTTATCAGAGTGGTGGGAGACTAGAAGCGTAGGAATTGTAAAAAGGGAGGATTCTGTGGGATAAGGAAAAGGGTAGCCTTGAAAAGTGACAGTGTTGTTTTGAAGATATCATGAATATGCCCACTGTCTTGGGGAGGGGGGGAGGGAGGAAGGTGGAGAAAATTTAAAACTTATGGAAGTGAATATTGAAAAATAAAAATAAATAAGTTTATTAAAAAAAGAAATCATCAATAAAAAATATTTATCAAACTTCTATCCTTCCCCTCACCCACTTCCCTTATTCTCTATAATGCTAGCAAAATAAGATCTTCCTCCTCAAATTTTCTATGGAACTAAGTCTAAACATTTCCTTTATACCTATCTCACTTTTTTTTTGTGGTTGTCCAGTGGTTTTCAGTCATGTCCAGATCTCTGGGGTTTTCTTGCCAAAGATATTGGAGTGGTTTGCCATTTCCTTCTCCAGATATTTTACAGATGAGGAAACTGAGGCAAGTGGGTTTAAGTGACTTGCCCATGATCACACAGCTATGAAGAGTCTTAGACCAGATTTGAATTCAGGAAGATGAGTGTTTCTGATTCCTGGCCTGGCATTCTTTCTGTTTCATCATGGTAATTTGTATAGATACTTCATTAAGTAATAAGCAGCTTGTGAGTGGCATCCCCATCATATCTAGAGCTTCAGTTAAATCTTCCGCCTGGCCAAAGAGGTTTACTTGAAAGTTGCATGTTTGTTTCTTCTTTTCCTTTTCAAGGCTGTTCTTGGCACCTGTTCCCCTGAAGTCTCCTCCCTCCTCCTCTCTGCTTGTATGTCTGTACATTCAGCATTTGCTTTAGTTTCACTTTCTCCATGAAGGTCTTACTTAGGTGCCCTAGTCCTTGGTGGTCATCTCTTCAAAAGTCCAGTAACATTTATTTATTTATTGTCATTTCTCACCTGGTACTTATTTTTTCATGTACATGTTAGTTTTGAAGCCCCAAGCGCCTTCAGGGCAATGCTTGCATCTTACACTTTTTTTTCTAGCAGTTAGTATGATTTCCTAGATATTAAGTTGGTACTTAACTCAGTAAATATTTATTGATTATGATGATTTTCACCACCAGTTTATCAAACAAATGCTAAAATGTTTTGATTTTTTTCTCTTTCCTTTCTCAGCCATCCTCTGGAAAAATTAATAATGAGTAATGGAAATATTCGAAAGATGGATAATAATGAGGAGTAATGGAAGTATTAGTTCTGAGTAAACTAATAACCCCTTGAATATGTGAGATACATTGAGTGGGTCAGGTATATATAGTCAAAGCAAGGTTGAGATTTTTGCCATTATGCTGTGAATGTAAAAATCAAGATAGCTAATATGGCTCATTAAATACGGTAAGAAGGCATAACTAGGGTATAGAGTGCTACAACTGGAGGTTTAATCTGGGACATGCAATTTAGCTTTCCTTCAGGAGTGGGAAAAAACCAACAGAATACCTGGTTATGATGAAGGGTTAGTTAAAATAAGTTGATACAGATGGCCAGATTTTCTCCACATCCTTCCTGTTCTTAGGAATTGTTCCCTGGCTATGCCTTTTTCTACTCCCCCCGCCTTCCTGTGTAAGTGCTCTCCCAGTCAGTGTCTTCACAGTATCCTTATGGTCTCTGCCCTCTGAGATTCCTAATGCCCTGGCTTTAAAAGTTGATTTAAGGGTCAATTTTATGGCTTTTATCTAAGGCACTATTTGTATCTTCTACAGGCAAAAAGTTGATGTAGTCTGCTAAGTTACATCTCTGGGTACTATATTTTTTTAGCCATTATTATATGGAAAATTGTGTAAGATGCCTCTGCTCTTTGGTTGTGTAGACCAACCTTAATAATTGATTAATGTCCATATTAGTTATTCTGTAGGTGGTTTCATACTTTGCCTGTACTTCAGAGTAAGAGCTTAATTAATTATTGGTTATATTATTTATTCATATTTGTAAGCTTTCAAAAAATTTGCTGTTGATCCTTTGAGTCTGTTTTAATATTGATCAGTAGCTATATTATGCTACAACTAAATACATATGAATGTGGAACTACAACTACTAAATAAATATGAATATGTAAAATCTGAAATATTTCATTTTTCATTGGAAAGATGAATAGCAATTTTGTTTTTTCTTAAGTAATAGGCCCCAAAGAGGTTTCAGTCGAGCCGTTTTTACACTCCCATTAACATCCTAGTCTCTGTTTCCTCGATGTGTCCTGTGCTTTGTGTTCTAGAAAAGTAATGAGTCAGATCTCCATTGATTTAAAATAAAAAGAAACTTTCTATATTCTCTTATTTAGCTATAGTACCTTTACAGTTTGCAAAGCACTTTCATACACATTTAGCCTCTCTTTTTTTGGGGGGGCGGTGTGGTATAGTCTTTGGTATAGGAAACTCCCAAAGACAGACTCCCTCCATAGAGGGTTGAATAGGCAGTTCTGCTGCAGTGAATAATCTTAAGTTGCCTGCGGCATTGACAGGTTAAGTGACTTGCCCAGGACATTGAGTACATGTGTTAGGTCTTCCAGCCAGCTCTCTATCCACTATGCCAGACTACTTGTCTAAAATGTTATCTAATTTAGTCCTTGAAATAATCTTGTAAAGCAGAGAAGACAGTCATTATTATTCCTATTTTGCGTATGAAGACACTAACAAGACTATGAGATAAAGTGATTGGTTTAAAGCTGTCCAGTTAGTAATGGACACTACACTGCTTCCTTCCTCTAAAATTCACCTCAAAACCCCATGTCTTTCAGAACACTTGTCCTGAATGTTGGGTGAGGATGTTGCTCTAAGTTCTACTGACTGCATACCTCTTCATTTTTCTACTAACAACAACTTATGGAAAGGGAAAAGAATAAAATGATGATGCATATTGTCTTTCCTTTCAAGTAGAAAGTCAGCTCATAGAGGTCAAAGATCATGAATTTGCATAATTGTATGACAATTACATTTTAAGGAATTCAGGAAATATTCTAAATATTTAGAATTCAATTTTTTGAATGAGTGTTTTTTTCCAAGTAGCATAGGCATTAAATGTTTCTAAGTGTAGGCATTTAGAAAAACAAACCCTCAATGTGGGACATTTGAAAAATGTTCCCGTAATTATATGTCATCTTCCATTCCTTTGCTGGAATTGTCATCCAACCATGTCTTTCAAATTTAATTCCTTCTTTGTTCCAGGTTTGGATAGTAAGTGAATTCTTTTATAATTGAACAGTTGTTGGTGTATTACAACTTTGTCTTCATTTGATCTAAGGCATCTTGTGTGCACATAGGTTGACTATGATGAAATAACCTACTCTTTTAAAGCAGAACAACACATAGAGAGCAAGGAGCATATCATTTCAGATTTTCATTTTAAGAGGGAAGGTACAATAAGTTTTGTCCTGACTGATTTGAATTTAACCAAATAAATCTGGCTGGAAAAACTGAATAAAGAAAGGTTTACAAATAAAAATGTGTTTATATTTTAAAGTTTTGAATTAGTATTTGATTCTGTAACATTTTACAAAAATTAAAACAATATCTTCAAAAACAACAACAAAAAAACCCCAGTGTCTTCTGTTTGGAAGGAATACAAGGTTAAGACATAGCTCTTGCTCATATGAATGTTTTTGATATGGGAAAATTTATTCCATTTCATTTTTTTCAGGCCCTAATCAGTGACCCCAGAGGATCCACTGAGATTTTTACAAAAAAAGATCATGGAACTAGCTGAAAATGGGCTTGAAAATATTTTATGGTATATATTTATCTTTCTCTGTATTCATTAAAAAAAACACCTTATGATATATTAGAGAGGTAGCATGGTATAATGGAAAAAGCATTGGGATAGGGAGGCAGAAAACGTGGGTTCTAATCCCTGTTCTGCCACTTACAAGCCAGTTCATCTTGCACAAGTTACTTAAACTGTCTTAGTCATTTCCTCATCTGTAAAATGGGAATAATAATGCAGAGGAATGTTGTAAGAATAAAATGAAATTATGTCAACTTAACATTCAATAAATCTTAGGCATCTACTGTGTGCGCAACATTATGCTAGGGGCTGGGCGAGATATACAATTTAAATAAGACACCTTACCCTGACAGAGTTTACAATCTAGCAGCAGAATGTATGTAAATATTTTGTAAGCTGTAAAGTGCTATACAAAGGCAAAGTATGATTATTGTTATTTTGTAGTAATGTTAAAATTGTCAGAGTGTAGTATCAATCTTAGGCTTAGTAATAGATAACCTCATTACTATATATGAATTTATAAAGAATGTCTAAGACAGGGGTTCTTAACCATTTTTGTGTCAGCCCACTTTGGCAAGTTTGGTGAAGAATAGGACCTTTTCTCAGAACAATGTTTTTAAGTGCATAAGATAAAATACATAAGATTGTAAAAGAAATCAATTATATTGCAATAAAAATGAATTTTTTTCCCCTATCAAAGTTCTCAGATTTTTGGTCTGTGGACTCCAAGTTAAGAACCTCTGCTCTAGACTATGGTGCTTCATAGGGCCTGAAGAATTTCATTACTAAAGGCAATATGTATATGTGTATATATATATGCATATATATACATTTATAGATTAATAAAATATTTATTCAAGAAAACTTATTTTATGCCTGTTTTATGATTTTTTTAAAAGGTACATTTGATTGATCCATCAATGAGGCAGAAATTTCAAAAGATAACTGAAACTTACCTGGGACGGTCTTCTCACTTCAATGCACAACTGGTAATTGTTATTAACCAAGCATATTAAAATATTCATCTTTAAGTTTTCTTGACAATTTCAAGGATCTAATTAGATTCTAGATTTTCTAGGAGGCTTCTTATCAGGGTCAGACTAACTGTTTTTGAAGGCCTAAGTAGTAGGATTGTTCAGGTGATGACTACAAAGCCCGCCTCAGAGAAGTCTACTCATATTTACCATCTCAGTGCACCCCAGCTATAAAACCCCAGAGAAAGTATTGTAGGCAGGGTTTTTTTGTTTTGGTTTTGTTTTTGAGACTGGTCTCCCTATCTCAATGAGATAAAGAAATAGTTGGAACCAGTAGTAAAAGTTTACATTGTGCCAATGTACTAAATACTTACCAGCTTGACCAGCATATGTTCAGCTAGACTTGTCAGTCTTGTGAGCTACAGCATTTGAAGACCTTCAGTTAACATGAGGAAAATAAGCAGTTTAAACTGTCAGATTTTTTTCAGTCCCTTCCTTCCTTCTTCCCTCCCTCTTTCGCTTCCTCCTTTCCTTTTTCCATTCCTCCTTCCCTCCTTTCCTTCCTTTTCCTCTTCCTCTCTCCCTCCCATTCTCCCTCCCTTCTTTCCTCCTTCTTTCCTTTTTCTTCTCCCTCTCTTCCTTACTCCCTCTGTCTTTCCTTTTCCTCTTCCCTCCTTCATTCCTTTTCTTCCCTCCTTCCTGTCATTTCTCCCTCCTTCCTGTCATTTCTCCCTCCTTTCCCTTCTTCCCTCCCTCTGTCCTTCCCTTCCTTTCTTCCTTCCCCAGTCTAGAAGCACAGCAGCTTCTTATGGATTAGATTCCCAAGCATGGAAGTGTATTAATGAACTTCAGTACTACTACAGTTTGGAATTCCCGAACCCAAGAGATCAACCAGCCTCAGCCTCTCCAACAGAGCAGGAATTATAAGCTTGCGCCACCAAGCCCAGTTGTAGGCAGGAATTTTGTAATAAAGAGAGTCCCAGAAATGATTATCTGACACACTAGTGCCACTGGCTGGATGAACTGTCAGTCAGTATTAGGCCAGTCAGTGATAGTGAAATTGGTGGCAATACTGCTGCCGCATATCCTGATGGCAATTGACAAGTTAGTCAGCCAGCGACAAGAGGACATAGGAATGGTGAGGAGGCTAGATATGTCCTCTTTCTCTTTTTTTGTGGATTCAAATGTAGAAAGTCATGGGCAGATTGGCTGAGGATTACTGCTTCAGAAACACCAAAGTTAACAGCAGATGTGACAGAATCTTTAGTTTTTCACTAGTGTTCTCAGGTATGCTGGAGCCAGTTTTATCTGGCTTAGTGAAGCTGATTGATCAGCAAATGCTATAATTCAGGGCTTGATTTATTGTTTTTTGGTTATCTAGACCTAAGAATATATGTATGTAATAATAATGTAATTATATAGTAGTAATAAGTAGAATATAAATAAACATAATAAATAATATTATAAATATAATAGGAAGAATGTAATGCAGATTAAACTTAAAGGTGTGGACATATACGTACATTTTTTTTTCCTGAGTTCTTGATTGTTAAACATTTGCCAGCATTCTCTTGTTTTACTCTATGAACAGAGCTTGAGCTCATTAGCAGGAGTGTAGTAGAAGGCTCAAGGAATGAGTCCTCACAAGACTGGGGGCTACTAATAATTTTAAAATAATAATAATTATAATGCATTTCAGTCAGCCAGTCAATAAGCATTTAATTAAGCACCTACTATATGCTAGGCACTGTGCTCAGTACTGGGGATACAAAAAGAGGCAAAAGATAGTCCTTTCTCTGAAGGAGTTCGCAATCAAATGAGGGAGACAACAACCAAATGAATGTATAAACTAACTATATATAGAGGATTAAAATAAAATAATTAACAGAGAGGGAAGGCACTGGAATTAAGAAGGCTTGGGAAAGGCTTCTTGTAGAAGAGGGGATTTTAGTTAGAACTTGAGAAAAGCCGGGGGCAGAGCCAAGATGGCGACTGGAAAGCAGTAACTGGCGTGAGCTCCCCTCCAAGTCCCTCCAAAAACCTATGAAAAAATGGCTCTGAACCAATGCTAGAACTACAGAATCCACAAAGGGGCAGAGGGAAGCAGG
>CM053623.1:123434806-123473794 GCA_028646595.1 Phalanger gymnotis
AAAACAATTAAGATGAAGGGAAGTTTGCTGCCTGTGGAAGAGGCATTCCAGAGGGCACTGTGGGAAGGGTAGAGTTAGGATGAAATTTTGGGATGGGAGGTTTGAGGGGGATCAGATGAGCTAACAAATCCAAAGTGCTTTGAAAACCTTAAAGAACCATACAAATGTGAGTTGTTATTATTAATACGACAGAATAACAGTATTCCCCTCACCCCCGCCTTTTTAGGTCAGAGAATGCTATAGAACATAGTTTGTTGAATTTAATAAAACATTTGATAAAGTCAAAAAAAAAAGAACTTGAGAAAAGCCAAGAAAGGCAGGAAGTAGAGATGAAGAGGGAAAGTTCTGGACCTGGGGGACAGCCAGAGAAAATGCTAGGAGCTGAGGTGGGGTGTCTTGTTCAATGAACAGCCAGGTGGCCAATGTCATTAGATTGAAGAGTACGTGGCAGGGAATAAGGTGCAAGGAAACTGAAGAGATAGGTGGAGTGGGCTATCAGGGATGAGCAACCTGAGGTCTAGAGGCCACTTATAGTCCTCTAAGTCTTCAAGTATGGCCCTCTGACTAAACCCAAATTTCACAGAGCAAATCCCTTTAATAAGAGGATTTGTTCTATAAAACTTGGACCCAGTCAAAAGACTGCACCTAAGGACCTAGAAGGTCACATGTGGCCTTGAGGCCACAGGTTTCCTGCCTTTGCCAGTTATGAAGGGGTTTAAATGCTAAACAGGATTTTGTATTTGATCCTGGAGGAGATAGGGAGCCACTAGAGTTTATTGAGAGGGAGGGTGACATGATTAGACTTGCATTTCAGGAAAATGACTTTGGCAGGAGGATAGATTAGAGTGGACTTACAGGAAGGCTGGTCTTACAGGCAGGACTTACAGACCCACTAGCAGGCTGTTGTAATAGATTAGCATGAGGTGGTAAGAGCATTAACAGAAGAGAGAAGGGAGACATATTTGAGAGATAGGGTAGAGGAACCAGATTCAGTAGTATCAGACCTTAAACCATATTATAAGGTGAGAGCATTGTTAAAGTGTAAAATGGATAATTTAGATTGTTTTAAATTAAACTTTTCTTGTATAAATAAAACCTATGCAGCCAAGAATAGAGGGCAGAAAATTGGGAAAAACTTTCATAGACAGGCTCTGAGATAGAATGTGATTGGGTTAGAATATTGCTATGGTGTAGGAAATGATGAGCTGGTTGATTTAGAAAAACATAGAAAGATTTGGACACTTGAAGGGAAATTCTGTCCAGCTTCAGAGAAACAGATGACAAATGGAAATAAGCATTCTACAATCTTACATATATGTGTATATTCTAGAGATCTATGTACATATATATATCTATACATGTCTCTCTCTCTCTCTATATATATACATACATACATATATATATACACACACATGCTTAATTGTAGCCTTGTGGGGGGAGGGAGGGAAAAGTAAAGTAAAAAATGCACAGCAGAGAACAAAAGAAAACCTACAAGGCAGCAAAGAAAAGCTGTGCAACTTTGAAAACAATGTGTAGTACTTATCACATAGCTTTTCTTGAAATGGAAATTTATTGCTTTAAATTGAATCCTTTTATGTTCTGCTATGTACATGTTTTCTTTTTTCATTTTGTATTTAAGTTTAAAATAAATTTAAAAACTTTAAAAAAAGAGAGAGATTATAAAGGTGAAGTAGACCCTGGTGTCAAATTGAGCATGGAGGGGTGAGAAATAGTGAGGAGTTGAGAATGTAAGACTGAGGGAATGGGTGTCCTTGATAGTAATAGGGAAGTATGGAGAAGTAAGGGTAAGGGGTTTAGTGGGGAAGAAAATAAGTTCAATTTTGGACATGCTGAGTTTGAGATGTCTTCTGGACATCCAGGTCAAGATGTGTGAAAGGCAATTGAAGATGAAAAAGTAGAGGTCGGTTTAGGGCAGGTTGGGTAGATTTGAGAATCATTAGCATAAAGATGATAATTAAATCTATAAAAGCTGATGAGATCACCAAGTGAAGTAATATGGACAAAGAAGAGGAGAGGGACCAGGACAGAGCCCTGTGGGACACCTACTGTTAGAAAAGAACAAAAATGACTAGTATGGAATTGGGCTTCAAGATACCTAAGATCTAATGAGAGCGCTGAGATGCCTTTATTGAGTTCAAGTCATTTGACCTAAGTGATTTGAAATTGATATAGTAGAAAGAGCAATAGATTTGAAGTCAGAGCATCTCTTGCAGGAATCAGGATATCTAGAACCACATCTTACCGTTCTCAAGGAAATGAGTAGCCAGAGCATTTTAGTAATATACTACTAAATTGCTAGGTTTTTTGAGGCCTAAGCTGAAGGCTAGATAGAATAAGTATGTGGAATTTTCATTGCAGACGTATCACGTCACCAACAATATTACACCAAAGGTTATATACCACACTTTCGAAGTTTGTGTGAGAGCTACATTTATTTATTGATTTGTGTTTTGGAATCTGGAGATGGAGAAGACATCAGGGCTCCTGACCAATATATCTCTAGACTGAGAGATGAACCTACTCCCTAGTAATGTCACTGGCTCAGAAAATCTCTGACAGAAACAGGTGACAGCAAGATGCTTAAGGTGACTATCCGGCATTTTAGCCAGCGGATAGGGTCTTGCTAAGAAATCTTGGTCTTTAGGAAGAATACAAGAGAGTGAGAGTTAGCCTGTAACAAATGCTTGAAAGATTTGGCAGTCTCTCATTCTGCAGAACAGCCTCAGAGAATGGCTAGGGCACTAAGAAAGCTATACCAGGGGTACTCAGAGTAATTTGTAGCAAGTACAAAATATTTTATTTTTGCTGGTGTGTGTATTTGTGTCTATGGGTGATTGTGTATAGCTATAATCTTTGTTGTTTGTTGTTTCTAACTCTTTGTGACCCCATTTTGGGGTCATTTCTTGGCAGAGATACTGAAGTGGTTTGCCATATCCTTCTCTAGCTCATTTTACAGATGAGGAACTGAGGCAAACAGGGTTAAGTGACTTGCCTAGGGTCACACAGCTTGTAAGTTTCTGAGATCACATTTGAACTCAGGTCTTCCTGACTCCAAGCACAGCACTTTATCCACTGTGCTACCTAGCTGCCTGTATAGATGTTTAGGACCTGAGTAAAAGTCTCATTCATTGTGGAAAAGTTTCTGAATTGTATCTCTTAAAAATCTGTGTGGAGATTTTTCATTATGAAGACCTGACCCAGACACTGATAATGGAGACTCCCAGTGGAAGAAGTTTGAAAAAGCACTGGGGCTGGGGAACTTGTTCTAGGATCAGTACAAGAACAGATAGTAAGCAGGTATTTGACCATAGGCAGGGGCAAAGAGTCTAAGCAACTAGAGGCACAGGAGAGGAATTCAGTAATTAGACCTAGAGAGCCAACTGTGGGCATAGCCCTGAGGAGCAGGCTCAGCGTTCTGCAACTGAGAGCACTCTAGCTTTCACTGGGGTTATATAGCATCTATCTTTAGTGACTGTCATTGCCCCATGCTGCTGTATTCAGGAGACCAGGGGGTCAATTGGGAGCAATACTAATGCTCTCCAGGAGACATGCGTTTGAGGAATAGACAGCAGTCCTTTGGGAATGTGTTCTAAGGCTTTTGTTGCCTGATGACTTCAACTTTAATCCTTTTTCATTAAAATGTCTTTGATTTGTATTTGTAGTCATCTGGTTTGTTTTAGTTAAAGAAGCTTCAGTGAAGGCTCACGAGCAGTGGATTTAAGTAGAAACTACCCTAACAGCACCTGGGACCTAGGGGCCACACAGAAAGAGGTACCAGGATATTACAGATTCTATCACTTGGAGTCCATGGCTTCACTATCTTTTCCAGTCTTCTGTAGCTAACACTGTCACTAATGTGTCATTGGGATGAGTTAATATTGCGCTAAAACAAGGTTCCAAAGACAGTGAAAACTTCAATGCTTTTAGTGCTGGAGAGAAGGGAAAATCAGGAAAATCTGCTTTCACAGAATCATTCCTAGGTTCAGGTTCCAGAGTGGTAACTTCACACACCATAATAGCACTGGTGGCAAGGCAAGGAGGAGAAATTTGTTAATGAGAACTTTGGTCTTAAGCACAACAGTCTTGCACAGGGTTTCTTGTTCATGGCAAATGCTGAGGCCAACACAAATGGCTGCCAGTTTTTCATCTGTCTGTTTCCAAAATTGATTGGATGAATGGCAAGCGCGTTGTTTTTCGCAGGATGCAAGCAGGCACAAACACTATGGAAGCCATAAAACATCTCAGATCCTAGGGTGATGAGACCAGCAAGAAACTTCTTATTGCTGATGGTTGACAGCTCTCTTAAGTTTATTGGTTTTGTTTATTTTTGTATTAATCAACAAATCTTTCCTTCTATATCTGAGGAGAGCACCTCCCCACCCCTTTCACTTGCTGCAATTCTCTTTTCCTTCCACAAATCTTGCTCGACTGCATATTTAAGTTTATGACTACAATATAAAAATAAACTACAAAAATGGGTTGGGATGGGGGTGGGAGGGGGCTACATGAATATATGTATATGTCTATTTATATATCTATATGAAATTTGAGCTACAAAGCACTATAGTAACATGGGATATTATGAGAAAAGATGTTGACTCTTTGGAGCTACAACCAAAAGAGCCCCTCTGCCTGCTGCCAATACCGCATGGGAGCAGTCTTTGACTACTGAAGCTATCATCAGGTCTCCCATTCCTTGGCTCTGTTCTAAGCTTACCACTCCCACCACCAGGGGCACACACCTCTTAGCTTGTCCTTACAGTGAAAGAGAAAGATCAAGAAGGAATCTCTTATCAACAGTGCATCAGAAAAGGGAACAGGAATCCTCTGTCATTAGGAAGGAGAATCTCTGGAACATTTTAGGGTAAGGAAGAGATAGAGGTGGGATTGGAAGAAGAGGATCAGTCTCTCAATACTGGGAGAAGGAAAGGGAAGAAGTAGCTTCTCACCGCTGGGAAAGCAGGAGTCAATTGGAGAAGGAGATTCTCTTTTAGAAGGAAGGGCTATGGATAGATAGGGTTCTGGTGTCCTAAATTGGAGCCAAAGGGAAATTTTCTGGGAGAAATAATAAGAAATACTAATACCATGGATCAGTTAGATTGTAAGTGCAATAGCCTTTTGGGGGAAAACCAGGAATATAGCCAATATTTATAATGCTGTTTCTGAAAGAACATGTTCCAAGTTCCAATAAACCAATTTACAACCAAATTTTTGGAAGATAACCATTTTGAAAGTTGAGGACTCCCTGTACTCTCATTCCCTTCCCTTTTATAACCTCTTTCTCAGTTGTACTTCTAGCCAAAAGTAGTTCCCACAGAATTTCATGGAATACCTTCATGAAAGACTTGGTATGATTTCTGAACTAGCCTGAGCTTGGCCAGTATCATATAGTGAACTACCTTATATCTATGCCAAAGCAACTCGTGAAAATACCTTAGGATTTTCTCTAATCTTGTCCAACTTGAGAACCTTGTACCCCCAACATTAAATACTGAATTCCTTCCTCTTAGTAAATAAAGCTTATAAGATTTGGCAGCTAATAAGAGCCATAAATTTATTTCTCCTATCTGAGAAACAGTTCAGGACTTTTTTTGTGAAGTCAGAGCTTCTGTATCACCGAACCCTTTGCTATAAGGGGATTCAAAGTGTTCTCATACCTGGACATAAGTCTAGTTCATATCAGTGCTTCTCTAGAACAAGCACATGGGGCCACAAAATAATGAAGCTAGAATAAGATGGTTGATTCCAGGCAGGTACTATCTGCCCTCTGCTCTGGTTTTAAGTATTTTAAGCATCAATTTATATTATCACACAACATTATATTAGTTGATGATTTTTACATGTTTGTGGAAAACTATCCTGACAGTACCTCTCATTTCTCCTCTGTTAAATTTAAAGCATTTATATTCACTTATTGATTTACTACTTATCTCTAGTTTTTATACTCTATGAATACCAAAATTATACTACTATAAAAACAAAAATGTTTATATTTTGCGCATTTAAAAATAATTCATTATGTTGGATTTTCACCTAAAGAATCTGTATGTGAATTTCCCTGAGGATCATGGCAAAGCCTAGCATTATAATGCCCAAATCATCTACTTTTACCTTTGGGGACGTTATTTTTGTATTTATACTTGAATTTTGATTGAGAGTTCAGGATATTTTCGTCTGAGAGTTCAGGGTATTTCAAGCTCAGTAATTCATTAAAAAGTAAACAAAAAGGTGTAAAAAAAGAGAAACTAAAATGGTTCCTAGCTTCCTTATCTAGTTTCCTATTCTTTCCCCCATAATGAAAATGGACAGTATTTCCTATCAAACTAATGGATAATAACAGTCAATAGCAGAGTTATACTCTTACTCTACATCTAAGTACATATTATTTATTCATGAGGCATAGAGATTATGGACTTGCTGGTTTGCAACTTCCTTCTGAAAGTCTCTCTTAAAAGACATTCTCTTTTTAACTCCTATTGGGCTAGACGAGAGTGAATAAGGAGTACATTCTTATCAACTAAATTCTTTACTAGAGAAAGAAGCAATGTCCATGAGATTTCAAAAACAGATAATCTACCCATAGATTTGGTTGTTACTTTGCTTTAATGATTTGATCCATAACATTATTGATGTTAACTTTATTGATGTTTGTAGTGCTGATAGTGGAGAAGAGAGTAGAGCCTTTCCTATCTTCTCAGACGATGGGACTCGTTTCCTTTTATCCCCCCTTTTTTAAATTGAGATTTTTTTATTTTTAATTTCCAATATTCAGTTCCACATGATTTTGAGTTCCAGATTTTCTTCTCCCTTTCCTCACCTCCCTCCCCAAGATGGCATGGAATCTGATATATCTTCTACATATAACTTTACATTAAACTTATTTACATAATAGTCAAGTTGTAAAGAAGAATTATGACCAATGGAATGAATCATGAGAAAGAAGAAACAAAACCAAAAAAAAAACCCACCAAAAACAAAAACGAAAGAGAAAAAAAAAACAAAAGAAAAAAAGGAGAGCAAATATTTTGCCTCGATCTGCATTCAGACTTCATAGTTCTTTCTCTGGATGTAGATAGCTGTCTCCATCATGAGTCCTTTGGAGTTGTCTTTAAGTCTTGTATTGCTGAGAAGAGCCAAGGCTATCAAGGTTAGACATGTATCTGTGATTGTGTATAATGTTCTCCTGGTTCTGTTCCATTCACTCAGCATATATCATGTAGTTTTTTTCAGGTTATTATGAACTCTGTATCTTCCTCATTTCTTATAGCACAATAGTATTCCATTACATTCATATACCACAACTTGTTCTGCCATTCCCCAATTGATGGGCATTCCCTTGATTTGCAATTCTTTGCCACCACAAAAAGAGCCGCTATAAATATTTTTGTACATGTGGGACCCTTTCCTATTTGTGTGCTCTCTTTGGGATACAGCCCTAGAAGTGGTATTGCTGGGTCAAAGGGTATGCACATTTTTATAGCCCTTTGGGCATAGTTCCAATTTGTTTTCCAGAATGACTGGATCAGTTCACAACTCTACCAGCAATGTTATAATGTTCCAATTTCCCCACATCCTCTCCAGCATTTATCATTTTCCTGTTTTGTCATGTTAGCCAATCTGACAGGAGAGATGTGGTACCTAAGAGTTGTTTTGATTTGCATTTATCTAATCAATAGTGATTTAAAGCATTTTTTCATATGCCTGTAGATATCTTTAATTTCTTTTTCTGAAAACTGCCTGTTCATATCCTTTGACCATTTCTTGATTAGGGAATGACTTTTATTCCTATAAATTTGGCTCAGTTCCCTATATATTTTAGAGATGAGGCCTTTATCAGAGACACTAGTTGTAAAGATTTTCTCCCAATTTTCTGCTTCCCTCCAAATCTTTGTTGCACTGGCTTTGTTTATACAAAAACATTTCAGTTTAACATAATTAAAATTATCCATTTTACATTTTGTAATGCTCTCTATCTCTTCTTGTGTCATGAATTCTTTCCTTTCCTATAAATCTGATCGGTAAACTATTCCTTGCTCTCCCAAATTGCTTATAGTATCAGCCTTTATTCCTAAATCGTGAACCCATTTTGACTTTATTTTGGTATATGGTGTAAGATATGGTCTGTGCCCAGTTTCTGCCCTACCAGTTTCCAATTTTCCCAGCAGTTTTTGTGAAATAGTGAATTCTTAGTCCAGAAGCTGGATTCTTTGGGTTTATCAAAGAGTAGATTGCTATAGTCATTGACTACTGTGTGTTATGTACCTAATCTATTCCACTGATCCACCGCTCTGTTTCTTAGGCAATACCAAGTAGTTTTGATGACTGCTGCTTTATAGTACTGTTTAATATCTGGTATGGCTAGGCCATCTTCCCTAGCATTTGTTTTCATTACTTCCCTAGATATTCTGGACCTCTTGTTCTTCCAAATGAATTTTGTTATTATTTTATCCAGCTCTGTAAAATAATTGTTTGGTAGTTCGATTGGTATGGCACTGAATAAATAAATTAATTTAGGTAAAATTGTCATTTTTATTATATTAGCTAGGCCTAACCATGAGCAATTGATGTTTTTCCATTTATTTAGATCTGATTTTGTTTGGAAAGTGTTTTGTAATTGTGTTCATATAGGCCCTGGGTTTGTCTTGGCAGGTAGACTCCCAAATATTTTATAGCTTCTAGAGTAACTTTAAATTGAATTTCTCTTTCTAGCTCTTGCCGTTGGGCTTTGTTAGTAATGTATAGGAATGCCGAGGATTTATGTGGGTTTATTTTCTATCCTGCAACTTTGCTAAAATTGTTTATTATTTCAGGTAGTTTTTTACTTGATTCTCTAGGATTCTCTACGTAAATCATCATATCATCTGCAAAAGTGATAATTTAGTTGCTTCCTTGCCTATTCTAATTCCTTCAATTTCTTTTTCTTTTATTGCTACAGCTAACATTTCTAGTACCAAATTGAATAATAGGGGTAATAATGGACATCCTTGTTTCACTCCCGATCTTATTGGGAATGCATCTAGCTTGTCCCCATTACAAATAATGCTTGTTGATGGTTTTAGGTGGATGCTATTTATAATTTTAAGGCAGGCTCCATTTATTCCTATGCTTCCTAGTGTTTTTTCTACATCTATTGAGATGATCATATGGTTTCTGCTAGTTTTGTTGTTGATATAATCAATTATGCTGATAGTTTTCCTAATATTGAACCAGCCTTGCATTGCTGGAATAAATCCTACCTGGTCGTAGTGTATTATTCTCCTGATAAGTTGCTGCAATCTTTTTGCTAATATTTTATTTAAAATTTTTGTGTCAATATTCATTAGAGAAATTGGTCTATAATTTTCTTTCTCTGTTTTGACTCTTCCTTGTTTAAGTATTAGTACTGTGTTTGTGTCATAAAAACAATTTGGTAGGACTCCTTCTTCACCTATTTTCTCAAATAGTCTATAAAGCATGGGAATTAATTGTTCCTTAAATGTTTGATAGAATTCACATGTAAAACCATTTGGTCCTGGAGATTTTTTCCTAGGGATTTCATTGATGATTTGCTCAATTTCTTTTTCTGAGATGGGGGGGTTATTGAGGAATTTTACTTCCTCTTCTGTTAACCTGGGAAATTTATATTTTTGTAAAATTCATCCATTTCCCTAAGGTTGTTAGATTTATAGGCATACAATTGGGCAAAATAATTCCTAATTATTGTTTTAATTTCCTCTTCATTGGCGATGAATTCACCCTTTTCATTTTTGATGCAGGTAATTTGATTTTCCTCTTTCTTTTTTTTAATCAAACTGACCAAATGTTTATCAATTTTATTGGTTTTTTCATGAAACTAGCTCTTGGTTTTATTTATTAATTTAATAATTTTCTTGATTTCAATTTTGTTAATCTCTCCTTTAATTTTAAGTATTTCTAATTTGGTATTTAATTGGGGATTTTCAATTTGTTCTTTTTGTAGCTTTTTCAGTTGCATGCCCAATTCATTGATCTCCTCTTTCTCTATTTTATTCATGTAAGCATTTAGAGATACAAAACTTCCCCTAAGAACTGCTTTTGCGGCATCCTTAAGTTTTGGTCTGTTGTCTTATTATTGCCATTTTCTTGAATGAAGCTATTAATTATTTCTATGATTTGTTCTTTGGCCTACTCATTCTTTATAATTAGATTATTTAGTTTCCCATTAATTTTTAGCTTGTTTTTCCATGGTTCTTTATTACACATAATTTTTATTGCATCATGATCTGAAAAGGATGATATGACTACGTCTACATTTCTGCACTGGATTGTGAGGTTATGCCCTAGTACATGGTCAGCTTTTGAGTATGTGGCATGTACTTCTAGGAAAAAAGTATATTCCTTTTTATCCCCATTAGTTTTCTCCAGAGGTCTATCATATCTGCCTTTTCTAAAATTCTATTCACTTCCTTAACTTCTTTCTTGCTTATTTTGAGGTTAAATTTATCAAGTTCAGAGAAGGGGAGGTTGAGGTCCCCCACTAGTATAGTTTTGCTGTCTATTTCTTCCTGTAACTCCCTTAACTTCTCCTCTAAGAATTTGCATGCTATACCTCTTGATGCATATATGTTAAATGATAATATTGCTTCATTGTTTATGGTGCCTTTTAGCAAGATGTATCTTTCCTTATCTCTTTTAATTAGATCTATCTTTGCTTTTGCCTTGTCTGAGATTAGGAGTGCTACCCCTGCTTTTTTTTTTTTACTTTAGCTGAAGCACAATATATTTTACTCCAGACTTTTACATTTACCCAGTGTGTATCCCAATGTTTCAAATGTGTTTCTTGCAATCAGCATATTGTAGGATTATGGTTTTTAATCCATTCTGCCATCTGCTTCTGTTTTATGAGAGAGTTCATACCATTCATATTCACAGTTATGATTACTATCTGTATCTTTTTCTCCATCCTATTTCCCCCACCCCACCCATTTATGCTTTTATTTCTCCCTTCTCCCTTACACTCCTAGAATTTTCCTTTTGACCACCGCCTTCCTCAGTTTACCCTCCCTATTCATTCCCCTCCCTTATCTTGCCTTTTTCCCCTTGCTACTTCTTCCCTTCTTTATGACCACTCCCTCTCTTTTTGTTCCCCTTTCCCCTTCTAATGCCCACAGGACAAGTTTGATTTCTATACTTATCAGGGTATGTTATTCCATTCTTGAATCAAATCTGATGAGAGTAGAGCTCAAATACTGCTCTTCTCCCTCCCTTCTTTCTCTCTACTATAATGTTTTTTGCCTCTTCATGTGATGTAATTTACCCTCTTGTACTACCTCCTTACCTCTTCTCCCAGAACCATTCCTTTATATCTCTTAATTATACTTTTTATGATTATATCAGTTATTTTATACTGACACTCACAGTCTATGTATATCCCTTTCAATTGTCATAATAACTGCACTATTCTCAAGATTGACATATGTATTAAACACATATAAAACAAAATCCTCCTATATAGGGATGTTACTAATTTACCTTATTGATTAGGTTTTTCCCCCCATTTACCTTTTTATGTCTCTCTTGAGTTTTGTATTTGAGGATCAAATTTTCCATTCAACTCTGGTCTTTTCATCAAGAAGGACTGGAATTCCCTTATTTCATTGAATGTGCATCTCCTTGCCTGGAAAATTATGCTCAGTTTTTCTGGGTAATTGATCATTGGTTGTAGTCCAATTTCTCCTGTCATTTAAAGTAAAAGCTGAAAGATCCTGTGTGATCCTGACTGTAGTTCCATGATATTTGAATTGTTTCTTTCTAGCTGCTTGCAGTATTTTCTCCGTGACATGGTAGTTCTGGAATTTGGCTATAATATTTCTTGGAGTCTTCAATTTGGGATCTCTTTCAGGGGGTAATTGGTAGATTCTTCCAATGATGATTTTACCCTCTGGTTCTAGAACCTTGGGGTAGTTTTCCTTAAGGATTTCTTGGAAGGTACTGTCCTGGCTCTTTTTTCATCATGGCTTTCAGGTAGACCAATAATCCTTAGATTTTCTCTCCTGGATCTGTTTTCCAGGTCAGTTGTTTTTCTAATCAGATATTTCACCTTTTCTTCTATTTTTTAATTCTTTAGATTTTGTTTGACTGATTCTTGAAGTCTCATAGAGTCACTAGCTTCTGCTTGCCCAATTCTAATTTTTAGTGTATTGTTTTCTTCCTTTAGCTTCTCTATCTCCTTTTTCATTTGGTTGACTTTACTTTTCAATGAGACATTTTCTCCATTTATATTCTGATTCTCCTTAACCATTTCACCAATTTTACTGTTTGGAGATTTGTTTTCATCAGTGAATTTTTTTCCATTTTTTTCTTTTACCTCCCTAATTTGGTTTTTAAAGTCCTCTTTGAGTTCCTCTGGGAATGCTTTTTGATCTGGAGGCCAGTTCATTTCCCTTTTGAGGTTTCAGATTGTGGGTATAGTGTCCATGCTGTCCTCTTTTGAATTGGTATTTTGATCTTCCTTATCTCCATAAGAAGAATCAATGGTCTTTGAAAGCTTCTTAGTGTCCTTTTTTCATGGTGCTTTTTTTTCTCCTTGTTTCTAAAGTGGATCTCTGCTTTTGGGGCTCCAGGGGCTCTTTCCCAAGTTTCTTGGGATCTAGCTTTATGTGCTATGGCCTCTGGTTTCCTGAGGTGTGGGGGAGGGGTGATCTGGCTGCTGGGAGTCTTCTCTTCCCTAGGACTGCTCTACAGCATGGGTGGTCTCAGCTGTAGTCTGTGCTGGTGTCTGCCACTTCCCTTGGCTGTGCAAAGCCACATCTGGGGTCCTAGTATTGATGTTTGTAAGCTCCATCCCCCTGGGGCTCAGTTACTCTCGTTGTTTTGCTGAGGTGAGGGCTGCTGTGACACCTCTCTTCTTGCACCAGTCTTCTTCCGCCACCAGAAGAAGGGCCCTCTCCCCAACTTCTCTCGCTACTGAAGTGTCCCTCTGGCTCCTCTGTTTCTCCTGAGGTAGTATTCTCTGGGTTTATATAAGGGAGGAATGAGAACTGTTTTTACCTGGCCATCATGGCTCCTGGAAGTTCAAGAAGACAAGTTTCTAACCTTTAGATTGTGAGTTGGAGGCCTCCAGGCTAGCTGCTCCCGCAACTGCAGACTCTGCACTGGTGTCTCCCATAGCTCCAACAGACTCTTGTCCTGGGCTGAGAAGCATGGGGCTCTATCATAGCCATAGCCGGTACTTCTGCCCTGGGCCTGTTCCTGCTCTTGGGTGCATTCTTCTGCCGTTCCTGGTTGGTTTGGTCTGGTGCACTTGTGTGTTCCCAGCTCTCCTGCCCCTCTCAGTCTACTAGTAGCTTCTTATTTTTTCAAATCTGCTCAGATTCACTTTTTTAGATGTATCTGACAGAGTTTGTGAGAGAGCTCCAGTAGTTTCATCCTTTCACAGCGACATCTTGGCTCTGACCCCCTTTTATCCCTTAAAACCCTTATAATGGGTCCACCAAATGTGCTGTAGGTCTTCTTTAGTTTGTTTTTTTTTTCAACATTCCATGAGTAAGCATGAAAGAAGAAAATTTAAAACTAGAGGAAAAATAGATAAACATAAAAATAAAGGCAATTGTATTCATAAAAAAGAGCTGTTTCTCTCTCTCACTGTATTTTTTGAAACACTAAAAATTAGCAGCATGTTTACGTAGTAGTGTGTTGTTAAGTAAAGTGGGACTTTTTTACTGTTTTCTTTTTTAGAAATGCTAAAGTAATCAAATGCCTTTGATTAAGGCCTACTAGGTGCAAAGCCCCAGGCCCTCACCCTTTTGCTGATTAGGTGTGAATCTTTTGTGCCCTTAACGGGGTATAAAAACTCAAAGGTTATTGTCCTCTCTCTGGGGCTTTCACTCACTGGATGAGTGTTGGTAAGATCACCCCAACTTTGAATTAACCCAGATGTTTAGTTTGGGGGTTGTCACTCACTGGAAGAGTGGTGCATGACTCTGGGCAAGCCATTGTAACTGCCCCCCAGCTTTGCTAACCCAGATGTTGGTTTGTATTTGGTCTGTTTATAATTTATGTTTGTAATTTGTTTGTATTTGCTCTGAAGTTCAGGGTGCTGGCTTTTCCTCCTGAACTAAGTGAATGATATTTTTATGTTGGGTTAAAGTGAGGTTGTTAATCCCTTAAGGTTACTTTCCTTAGTGAAGTAGATCAAAAGAACCTGTGTTAGTGGCCTTCTGTGTGCTGGTTGTTGTTGGTTTTACACAGCCACAGTAGCTGCTAGCAAGATTGTTGCTACAGGTACTAACAAAAACAGAGGAAATTATAAACACTTTGTTCAGAATTACTAGCAAATGCATCATATATCCAGGAATTAATCTATCAAGGTACATTTGGAAGTTATATAAATAGAACTTCTAAAGACTCTTTAGAAACATAAGTGAAGAGTCAGATAAATGAAGAAATAATCATTATTCATGGTTGGACTGCACTAGTAAGTAAAAATAATGCTGTCTAAATTGATTTACAAATTTAGTACTATAATAGCAAAACAATGAAGAGATTATTTCACAAAGTCAGACATGATAATTACAAAATTGATTTGAAAAAAGGGTTAATAATTTTAAAGGAAATATTGAAAAAATAGGAATGAAAGGATCTACCATTGCCAGATTTCAATTTATACTAGAAATTGATAATAAAACTTTTTGTTTCAATATTAAAAATATTTTAAATTTGTTTTAATTTGAAACTGTTTGTTACTGGTTAAAAAATAGAATAGAGCAGTGGAACATACTAGATGAGTAAGAAGGAAAAGCCAAACACTACATATAGTTCAGTATTTGTTAACCCCAAGAACAAAGACTATTGGCGCAAGCACCCATTTGACAAGAATGTCTAGAAAAACTGGAATACAGTTTGGCAGAAGAGTGGTTTAGACCAGGTTCTTATACCAAATATCAAAATAAACTAAAGAAGGATTAAATATAAAAAGTCACATCATAAGGAATTAGAAAATCATGAAAGAATCTTTCACAGGGTGAATTTATAAACAGACAAATGCCTGGGGACATTACCAAAGACAAAACAGATAATTTCAGCCATGAATTTAAAAGTTTATAATATAAAATCGTAGCTAATACAAATTTGGTACAGCTAGTCTTCCTGTTTTATTATCAGATTATCATTTTAGGGCTGGAACGGACCTTAAAGGTCACCCACCTCATCCTACTCCCTTATTTTAGAGATGAGGAAGCTGAGATTATACAACTTGTCCAAGGTCCCAAAGGAAATAAGAGGCAGAGTGGATATTTGAACTATGATCCTCCAGTTCTATATCCAATATTCTTTCCATTTCTTTCTTTCCATTCCTCTTTTTATCTTCTTTAGTACCATTTCCTCTTCCTTTATTGGGATGTTGAATTCAAATGTGGCTCCATTGTCATTGGAAGCTCTGGGGCAGACTGGATAGACTATGGGACCTGGAGCCAGGAAGAACTGACTTCAAATCCTGTCTCAGGTACTTAACTCACTAATGTGACCTTGGGAAAGTTGCTTAACCTCCTTCAGCCTCGGTTTATTTGTCTATATGCAGGGCTGTCCAAAATGTGGCCTGCAGTGTGTTTTATGTGGCCAGCCTACAAGCATAGAAATTTACATAAATGCTTTAGTAAAGGAAGCCTAGCTACTGCAGAACTCTCACTAAAATGGCAAATCAAAATATATTGTCTATTGTTTCAATAACAACTTAAGTTTGGACAGCCATAGTCTATAAAATAGGGTTAATAATAGTATGTACCTCACGGTGTTGTTGTGAGGATCAATTGTTATAGTTTATTTAAAGCCCTTTACAAACCTCACAGCAATGCTAGTTACTATTATTAGGAGTGACTAGGGGGATGGAACATGGAACTTGGAGTTAAGAAGAGGTAGGTTAAAATTATGCCTCAGACACAAGCTTTATGACCCTGGGCAAGTTATTTAACCTACCTTAGCCTCAGTTTAAAATGGGAATAATACTAGAACTTAGTTCACAGGGTGGTTGTGGGAATCATAAATGAGTTAACATATGTAAAATGCTTTTGCAAATTTTTAAAGCATTATGTAAGAGCTATTTAGTGAAGAAAATATTTTGCTATAGAAATACTTAGAAAATTAATAAATTAAAAAAATCTATCCATTGTCCTCTTTCCAGTTTCATCTCTTATATCTGGCTTAGTTGAGTCCCATGCCAAGACTTCTATGAACTGTTTTCCTCCTCTGCTTCTTGCTGTTTTATGAGGCAATACTTCTCTATAAGCTTGAATTATAAATCTGTGTTACCCTTGGCTTCCATGTCCCTGTTTGGTAAGGATCACAGAATCATAGATTTAGAGCTGAAAGAGAGTTTAAAGGTCATCAGATTCAATGCCTTCATTGAAGAGACCCATGTGTGGAGGGATTTGCCCTGATTCACACTGCTAATTAGTGGGTGGCAGGATTTGAGCCCAGCTCATCTTGCCTACCAGTTTCTCTCTCTCTCTCTCTCTCTCTCTCTCTCTCTCTCTCTCTCTCTCTCTCTCTCTCTCTCTGTCTCTCTCTGTCTCTCTCTCTCTCTGTCTCTTTCTTTCTCTCTCTCTCTGTCTCTCTCTCTCCCCCCCTTTTCTCCCTCCCTCCCTCTCACTCCCCCTCCCTCCCTCCCTCTCTCTCCCCACATTGCCTCTCAATTGTTTGCTAGTTGAGGCAATTGCTAGACTGTTTTGGGCTTCCTATTATTGTGCTTTCTTTATATTGGTTAAACTCTCATAGGAAATGGCGGTTCCTAAAATACAAATCAGACCATATCACTCTTCTGCTCAAAAGTTTTCCATGGCTCCTTATAGACTTTTGTATACGATAGAAACTTCTCTGCATTGCATTTAAACCCTTCCACAATCTGGCCCTTCCTTGCCTTTTCCTCCCCTTCTGTACTCTTCATTCCAAACAAATTGCCCTGCAACCTAGTTCTTGTACATGACATTCTAGCTCATGTTACCATGCCTACAATATGCTTCCTCCTTACTTCTTAGAATCTCTGACTTCTCTTAAAACACAGCTCAGGTGCTATCTGCTACATAAGGCCACCACTGAGGAGTTCAGTACAGTAATAAGGACTTAATAAAGTTGTTGACTGATCTGTTGACTGATGTGTACCACAGCCTCTGAAGACAGCTAGGTGGCACAGTGGATGGAACACTGGGCCTGTAGTCAGAAAGACAAGAGTTCAGATATGATGTCACACTAGCTGTGTGACTCTGGGCAAGTTGTTTAACCCCTGAGTTTCCCCATCTATAAAACAGGGATAACAATAGCACCTACCTACTTCCCAGGGTTGTTGTGACAGTCAAATGAAAGAAAAATTGTAAAGCATTTAGCATGGTGCCTGGCATATGGTAAGAACTAGATAATTGTTAACTATTATTATTAAAAGAAAAAATTTTAAATGTGTTAAGGAAGAGTAGCATCATTGGAATAAGTTTATGTCCTCTCAAAGTGACTATTCTGAATGTAACAGTGCTCACTTAGGTGCATAAGATTTAGTATGTTTATCAAAAAAAAATGAAGAACTAAACTCCCTAGTCTTATCACCTTTATAGTAACACATTACATTTAAAAAATCCTGGTACTAATACTATGGTAGGCATGGGTTAGTATTTCTCTGAGATATGAGAATATGGGCTAGGAGTTGTGTATGCTTAATTTTGTTAATTTCATTAAATTTAAAGTATAGTATGGTTTTTCCCTTTAGTTGGAGAGTGAACTCTAATAAAACAATCTTAATTGTGCCTTGATAGGCCAGTTGATAATTCCATTAACTAGTAAGTTTTTCATTTCATGCCTTAACATTATCACCTGTGACCCAAGGCAAATTTTTTAAAATGCCTCTAGGTGTCGGTTTTCTCATTTATTAAACAAAGATTGTTTATTAGATCAGGAGTTCTTAACCTGTGGACTCTGAACTTGTTATTTTAGAATCTTGATAACTATGTTTCAATATAATTGATTTCTTATTTATTTTATTTATGCACTTAAAAATACTATTCTGAGAAGGGATCCAACTGCCAAAGGAGTCTTAGGTTATCTCTAAGATTCCTTCTAGTTAAAAAAAAATTACGACAAACTTTGAAAGTGTTCTAGAATTTCTAGTGCCAAAGATAGTAAGTGTGCCTATGAGACAGTGTTGAATTGTATTATAAATAAAAATTATAAATTGTTTCTACCACAGAAAATGGTTGATAAAGAAAAAATGATAAAACGAAAAAAAAAGGAAACTGGACAGATTACAGAAGAGGGTAATTGCCTTGAAAGATATCCATCAATAGCCACTGTATCATCCTCAGAATCAATAGTGACACCTGCCTGTGACGTTTCAAAATTACCTGAGAGAGTAATAGTACAGGTTAGTAAAAATTCTTGTAATTTTCAACTAGTTCTTTTTCCCATGTATATTTTAAAATGTGGATTTTAATTGTGTGTTGAAACCTATATTTCCTACTGTTAGCTTATAGTTAGCTTTTGGGGAATCATAGAATTCATTAAAAAATTTCATTGAGTAGAGTATGAATCTGATATTTAAGAATGCAGCACTTATATCTGTAAGTCAGCAAAGAGAGCTAAGGGTTTTTCTCTTTTGGTTTGTTTGATTTTTAAAGCATGTAATATCATTTGATGTACAGTGGGTTCGGAATCATCCAATATCAGTTTTACCTTATTGCATCTTTAATTTTGCTAAAATGTTTGTATGTATTTATTTTTCCATCTTATATCGTCATCTCTTAAGGATTAGGGCTGTGTGTTATACACATTCATAGATTCCTAGTGCCCATACATCAGGAGTGCTTCTTGATTTTGATAATCACCTATGTTTTTCTATTTTATGGGACTTTAAGTTCTGTTATTGTGCGTCTGCCTGAAACACATAAAAAAGACAGAAATCAACATGTTCCTATTTATGACAATTTTACCTTACGTAAATCTGCTTGCTTAATTCATGTACCTTTCAAAGTAGGGGAAGCTTGAACTGATGAATTTCTAGAAGGTTTGAGTTATAATTATGACTTTAGTGGTTTAGCCCTTTTTACAAGCATTTTGTTTGTTCATATGTCTATATGCTATGAGGCAATTTTAAAAAAATATATGGTTTTTAATCTTAAGCCAACCCAAATAGTCTATATCAGGGCTGTCCAAATGTGACCTGCAGTGCAATTTATGCAGCCCACCTACAAGCATAGAAATTTACACAAATGCTTTAGTGAACAAAGCTGAGCTACCGCAGAGCTCTCGCTAAAATGGCAAATCAAAATATATTGTCTGTTGTTTCAGTAAAACCTAAGGTTGGACATCCCTGGTCTGTATAATCATCACAAGTTACATTTAATCTTGATGGTCTGTCCTTATTTAAATTCAGGCTGATATTTGTAACTTGGAAGTTCCTGCTAAAATACTCATTTTCTGACTTAGCATTTTTTTAAAATACAATCAAGATAGCTGATAACTTCTTGGAGAGAAAAATAGAAAATGGAAACACCTAACACTTAATCTAACTATTGAATAATTTCAACATCAAATAAAAGATTATGAAAAAAGATTTTTTGATGAGTCCTTATATTTTTGATGTCATTCTGTACCTCAAAAAGTTTCAGTATGTCTCTAATGCCTGTAGGATAAAACATTAACTCCACAGCCTGACATGTAGGAATCTTCACAATTTGGTTTCAACTTATTTTTCCAGCCTTTTTTCATATTAATTCCTTCCCCACACTCTGTGTTCCAATGAAGTGAGACTACTAGCCTTCCCTTTATTTTATCCTATTTTATTGGAACAAGAGAGCAGCTCATCAAGGTTAGGGACTGTTTCATTTTTTATCTTTACATCCCTGCTCTTTAGCATAGTTCTTTGCTACATTGGGAGAAAAAAAGGAAGATTAGAAAAGGGCTGTACGGACAGCACTAACTTATAAGAAAGATAAGGCAAAACCAGAATAAATCAGTTTTTATTTTGTTTCTGTTTTCTTTGAGAAGGAAGTGGTAGAATAAACATAACCAGCCCTGGAAGTGGTAAAATAAACATAACTAACAGGAAGTTGATGTCCAAAATAAGTAAAGGGATGTTAAGATAACACCTAGTTGCCCTTGATGAACTCATATATTTTGGGCCCAGAGAGGCTAAGTTAGGTACTGTGAGATCTAGCAAAGGTGATGACCAAGCCACCGTCAGTGATATCTGAAAGAGCATGGAAAATGAGAGAGGTACCACAAGATTGGAGAAGGTCCCAATTTTTAAAAGAAGAGAAGAGACTAAAAACTAAAAGCCAATGGACTTGACTTTGATCTTTTGGGAAAATTTGTGAATGGATCATTAAAGAGATGGTTTACAAATATCTATAATGATAATAATAATAATAATAATAATTAGCATATATGTATAGCACTTGAAGGTTTGCTAAACACTTTACATATGTTATCTCATTTGATTCTCACAACCACCCTGGGAGATAGGTGCTATTATTATCCTTATTTTTCACATGAGGAACTTGAGGTTAGCAGATTGTGTCTTGTCCATGGTAGTAATGCTCAGTAAGTGTATAAAGAAGGATTTGAACTCAGATCTTCTTGAATCCAAGTCCAATTCTCTATCCACCATGACACCTAGCTCCCTAGTGGTGACTACAAAGAGCCAGCATAGCTTCATCAAGAACTGGTCATTCTAGACTAACCTCATTTCCATTTTAATAGGATTTTTACACAGTAGATGAGAGAATGCTGTGGATTTGATTTTAGCAAAGCTTTTGAAGAAGAATCTACTAACTCTTCTTTCTGAGATAAAGAGATAAAAATTAGATGATAATACAGTTAAATGGCTTCAGTACTTGTGGGATGACCAGATTCAAAGAATAGTTGTTAATGGTTCCATGTCAGCATGACAGGAGGTTTGCACTAGGGTACCCCAGGGAATATCTTCCTGACTATGCTGTTCAGTATGTTTATCAGTGACTTGGATAAAGGCATAGATGCTGTGCTCATCAAGTTTGCAGGTTATGCAAAGCAGGAGGAAGGTCAAGATCTAAAAAAGATCTTGGCTGAAGGCTAAAGCATTAGGTTAAATCTAATAAGAAATACCATAGGAATAAATGTCAGCTCTTGAGGACCAAAAGAATCAGCCTCACAGATACCAAATGGAGGAGGAGGCATGGTCAGATTATAGTGGTTCTGAAAAAGATCTGGTGATTTTAGTGGACTAACAGTTCACTATGAGCCAGCAGTGTGATAGGGGAGCTAAAAAGAATGAATGCAGTCTCAGACAGCGTTAGGAGAGGCATGAATTCTAAAAAGAAGCAGGTGATAGTTTCACCATTCTCTGCCCTTGCCAGACCTCACCTGGAGTCTTATGTTCAGTTTGGAGTGCCACACAGCTGATGAACAGCTATAAGCTGAAGAGCTCCAGAAGAGAGTAGCCAATATGGTGAATGACTTTGAGTCCGTGTCATATTAGGATTGGCTGAAGAAACTGGTAATAATTAGCCAAGAGAAGGCTTGGGGGGCCCTGACAGCTGAAAGGCTGTCTTGTGGAGAAAGGAGTAGACTTGATTTGTTTGGTTTCAGGGCATAACCAGGAGCATTGCGTGGAAGTTGCAGAAAGACAAATTTAGGCTTAATGTCAGGAAAAAAAAACTCCCTGTTTGAAAGTAGAATGGCATACTTTGAGAGATGGTGGCTTCATCCCCACAGAGTTTTTCATGTAAATTATGGTATTTCTTTTGTGTATGGGTTAGACAAGATGGCAGCTGAGGTCAACTCTCAAATTCTGTGAATGTTCTGTTAATATGTACCATCTTTTTCAATGTTATTTTCCCTCATAAACCTGAAACTAATAGATAATTCCTGTGGGTGTTGAGGCCAGGGTGGAGTGGAAAGGAAGACTGAGGGAGAGGAGAAGTAAGTCATATACAACAGCCTGAAATAATGAAATAGCTGGAGCAAGTAACTAAGTTTATATTGGGTCGTTGTACTGAGTGCTTGCCTATTTGATCAGTATATATTCAGCTAGATTTGTCAGTCCTGTGAGCTACAGCATTTGAAAAAGTTCAATTAAATTAGGAAAATAAGCAGCTTAAAATGCTAGATTTTTGGAGCCCCCAATTTTTTTTTTGAGACTGGATTTTCCTAGCTCATCTAGGCTGGAAGTTCAGTGTTCACTGACAAGCCCTATCATACTGCCGATTAGCATTGAACCTTTTACCACTCTTGTTTTCCACTCAGGTTGTTTATCCACTTCTTAGGCAGCCTGCTAACCCTCAGCTTCTAAGGGCTCACCATATTAGTGCCAAGACTTAGTGCATACAATCATTCTGTCAGCTTTATCCCTACTGCAGTTTAAAACTCAAATTTAAGCATTTCATCATCCTCAGCCTTCCCAGGTATCATGGTTTACAGGTGTGTGCCAATAGCCCCCCCCTCCCAATTCTTTCAAAGATTGAAAATTGTCTGTTTGACAAGGAGATTTAGTAGTAATGGTTTGTATTTAGAATAAATGACAAAAGAAAACATGTGCCTGCCTTCTAGAAGCTTACATTCTAAAAGGGAGACACACATATAATATGGGAGAGAGGTATAGGAATTGTGAGTAGAGTTACAGTACAACTGATTGTCATATCTTTTTTAGTATCAGTGGTAGTATTGATTTGATTTGATTACTGTTCCCAGAGCAAGAAGGTAAAAGGATTAACAGTAGAGGCACTTTGCAAGATGCTTGGTGAGGACCTAATTTCCTTGTGGATGACTAGATGAGATACGAAGCATGGACTGCCTAGAAAGATATAGTAAATTAATTAGACTAATTTTGCCAGGGTAGGTGAGCATGGTCCCTGGAGGTCTAGTCAGGAAGGTCATTGTTCCCGGTGGGGAGAAATAGTGCAGAAGCAAGGGAGATGGTGAGATGTTTGGGTAAGCCCTGTTTTTCTGATAAGTGGTTCAGTGAGATGATTTGTATGGTCATCCAAATTGAAAATGAAATCTGTGTCTGATTAACCAAAGAATCAGAAATGAGTTAGTCCTCCCTTTAAATTTCCTACCAATTCTGATTGAGCTTTTACACTTAACCTTTCAGGCGTATTTTTAACAGCAGGAAAAAATCACATTGGAACTTCTGTTCCTGGGCCTCAGTTTCCTTATCCTTATCTGGAGGTTGGATTTAATGACCTCTAGGTTCCTTCCAGCTCCATTTGAGACACTAGTCTAAAATCACGATTAGTACTCCTACTTTTTTTTTTTACTTCAGCTCAAGCATAATAGATTTTGCTTTAGCCCCTTATTTTAACTCTGTGTAAGTCTTCATATTTCAAATATATTTCTTATAACCAATGTATTGTTGGATTCTGTTTTCTCATCCAGTCTATCTCCTTCCTTTTTATGGCTGATTTCACCTCATTACATTCATGATTATGATTATTAATTGTATATTTCCTTCCATTATTTTTTTTTCATTCTGCTCTCTTGAACTTTGCCTTCTCTTTGTTTCCCATCCAACTTATCAAGAGAAAAGGACTAGTAAATGAGAGATGTCCTCTGCTTCAGATTCCCTCTTGGTCTTCTCTTTCTGTCAGCCAGAATCCAATTATAGGTTCCTAAGCTTTCTTTCCTTTTAAATTGCTTTTCGCATTCCACTCTCCCTGATTGGAGTTTGTTTTGCTTATTACTAATGCCTTCCTTCTGTTTCCCTGTTGAGTGAAATGTATTTTGCCTCCTTTTTAACCAGTTCAGATGAGTGAGGTCCAAGTGTTTACTACTCTCCTTGACCCTTCCTCTTTGTTTGTATAGTTTTCTCCCTGAATACCCTAATTAGCTAAGATAATTTTCCCCATCTTTATTCTCTCTCCCTATTCCCCAGTGTATTTATTTCCCCCTTCCTTTCCTGTATTCTTTTGAGATCACCAAAACATAACAAAACCACTGCCAGGCCCTTCATTTGATTTGGCTTCCTCCATGACCCTTGATAATACTAGAGTTCTGAGGGGACACATATCATCTTCCTCATTACTTGGCTCTTATGTTTGTATGTCAGAGTTTCTATTCAGCACTGGCTTTTTGTTCATGAGTGCTCAGAAATCCTCAATTTCATCACAGGCCTGTTTTTTTCCCCAAGAGGATTATGCTTATTTTTTCCAGATAGGATAGTTTTCATTTCAAGCCTTTTGGTATTTTGCTTTTTAGGATTACAAATTCTCCTATCCTTTATGATGGCAACTGCCAAATCTTGCTCTGGGGTATGATTGATAGAACTGCTAGTTGGCACCTGTTTCTGCCCTCTGCGGATGGGCCCCTCTAGATGAGCCTAGGATTTCTTTTTGCCCTGAGGCACAGCGAAATTCCTTCCAGTACTTGTTGGAGAATACAATAGGTTTTCTCAGTACTTACCCTTGAAGATGGTGCCTACTTGGTTGTACTTGTCCCCAGTGTCCATATACCTCTTTCTCTCCATATGCTGACTTAGTCTATAAAAATGACTCACTATGATTTTTTTCTTGGATTTTTTGATCAGGTTTCTGTCTAGTGTGTTTTATAGGTTTATGTGGACAAATTGTGAGGTGAAGCTGGCTTATCCCCTTCTTCCTACTCTGCCATCTTGGCTGATCTCCTAGAATTTTTCTATACTTCTTTTTACCTCTATTCCTTTTAATTGTTTTATGAAATAATACTTCTCTTAATTATTATCTTCCTCTATAGAGTTTTATGAATGAAGTTATATTCTAATTGGTATTTATGCTTGACTGTCATATCTCTACTTGTCAAGGAAACCCAGTATTTGATGCCTGTGGACCTTGGACTCATTTAGCTTCTCTGTTATGGTATATGTTCTACACTGGTTTAACTTTTGCAGTAAATTGTGACAATTAAAGTCAACATTTTTGCCTTTTTTCTTTTGTTTCTTATTTTGTGAGCATTTTAATAGATATTGTTTTTGAGTTTTGCTGTTTTCCATCAATAATGTGTCCCATTGTGTCTGCTGGAAAGAGGTTTAAAGAAGAATCAGTCAGGTGGCAAGTATTTCAGGCAGTACATGTTTAGTTTGACTCCTATAGTTTTAGTGATTTTGGCCTGTGTTATTTTGGCATGAATTTTTCATATGCTTTTTTTGTTTGTTTTTTAAATTTTTTTTCTTATGCTTTTTAAAGTGAAAACAAATACTGAGATAACTGTTTTTTTGGCACTAGTAGATTATAAATCATTGAAATTGGCTGTCTTTCTTTGCAAAAACTATCACTGCAATATTAGAAAAGATAATTTTTGTTTGAATCCCCTTTGTGATAGTAGCTTACTTTGGATATTATGATTTTAACATAAAAAAAACAGTAACAATAGTTGACATTTGTATAATGTATCACAGTTTATGAAGCATTTTACATGCATTATTTCATTTTAACTAAGAACTAGATGAGCAAATTATAGATTTTCAGGACTGGAAGGGCAGGTAATACCGTCTATTCAAAATACAGATTTTGTCAGAGACACTTAAGGAAGGAAGGAAGTTCTGAGCCTAATAACCTTTTTTATTATGTGATAAAGTAATGTAATGATTCAACAAAGTGAGGTTCAGAGTCATCCTTGCTTCTCTCCTTGATGAACAGAAATCACTTTCACAGAAACACAGAAATTGACCTCTGTTCTGGCAATAGTCCTTATGGAGCTGCTATAACAGAAATAAAAGATGTCTGTCATTATTTCTGTCCAGTAATTTGGCCCAGATGGGCTTCTGTCGACTTTCAAAGGGTACAGTTAGATCTTCAAAAGCCACCCAGAGACATGAAGCAACACAGAGTGGTATACTTTGTTGAACTAAATAATACTTGAGCTTTGCAAGAATCACAGTTGTAATTGATCCAAAGGCCAACAAAAAGGGCATAAGCAGGCTGCAGCTTATTATCACCAGTGAATCACACTGGAGGAGTATTTTAACAACATGCTCAAGGACATGTATGACCAAAGGAGTAGTCTGATCATGCAATGAGAACTATGAAAAGATAGGCAGCCCCAGCATTGCACTAGTATCTACTAACTATAGACAAGAAACCCCAAAACAAAAAACTAAACTGAAGGCCTCCAGTATGATGTAACCTCTGTGAAGGTTTTACAGAAAGATGGGCAGTAATCACAAAGGTGATAGGGTTTGGATGGTTTATGATCCTCACCACCGAAGGGAGTGCACATACCAATTATAACAAGCTTTGGTGTTTATTTACATAGCATTTTATTTTATCTTGTATGGTCCAGACCTATATTTTCAGTGGTTGGAGAACTCTTGGTCAACTCTTGAGGAAGAAGGGCTGGGGTTTTCCTTTTTTTTACTCCTTTCTTTGTATCCCTAGCACTTAGCACAGTGTCTGGCATATAGGAGTCGACTGACCCATATTAACAACCATTTGACAAGTTATATTATTAGATAATTGTTTGGAGCACTGAAAGTCTAAGTGACTTGTCTAGGATCACATAACAGTATGTAGAGTTGGTTGGATTTTAACCCAGGACTTTCTATTTCTGAGGAGTCTCTTTCCACAACATCAACGATTATAGATTGTCTTTTTGGGTTACCAGTTGATCCATTAAAATACTAAAGCATGCAGTGGTCAGTTTTTTATTATTCCCCTCCTTCAAACTCCTTGCACAGGGTGTTTTATAGTTTTGGATTTTTCCTAGTCTTCTAGCTTGTTCAGTAGACATTTGCTTTCTAATCTGGAGATTTAATTGACAGAAGTTGCCAAGGGACTGTTTTTTGCCCTTTCTGTTTGCATCAAACAGGAAAAAGCCCATTCTTCTAATCTGGATGAACAATTTGGCAGAAGTTGGTATTCATCATTAATAGAATTGTTTAAGGATTCCAGGGAACAGTGGTTGAGAGAAGAGGACAGTCCAAAACCAACACCCTATTCCCATGCTGCTGACCTTCAGGTTACTCTTACATCTTATTGAACACTTTCGGCACTGGCTTCTCAGTTTTTCTCCTTATCTCCTATCCTCTAGTATTTCAATATTCACACTGACAATCTCAGCCTCCTCAATTCCTATGATCTTTATTTTCAATAGATTTGATTCACCCACAGGGATGGTCATGCCTTAGAAATTGTCATTACTTGACATTGTTCAGCTTTGAATACCTTGAATTTTTTTTACCGACTACAGTCTATCCTTCTTCATCCTTCATTCCCTTACTCGTTTTGAATCTTCTCTTTGCCCTAATTATGACCTTCCTCCAGATGTGTTGGAAGAAATTATAGCCTCTGCCAGCTGGATCCACTGCCAATTTATGTATATAACCTCAGTTGGATCCTCAATGCTTCATGGAAATAATTGTATTCACTTTTCATTGACTCTCTATCCCACTCCTATTCAGTGATTCTAAATCTTGTATACTCTCCTTACACTCTTGATTCTATCTTTGCCCCCTTTTCTTTCAAATGAAGATATAAACCCTGACTTTATTAAGAAGACTAAGGCCAAATAACGTGAATTCCTTAACTTTCCTTATACACATTTCAGAAATCTCTGTGTTCACATATCCTCTCCTTTTTGCTTTGGTTTTAGAAGACAAGGAAACTCCATTCTTTTCCAAGGTTAAATGTTCCACTGTTGCCCTTGATCCCTTCTCTTGTCTTTTCTTAGACCTTACCACATTGATTATTGCCTTTTAAAATTCCTGTCTCTCATCTTAATTCTTACCTCCTACCTACAAAGCCGTTGTCATTTCTTTTATTCTCCCACTCCCTGGGACTTTTTGTTTTGCTCCCTTTTCTTTTGGAGTTCTAGTTCTCAGTACTAAGGTAATCAAGTGCCTTTGATTGAGACTTGCTTTGTTTGAATCAAGAGTTTTTGATTAATCAAAAGTCTTTGATGACCTGCTTAAGTCACAAGAAAGCCTAAGTTACATGGGTTTGAGTCACATAGTTGTGACTCCCTCTGTGGGCTGACCCTGAAGTGTATATTTACTCTGAGGTTAGCATTTTGTGTTAGGGGCACACTCATTCTCATTGGAAAGGCATTCCTGTGATTTTGCCAGATGAGACTCTGGGTAGCCATTAAGGAGCCCCTCCCCCGACCTCCACCTCTACCTCCCCCACTTTGAAAACCCAGATGTTGGTGCTTCTCTCTCTCTGGTAACTATGTGTGTGTTGCTATGGACAGACAGAAGCCTTGTCTGCTGATTTTTGTTATTTGCTCTATTTATATAATTTCTGCTTGTATTTCTGTTTGTGTATATATGTGTTTAATTAAACTGAGATTGTAAACCCCTTAAAGTTGCTTTCCTTAGAAAAGCAGATCAAAGAACCTGTGCTAGCCTCCCGTGTGCTGGTGTTGCTGGTCTTATGCCCCCACAACAGCTGCTAGTAACATTGTTGTTATACTCCCTCAAAGCCATTCATTTTATGAGATACAGTGTAGTGTAGCAGAAAGAAATCTGTACTTGAAATCAGGAACCAGAAGATGGATTCACATATAAGGTCAAAGTTTTGCCATGTGACATTGGATTTCAGTTTCTTTCTCTAAAAAAGAGGCTAATAATACTTGCATTGAATGTCTCACAGCATCAGGTAAAGTACTTTGTAAATCTCAAAGTGCTCTATAAATTGAACTGTTATGAATATCATAAAATTATGATGATAATACTTCTATTATTTACCTTTTATGATAGATTTTAGAAAAGTAAAGTTGAAAGTATTACATCAATAAATATTATAATTTTCATCTGCCTTATTATCAAAGAGGTAATCTATATTAGTTCCTAACCACTCATTCATTCCTCAGCTTCTTCCAATCTCTGTCTGCTTCTCTACTGTAATTGCCCTTTCAGACATCACCAAAAATCTCTTTATCGCTACCCAATGTGGTTTTTTCATTGTTATCTTCTCTGTAGTGTTTGTATAATTTACTGCTTCCTCCTTGGTGGTCTCTCCTCCCTTGGGTTTTATGATGTATAGTCTCCTGATTCTCCTCCTATCTCTTATTCCTCTGACTCCTTCATTTGCTCCTCTTTCTCGAGCTACCTTTATATGTAGGTGGCTCCTAATGTTTTGTCAGTAGTCATCTTTTCTTCTCTCCCCATGTGTCTAACTCCCATGACTGTCTTTGGTGCTGATTTTCATAAAAATACCTCTTTAATCCATTTCCTTTTTTCCACTCCAATTGACATTACCTTTCTTTAGTGTCACATTGCTAGGTCTGACTCATGTAGGAATTGTGTCAGTACAAAGTCCCCTTGATGCCCCAAAAGATATGTTCTTAAATCCACGTCCGGATAAAGAGAGTTCCTTTCTTAGGAGGGTTTCCATCAAAGTGAAGCTAACCGAGATGAACTGACACTAGAAGTTTATGGAACTTAGGAAGTGTTACAACATCTGGATAACCCTCTGGGCTCCACCAACTCATGGATGGCTGCTGTGTGCTTTGGGTCCATCTGCATTTTCTAAGGCCTTAACATATACCCTAGAAAAGACACCATGTGACTTCAGCGTGAAAACTAGAGAGAAGAAAGGAAAATGTTTGAACATATGGTTTGAGATAAGAAAGGAAATATTATTGAAATGAAACATTGTGAATACTTTATTCAAGAATAGAGTTGGGAGATGCAGAAAAGCACAAAACATCACAAAATATGAAACAGTATATTTTAACACGTAGGAAACAAGTTACTGGATTGGAACTCATCTGAGAATATGCTCCCTTTATAAAGTCAGATTGTTAACTAGTTAGAAGTAATGCATTCATTCCACAGACAATTTTTGTCATTTCTACCTTCATATCTCAGCCACTCCGTTCTTTTCTGGTACTGCTATCACCCTGGTACAAATTCTTATCACTTCATGTCTGGACTATTGCAGTGGTGTGCTGGTTGGTTTCCTTGCCTAAGTCTCTCCCTGCTCATTATTCTCCACTTAGCCAATGTATTTTTCCTAAAGGTCAACCTATATTACTCCCCTAGTCAGTAAATTCAGGTGGTTCTTTATTACCTCCCAGATTAAATATAAAATCTTCTGTTTGGCATTTAAAGGCATTCACAACCTGGCTCCTTCCTGTCTTTCTAGCCTTCTTATACTTTAGTTCCTTCTGTGTATTCTACTTGGTGTTCCTAGCACAGGATACTCCATATCCCTATTCCATGCCTTTTCCCTATGCCTAGAATGCTCCCTCCTCATCTTTGCCTGTTGTTTTCTCTGGCTTCCTTCAAGACTCAGCTTGAATATCACCTTTTGCAGGAGATCATTCTTGGTCTAGGCAACATGCAGTTGTGTCAGACTCAGATAGAAATAGGGCCACTAAACGGTACCTAAGAATCCCTGGGGGCTGCATATTGACTGAGAAAGTAACATATTAAAATTATCTGTGTTCTATTTTATATTTATTTGGTTACATTTTTATATGATTTGGCAATACTTAGGTTTGAAACCTCTGGTGAAGGGATAGAGTTAAGTCAGAAACCCTGAGTTCAAGTACTGCCTCAAACATACATTGGTTATGTGCCTCTGAGCAAATCACTTAATTTTTCATTTCTTAGAGGTATGCTAGAGACAGTTAGAGCGGAATGCTAAATTTTCAGTGTGAACGTTTCCATGTTGCAAATTGGCATATGATATAAAATCAGGGCTTAATTGGGTGTTAGTTGTCTAGAATTAAAATGTTGGAAAGAAATGTTAATGTTGCAGATTAAACTTAAAAATGTGTTGTGCACACTTTTTTCCTGAAGAGACATTTACTATCATATCCCTGTCTCCATGCAACTCTCAAGGACTGTGAGTGGCACAGAAGGTGCTGATCTACATGGATAAAGTGTACTTCTTCACCAGAAAGCTGTCTGTATCAGTGAAATAATAGGCCCAATGTCAACCTCCCTGCAAAGAGGTGAAGATTCCAAAAACAATGGAAAAGTTCATAGACAGTAACTGATCAAAAAACAGTAACCGAGAAGACATCAACTAGTAACCAACAAACCTACTTTCCTCTAGCTATAAAATCTCTTTGTTGGTGATTTATGTGTATATTGAGACCATCTTTGAAAACATGAGAAATGAAAGGCAAATTTTTGCAGATGATTTCCTATAGCAGTCTCCATCTTCAACACACAATTAGTTGAGTTGTAGAGGATAAATTGTGCCTTTTGTTTGCTGATTAGCTGAAATGATTTCACGTGGTAAAGCAAAAGCTGCCATAAAAGTTTTCTTCAATAAAATGTCCGTCCTGCAGATGTTAAGCTTGTATAAGATTACTTGATAGATTCAGCCACATTACATTTGATTTCTATAGATAATGATTTCTGTAGATAGGTTCTTCAGATACAAGTTTATGGGCAGTATTGTGCTGAATGATCAAGGCCAGAAACAAAATAGGACCTCTTTAGTGAGATCCATTTAAAAGAGATCAACCTATCCTATCCATTTACATAAGATAATAATAACACTTAACATTTATTTTATACTTTACACTTATCTCAATATAGTTTGTAATTGAATAGAATGAGGTGGACAGTCTAGATTGCAGTTGGAAAGTTATGGGGCACTTCTAATAACCCAAGCTTTGTAATATTGCCAAAGTCTGCCTTTTTAACATTTAATATTCTCTGTAAATCAATAAGCATTTATTAAGCAGCTACTATTTGTTAAACACTATGTGTTAGGTGCCAGAGAAACAAGGATGGAAGTGATAACACTTCCTGCATTCAAGGAGCTTATATATAGAAGTATATGCAAAATAGAGGCAAGATGATTTTTTGGGGGGAAGGCATAAGCTTGCTGAGGAGATCAGAAAAGGCCTCATGATTCTGAGCAATGGAGGTAAAAAGATTGAATTCTTGGGAAGGGGGACAGGCAGTGCAAAGATGTCAAGGCATCAAAGGGCATGCCATGTATGAAGAACTGTAAGAAAACCAGTTTGGCTAGATGGTAGGGCACATAGGAGTAATGAGCAATAAGGCTGGAAAGGTAGGTTGTGCCAGGCTGGGAAGGACTTTTAAGTTCCAAAATGAGTTTTTGTAGATAATAGGGAACCATTGGAGTATATATCTAGTGTGTGTGGGGTGGGGTGAGGGGGAGGAGGGAAGGCAAGAGAGGAAGGAAGAAAATAAGCATTTCTATAGCACTTACTATGTACCAAGCACTGTGCTAAGCTGCTTACAAATATTACCTCATTTGTTACTCACAACAACACTGTGAAGTAGGTGCTATTATAATTATTTTACATTTGAGGAAAATGAGGCCAACAGAGAGACTTGCCCGAGGTCATACAGCTAGCAAGTATCTGAGACTGGGTTTGAACTCAGGTCTTCCTGACTATACTGGTGTTCTGTCAGCTATACCACCTAGTTTCCTTAGAGGAGTAACATGATAAAATTTATGCTCTAGGCAAATCATCCTGGAAGCAGAATAAAGAATGGGTTGGAGAGGGGAGAGACTTGGGGCAATGAAGACAGGGGATAGCACACTGGATTATGGAACACTAAAATGTCAGAGGAACCAAAATTGGGGTGACCTAGAATACAATGAAAGGGCACTGTAGCATTAACAGTGATGACTTGTGAACAAAAATAGTTCAACAGCAATAATAAAAGATATGTATAACCAAAAACGGAAGCAGGCTAGTTATGTAGTGAGAGCATGGACAGCCAGAATGTTGCTCTGATATGTGTGAAGTAGTTATACAGAACTAGAGGAAGCCTGGTGTTTTGGGTAGCTCTTTTATAGAGGAGTTTTGGGAAGGCATGGGGAAGAATTGCAGAAGAGGAGGTGGGATGGGTTGCAATCTGCAATAATGCACATCAGTGAAATTGTGAGTACATCAAAGTATGTTATGCTTCCTGGTGGTTAACTGTGTAAAACCAAGTAAAACTCAAAACTCAATTAAACCTTGATAATTTAGTGCATTGTTATGCAACTAGATCACTCCTGATTTGTAGAGAAAGGTAAATAAAATGTTAGATGACAGAATCAGCATCCAAAACATCTTAACAGGCTGGAAACTTGAGCTGAATGCAGAAAGATGAAATTTAATAAGGATAAATGTAAAATTCTATCTTTCTGTTCAAAAATTAACTTCTTAAATACAAGACTGGGGAGGCCTATATGACCGAGCAATAGTTTATCTTAAAAAGGTCTGTGAGTTTTAGTGGACTGCAAACACAATATGTCAGCAGTATGCTATGACAGCCCCCAAAGCTTATGTGATCTTTTAGTGACTAAGAGAGGCATAGTATCCCAAACAAGGCATATGATAGCCCTACTACATTTGGTCCTGGGTACCACATTTGGTGTGATAGATAGCATCAAAAGAGGGAATGATGATGAAAAGCATCCTCATTGAGAGATGGTTGAGAACATGACTGAAGAAAATCAGTTGAAGGAGCTGGTTATGTTCAGCCGGGATAAGAGAAGACTTCAGAGGGTAACATACTCACTATCTTCAAGTATTTTAAGATATGTCTTATGGAAGAGGAATTAGGCTTCTTTTGCTTGGCCCCAGGAAGCAGAAATAGGAGCAGTGAGTACAGGTTGTAAATAGACAAGTGATTGGAAAGTGGAGCAGGCTTCTTTTGGAGGTAGAAGGTTTACACTATTTTAGAGGACTTTAAGAAAAGTATGGGTGACCCCTTGGAAGCATGTTATAGGAGAGATTGGGGTCAGGTGTGGGTTGAAGTAGATGGCAATTGAGGTCCTTTTCAACCCTGAGAATATATGACACTGGGATAATTCTAAAAGGAAATGATGTTGATGAGAGGTCAGGAAGGAAGAATTTTATAGTGAGATCAAAGGAAGAAGAATATGTTTCTGGACTTGTGGAGCCATGTGTGCCTCATAGCACTCTCAGTTTTAGTCTCAAGATTGAAAAATATAATTGTGTCACGTGTCCATATTACTTTTGACAGATCTTCCAATGAGTATTAATTATTTTTTGGCATGTTTAATAATGGCTGAAGTGAACTGGATGAGGAAGGAACTCACTTCCATTGTACATAATTTTTTTAGCCTTAAAAAATTAAACTTATTTTTGATCGCTAATTGAAGAGATTAATAAACCTTTTACTTGGTATTGTAAATTTCTTAACATTTGCCTATTTCACATCTTTATTAATTCCTTAAAATTTTTGAAAATAGCAAGATTACATTTAAATATTGTTTGAATCATGCCTATACTTTTTTTTTAGGTCTTTGGAAATGTTAGTTTTAAGATAAACTGAGAGTTCTACCTTTATGCTAAAGTTTTGAAGAAGTAATTGGAAACAGCAGCTTGCAACCGGTTATGGCTGGATCTGACTTGCTTGGAAAACACATATAAATTTCAGGCTTATTTTATGACATTTTTAAAAAGGTTCAATTACATCAGCTCATGAAAACAAGTCAGTGTTCTGTTTTACAACCATGTTCCTTGGGTACCTTGTACCCATTAGGCAATAATGTCAGTTTTAGACTGCTCAGTTAGCAGATGGTAGGGCTCATATATCTATCGTTCACACTGCTGGCCAAACTTTCTGAGTAAGTGGGAGACTTGGCAAAGATTAGGAGTTTCTTGAAAATGTATTTTCCCCCCATCTAGTTTGGCAAGAATTATAACAGAAAAGCCTCATGTTGATAAATTTGGAGAGCCTAAATAACACAGCTGTTTTATAGTTTAAAATTGGTTGATTTTTTAGATTAGTTGATTTTAAAATTGGTTGATTTTAAGTATATCTTTCATTAAATAAAACTATAATTTTCATTTTCAATAAAAAAGAGTTTTATAATTTTTCTGAACATGAAAACAAATCGACAATTTTCGTAGCACTAATGACTCACTTTTTACTTGGAAACAAGCCTGTACCGCCCATTAACACTAGTACCATTGTTATGCAGAAGAAGCAGATGGTTCAGAATCATTTGATTAAACTGCTTGAGCTTTCTTATAAACTAAAGGTTCTTGTCAAAGTCTATGTTTTGATAACCTTAAGGGTCAGCTTGACCTTACTGCACAAATGCAGAAGGCTCTTTCAGATTCAGCAGTCTGCCATGCAGACTTCAGATAAGGTGGTATTTTAAAATCTTATCACTGGGACAAGGAAGTATTTGTATGCTGGCTGAACTGTACATCTTGGCAGCTAGGATCAGTAAAAAGATAAATGAAGTAAACATTCAAAACCATATTTTTGTCAGCCTGTTTTTAAGACAATTTGTGAGAGTTTTACTCTGAATGTATTTGCTTTCATTAATATCAAGACCACAGGAACATGTGTTCCCTCAGCTCTCTTCCACTTAGCTGAACTTCCTCTTCCTTCTGATCTGAGATGATGAGCTGGCCCTCTTGCTTGTCAAAGCTAACATCTTCACCTGTGCCCTTGGTCCCATCTCCTTGTCTCCATTAGGATTTTGCATATAGATTATCCTCTCCATGTTTCCCAGCTAAGAAAAAGTGGAACTTATGAAGCTCATACACCTATGAACATACAGCTATGCTGTTCATCCTTCACACTTGTTTCTAACATCTGTACTCTTCCTCTTGTCAATTTCATGTATTTATCATGTCTTCGTTTACTGTCTCCATGTAGATAAAGCTATAGCTCCTGCCTCTTTCCCCAGAGCACCAGTCCTTTATTTCTAGCTGAGTGAATGATATCTTCACACATAAGTTCCATAAATAACTCAAATTCAACATATCTGCCTCAAATAAGCACATTTGTGGTTTCCCCATTTTTGTTGATGGCACCAATATCCTCCATAGTAACCTTGTAGTCATCTATGAGTGTTCTCGGTCTTCTCCACATTCAGTTAGCTACTAAGTATTCTTAATTCTACCTTCCCAATATCCCTTGAATCACCACTTTCCTTTCTACTCTTAACTGCAACCACTCATTAGGTTGCATTAGACCTCGTGAGGCCCTCATTTATTTTTGCCCAGATTATTGAAATAGTTTTCCAATTGTTCTTCCTGAATACAGTTCCTCTGCTATTTAACCCTTGTAATGTACTGCTGTGATGAAATTACTTATCTACTCAGAGCTTTGAGTAACTCTCCAGTACTTACTGAATAAAGAATAAACCTTTTATCTTTGTATTCACCATACTCTATAGTTAAATAATTATGCCCTACTCTACCTTCCAGACTTGTCTAATACTATTTCCTTGCATGTTCCCTGAAATCCAGCTAAACCAGACTACCTAATAAACTCTATTCTCATCTTACTTTCTCCTATATCTTTGCCTTTGTTAATGCTTTCCCCCATGATCAAAATGATATGCTTTCCCATCTGCCATCTTTACATATTGAAATCCTTCCCTTCCTCTAATGCTCAGTGCAGGTTCCTGTTTCAGCAATCCAGCTAGCAGCTGTTGTGGGGGTGAAAGACCAACACAAGCCCAACAACAAGCACACTACCAGCACACTGCAAAAGCCCAGGTTCTTTTGATCTGCTTTACTAAGGAAAGCAACGTTAAGGGGTTAACAAGCTCACTTTAATCCGGCATACAAATACCATTCACTCCATTCACTTAGTTCAGGGGAAAAAGCCAGCACTCTGAACTTCAGAGCAAAAATACAAACAAATTACAAACATCGACAGACCTAATACAATTCATAGTTACCAACATCTAAGTTCAGCCTGGGAGATCATAACAAGGGCTGGCCCAGAGTCACATGTGCCACTACAGCTGTGGGTAAGAGCTCCAAAAAAGAGAAAGCCAACCCCTGGTTTTATATCTATTTCAGGGTCAAGGGTGAGTCACACATGGGACTCACCCACGTGACCTAAAATCGTCACAAAGAGGCTACTTAAACCCATGTGGTCTAAAAGCCTCTGATGTCCCAAACATGCCACTCAAACCCATGTAAACTAGGCCCTCCCCTAAGGCAAGGAGGTCACCAAGGACTTCCAATCTAATCAAAGAAACAAAGGCCAAACTCTTCAAGGGCACTTGGTTGAACTGAGTGCTAAGAGCCCGTTTTGATTGCCAACACAGTTCCATGACCCCATTTGAAAGTCCCCTCAAATTTTGCATATGTTGAATTTCTTCTTTGCATTTATCATTTCTGAACTGTTATGATTATTTGCTAATATGTCTTAACACCCCTCACTAGATTGTAAGTTCCTTGAGGGCAGAGACTGCATCTTGTTTTATTTTCGTAATTCTAGGGCCTAACAATATCCTGAGCATAGTAGATACTCAAATTCAAGTGTTTGTTGAACTGAATTCAGTTAACTATGAGCTGCTTAATTAATTCTTTATGACTAAAAAGTGTAATTGTGGTCCAGTGAAGGAACTGCTCTGACAAGATGCATTGGTAACTAAGGTGGGGCCAGTGAAGGGAGGTCTGATTATATCTTTGCTCCCAAGTAGGCCCAAAACCTCTAGCTACTAGGTGCTAAGCCTGTGTGGGCGTGAAGCCCCCAGGGTCCTAAGGGGAGTTGCTAAGACCAGAGCCAAGAGCTTAAGTTCCAGTCACTCAGATGATGTTCAATGACAGCTAAAGAATGCATAAAAAGGGAAGACAGAGCTGTTTGCTTAGGGCTCTCACTCTCGGAAGTGTGCTGATGTGGAGACTCTGGGCAGCTGTAGTTAAGAACCCTCCAGCTTGTAAACCCGGATGTTTGGACTTTGTTAAACTCTGGTAGCTATGCATTGAGATTTGAATCAGAGGTCTGTCTGTTGATGTTTGTAATTCATTTGTATTTGCTCTGAAGTTCAGGGTGCTGGCTTTTTCACTGAACTAAGTGAATGATATTTGTATGCTGGATTAAAGTAAGCTTGTTAACCCCTTAATGTTGCTTTCCTTAGTAAAGCAGATAAAAAGAACCTGGGCTTGCAGCATCCTGTGTGCTGGTTGTGGTTGGTTTTACACCCACACAGCACCTGCTAGCGGGATTGTTGAAACACAAGAGAAAAGCTTCTGAGTGTTAGCGTTAGTTAATAGAAAAAGAGATTTGATCAATAATATGGGATACAGGTTAAGAAGGACATTAAAAGCCAAGCAGAAGAGTTTAGGATCATCAGATCCAAGAACTGGAATGGACCTCAGAAGACATCTACTCCAACCAATTTCATTATTAGATGAGGAAATTGAAGTCCAGAAAACTGTAGTGATTTTCCCAAGTCACACAGATCAGAATTGGTAGAATCAGGATTCAAATCTAGAGCTTCTGGTTTAGATTTGATATGGTTAGAAATAGGAAGTTATTGCTATCTTTGGGGGAGGACAGTGATATGAATGAAAAAAAAAAGGTACTTAAAGATTAATGTTGTCATAGTAAACAGGGTGTATGGAAGCAGAGGAGAACCTAGAGTCAGGAAGGAAAAATAGGAGGTTGTCATAATAATTGGAGATAAAATGATGAGGGAATGAATTGGGGGGAGTGGTGATAATGCTAATAGAAAGAAAAGGATGAGAAGGCAGGATTCCTTCATCTGATCCTCATTTGGCCTGATTTTAAGGTCCTTCACATTTCTTTTTTTAAATTTTTTTAAATTTAATATATTTAGTTTTCAGCATTGATTTTCACAAGAGTTTGAATTACAACTTTTCTCTCCATTTCCACCCTCCCCCCCACTCCAAGATGGCATATATTCTGGTTGTCTTGTTCCCCAGTCAGCCCTCTCTTCTGTCACCCCACTCCCCTCCCATCCTTTTTACCCTTCCTTTCTTGTAGGGCAAAATAAATCTCAATGCCCCATTGCCTGTGCATCTTATTTTCTAGTTGCATGAAAAAAAAAACTTTTTTACTTTTGAACATCTATTTTTTTAAAACCTTGAGTTCCAAATTCTCTCCCCTCTTCCCTTTCCATCCACCCTCCCTAAGAAGTCAACCAATTCAACATGAGCCACATGCGTATCATTATGTATAACCCTTCCACAATACTCATGTTGTGAAAGACTAACTATATTTTGCTTCTTCCTAACCTATCCCCCTTTATTGAATTTTCTCCCTTGACCCTGTCCCTTTTCGAAAGTGTTTGTTTTTGATTATCTTCATCCCCATCTGCCCTCCCTTCCATCATCCCCCTCTTTTTTATC
>CM053623.1:123474294-123551848 GCA_028646595.1 Phalanger gymnotis
TGGCTGCTTGCAGTATTTTCTCCTTGACCTGGGAGCTCTGGAATTTTGCGACAATATTCTTAGGAGATTTCTTTTTGGGGTCTCTTTGAGGAGGTGATCTGTGGATTCTTTCAATTTCTATTTTGCCCTGAACTTCAGAGAAAACACAAACAGAAATTACAAGCAGAAATCATATAAACAGAGCAAATAACAGAAGTCAGCAGACAGGGCTTCTGTCTGTCCACAGCAATACATACATAGTTACCAGAGAGAAAAGTACCAACATCTGGGTTTTCAAAGCCGGGGGGCTCCTTAATGGCCACCCAGAATCTCGTCTAGCAAAATTACAGGAACCCTCTTCCAGTGAGTGAGCTCCAAGGCAAAATGCTAACCTTCAGGTATATATATATACACACGTATATATATATATATGTGTATATATATATATATACATATATCTATCTATCTATCTATCTATCTATATACTTCTTCAAGGTTAGAGGGTGTCACAACCATGTGATTAAAACTCATGTGACTCAGGCTTTCTTGTGATTTAAGCAGGTCATCTAAGACTCTTGATTCAATAATAAACTCAATCAAAGGCATTTGATTGCCTTAGTGCTGAGAAGCACTCCAAAAGAAAAAAAAAACAGTGAAAAGTCTTTTGCTTGCCATTACATTCACCACCTACTCTCATTGAGAAAATAAGCAATTAGATATAGGTTATACGTGTGTAGTCATGCAAAACACTTTTACAATAGTCATGTTGTGAAAGACTAATTATATTTCTCTCTATCCTATCCTGCCTCTCATTTATTCTGTTCTATCCTTTCACCCTGTCCCTCCTCAAAAACGTTTGCTTCTGATTACCCTGTCCCTCAGTCTGCTCTTCCTTCTATCATCCCCACCCCACCTTAGCTCCTTCTCTCCTACTTTCCTTTAGGGTAAAAGATGGATTTCCATACCCAGTTGAGTGTGTATGTTATTCCCTCCTTAAGCCATTTCTGATGAGAGTAAGGTTTACTCATTCCCTCTTACCTCTCCCCTCCTCCCCTCCATTGTAAAAGCTTTTTCTTGCCTCTTTTATGTGAGATAATTTACCCCATTCTACCTCTCTCTTTCTCTTTCTCTCAGTATATTCCTTTCTCACCCCTTAATTTTATTTTTGAGATAGCATCTCTTCATGTTCAACTAACCCTGTGCCCTCCGTCTATATATATTCCTTCTGACTACCTTAATAATGAGAATGGTGTTGTGAGTTACAAATCTCATTCTTCTCTTGTAGAATTCTCATTCTACAAATCTCTGTAGGAATGTCCCTCATGATGTCTGTTTCCTATTTACCTTTTCATGCTTCTCTTGAGTCTTTTATTTGAAAGTCAGATTTTCTATTTAGCTGTGGTTTTTTCTCAAGAATGCATGAGATTCCTCTATTTAATTGAATATCAATTTTTTTCCCCTCATGGATTATACTTAGTTTTGCTGGATAGATGATTCTTAGTTTTAATCCTAGCTCCTTTGACCACCAGAATATCAAATTCCAATCGCTCTCATCCCTTAATGTAGAAGCTGCTAAATTCTGTGTTATCCTGATTGTGGTTCCACAATACTTGAATTATTTCTTTCTGGCTACTTGCAATATTTTCTCCTTGACCTGGGAACTCTGGAATTTGGCTGTAATATTCCTGGGAGTTTTCATTTTGGAATCTCTTTCAGGAGGTGATCAGTGGATTCTTTCAATTTCTATTTTACCCTCTGGTTCTAGAATATCAGGACAGTTTTCCTTGATAATTTCTTGCAAGATGATGTCTAGGCTCTCTTTTTTTGATCATGCCTTTCAGGTAGCCCAATAATTTTAAAATTCTCTATCCTGGATCTATTTTCCAGGTCAGTGGTTTATCCAATGAGATATTTCACATATCTAACATTTTTTTCATTCTTTTGGTTTTGTTTTATAATTTCTACATTTCTCACAGTGTCATTAGCTTCCATTTGCTTCATTTTAATATTTAAGGAATTATTTTCTTTAACGAGCTTTGAGACCTCCTTTTCCATTTGGCCATTTCTGCTTTTTTAAGGCCCTCTTCTCATTGGCTTTTTGGACTTCTTTTGCCATTTGGTCTAGTCTGTTTTTTAAGGTGTTATTTTCTTCAGTATTTTTCTGGGTCTCCTTTAGCAAGCTGTTGACTTATTTTTCATGATTTTCTTGCATCACTCTCATTTCTCTTCCCGATTTTTTCTCTTCTTCTATTACTTGCTTTTCCAAATCCTTTTTGAGCTCTTCTATGGCCTGAGACCAATTCATATTTTTCTTGCAGGCTTTCAATGTAGGATCCTCTACTTTGTTGTCTTTTTCTGAGTATATGTTTTGATCTTCCTTGTCACCACAGTACATTTTTATAATCTGAGTTTTTTTCCACTGTTTGCTCATTTTCCTAGCCTATTACTTGACTTTTTAACTCTTTGTTAAAGTAGGGCTCTGCTTCTAGAGTGGAGGGCATATTGTCCCAAGCTTCAGGGATTTTGTGCAGCTGTTTTCAGAGATACTTCTAGAGACCTGTAAGTTTTCAGTTCTTCTAAGGTGGTATGATCAAAGAAGAGGTGTTTACTTCTCTCCTGGCCTATGGTCTGTCAGTGACCACAAGCACTCTTTTCTGACCTGAAACTGTAAGGCAGGTCCCCTCTCTGCTGCTGCCACAAGCTCTGCTATGCCAGTGCTCCTCCTTACCCCAGGACTGCTGCCCAGATGCAGGTATAGGCAAAGCAATAGAGTCCTGCCTCAGTGCCAGCAAAGAGATCCCTATAAGCTCCTTCTGACCAGTTGTTTGATCCCTTTACCATCTGTTTACTGAGAGCCCAGGAAGCAACTGCTGTCTCTGCCACTGCTAATTCAGTCACCACCCAGTCCTGCTCCTGGCTTGCTGGAGCCGGGGCTATGCTGGGGTAGGGGCTGGAGTGCGCTCCTCTTTCACTTAGGAACAACAGACTTTTCCTACTGACCTTCTAAGCTGTCTTTGGTTTCTGTGGGCTAAGAAGTGTGGAAACCACCATAGCTGCCAATGATTCAGTCTTCTGAGGCCTGTTGTGGGTTAGCTGGGTCCTGGTCTTTGCTGGCACAGCCTGCGCTCCACTGCACTTCTCTCTCAGCCTGGTGCAACAGACTTTTCCTGTTGATCTTCCAGGTTGTCTTGGTCTGGAAATTTGTTTCACTCCATCTTTTTGGAGTTCTGCTACTCTAGAGTTTGTTTAGAGTCATTTCTTACAGGTATGTGGAGGGGTTTAAGAGAGGCACAGTGTTCAGGACTAGTCCCACTGTACTATGCCCTAGTCAAACAGTACATTGAGTACTGTATTCAGTTCTGTGTGACACATTTTAAGAAAGATATTGGTAAGTTGGAAAGTACCCAGGGGATGGCAGCTAGGATTGTGAAGGACTTGAAATCATTCCATGTGAAGAAATGTTTTGCCTTTCTAAAAATGAGATTTAGCAAGTAAAGAAAAGCTCTCTTCAGGTATTTGAAGAGAGATTAGACCCTTTCTCCTTGGCATCATGGGAGCAGAACAAGAAATCTGAGGTAGGAATTGAAGAGAATTAGATTTCAGTTTAATGTAAAAAAATTTTTCTAAGTGTTCAGACAAGGTCAAAAAGCTAATAAAATAGAAGAAATGTAAGATAGATGTTAGCAAAAACAACTGATCTGGAAAATAGATTGAGAACACATTTAAGAATTATTGGACTTTGTGAATACCGTGGCCAAAAAAAAAGAGCCTGGGTACCATACATCAAGAAATATTAAAGGAAGATTATAAGTAACTCTGAACCAGAGGGCAAAGTGGAAATAGAATCCACAGGTCACTTACTGAAACAAACCCCTAAATGAAAACTTTTAGGAACATCATAGTCAAAACCCAGAGATCCAAGTCAAAGTACTGCAAGTTGTCAGAAAGAATTCAAATACTGAGAAGCCAATCAGGATCACTCACAATTTTGCAGCTACCCTTATAAAAGAGCAGAGAATTCGGAATATGATACTCCAGTAGGGAAAGGATATGGGCTTACAGATAATAATAGCTTCTCAGCAAAAGTAAATGTAATACTACAGGGGGAAAAATGTATCTTAAATGAAACAGAGGACTTGCAAACATTCCTGATGAAAATACCAGAGAGACTTTGAAATTCAAACAGAAGAGTAAGAGAAGTACAAAAAGGTAAACATGAATGAACAATGATAAGGACTAAACAAAGATATACTGGTTACTTTCAGATATGAGGAGATGATATATGTTTACTCTCAGAACTCTACCATCATCAGGAAGAGAGTCCAATTAGATAAAGCCTGGGAGTGGTTTTGTTATGTCTTGATGAACTTTAGAAAAGAGTGAAAATAAAGGGGAAAAGGAATATATTAAGTGAGTGGGAGGGAAAGGAAAAGAATATTAGGGAAAATTATCTTGCATAATCAGGGCAAGTAAGTATCTGTACAAACAAGGAGGTAAGGTTGGGGAAAGCAGGTGGCACTTGAACTTTTTTATCCTCTGAACTGGTACACAGTGTAGGATACAGAAATACTCAATAGGCAATAGGAAAAGGGAAGATGAGAAGGTTTGAGAGAAGTGATTAGAGAGAGGATATGTTAAGGGAACTATTAGTCCTAAGCAAAACAAACTCAAAGGATACACAAAAATATTTTAATGTAATTTTTGAGGTGGCAAAGAATGGGAATCTGAGGAGGTGCCCATAAATTGGGAAATGGATGAACAAATTATGGTATATAAATATGATGGAATATTATTGCTCTGAACTCTTATCAGTGGAGTGACCATTCAGGATTTCAGAGGACTAATGATGAAACATGCAACCCACCTCCTGATAAGGAGATGAAGGACTTAGAATGCAGAATGAGACAAAAATTTTTTAGGCCATGGCCCATATGAAAATTTTATTAAGATTGACTCCTTGTGTTTGTAATGAGTTTTGATTTTCTTGTGTTCTCAGTGCAGGGTGGGTAGGGTTGGGATGGAAAGATTAGGAGGCAGTTCTTGAATGATGGAATTTACCTATATCAATTTCTCTCTCTGTATAGATGCACACATGTGTGTGTATATTATACATCCCTGCATACATTCATACAGACACACATATATAATATTTTGGGAACTCTGAGCACTGCAATGACCAAGCAAAATTCCTGAGGACTTATGATAAATCATGTTGCCCACCTCATGATAGAGAGTTAATGGACTCAAAGAATAGACTTAGACATTAAACAAAAACAAAGGGCCAATGAAAAATTTTGATTTGCTTGACTCTTCATGATTTTAATATACTTACAACTTTCTTGCTTTCTTAGTGGACCTGGGGCAAGGGGAGGGAAGAGAGAGGGAGAGAAGGCTGATCTTTGTTTGAAAATGAAATAAAATTTAATTTAAAAAGTAAATGGGGGGAAGATGTTGCTTATGAGGTTTTAAGTAGAAATTATGGTTCTGAACATTTTTCGCCTCTTCCTTACTCAACAACTTTGACTTAGGTCTTGCTTCTTACCTGTATTAGCTTCTTTTCTTTTAAAGAGAAGTGTTCTCTTTTAAAGAAGTATTAGATCATTTGCATCAGTTTGTGAATTTTTAGCTGGATTTTGCAGTTTCTGACCAGCATTGTAGAGCTCTTCTCTGAAGTCCTACATTTTTTGTTCTTCCTTGCTATAGGGCTCATAATTATATATATATATGTATATATATATATGTATATATAAATTGTTTGCTAAGTTTCCTCATAATTTCTGAAGGTTATTGTATTTTGCCATGCACCTGAAAATCATCTGATGTCATTTTTAAAGGGTGCTGCTTATTGAGGGAGTTGAATTTTCTTTTCGGAGGCTATGCCTGGCTGGAGGAGAGAATGAAAGGAAGGACATGAAGAGTTATAAAGTCCCATTTTATGACTGTATATGGTACAGGAAGGAGATTTGAGATGTTTATACATTTCTGCACTTAACTGGTTTTTAAAATGTACACATTAGTTTTAACATAAAAATATTTACAAGAAAATTAAATTTCTACATTGGAGCACATAGATTCCATTGACCAAAGCTTTTTTTTTAAAAATTAATTGATTTTTAGTTTTCAACAATCACTTTAGTAAGATTTTGAGTTCTAAAGTTTTCTCCCCTACCTCCTCTCCCTCCTCCCCAAGATGGCATGCAATCTGATATAGGCTATGCTTGTACAATGGAAAAGAACAAATGTGCCAAGGCAGGCAAACAACCAGGCTTGGGTTCATGGACCACTTACTGGCCTCGGTAGGAAGGGCCAACAGTCTTTCTTCTTACAAAATTGTTCCTCTCAGAGGATCATTTTTTTCAAGTCTTTATTCCAAAAGACACTTGAAATTTTTAACAGTGGATCCTTGTTAATGCAAAGGCAATGCTACTGGCATCTCAAACATCTCAATATAAGAAAACTAGGTTTATGGATAATAGAGAACAACAAGATCATACAAGGTCAGAGAAGGCCTGAAAATAGGTGAAATGCCCAAGAAAATTAAGCACTGAGGGGAGATTATGTGGTATTTCTGGGCACACAGATAAACCTGACTGTATGGACTTATTTAAGGTATAAAACACAATAAGGCAAGTAGTTTAGGTTTGTTTAAACTCAAAAAGAAAAATAAAAAAAATTCTCAACTAGTCATTTGCTCCAATGTTGTAACATCCACACTTTTCATATTGTTATAATGTCAGTGCTTGTGGATTCAATAATACATCAAATAAGAGCACTGAATCATTCAACAAATGTAATTCTGCAAGAATCATTTCAAAACAAACTGATTTACATTGGAAACACATTGAAAAAACAGTGTTCAAACATAGCTTGAAATAGAGATGGGTTGGGGTTTTGTTTTGCCAATTTCTGTAGGATCTTGAAAACTAAAGTATCCAAAATTGAAAGTCCTGAGTGGAAAATTCCTCCAGGCATCCCCACAAATTGAAAGGGCCAATTTTTATCCCAGATAAAGCCCACAAATATGCTCTGGCTCACTCTTTTAGAGCCAGGCAGAGAATATTTGCCCCTCAGTGTTCCCTGAGGAACTCAGGAGAGTTTCTCCTCTAATGCTATTGGCTTGAGTTCTCACTGATTGCGTTTTTGCACCAAATTTAGTGACTGACCAGCACTCCTGCATGCAGAGAGAAAGAGATTGGCCCATGTGCAGAGTACCTCTGATGGCATCTCCCTGCATAGAGAGGTTGAGGAGCTTGTTTCCAGGAGCCTTGTGATAACATATAATGGAAATGTGTTGGAGAGACATGCACGTGTGTAGAAAATCTGTAGCTGGTTCTGGTCTGTTAACCAAATGGTTATGAGAAGCCTTTTTTGACTGGCTGCAATAGAGAGTGCCTTCAAAAAGGATTAGTTGGTCTCAGCCGTACTCTTTGGCCATTTTTTCTTTCTTCTTGCTGCATTTCTTAGACTCATTTGTGGCTAGCTTTTGGTGAAACATTGCTGTAAGGGGAGAAGCCTTGGGCCCCCTCCTTTGGAACAAATATTGGCCTCAGTAGAAAGATACCATCAGAGACAGTTGAACATGTGCCAGTCTCTATTGTATGTAAATATATTTACATCCTACCAATGCTTTGTTTTAACTCTTTGATGATAAACATTCTCCACAACTACGATGAGGAAGAGACAACTGACCAAAAAGCCTTCAGGAGTTTTTATATCCCTTGTTTGTTCCAAACTTGGTCATATATATTTCAGTGTCCCTGAACTACAGTATAAGGTTGCTCAACGGATTGACGGGAACAACTTGATGAATTTATAGGCTGATGAGCCTGTGTTTGGGATTGTTGATTGCTCCTCTCTGTTAAAGCATAGAAATACCACTAGGCACTCCTGGAGGATAAACTTTGCTGAGGCTGGCATATGTGGTTCAATCTCGTGTTTTGGAAGGAGTTACTCATTTGTGCTGGCCTATAGGAAGTTTTCATCATCTGCCTTTTTTTTCCTCATGAGATATTAAGAGCTCAACTAGACTAAGGGCAGAACTATGACTTTTGCGGAGGAGTCATCTAGCCTCAGAAGAGGATTTTGGGACCACAAGTTCGAGGCCCTAGTAATTACAGAAGTCTTTAAAGGGAAATTTGTGTCTCTTAAAATTTGTTTTAAAAGGAAAGAAAAGAAAGAGAATCAATGGCTTGAGATTACTGTGACCCCTTCCACATAGATCTTACCATGGTGGGTTAGTGGGGTAGAAGTGCCTGTATCTACGTATTTCCAAGTTCCCCATAAGTTTCTAAGTTTTTTTTTAACATTGAAGGGAATTCCTTTTAAAAGAGGGTAGGTGGAGAAGCAAGAAAGAGGAAAAGTGACCATATCTGGGTATATGCTTTTCCTCTTGGAAGGGTGTGCTCACCCTCCTGCTGTCTGTCAAAATAAATGAAGGTGAACAGTGATTAGGAACAGAAGTGAGGTGCTGAACAGACTTTAGCAGGTGACTGAGAAGTAGAGAGCTTCCTGGGGGGCAAAAGCAATGAGTAAAACCCAACTCATTACTTATTCTAGCTCCCTTCTCCTACCAGGGTCGCTTGGGGAAGCTCTTGTTCAGTGATATTCCTTTCCATTTTCCCCTCAAGAGGCGAGTAGGAGAGGAAGGGTGTGGGGAGAAGAAAAGATCTTATCCCTGGCTGCCAATCATATCAGAATCTACTATTCTTTGTCTTAATATTTGTGGTTTTTGTGATTAAAAGGTATGGGGATATGCCTAGTAGGATAATCACCAGGTCAAAGGATACAAATAGTTACATAGTTACAAATTGTTTTCCAGAAAAGTTGGACCAATTCACAGCTCCTCCAATGTCTTCCTACAATCCCACTCTCTACTTCAGTCCATTCTACACTTTTTTTGCTAAATGATTTCTCTCATATCTGACCCTGTCATTCTCCTACTCAATAAAGTCTAGTGGTTTCATTTTCCCTCCAGAGTCAAATGTAAACTCCTCTTTATAGCTTTTAAAGCCTTTCCCAACCTTTCCCCAGCCTATTTGTCTAGCCTTATTGTACATTTCTTCCCATACTCACACTTTCTTTTGATATAGCCACACTGATCTCTCTGTTCTTTACACATATTATTACGTCTCCTGTTATTTTTCCTTTGCCAGTGACTCCGGTGTCACACAATCAATTCCAAAGTTTTTCAGAGAGACCTTGAGAGTATCCTTGTGTCGCTTTTTCTGACCACTATGTGAGTGCTTGCCCTTGTGAGTTCTCCATAAAAGTCTTTTTGGCAAGCGTATGTTTGCACTCTCTGCAGTAGAATTTGAATGCTTGGCAGTTTAGTTTGAGAAAGGACTTCAGTGTCTGGTATCTTATCCTGCCAGGTGATCTTCAGAATCTTCCTAAGACAATTCAAATGAAAGTGACTCAATTTCCTGGCATAGCACTGGTATACTTTTTAGGTTTCACATGGGACTGCCCAGCATGGTGTGCCCTCATCAGAAAAGGTGCTATGCTCTATGAGCAAAGCAGAAACTGAAGTAGCTCAAAAGAAATGTGAGATGCTGAAATTTGTAGAATCTACATCAAATGTCTACATGGACTATGTGTGCCTAACCTGCAGTAGAGCATTCCAAGCTTGTATTAGTCTGATAAGCCATAGCTAGACACACTGTGATTTGACTCTAACATAGTGATATCATTTTCTCTTTGAGAATGAAGGACATGAGCCAACCAACCAACTAACTATTCCTTTGCCCTTAGCTCTTCTTTGTGTGTGGAATATTCTCTCTCCTCCTAGAATCTCCACATCACAGAATTCCACTCTTCAAGATGAGGCTCAAGCACCACCTTCTATGTGAAACCTTGTTTTGATACCTCTGACTGCTAGAGTACTACCTCTCAAACTATATGTCCTACTCTTCTCACTTGTTAGAATGTCATCTCCAATGTTATCTCCTTGTAAGCAGAGATTTTTTTCGTTTATTGTATTTTCTTTTTTTATATTTTACTATTTAATTTTTTTTAGTTTTCAGCATTGATTTCCACAAGATTTTGGGTTGCAAATTTTCTCCCCATTTCTACTGTCCCCCCCACTCCAAGATGGCATATATTCTGATTGCCCTGTTCCCCAGTCAGCCTTCCCTTCTGTCACCCCACTCCTCCACCATTCCTTTTCCCCTTACTTTCTTGTAGGGCAAGATAGATTTCTGTGCCCCATTGCCTGTATATCTTATTTCACAGTTGCATGCAAAACCAACTTTTTTTTGAGCATCTGCTTTTAAAACTTTGAGTTGCAAATTCTCTCCCCTACTTCCTCCCCACCCACCCTCTCTAAGAAGGCAAGCTATTCAACATAGGCCATACATATATCATTATGTAAAACCCTTCCACAATATTCATGTTGTGAAAGAGTGACTATATTTCCCTCAATCCTATCCTGTCCCCCTTTATTCAATTTTCTCTTTTGTCCTGTCCCTTTTCAAAAGTGTTTGCTTTTGATTACCTCCTACCCCTATCTGCCCTCCCTTCTATCGTCCCCCCTTTTTTATCCCCTTCCTCCTACTTTCCTGTGGGGTAAGATACCCAATTGAGTGTGTATGTTATTCCCTCCACAAGTCAAATCCGATGAGAGCAAGATTCACTCATTCCCCCTCACCTGCCCCCTCTTCCCTTCCTACAGAACTGCTTTTTCTTGCCACTTTTGTGTGAGATAATTTACCCCTTTCTATCTCTCCCCTTTTCCCTCTCTCAATATATTCCTCTCTCATTCTTTAATTTGATTTTATTTTTTTAGATATCATCCCTTCATATTCAACTCACCCTGTACCCTCTGTCTACATATATATACATACATATGCATATATATGTACATATATATGCATATATATGTGTATGTATATATATATGTGTATATATATGATGTATGTATGATACTGAGAAACGTCTCATGAATTACACACATCATCTTTCCATGTAGGAATGTAAACACAATAGTTCAACTTCAGTAAGTCTCTTATGATTTCTCTTTCTTTTCATGCTTCTCTTGTTTCTTGTGTTTGAAAGTCAAATTTTCTATTCAGCTCTGGTCTTTTCACTGAGAAAGCTTGAAAGTTCTCTGTTTTGTTGAAAATCCGTGTTTTGCCTTGGAGCATTATACTCACTTTTGCTGGGTAGGTGATTCTTGGTTTTAATCCTAGCTCCTTTGACCTCCAGAATATCATATTCCAAGCCCTTCAATTCCTTAATGTAGAAGCTGCTAGATCTTGTGTTATCCTGATTGTGTTTCCACAAAACTCAAATTGTTTCTTCCTGGCTGCTTGCAGTATTTTCTCCTTGACCTGGGAACTCTGGAGTTTAGTGACAATATTCCTAGGAGTTTTCTTTTTGGGATCTTTTTGAGGAGGCAATCAGTGGATTCTTTCTATTTTTATTTCCCCTTCTGGTTCTAGAATATCAGGGCAGTTTTCCTTGATGATTTCTTGAAAGATGATGTCTAGGCCCTTTTTTTGATCATGGCTTTCAGGTAGTCCAGTAATTTTTAAATGATCTCTCTTGGATCTATTTTCCAGGTCAGTGGTTTTTCCAATGAGATATTTCACATTGTTTTCCATCTTTTTATTCCTTTGGTTCTTTTTTATAATATCTTGATTTCTCATAAAGTCTACCTTCCACTTGCTTCAATCTGATTTTTAAGGTAGTATTTTCTTCAGTGGTCTTTTAGACCACTTTTGCCATTTGGCTAATTCTGCCTTTCAAGGCATTCTTCTCCTCATTGGCTTTTTGGAGCTCTTTTGCCATTTGAGTTAGTCTATTTTTTAAGGTGTTATTTTCTTCAGGACTTTTTGGGTCTCCTTTAGCAAGTCATTGATTTGTTTTTCATGATTTTCTTGTATCACTCATTTCTCTTCCCAATTTTTCCTCTGCTTTTCTTACTTGCTTTTCCAAATCCTTTTTGAGCATTTTCCATGTCTTGAGACCAATTCGTATTTTTCTTGGAGGCTTTTGATGCAGGCTCTTTGACTCTGTTGACTTCTTCTGGCTGTACGTTTTGATCTTCTTTGTCACCAAAAAAAAATTCTAAATTCTCAGTCTGAATCTGAGTCCATCTTCACTGCCTGTTCATGTTCCCAGCCAACTACTCGACCCTTGAGCTTTTTGTAATGGTATGACTGCTCGTAGAGTCGAGAGTACTTTGTCCCAAGTTTTAGGGGCCTTGTGCTGCTGTTTTCAGAGCTACTTCTACACTGCAAGCTCTGCCACAGCAGCACTCCTCCTCTCCCAAGAACCGCCAACCCAGACTGTGAGCCAGATCCAAGTAGGGTGAAGCAGTCTCTGCACTCCTGCTCTGATCTGCCACTTAATTCCTCCCACTTAGTGGGCCTTGGGCTGGAAGCAACCACATATGGAGCCCTGGAAGCAGCCACAGAGCTGCACCACCTCTGCCACCCCTGGGGCTGGGGATGACTACGCACTCCTCTCACTCTTATGCAGTAGTTTTTCCCCTAACCTGCTCTGTTGTCTTTGGTGTTTGTGCGCCGAGAAGTCTGGTAACTGCGACAACTCAGTGATTCAGGGCCCTAAGATCTGTTCCACCTGGCTCCCGGTCTGGTTGGTCCTGGTGTGGCCCACACTGGGCTGTTCTCTGTTCTGCTCCCAGTTCTGTGCGATAGACCCTTCCCAGCCACTATTCAGGCTTTCCTGGGCTGGAGCCCTGCTTCCCTGTGCTATTTCATGGGTTCTGCAGCTCTAGAATTTGTTCAGAGCCATTTTTAACAGGCGTTTGGAGGGACCTGAGGGAGACCTTAAGCAAGTCCCGCTTTCGAGCTGCCATCTTGTCTCCATCCCCCATTTATTGTATTTTCACCAAAGCACGTAGTACAAAGTCTTGCAGATAATATACTTAATACATATTTGCTGATTAATTGGTAAGATTTTCTAAGTAAACAATGATGTCTGTACAAAGATGTAATTTTGCTTCTTTTTGGCCCTGTTAATTCTGCTTTCTTATTATTTAATATTTTTAATATTGGTATGACTAATAGAAAATCAAATAATAAATTAACATTAATCTTATTGGGAAAAGTTCCAGCATTTCTCCAAAAAATGCTAATACTTGGTTTTAGATAAATTCCTTTTATCATGTTAAGAAAATATCCTTTCATTCCTCAGTATTTTAATGAGTTTCTTTTTAAAAAAAAAACCATAAATGAGTGGTATGGTTTATGAAAAAATTAATTTTATCTTATAGGTATCATATGATTTCTGCTTTTGATTAGTGTGAATAGTTATACTAGTTTTTTCTTTATCTTTAAGAACATTATACACTTGGTTTAAATCCAACTAGGTCATAATGAATAATTTTTTTGTTCTTGCTCTATTCTCTACTAACATTTTATTTTAAAATATATTACCATTATAATTAGTGGTATTATTCTTTAATTCTCTTTCTCTGAATCATCCTTTTTTGTTTGGCTATGAAGACATTGTTTCAACATGAATTCTGTTTTACCTGTTTTTCAAGAATTTATGCAATGTAGATTCATCTGTAAATTTGTTCATGTTTAATTTGCTCAATTTCTCTATTGTTTGTTTTTAGTAGTTTATATTTTCTAGATATTTATATATTTGATAATTCTGTTTTGTTGTGATATAATTAGTTATAATCATGTGCTAACATTTTATTTATTGCTTTTCCATTCATTGCAAATTCTCCTCCTTGATCTAGGCAATTTGGTTTTCTTCTCTTCCTTTGAAAAGCAAATTAGCTAATTCTTAATTTCTGATAATCTTTTAAAAACAACTGTTTGTTAATTCGATAGTGTTCTTCCCCCCCCCATTTTCAAAATATCTTCTCTTATGTTGAGATTCTTAATTTGTTATTTTTCTGATTAATTTAATTATATACTATTTTTAGTCCTTTATTTTCTTAATATATATGTTCAATGACAAAAATTTTCCTCTAAAGAAAACTTGCATTTTCTTCCTACTATAAATTTTGGTACGTGGTCTTTAACATAATTTCCTTGACTCTTTCTATGATCTGTTCTTTCATTCATTATTTAGGATATTATTATTTATTCTTTACTTAGGTTTATACTTTTGGTTCATATTTCCTTCATTGAGTCATTTTTTCAGTCATGTTGGACTCTTTGTGACCCCTTTTGGGGTTTTCTTGTCAGGGAAACCGGAGTGGTTTGCCATTTCCTTTTCCAGTTCATTTTACAAATGAGAAAACTGAGTCAAACAGGGTGAAGTGATGTGCCCAGGGTCACACAGCTAATAAATGTCTGAGGCCAGATTTGAACTTGGGAAGATGAGTCCTCCTGACTCCAGACCCAGCATTCTATCCACTGAGTCACCTAGCTGCCCCCTTGCTGATTATAATTTTTATTGCATAAGTCAGGTCTTCAAAGCATGTCTTTAAAATTTCTTCCTACATTTATTTATAAATTTGCATGCAGTAATATATGACTAAATTTCATAAATGTATTCATGATGTAGAAAAGTGCATATTTTACTTAAAATTCCCATTCAGTATTTGCTGTAAGTTTATCAGATCTCATTTTTCTAACCTAGTGTTCAAATCCATAACATTCTTCTTTCTTTTTCTGTTAGATTTTTCAACTTCTGAAAGAGGAATGCTGGTCACCTACAATTATTGTCTTACTATCCATCTTTTTGTACTTCAGTTAGCCTTTCCTTTAAATCCATTTGATACACATAATATTTTATATTCCTATTATTTTGTTGTCTATGATATCCTCAAAAATAATGCAACATATCTGGAAATTATATCTCTTTAATGTTGTCTTGTCCAAAATCATGACTGTAACCACTCCTTTTTTTAATTCGTTTGAAGCAGAATAAATTTCATTCTAGATCCTCACTGTTACTCTCCATGTATCTTTGTTTAAGCCTATTTCTTATATATAACAAATTGTTGAATTCTGTTTTTCTAATACATCCTATAACTATTTTCCATTTTATTGACAAGTTTGACTCATTAACATTCTATCTAGTTTTACTGTCTTGCATTTTAAAAAAATCATCAGTAGATACATGCAGCTTGTTTAACTTGAAACAATCCAATCTTATCTAAGTCACCACCTTTTAATACATAATATACCTTTTTCTCATATGTGCATATATATGTGTATGTGTGTATATATGTATCTATACACACATTTATATGTGTATATACATACATACACATATGTGTGTGTGTATATATATATATACATATATATATATATGAATGCAAACAGACATATATATATATGCCACCGAGCTCCCTAGTACAATACTTAGAACATATATTCTTAGGAGTTTCATGCTTAGGAGAAATAATTCGAAATTATTGGTCGTATTTAGGAACCATTTTTTATAATTTAGGAGTATGATAAGCACTGTGAAATGGTGGAAGTTAATTTCCTTTATTTTTCCTTATATAATACTCCATTCCTTTCATTTGCCATTATCTATAACCTGTTCTACACAGTTTCAACTGTTACTACTATAATGTATAAACATACTTTCTCTTCCTGTCTAAGCATAAGATATTTTTTTGATAATGAAGCTCTGGAATTTGACAACTGTATTTCTGGGTAAATTAAATTTGGGCTTCCTTTCTAATTCAGGCCTCAGAATTCTATCCATTTTAATTAATCAACGAGCATTTATTAAATTCAGTTTGTACTTTCCCCATTGTCTCCAGTACTTCTGGGCTATTTTCTTGTATGATTTTGTGAATTATAGTATTTGGGCTCTTCACTTCATCACATTTCTTTCCAACCCCACCCCATCTCTCTAGGGATATAAGTTTCAGATTATCTAATTTAACTCTATCTTTAGGGTTATTTACTTTGGTTTTTGAGCAGTGAGCTCATGCATCTTCTTGATATTTGTTTTCCTATTTCTGCATTTTAAAAATTATAGTTCTGCTGTTCTCTTTTTCAGTGTGTGCTGCTTCACTAAGTTTTCACATTTCTTCTAAATAGTCAGTTTCCTTGTCTTTAGTTCTTTTTAAGATTTCTAGTTTTTGCCCTTATGTTTTCCTTTATTTTATTGAGTTCCTGAACTACTTTGGAGGATCTCAAAATGGTTCAATTCTCATTTAGGTGGGTTCAGTAATTGTTATTGAACTATGATTATTAATCATTTGTTTTTGGCTTCCTCTTTTTTTCAGTCTTTTTTACTCTGAGGTTTTGCTTGTAAGGAATTCCTTCCTTTTGCCTCTTTTTAAAAAATGATTCAGGGGATCTAGACTTAAACATAATCAATACTAACCCAATAATTTTTGCCAACATTCAGCAAAATTGGTTTTAGAAGCTGAATAATTGAAGAAGGTAGATAAGATAGATTAGAAGAAGAAATGTTCAAAGAGGCAGCAGCAAGTCAGATGTACCCTATGGCCCTTAAAAGGGCACAACTGGATCTGACTCTGATATTCACAACATGGTTTATACTGAGAATACATTAGTGTTGAGGGGATCTTGTTTCTGGGTATTGGTTTTCCCCTCTAAATATCTAAGTAGTGGTAAACCCAGCATCTCCATGTTCAGCAGTCCAGTCTAAAGATCACTCACATACAAGAGGCCTAGACCAGTTTACTTTCCATCCTAAGCTATAATTTAAGAATTTCACCCTGTGAAGTTAATTACCCCTGCTTTTGTGGTGGAATGGTTCTCTCCATCCATTTCAAGTTATCACTTGTGCTCTAAAGAGAATATTATTCCATCCTGATCTTATTTTACAATAAAACTTCTCTGTTTAGTGTCTGGCTTCTCGTCCATTGGTTACCATAGATCTCCTCAATAGTCATTTCTTATTTCATCCCCTCCCCATCTCATTGTCACTTCTTGGGTTTCTGTGGTCTTAGCCTGAAATGACATTTCAGTTGTTCAGGGCTGAGGGAACACACTACATTAATTAATAACCTTCAGGAACTAATGCAAATTAAATATAAAAACTCCTCAACACTGGGTTATAAAACTATGAAACATATAGGAAAAATTAATGTTACAAATAGTAGTACTTAGCTTCTCTGCAGAAGTTTCTTTTTCATAAAATTGAAATATCATTACATTTTCCTGCTTTATCTAGATACTCTCTGAATGAAATATCTGAAAAGTCCCCCAAGTTCATTGGAGAAAAGATCGTTAGAAATGTCAGGTGCTATATGATCCTGTTAGTAATAATAAGAAAATAGAAAATGGTATCTTCCAGATTCTGTATTTTCTATTCTCATATGTTTCTGTTCTTTAGATTTTCCGTCCTCTAAGTATCATTGATTGGGCAAACTGTGCTCAAGTCAACAGTGCCTGGAGATCCATGACACATATAAGATCACTGTGGAGCGAAGTAAGTGATGTAATTTCCAATGACATTTAATTTCCATCTGCAAAAAGATAATAGACTATTGTACATATAAGGTACAATATGGTACCTTATTGGTAGCTTGCCACAATTTTAGTAAGCAAATGAGGATAGATTCTCTTGTATTTTCATGCGTTTGGGCCCTAACATTTCTGTATTGTTTTAGTTTTATAATCCCAAGGGGAATTGTCTTTGGAAGATATTGGCAAAAGGCCATACTTGGGGTGGTTATCTTACTGATATAAAAATTCACCCCAACAGGAACTTTCCTACTGAGGAAATTATATTGCTCTTGGCTACATAGACTACAGATAGCAGGTAGCTTAGTATTTTTTTCATTCATACACCTTCTTGGATGAAGACATAAATCAAACAAAGGTGATCTCCCTTGTGTGCTCTCCTGCATGTATTATTATTATTATTATCATCTCTAATTCAGAAATTCTCAAGCTGGGGTCTATGAACTTGTGTTTTAAAAAATATAATATATTAATATGTAACATACAATAATATTTATAGAATATATTATTAATATTATATATAATAATATATGCACTATATATTGTATAATATTATATATATGTAATATATGTAATACATATATAATATATATATATTTATATGTATAATATGTGACAAGGCTGTCCAAGCTTAGGTTATCTTAGGGCCTCATTAAAAAAAATAATTATTCAAGGGCCGCACCCAGAATAAAAAATACAGTACACTAATAGAAAGTGGAGGAATGCGCATCATCAGTATGACAAACACACCACAACAACAAAGCGACAACAGAACAGTATAAAGGTCAGTGCACACTGACTAGTCTGCATCATACAGACGGAATGCATCCCACAGATCGATTGAAAATTCCGTGTGATATGTTCCATCCGTAATGCTGCTTAAAAACGCCAAAGAAAATTAACACCAACGAGATTATTAGTGACGGAATTAAAAAATCTAATATGCATCCTATGGAAGTTATTATTATTTTTTTTGCTCGTGAAAATTAAAACCTATAGGCGGGCCTCATAAAATTGCACCGTGGACCGCATGTGTCCTGTGGGCCGTGTTTTGGCCAGCGCTGCTATGTAATATATAATAATACTATATATAATATTACAATATATAATATTATGTAATATATAATGTGTTACATTATTCTATATAACATACAATATGTTAATGTATTTATATTAATACAATGGTTATATATTTATTATATTATTCATATTAGTATAATATACTAAAAATATAAAAATATACATATTTTGTAACTTTCATGCAATTATTTTCCTTTTTTGTATATTTTGTTTTGTTCATTTAAAAACTTTATTCTGAGAAGAGATACATAGAGCTCCCCAGATTGCCAAAAGCAGCCGTGATGGGAAAAAAGTTAAGCACCCTTATGAGAAAAAAACTAAACATTTATTTTAGAGGGTAGAATACAGGAGATATATATGTTAATTGGTTAGAATACTGTTCTTAGTACAGTCTTTGGGCTTGTTTTGATACTTATGTATGATAGTTTCTGTTCTGTAGTCACAAACTACATTTTTGACCCTTGCTAGCCATCTTTCAAATGTGTTTCATTTGTTATAATGGGGATAGATGATATATATGGATGGATTGTGCTGGATCCACTATTTCATTTGGAACAGTAATACAAAGTACATAGTCTTTTGATTGTGAAAGTGTGTTTGTGTGTGTGTGTGTGTGTGTGTGTGTGTGAAGATGGACAGATTGACTTAAGAGGAATCCCTGGGGAGATTCATAAAAGTGGGGAGGCACAGACTATTGTATCTACTTGAACTCTGAATGATTCATGAATGGATACTTCCTGGAAAAACAATAAAGATCATTAGAAAATGATACCAAGCTCACAAAGTCAATAATTTCAACATATTTCCTTTTGTTAAAATAAATTGTGAGCACCATCTTTCTCTTCCCCTACTACTCCCCCAACAAGGCTGTTATAGGTATCAAAAGTGGCTGGCCCATCAAAGCTGAGGGTGGATTAGTAGTAGTGTCATCTTTATATACAAAAGATAGAATATTAGAAAATTAAATAGCTCTTGTAGTTACTGAAACTAAATGTACCAATTGTTATTTATTATCCTACATAGCTATAATAGAATTTCCTTGGTATTTTGGTTTCAAGACTTAAATATCCAGTACAGGGATTTAGCTTAGGATTTCATGACAAATCAGAGTTGCTTTCTGAATTTCATATATCCTACCTATGAAAAAACTTGTGGTACACCTTGTAGTTATAAGGGGTGTAGAATGTCCCTGATATTTAATATTTTTAAATTTGTTATTTTTATATGAAACAAGCCTTACATTTTGTTAATATTCTGGGCTTGTTGATTTTTTTTTAGATCAATTTTTCTTTAGTGCGTGATACAGTCAACGATATATATGTAGGACAAATATTACAAAGATGGCGACCTAATGTGTTACGTCTGGATTTCCATGGATGTTCTTCTCTTCAGTGGCCTTCCTTTAGGTTCATCAGTAAGTATATTCTTTTTTTCAAATATTTGTTTGTTTTTTCCTTATTCATCAGTATAAAGAAAATATTAATGAAATGGAAACTTTATTTCTAGTCTTGGATTATGGGAATGATAATTACTACTGCTATTGATGCTTCTAATATAGTCAGTTTTGGCAAGTTAGGAGTTTAATCTCCACTGACCCATACAACTAGTCCTTTGTCCTCTCCTCCAGGCTTTCCATGTCTTTTCTCATTTTCCTTCTGGATTTTTTGCCATTTGATCTTTGCTTTTTCTGTTCAATTTAAGGAAATTAAATTTATTAATAAACATTTATTAAGTGCCCATCATGTACAAAGCACTCCTCCCGTATGTAGCCTAATCTGACAGCCAACTATGAATATGAAGAGTTAGGAAAGGAAGACACTGAAGATATCAGGATGGAATCAATGAACATCCCTGTGAATCTCTGTCTACAAAGTGAGATTTTTTTAGTTTAAAGAGAATTGTGAATTGAGAGTGGGCTTTTGAATCACAAAGACCTAGGCTTAAGGAGTTCAGTGCCTGGCTCACTACCTTCCTTTCTCCATTTCCTTCTTGTATACTGGAGGATTTCAACATTCACACTGATGCACTCTTGACCCCACTAATCTTTCAATTCCTCAGTCTCATTAAATTCTGTGATTTACTCTGTAACTTCACTATAGCCACATGTAAGGAGGGAAGAAGAAAATAAGCATTTTTATGGTGCCTACTATGTGCTAGATACTGTAGTAAGTACTTTCCAAATATTATCTTATTTGCCATCAGAGTGGTCACATATTGGATTTTATCGTTACCTTCTTGTTTTCCATTTCCTTAATTAGAAACTAGGACATTACCAGCTGTAACTGACTATAATTCTGTCCCACTCTATGTCTTGCTCCTCTTAAATCTGTTTTTTCACTCTCACTGAGGACCATAATTCCTGCATCCCTCAGAACTTTCCCAGGTTATTATATTTGCTCTGGCTTCACATCCCTCTTTTTCCATTTATACTTTATAGTTAGTTAATTCAGCTGAGAATCATTTCTTAGTTGCTTTGTTTAATTGATTGATTGAGACATGTTTTCATAGAATTAAAATGAGCTGTTATTAATTCCTGTTATCTAACTTTAAGAAAGCCTTTACTGCATAGTAAGGTTCGTCCTTTTATCCCTCCCTAATTGATCCCCTATCTCACTTCCCACAAAAGCTTTGCCAAATGTTCTTCTGTCTCCTCCCACACTTTCCCTTCACCTCTCCCTCCTTTCCCTGTCCCCTCCCTCAGTTTAGGACCTCTCTTCTATTTTACTGAGAAAATTGAGGCCATTCATCATGAACTCTCTCTTCTCTCATTATCTTTATCTCAAAATCTTTCATGTCCACTTTTCTTCTCTCACACAGCTGTGACTCACACAGGCCCTCCTGACCTCATACATGGATGCTCCTCCTGTTTCAAGTCTCTCAGCACTCTAGGACATACTCTAGTAGCTGTCAAAGGGATTTTTTAAAGCACAGGTCTGACTGTGTTATTTCACTACTCAATAAACTCCAATGGCTCCCTATTACTTCCAGGGTCTAACATAGAGTCCTCTTTTGGCGTTTAAAGCCCTCACAATCTGGCCCCTTTCTACCTTTCCATTCTTCTTATACTTACTCTCCTTCGTGCATTCTGTGATCCAGTGACAATGACTTTCTTGCTGTTCCTCATATTTGACACACCATCTCCCAACATGAATGGAATGCCCTCCTTACTCACCTCTGCCGCCTGACTTGCTTGGTTTTCTTTAAGAGTCATCTAAAATTTTGTTTTCTACAGAAGGCCCCTCCTGGCCTTCTTTCTCCTCCCAGTACCTTCCCTTGGAGATTATCTTCTATTTTCATTAGATTTTTCTTGTATGTACATAGTTATTGGCATGTGATCTTCCGTATGAGAATATGAGCTTCTTGAGGACTTTCTTTGAATCTCCAGTATTTAGCACTGTGTCTGGCACATGGTAATAAATTAAATTAATAAATTTATCTACCAACTAATAAATTTATTAATAAATTCTTTAATTTATTCACAAAACATAATAAATGTTTATTAATTGATTTACTTTGGGCTCTGTGAAAAATATGCAGGAGAATAGACATGGTCCTTGCCTTCAAAGAATTTAAAGTCTAGTAGAAAATATGAAATATACAAATAACTTTGTAATAGAAACCATAATATAGAAATTAGAGAGTTGCAAAGTACTACTTGAGTTCAGAGGAAGGAGAAATTACTTGACCTGAAGAAGTCCAAGAAAGCTTCATGGAGCATTACAATGAGAAGGAACAGCATGAGCACAGTCATGGAGATGGGAGATCAGAGGGTATGTTCAAGGAATGGTGAGTAAACTAGTTTGGCCTCCATTCATGTTACAATGGACAAGTCCCTTGTTCTCTCTACATCTTCGTTTCTTTATCTGTAAAATGAATGACTTGAACCAGATTATTACCAGTTTCTTTTAGTTTCCAATCCTGTAATTGTATGTAGGGGATTAATAGGAAATAAACTTTGAAAGGTAGGGTTGAGAATAAATTATGGAGACTTTAATGTCAGAATAAGGAATTTAGATGGGGAGCCACTGAAATATTTTGATTGTTTCTATGACATGATTAGAATTTTTTTAGGTTAAAAAATACTTTGGTAACAGTAATTAATGGAAAAGGAAAGGCTAGAGAGGTAGGGAATCCAATTAGAAGGAAAGCTATTAGAGTAGTCTACTCTAGGCAATAGATCCTAAGGGCCTGAACTAAGAAGATGACAGTAGAATAGAAAGACAGTGGATGAAAAAGGATTTTGCAAAGGTAGAATAAAAAAGATTTAATAACTAAATTGATGTAGGGGGTAAGAAAGAGGAAAAACTAGACTTTTCATCTTGAATGAGGAGGAAAGTAGTAGTACTATTGAAAAAGTCAGGAAGAAAGATGGAAAAGACAATGAGATCAGTTTGGACATGTTGAGTTTAAGGTACCATTATGTGTGGTGGTTATGATGTTCTACAGGCAATTGAAAATGTAGAGCTGAAGCTTGAAGGAGAAAGTGGGGCTAGAGGTACAGATTTTTGCTATTAGGAAGTTTACTTTAAAACATCTGATCTAATATTTTTCTTTCCATATAAAATTCCTTGAATAAATGAGCTTAATGAAATAATTAAAACATATCCGTTGTTGTTCTTTATTTTTGTAGAGGTATGTGTGTTCTGGCCATTTCAGGGGGCAGCTAGATGTGCAGTGGATAGATAGTGTTAGGTCTGGATTTAGGAAGACACATATTCCTGAGTTCAAATCTAGCCTCAGACAATTACTGTGTGACCCTGGGCAAGTCACTTCACCCTGTTTACCTCAGTTTCCTCATCTGTAAAATGAGTTGGAATTGGAAATGGCAAACCACTCTAGTATCTTTGCCAAGAAAACCCCAAATGGGTTCACAGAGAGTCGGACACGACTGGGATGACTGAACAACAAAAAAGAGCCTTTTCAGATTTGCTAAAGATTTTGTAGTAGTATCAATGTTCTTATATTTCTGCTTGCAGCAGCCTCAACTGAATGGTTTATGAAAGTGTATGTTATTGATAAAGTTCTGGTCCTCGCTCTGCATTTGATTAATGATCTTGGAAACACCTTGAGCTTCATAGAATCAAAGGATTTTCTAGTTGAAGTGCCTGTAGAATCCCAGCTGGTCCACTAGAATAAGATTGCCTCTAAAATCTGCTTCACGAGTGTCATCTAGCCCTATTCAAATACCTTCAGTGAGGAGGAGGGAAAACACCACTCACTTTCAGAAGCTCTGACTTCAAGCCTACAATTTCAGTCTCTGCAACCCGTTTGCTCCTAGTCCTTCCCTTTGTGGCCCTTTGTGGAAGGTCTCCACCTTCCAACATCCTGCACATACTTCATCAGAGGGCATTATACTAGACCAGGGATTCTTAACCTGGAGTCCTCAAGGATTCTGTGTATAGATTTCAAGGGGTGCCCTGAGCTTGAATGGGAAAACTACACTTTAATTTGTATTTATCATTTACATATATTATTTTATTTTATTACTTTTTATTTTCAGTAAACTTTGATTGAAAGAGAATTTCCTTCAAGTATTGAAAATGTTATTTTGAGAAAGGGTCTGTAGACTTCAGCAGATTGCCAGAGAAGACCATGACCAAAAAAAGGTTTAGAATCCCTAGACTAGATTATCTCTAAGCTTCCTTCCACCTCTAACATTTTGTGTTATTTTGAGTCTTGCCCAACTTCTTTTCAGCTAAGTTCAGCTTTGACCTCGTTAGTTATTGGGTCCAGTATTCCACAAATTTCTGGCAAGGATTTTGTTATTTGCTTGCTATATTACAGATAAAATATTGGCTGATCTTTTGGGCTCTTTGGCTACACCAGCGGGGCTTGTACTCTTAATGTCTGCAACAATGTCAAAAATAATTAGCTTTAAATAAAATATTTTTAATTCTTTCAGTGTAGCTGGAGAGAGGTCATAGGTTATATTGACAAAAAAGTATACAATGTATACATACAGAAGTATGCTAACATTCTACCAAATCTGTTCCTTGTGTTGTTATATCAGCATAAAATTAACATATTAGAGGCATAAAATACAGCTTGGCTGTTTGCAGTATTTCTCTACCTACCGATTTTTTTTCATAATTGAAGCATTACAGAGAAAGTTTTAACCTCCAGATGTGCCTGGGGTTGTACTTTTATTTTACTATTATAATGTTGACCTATGAGAATCTGATAGGGAATTCATACTCTGTTGAGAAATATTATACTTTTATACTTTGATTTTCAATGGATCAGTTAACTGTCCCATGATTATTCTCTGCAGCAGTGCAAATCAGAATCCATCTATGGCTTCTCATTTTGGGATTTTTGTCCATGTCTTGCCCTAGATCATAGAAACCTAATCAGTGTGCTGGAGGTCTTCCTGTAGTGTTTTTTTAATTCCTTCTATTATACTGTTGCACCATTCACTTACTGTTCATTTATTCCTCCTTCAAAGTTTCTTTTTGATCAGGAGAAACATTGTAATAAGTAATTTTTAGGAACCCTATTTGGCCTTCTACTTGGTAACCAAGGATATTCTTTTATTTATTTAAAACATTATAATAGCTCCTTATTTACTGTTGATTTTGCTTGTATTTAAGTTCCAGAGATATGCAAAATGCACCATAGATTCATGAAAATATAGGCCTTTTATTGAACTAGCTTCATTTGATCTGTGAGAATGAAAACATCATTAATATTCCCAGAAACTGCCTTGTTGAAATTTACAGACACAGTCATTTTTGACATATTGCCTATGCCGATTCAACATTACTTAATGTATTTTGCAGCATTATATTTTTCATCCATGCAATGAGATATTGGTTAATGACCACCTTAGCATTAGAAGTCAGAAGGTCTGATTCTAAATTCTTTGCTTATCATTGTGAAGAATTTTTCAAACATTTTAGAAGTTATCCCAAATGAATTTTATATTTTTGTAGTAATTTACAAATATATGTGTGTGTATGCGTATGTTATACACACTTGTAATTCTTTTCCTTTTCTTTAGTTTGAGTGGAAGAATAGTTAAAAAGCAATTAAGAATCTAATTCCAAAGACTAGTTCTCTCTGACTTGGAAGACTCAGACTGAGGGATTGGCTTGTCTGAAAACTAATGCTGTAACTAGCACAGATTGACCAGAGCTTTGTCACAGATTGTTGACATGGTGGAGTGTGCTTCCTTCCCAAAGTAGTCCTCTGAATCAGATGGTTCCCTACAGGCCCATGCCACCTAGTATGACTACTTTTCCTTCGCTCCCTTGGCCCCTACCCACTGCCCCCTTGAGAGTCCCACTATCATCCCTCTTCTTCCTCTTGTGGTCCTGCCTCGGAGTGGAGTGACTGCACTCTTTCAGGGCAAACTGCGCACGTGAGATGTTCAGACCCAGAGGTCTATGCTAAATAGTATGTCCTGGGTCATTAGCCATAGAGCTGTGTACAGGCCCACCTATCGGTGGCCTTGGGCTTTCTTTACCATAAACTTGCTCTTTGCTTCAGGGGCCAGAATTCTTAGTTATTTTTCTACTCTTTAAATTCAAGAAGATCCAATGAAATGAAGAGGATAAAGTTGTGTTGTTGGTGTTTTTTAAATCCTTTGCCCTTCTAAGTGTGATAGATTTAACATGCATTCCTTCAATATTCAGCATACATTGATTAAAATCTATTGTATGCCTTACACTGTACCTGTGTAATCACTAATCATTACAATAATCATCAAACATATCTTGTGTCTACTACATACCAGGTACTGTGACAGGTTTTGGGGATACAAATACAGAAAGTGAAATTATACTGCATGCTAAGTCAATTAGAGAGCTTTTAAAGGAAGTGCTATATGAGGTCAAAGAGGGAAGGTTAATAGAGGGGGAAGAGGTGTGAGGAGCAAAGGAAGGTTTCATGGGGGAGGCCGGATTGGAAGTAGGCATTATAGGATGGTTAGAAATTCAGAAGGCGAAAAGGTGGAGGGAGAGCTTAGTGAATAGCCTGAGAAAAAAGGATACAGGGGTGAGAGTCTAGTCACTGGACTCTAGTGTATATTTAGAGAATAGAGATTAGTCCAATTTGTCTATAAGGCAGAGTGTAGAACAGAATTGTATGAGATGAGGTTGGATAGCTAGAGTAGTGCTGTGTTGTAGAAGACAAAGGAGTTTGAACTTCAGTTGGGAAACATTGGGTACCAAAGGAGTTGAAATCTGCTTCTTTGGAGGAAGTTCTCACATCTATGAGATCCACTGAAATGTCAAAGTTGCTTTTTCTGGCACACCTCAAATCACATGTCAGAACACTGAGGGGGAAAGTAGGCAGTGGGGGGCATGTAGGAATGGATTGTCAATGAGTCAGGTCCAGGGGAAGTTAGATATTTAAGGCCCTTTGTCATTTCCCTCTTTTCTGATGAGCTCTTATCTTATATTCCAGCCTTGAGCCTCAACCACAGTGCATCTCCTGTCTCTTCTGATGCAGTGTAATTGATTTTAATACAATTTGAAAATGTTCCCCACCCATTAATAGGCCTCACGTGGAGCCCATTAAGGGAAGCTTGATTAGGGGAGGCTTGTTTTTCAGGAAGGCCCACACCTTTTGCTAATTTCTGATTAGACACTGGGTCACTAAGGTTGTGATGCCCTCTGGCTCTGAAAAGGGGTATATATACTCTGAGGTGAGGTTTTGCTTTGGGGCTCACTCATAGGAAGAATGTTTGTGTGATTTGGCTGTTAAGGGTAGCTGTTAAGGAGCCCCCTGGCTTTGAAAACCTAGATGTTGGTGCTTCTTTCTGTGGTAATTATGTATGTATGTATTGCATTGGTCAGACAGTTAGAAGCCCTGTCTGTTGGTTTTTATTTCTCTGTTTGTAATTTCTGCTTGTAATTTTTGTTTGTATTTTCTGTGAAGTTCAGGGTGCTGACTTTTCCCCTGAACTAAGTGAATGATATACATGTTCAATTAAAGTAAGATTGTTGACCCATTTAAAGTTGCTTTCCTTTAGAAAAGCAGATCAAAGAATTTGTGCTAGCAGCCCTCCTGTGTGCTGGTGTTATTGGCCTTACACATCCACAGCAGCTGCAAGTAGCATTGTTGTTACACTTAGACTGCTGGTTGACAACCCACCTCTGACAGTTTACATGTTTGCTGAGTCTGCTTCATCCTAGATACTGATGTTTACCTCTGCTTCTGACCTGCTTGTTTATCCCTCAAGCTGTTGTCCCATGTCTGACTCCCCTGTTCATTGCTGAATTCCTAAAGAATAGTCTGCATTGGTTACCAGTACTTTCTTACCATCTGCTTACTCCACAGTCTCCTGGTTTCTACCCCCGACCCTCTGTTGAAACTACTTTTTCCAAGGTCATCATTGACCTCATGATCACCAAATCCAGGGGCCTATTTGCAGCCCTATCCTTGACCTTTATTCAACATTTGACATTTTATCACCCCTTACCTCTTGATAGTCTCTTCTTTCTTGACTTCCACAACACTGTGCTTTCTGAGTCCTCCTACTTGTCTGGCTGCTACTTACCAGTCTCCAAGTCCTTTTTCTTCCTCCTTACCCCCAAGTCCTGGGAATCTCTCAGATCTTTGTCTTTAGGCCATTTTCTCTTCCTTCAGCACTCTTTCTCTTGGCAAACTATCCATTCCTGTAACTTCAGTCACACTTTCTATATAGCTAAATCACAGATCTTTATTTTTAATGCCCATTTATCCCTTGAGCATATATCTAGTTGCTTGTTAGCCGTCTCTACCTTGATGTCTTTGCCAATACCTTTTCCAAAACTGCACTCTTTTCTGATGACACCATTGTTCTCTTGCTCAGGCTCATATCTCATGGTCATCTTTTACTCTTTCTTCTCTGCTTCATCCATCTGACTTGTTGGCCATTCCCACCACATCTAACTCCAGAATGCCTCTTGAATCTCTTTTCTGCTCATACTGCTACCACCCAAACTGAAGCCATTAACATGGGATCATAGTTTTGAGCTGTGTGGGACCTGTGAAGTCATCTTGTCCAATCTTCTTATTTACTGTTGGGGAAATTGAAGCCTGGAGGGTGGTAGAATAACTTGCTCAAGGACATAAGGTAGTAAACGAAAGAACAGGGATTTTCAGACTACAAAACCCACAATTTGTTCCGCTGCACCAAACTATTACATTAAGTTCCTAACTAGTCAGAAGTTGCCAGATTAATATTCAAGTTGTGCAAGTATGACCATGTCATGTTCACCTGCACAAAAACCTTTAGTGGCTCCCTATTTTTCTAAAAAAAAATAAAGACTCTTTAGCCTGGTATTAATGATCTTCCACAATCTATCTACAAACTACCTTTTCAGTTTTTTTTCACACTGCTCCCTTTTAAACACAACATTCCAGCAAAATTAGACTCCTGGCTGATTCTAGATATCCTTATTCTCTTAGCTCTGCAGTCACACAAGCAAGCCCTCAATATCTGCAATCCCTATCTTTGAAATCCCTATCTTTCTTTAAGACTCCTCACTCAAGAGCCACCTTGCCCATTAAGCATTTCTTTTATTTCCCTATCTTTCTGTAAGACTCCTCACTCAAGAGCCACCTTGCCCATTAAGCATTTCTTTTATTTCCTCAGTTGAAAATCATCTTTCCCTTCTCAGGTTTTCTTGCAGCACTTTGAATGCCTCCTTTACTCTTATCATAGTCTCATTTGTGTACCTGTCTTCTTCCTATTAGGAATGGTTTAAGCTCCTGGAGATCAGGACTGTGATTTTTCATCTTTATATCCTCAGCACATAGCATATACCTTGTACACAATAAGGCTTAATATATGTTGGTTGAAATAATTTGTTCCAAAAAAGTTAACCTTCCCATAACCAATACCTGCTTAAATTTCTGTAAATATCCTCCACCCACCAGCCACCATCCATGGTTCTTTTCAACTCGGAGGCAAAGAGATCCTAACAATATATGAATTATGACTCCTTTGTAAAAGAAGTAAACTTTCTTATTTAAATTAGGTCAACATTACCAAAATTTATATCCAAATGCTTTAATACTTTGCTAGCTTTTGAAATATGGGAGAAAAACTTTACTTCCTGTTCTCATTTTACTTTAGAAAGTGTACTGTTTCATAGAATAACAGTCTCTTCTATGGAGATTTTAGGGTGATTTCCAAGCTTAAAAGAAAGCAGTCAAATATATACTGCTTGCTACTGCCATCTTGTAGTCCATAAATATCATGCTCAGACACTTTCCTCTCATTGTGTTTAGACTGATCCTTTAGTTTTTAATCTGGTGTTTTCTGTCAAAATGTCAACAAAATTCATAATTTACCCTGGTTTATTCTAAGAGTAAGGACATATAAAAATAGACATTTATTCAACTCATAATCTGCTAGAAAAAAAGAGCCATTTCTTTGTGAATGTCTATTTATATCTTCCATTTTAATTTTTTTTCTGTGTATTTACAAATATCTCTCAAAATGCATGGCAAGAATGAATCAAGTTTTTTTGTTTTTAAAAAAACAGTAAAAAATTATACAGGTTATTATGTAATTATTTATGACATCCTATGGAACCTAATCTCATTCAGTTTACCATTGTAGAATGCCTGCCAGCAATGGTTGCTCAGCCAATGTATACATGATAAACAGCATGAGATCGTTCCCTTATTTCTCAACTAAAATAATAATTAAAGAAACCCTGTTAGCTGGATATTCCTTCATAGACAGATAACACAGTTAATGAAAATGTAAACATAAGATTTTCCTTAAACAAATATCAAACCTAATCTACTTACAAAGGGGATTCCTTCTAAATTAACCTACTATGGTAATCCTGACACTTTGTTTCTTTGCCATGTGGTCTTGGTGTATTTTTTCCCATGCATCATCTTCTGTATCCTGGTCAGTTGGATCAGGGTATGATGGTAGCTTGTCCTTTGGACATTCTTCGTAGTAACTTCGAACATATTTTCCAACGAGCCAGCCTTTGTATTCTTCAGGCATTCTGCATTCCAGTCCATTATAATGAACATTATAGTGATGTTTTAACCAGTAGTAAAGGTAGTGGATGTTATAGTCACATCTCCAAGGATTTTCTTTAAGCCACAAGATTTTCAAAAAATAGAGATCTTCTAATACTCCGTAGTCAAAGTTTTGTAGACTATTGTTTGACAAGTCTAATTCTTCTAAGTTTGTGAGTCCTGAAAAAGCAGCTGATAACATAAAATACTTATTAAACTGATGACTGTAAATGTCAAGTTTGCATATAAATATGTTTCAGATGACTAGAAAAATAGCTTTATTGCTTAGGCAAACTTTTCTTGATTGGAGTTAGCAAAATACTACTGTTTTAATAGAGAAATTTATTTAAGTTTATGATCTATTTTGTTTTCATGTGTGTTTTTATACTGATCAGAGAGAAAGTAGAACAAGTCATTTTAGAAAAGAAATGATTATGATATTTTTGTTAATTTTCGCCTACTCTGAGGCATAAACAAATGAAAATTGCCTTGGGTGATGATTTGAGAGAGAAGATGAGGTCATGTAACTTTTGGGAAAAAAAACCTAGGAAATAGCGCCATTCATTTTACCAGCCTCTTGAATACTTCCAAACAAACTCTGGCAAAAGGATTAATTTCTACAAATATTTTGAAAGATATTTGAAAAGCTCTAACATCCAGAGAGAGCTATCAACTTGGAATTCAAATGTATTCAGTTCTGTATCATGGTGATGAATAAACATTCCATCCAAGGACAAAGAAGTATAAAATCAGATTGGGGCAAAGTAGAAGACATTTATTCTCCATTGCCATGTCCAAAATTACCTCTCAAGGGATTCTTAGAAACAGAGACATCCCCTAAAAAATGCCATTCATTGCAAATGAACCATATTGGAAGGGAAAAATGTAACTTCTTTGTTTGCCAAAACTCTGAAGCAAACAGATTTTAACAATTCTTGAATTCAGCCCCCTCTGGGGGAAAAAAGCTAACTTTCTTGTTTAGAAATGTGTCAATGTTGCCAATTGTTTTAATTCTTTACCAATGCTTTTGAAATACAAGCATTGGAAGAATCCTCCCTTTGCCTCGATTTTTCAAAAGAGAAAAACCTTTATGCCTTGCTTTCATTTTACTTTAGAAAGGGGTATTATGTTTCATAGAATGATAATGCCTTCCATTGAAATTTTAGGGTAGTTTTAAAACTTAAAAAAAGCACAGTGTTACATTTTTGCAACTACAGGCATACATGGTGAAAGCTAATCTCCTTTGGCAATGGTTTATATTAAATATTTTCTTAAAATTCAGAAATATTTTTTTAAAAATTTTTAGAATCTCTTTTGCCTTACTTAAATTCCTAGTTCCTTTCTATGCTAGAGGATCTTAAATGTTGAAATAAGTTTGATTGCTTTCCTGGGTTGTATGGTTGTATGTGGTTTGGCCTTTTTTCTCGAAGACTATGCAATTGACTTTGATTTGAGGGAGACCTGTGCAAAGTCCCAGCCTTAACTTTCTTCTCCAGAGCCATCTGGGTCCAGTGGCCAGATTCAGGATGACTGGAGATGGCCCAGGATGCAGTAGGAGACCTTGGCCTTTTTGAGATAAGGTCTTTTCAAGTTCTCACTTTGAGTGAGGCAATGCCCATTCAGTGAATAGGCCTGTTTAAGAAGTAAGTCAAGGGATGGTCCTGTTAATAAAAAAAAACCAACAAAAAACTGGGAGGGGAAGACACTTAGGGTTGTTGGCCAAAAGAGAAACAGTTAATGTTTACATTCACTCTGAGCCAGCAGGACCCAAAAAACAACCATTAAGTCGTGATTGGGCAGGCACTTATTGTTGGTTGTCCAATCCATGAGATCCAGAGTGAATTGGGTTTAAGGCTTGGTCTTTGGGAAAGAAATCTAGACAGTATATCCCAAGTTAACCAGGTAGCTTTCATCCATCAAAATGTACCTTCTTTTGGGCAGAACGATCTCAGGTAAGGGGAGAAGAGAGGAGAAGATAAGCTGAACTGCTGATGAAATTAAGGAAAAAGCAATGTCATTACTTTCACAAATTAGCAGTATATACCTTGAGAACAAAGATGCTAGAATATCATTATAAAAGTGGTCCAGAAGAGAAGAATTAAAAAAAATTGATCAGGACCTGTATTTTCACCAGTTTGGTGAACTCCTTGGTTTGGAGGCCAGTGATACAGACTGGTCTGCAACTTGCCTTAGAAAGCTGCCTAAGGCCCTCAGAGTTTATGTAGCTTATCATACAGCTAGTATGTGTCAAAGGCAGGTCCTGAACCCACGTCTTCCCAACTCTGATGTGGCCTTCTATTTATAATGTCACACTGTTTCTCAGTAGAACTATGGCTACAAAATTCTAGGAACTATAGGAAACTAGTAATATGAGGAAAATATATCTTGGGGAACATTTAATTGATTTTTCATGGAATTTGAATTACCCTGTTATTTTTTCTTCTGAATTTCCTCTCATAATTTTCTTCTGCAGTATGTTAGTACATCAAGGATCTGTGGTTTTTGCCCCCTCCTTTTCTGCCATAGTGATGGTATTCACGAATTGCTGTAGCTGAAAAAACCCAACCTCTAGTGAGACTCGCTAAACTTAGGTTGGTCCCTGTATGACATATATTTCGTTGTCCTATCTCTAAGTGAAACCTTTCCGTCTTGGCAGATCCTATCAAGGTTTTACTCCACCTGGTCTAGCTTTAGAAAATTTGGAGTGACTTCATTGTGATGAATCACAGTATTATTTTAGAGGACGTTTCTTCCTACATACCATAGTTTATATATAATAGAAATTATTCAGTTACTATTATTTGCTATTTTGACAATCTTAATTTAATTGGAATTTATAAAAGCTGATATCTAATTTAGCTTTAAATAAGGTACATATTATTGTTATTGTTTATTTGTTCTCTAGACCTAGGACCATAGTATTTGACCATTTTAGAGGGAAATCAAACATTTTCCTGGTGGATTGTGAAGTAACCTACATTTTTTTTGTATTTCCTGGAAAACATCAACGATCTACCATTTCTAGAAACCATTTAGTGGCTTAGCATCACGTAAATTTGTCACACCTGACTTATGGAAGTTGGTTGATCCCGAGGGTCCCACATACCAAAATGGTGATCTCTTTCCTTGAGAGGATGGTCTTTATGTGGTATTTACAGTGATCTCAACTTGTAATTTAATTAGGAAACATCTTGATGTAGAAACTGTCTTCACTGATACAGATCAGTAATTCTTTGTAACTGTCTTGGAGACTAGCCTATGGCACAGAGGGTTTCAATAACTTGTCCAGGGTCACATAGCCACTATGTGTCACAAAAGAACTTACATTCACATCTTCCTGCTGCCTCTCTAGCTAATAACATTTTTCATTCCTATACTAAATTATATTTAATGAAAACATTGTTATGGGAGGCAAGATAGAATGTAGATAGAGGGATGATCTTGGGATCAAGAAGTCAATCATTTACCCATCAGGTTATGTGCTAGGCACTGGAGATACAAAGATAAAAAATTAAAAAGTCCATGCTCTCAAGAAACTTGTATTCTTTTGGGGATTACATGTACCACATATAAGCATGTACAGAATAAATGCCAAAAAATTACAAGGTAATTTTGTAGAAGGCATACTAGCAGTTGAGGGAGGGGAGCAAGAAATGTTTCATGTAGAAGGTAGTGCTTGATTTGCATCGTGACGGAAGTAAGGGTGTCAATAAGGTGTAGGTAAGGAAGAAATGCATTCCAGACATGAAGACCTTGAGACAGGAGATGAAGTGTCATATGTGAGGAATTTATCCTGTATGTACATAGTATGAACATGTTGTCTCTCCCGAATTGTGAGCTCTTGGAGGACAGGTACTGTCTTTTGCCTTTCTTTGTATTCCCAGCCCTTAGGCATAGTGCCTGATACATGGTAGGCATTTAATAAATATTTATTGATTGATTGAATAAACAGATAGAAGACCAGTTTAGCTAGAGTGCTAGACCATAGAGTATAAGAAGGGAAGTGGTACATAATGAGGCTCTAAACTTAGTTTAGGGCCAGTTTGTAAAAGGCTTTAAAAGCCAAACACAGGTAGTTATATTTGATTCTAAAGGTAGTAGGAATCTGCTGAAGTTTATTGAGTAGGTGAGTGACCTCGGTTCAAAAACTAGCCTTTGATATATACTGGTGATGTGATGCTGGGCATGTTGTAGAACTTCTCAGCGCCCAAGGCAACTCTTTAAGATGACAAATTGCAGAAAACTCAGAGAGTTGCATTGGTAGCAGGAGTTTCCACCACCAGAGTTCCCATTACTAATGAAATTGAAGATCTGGACCAAAAAAATGTTATGAATAAAACCAGATACAATATACAACCTCATTATGTGGACACTGTTAATCCTTACCAGGGTCGATGAATTCAATCCCATTGCTGCTCAAGTTTAATTTCCTCAGTTCATGAACATCTTCAAACACCTTAGGTTGAAGTTGGTTGATTTTGTTGTTTGATAAGTCAAGTTTAATAATATCTGGAGGAATGTTGGTTGGGATTTTCCTTAATTCTGGAAAAATCAATAGAGAATATATCATATTATGCATTATAGAATTTTAGAGGGGGAATATATGTCTCTGTATACTTTTAAATACAATTTCTCTATCTCAATAATAAGAGGATGATAGACACACATATTCAGAGCTTAAAGGAACTTTAGATCTTGTCTAGTCTAATCCCTTCTCTCATCAGATGAAAAAATTGAGACTCACATAATTTAAATGGGTTCCCCAGTATCTCAGATTTACAGTGATCTCAACTTGTAATTTAATTAGGAAACATCTTGGTGTAGAAACTCTCTTCACTGATACAGATCAGTAATTCTTTGTAACTGTCTTGGAGACTAGCCTATGGCACAGAGAGTTTCAGTAACTTGTCCAGGGTCACATAGTAAATCACTACTCAGTTTTAAGTGGTAGAGCTGGGATTTGAACCCTACTCTTCTACCTCAGAATTTAGGGTACTATTAATAAAGAGCAAATTATTTAACCTAGAGAAGGAGAGAGATAACGTGGATAATGAGAGTGCAAATATAATCACCAAACCTCATTTTACCCATGTGGTTTATTCTTCATAAGTTTTTAAGTTCCAGCTATGAAAAAGTAACAGAATTGCATGCCTTGCTTTTCTTTTCTTCATCCATCAGTAAAAGTGATAACAAGGAGGGGAAAGAACAGTAAGCACCAATAGAAAAAACAATGACTTGATGATTTTGAACTGTTTATTTTGTCTAACATTATTTCATTAAACATTTGGAGCATTTACAGTATGAAATGCACTGTGTTTTGTATTGGGGGGAAAGATTAAAAAATAAGACATGCTCTACCTGGGTTCAAAACTAGCCTTTGATATATACTAGTGATGTGATGCTGGGTGAGTTATAGAACTTCTCAGTGCCCAAGGCAACTCTTTAAGATGATAAATTGAAGAAAACTCAGAGTTGCATTGTTAGAGGGAGTTTCCACCACCAGAGTTCCCATTACCAATGAAATTGAAGATCTGGACCAAAAAAATTGTTACAATGATGTGGACATTGTTAATCCTTACCAGGATCACAAATCCTCAGTGTCTGCCCTGTCTTCTACGTCTGAGAATAAGGTGTTCCATGAAATTGCTATCTCATATCTCTCCTTTCTTTAATAGGTATTCTTGAAAAAGTAGGCTATCCTCTGTTCCCCTACTTCCTCACCACCCACTTGCCATTCAGTTCTTCACAGTCTCACTCCCGCTCTTGTCACTTTTCTGAAAGTACTTTTTTCAAAGATCAACAATGCCCTCATCACCGAATATAGAGGCTTTTTCTTAGTTCTCTAACCTTGTCTTAGCTTTTCTGCCTAGATTTCCAGGATAGTAAGCTTTACTAGTTTTCTTTGTACGTTTGACTACTTCTTTTCTGTCTCCTTTTTGTGTTCCTCTTCTTTTTTTCAGCCTTCCAATGTTGGTATTCCCCAACCAAGGTTCTGCCTTTCGGCCTCTTATGTTCTTTTCCTGAATCATTTTCAGTTGTAAATTTTAATCCTACAACATCTATGTTGATAACTTCCAAATATCTAACTTTGATCTTTTTCCTGAGCTCTCATCTTGCATCCCCAATTGCCTATGGGGCATCTCTACCTATATTTGACTTGAAATTCAACATGTCCCCAAACTAAACCTATTATCTTTCTTTTTTTAAAAAAAATTCATTATATATTTTTGTTTTTACTAAAATGAATTGAGGCATTTTGTTTTGAAACTACTTTCCAGCTACATGGCACAGTAGAGGGAAGACCTGAATTCAAATCCAGCCTTAGACATTTACTAGCTGTGTGATCTTAGGCAAGTCAACTTAACCTCTGCCTCATTTTCCTCAGCTGTAAAATGGGGATAATAACAGCACCGAACTTGCAGCAAGTTTGTTGTGAGGATCAAACGAGATCGTATTTGTAAAGCATTGTGCATAGTACCTGGAACATAGTAGTCGTACATAAATGTTTATTCCTTTCCCTGCCCTTCCATTCCCCTCAATAAATGCAAAAAAACCTTCCTTTCCCACAGAGTACTTTTTCCAAAATAGTTTATCATTTGTTAACAGAAAGGAGGAATTTATCACTTAGCTTTGGTAGTTTGGTACAATGATTAACTGTTATATTTGATCAATTATGTTACCTCTTCACACCAATTTCATTTATATTTTTGTAGTCACTGTATATATTATACTTTGGGCTCTGCTTTCTTCACTCTATATAAATAAAGTAGGTTTCAAGGGACCCATTGGTCACTACTCCCCTCTCTACACTTAACAATTGCTTCCTAATTTTGTATATTTTATTGTGTCAGCAGCCACCTCTGACAAAAAAATAAGGTTCCCCCCCCAATAAACATTTCCTAACTGAAGCCAAATTTTTGGAATGAAATTTTAGGGTCAACAGTCAGCTGTTCATTGGTTTCAGATGGGTAGAAACATAGTTGCTGATAAATGAGCCCTTGGATACTTAAAGTTCAGGCCTTGCTCGTTCTTCAGGACCTTTGGGAAAAGTATCTTGGGCTTTGGATTGGCTGCTGATGCCTATTTGTATAATTGCTAACAACTGGGACAGTGGTTCTGGAAGTTCACAGCAGTTCGCAGGTAAAGCTGTGGTCCTTTCCTGTATTACAGAATTACTTTTTCACATTGGCTGTGTGGCATATGTCACCTTAGCTTTCAAGCCTCATGTGCCACGTAAGACTCATAATCAGAGGTAAAATTTAACTTTATAGTACTCCTTGGTCCTGTACTTATGAAAAGAATGAAACTTACTATTTTTCAAACTTAACCTGCTCTTTGATGGTGACATCACATTCACCCAACCACTCATATATTCTAAACTTTGGTGTTACCTTTGATTTTCATCTTCTGTATTGAATCAATTGCAAAATTTTACAATTCTATTTGTAATAGCTATCCCTTCCTTTCCATTCCCCTTGCAATCACCTTAAGTCCACCTCTCTCGTTTATTTCAAATGCTTCCTAACAGGACTCTCTGTCTTCTCTTTCTCTCCTTTCCAATACATTTCTTCTGGTGCTGTAAAAACCAATTTTTTTTTATGTAGAGATTTGATCATGCCATTCCTCTTTATCATAATGCCTCACTGGCTCCTTACTGCTTAACGAAGAAAGTTAAAAATTCCTACCTTGACATTCAAAGCCCTTTTAAATCTGGCTCTGCCTTACCTTTTCAAACCTATTTCACACATGTCTCACATATATTTTTGTTTAATTTTGCATTATAATTGTGATTTAGTGGTTGCTGAAATCTCTTTCCTATTTGAATTATTCACGGTATTAAATGGTGTCCGTGTTATAATGTACAAAGGCAAAGGGTGGGATTGTAATAATCAGTTGATCAACAAGCATTTATTAAATGTTTACTCTGTGTCAGGGGCTGTGCTGGAGTAAAAGAAGAAGCAGAAGTAGTTGTTCCCCTCAAGGAACTGACATTCTAATGGGGAAGAAAACATACATGCTAAGTAGGTACATAGATGATAAATATAGAGTAGGTTACAAGGTGATTTTAGAAGGAAAGGTGCTAGCAGCAGGTAGAGTCTGAAGGAGAAAAGGAAAAGTGCCAGGTAGAAAAAGAGTGGTAGAACTCGAAGAGAGGAAAAAGATTGGACATTGATCCTACATAATGGTGATGGGTTCGAAAGACTGGAGAAGCCTAGAAACTTGTCCTTTCTTTGCCTGAAAGATTAAATGGACTGAGATAAGCTGTCAGAGTAAGAAGGTCTACAAAAACAAATAGAAATACCAAAGAAAAAAGGAATAGCTAAAACACACACACACACAAGAAAATAAAAACAAGCAAAAATTTAAAATGTACCAAGACAATATGTTGGTAAAAATAAAAATATGTAAAATAATGAATGCATTCAAAACAACAGATAGGAAAAGGAACCATTCAAGTTCCCAAGAGTTCATAGAAATTAAGCAGATATTAGCAATCCTAAGAAAATCATGAGACCAAATAAAAGAAGTAACTAAAGAAAGTAGAAAGTCAGACATGGAAATTGAATGAGAATTGAAAGATGCAAAAAAAAAATGCAGAGAAGTTCATGAAGAAGGTGGTCAATGTGTTGAAAACAATAGAAGACTTCACAAATCCACAGAAGCAGCATCTATGGAAAATGGAATTGTACTTAGTAAAGAACACAGATAAAAGTTCAAAAATCATTGATTTATCAAAACTGTTGGGAAACACATAAATCCAAATGACTGATTTGGAGGATGGATCATGACATTATGACCTTAGTGTTACATATGTGTCAGAAATATTTGAAAAACAAGAGAATTTGGACACTTCATTTTTAGAAATTATCAGAGAAGGACTTTTCTCTGGATATTACAATACAACAGTTTGAAAGCAAGAAGCATGCATTAACATGAACCCAAAATTATCCACTCAACAAAAACTCAGTATGCTCTATGAAGATGGAAGGTAAATAATTGAGAAGCAAAGAGACTTTGAAACATTTATAGAGATACCATTCACTTCAAGGACATCTTCCCAACGGCAAACAAGCCTTATATCCAAAATGGAAAGTATTTAAAACCAAGATAAGACAGTTGCTAACATGATATAATAGTTCTTATTAAGCACATTACAGGAATGTTCAGGCTAACAAAATTGATAAACAGTAAATAATGTCAAGTTTTTAATAAAGAGAGAAAACCTAAATGATGCCTCCCCAATAAAGATAAAGGAGAGATATAAGAGGGCAAAAAAAAACTCAAGAAAATTATTACAAGTTATTATACAAGGCTCGATGAGAGTAAATTTGAAGATCTTGAAGAAATGAAAGATTAGCTACAAAACTATATTAAAACTAACAATAACAAAACAAGAAGTGGAAGACTTGCATGTAACAATCATAGAAGTACAAATCAGCCAGCCCACTAAAAACTAGTCCTGCAAAATGGCATAAAAGCTAGATGGATTTCCAAGTGAACATTACAAAATAAAGTTCAAAATCTCTAGCCTGGTATTCAAGGGTCTCTTAAATCTGGTCATCTTAAAAGTATTTAAGGCACAAGTAACTCCTGCACCATATAAAACTGTTTCAAAACAGAGAAAGATGGTAGGTTAACTCCAGTTTAGCTAATATGGTGATAATCTTTAAATAAAATACAAAGCTGAGAAAGAAAATTGTAAACTATTGTCAGTTATGAATATTAATACAGAAGTAATATTTTCAAATTGAATACAGCAAGACATCAAAAATTATTAATTATGACCATGCAGTTTTTATAAATAGGATGTGAGGGAAAACAATAAAATACATTTTATCAGCAAGGGAAAAATCATGATATAGTGAAAGCCTTTGAAAAGCATAGCACTGATTTAAAGTTAAACACATTAATATAGGAAAAAAAAGAACCTTTCCATAATATGGTAAAATTTATATATTAGAAGTCACGAATTATATAACAAGAAACACTGGAAGCATTCTCATTAAAAACATGTTAAGTAGAAACATACTGTTTCATCATTCCTATTTAATATAGCTTTAAAAATTTAGCATTAATAATAGGGGTATGAAAAGGAAATCAGTGGAAAAGTTAAAATACATCTGTTTTCAGGTGATATGACTATACCCCCAAAACCCCAACACTGTTTTAAAAAATCAGTGGAGATAGTAAATGACTTTAGTAGGTTTTTGTTTTTGTTTTGTTTGACCAGACCATTGGTTTTGTGAGTGCAGGGAATTTGGTATGAGATGCAAATCTTTTACTGTAATATATTATCTTAGAGAGCTGCCTGCGCAACTGAGGCTAAGTGACTTACTTAGGGTCACATAGCCAGTAGGTTTCAGAAGTAGAACATGAACCTCCCATCTTTTTGACTGGAAGGTCAGCCTTTTTTTAGCTACCAGGCTAAGCCATGCTTCTTTTCTGACTAAAGTAGATGAGTAAAATCCACAAAGATCAGCTGCATAGTGTCTGGTACGTAAGTGCTTAATCAGTTGATTGATTAAATGTCTATATACTACCACCCAGATTCAAGAAAAAAGATGATGAAAAGAGAAATACTGTCAGATATCACAATGTATCACATAACTTATCAAAAACAATCTCAAAATGACATTGACAAATGAAAGAGAAACCAAACAAATGGAGAGTTATCCCCTGTTTATGGAAAAGTCAAGGAAAAATACCAAAAAATAGCGATCTAATCCCAAACTAACTTCCAGATTTAATGCAGTATGAATGAAAAAACCAATAGGTTATTTTATAGAATTAAAGTCAATTTGGTTTAATTCAACAAATATTTGTTAAGCCCTGTCACATACAAAGCACTGTGTTAAGGCATTGAGGATACAAGGACAAGAACAGAATAGTCCCTCCCTTCAAAGAGTTTACATTTTGGTTAATTTTGTAATGACAAAATTCATATGGAAAGATAAATGTACAAGAATATGAAGAACTATGAAATAGAAAACCAGTAAAGGAGGAAATTAGTATCGCCAAATATCAAAATGTAATATTACATATTATTAAAAAAAACTGCTTAGTATTAGAAATTAAATATAAGAATAGATTAGTAGGTCAAAATAGAGAATCCAGACATAGAACCTCCTTATTGTAAAGGAGTAATGTATAATAAACCCACAAATAACAGTGTGGAATGGACTCTTCAATAAAAACCACAGGGAAAACCAGTTGGCTAGATGGCAAAGAATATGTTTGCAGCCAAACCTCACATAACATGCCCACAATAAATTGGATCATTAATCTAAATACAAAAAACCCATAAATTTCATTTTCTTTCACAAACATGTTATGTGCCTGGTACTACTATGCTGATGCTGAGTATATACAAAGACCAAAATGAACCACTCTTCAGCCTCAAGGAGCTTACATTCTACCTGGAGTGATACAATGTATTTTTTAAAGAAAAAAAATTTTAAAAAAAGGGAAAATGAGTAATATATTTCTTTCAGCTTTGAAGAAGAGGGATGTTTTTATTGATCTAAAATATCAAACATGGTACTGAAGAAACAATACATCTAATTTTATAGAGATAAAATGAAGTTTTGGTATATAAAATAAATTTTCTTTAAAAATTAAAAGAAACAGTTTGTAGAAAAACTAAAGTAAATATATCATATTAAGGTCTCTCATAGATACTCCATATGACACTGATGTATGTCTGTAAGATGAAGAATGGGCAGCTAGGTGATGCAGTGAATAGAGTCCTGGGCATAGCATCAGGAAGCCTGTGTCCTCAGACACTTACTAGCAGTGTGACCCTGGGCAAGTCACTTAGCTCTGTTTGCCTCAGTTTCCTCATCTGTAAAGTGAGCTGGAGAAGGAAATGGCAAATCACTGCACTATCATTGCCAAGAAAATCCCAAATTGGAGTCATAAAGAGGTAGATGTGACTGAAAATGTCACAGCAACCATGGCAACAAAGGTGAAGAACACACACACCTCAATATGAGAGAGGACATGAATAAGAGTTGCACAGCATGAAGTATGCATGGGTTGTAACCTGTACTGTTGGAGGAAGTACCCAGATTAAAGAGAGCAGATTCACTCTTGCTCACATCCTCTAACAAATCCTCTGGTTCTCCTGGCATTACGTGGGTACAAAAGAAATGGATTTTCCATCTGTTCATCCTTATCTCTGTATAAATAGCTGGCACACCTTTTCTTGTCATAATTTTTTCTGATGATATTTTTACACAACTTTTTTGCATAGAGTTCATCATGGATAACATGCTACTCCTAGTTATGTCCATCATGTATGTCTCCATTGCTTTGTGATTCCTCAGAGATTGTGGTATTCTATGATTTACAGCTTTCTAGCACCAGCAGGAGAATATTGGCATAAAATCAATGGAATTTTGCTGGAAAAGCTTGAGGGTATCAAAAACTCAGTGCCATTTGCCAGATACAATATAGCATACCCACATCTTCCCATTCATTTCTGGGCCTAGTTCATGGTCTGCAGTGTTAGTCTAAGATATATGTACTGATTGAACTATGGGCTATTTATTCAGTTGCATAACATGCACACTAGTCATTCTTCATTCTCTTGGCCGCTCAGTGATTATAGATCTCATTTAGGAGATACTCCAGGGTTTTAGTACATGATGCAGTCAACACAAAGTCATCCACAAAGGGGAGCATTTGTGAGGGGAGACCCTCACTATATAGAAGTCCTTTTCAGTCTTACTTTTCATTAGATTGTCCTATTTCAGTGGCAGACTTGTCAAGCATATGTCTTTCTGTCTTAAACTTTACTTGATATTAGTAATCAGAGGATTGTTGAACAAAATTAACTCTATTGTAACAGTCAAAGGATCTTATATGGTATCACCATTTGTACAAGAGATCCTTTGTTGGAGTAGGGCCTTTAAGAATAGATTTTACCCCATGAATCAAGTACTATTTTTAGTTAATAAACAGTGAGCCAAATGGGATCCTGTGTTGTCTATACCTTTCAGTCATTTATTCATTTGCTAATTCACTCTTTAATCAATTTAGTCAGTAATAATGTATTTAATATCCACTATGTGCCATAATTGTTCAAATCCAAAATGTACACTTGCCAAAAAGACTTTTATGGAGAACTCACATAGGGCAAGCATTCATGTGGTGGTCAGAAGAAGTGATACAAGGACACTCTCAAGGTCTCTCTTAAAAATTTTGGAATTGGTGGGGCGGAGCCAAGATAGCAAAGTGAAAGCAGGGACTCACCTGAGTTCTCCCCCAAACCCCTTCAAATACCTCTAAAAAGTGAATCCGAATAAGTGGCAGAATCCACAAAGAGACAGAGTGTGGCACATTTCCAGTCTAAGACAACCTGGAAGGTCGACAGGAAGGGTCTGTTACACCAGGCTGGGAAAGGAGCACAGTATAGTACACAAGCTGCACCAGTGCAGACCAGACCATAGCAAAGCCAGAGCAGATGCCAGGGGACTGAATCACTGGCAGCAGTGGTGATTCCCAGACCTCTCAGCCCAGGAGGGTGGAGTCCTGTTGGAAGTCAGTGAGACAGAAGCGTAGCCCTGTGCAGGGCCTGTGGCAGTGGCAGCAGCTGCTCCTGGGGCTATCAGCCCGCAGACTGAATGTTTGAAAGTCAACTATTTAAACTTCCGGGAGCCAAGATGGCAGAGTAAGCAGTAAGCCACTTTTACTGTCCTGTATAGACTTTAAAAAACCCATAGAACATTGCTCTAGGAAAAATCCCAGAATAGTGGAGCCAGTAGAAAGATGGGGTTAAGCAGTCTTTTAGCTCTGAAGGCTAGGGGGATTAATGGGAAAGGTCCCTCTTGCTGTGGCTGAAGGGGTCCAGTACAGGATGGGAGGTGTCCCAGCAAGTCAGCAGCAAGCTCCACATCAGCAGACCAGCAGGAGATCTAGAGCCCCAGGATGGAGGAGCAGGCAAGCGCCAACACCAGGCACACACCAGCCACCATCACAACCTCCAGCTCAGCACGAAATAAACTGCTAGAACACTACAATATCTAGTTGCAACACCTGAGGCCCCAGCACAGAAAACCTGTAACCAGGCCCCTAGCCCCCAGCACAAAAAGTCTGGGACAGTACCCCTTGGGACCCAGAAGCAGAGATCAAATTTAAAAGCCAGAAAAAATGCAAACAGCATGAGCAAGAAGAATCAAAGAAAAACAATGTCCATAGAGAAATATCTTGGTGACAGAGAAGATCAAAACAAATTCAGGAGAGGACAACATGGTCAATGTACCCACATCTGAAACCTCAAAGGGGAATATGAACTGGCCTCAAGCCCAAAAAACCTTCTTGGAAGAGCTCAAGAAGGATTTCGAAAGTCAAATAAGAGAGATGAAAGAAAAATTGAACAATTCTTTTAAAAATACAATTGACAAAATGGAAAAAAAAAGTACACTGAAGAAAACTCTTTAAAAAGTATAATTAGCCGAACAGAAAAGAAGGTACAAAAGCTAACTGAAGAAAGCAATTCGTTAAAAATTAGAATCAGGCAAGTGAAAGCTAATGACCTTATAAGACATCAAGAGTCAGGCAAACAAAATCAAAAGATGAAAAAAGTAGAAGAAAATATAAAATATCTCACTGGAAAAACAACTGACCTGGAAAACAGATCCAGGAGAGATAATTTAAGAATTATTGGTCTACCTGAGAACCACAATGAAAAAAAAGAGCCTGGACAGCATCTTTCAAAAAATCATTAAGGAAAACTGTCCTGAGGTGGTAGAACCAGAGGGCAAAATAGTCATTGAAAGAATTTTGGAATTGATTGTGTGACATGGGAGACACCAGCACAGGCCCACTCAGCACAACGTGCCCACCTCAGAGAAGGTGCTGTGCTCTGTGAGCAAAGCAGAATTGAAACAGCTCAAAGGAAACACAGGATGTGCAAATTTAGAGTATCCACCCCAAATGTTCTATTTGTGCCTGACCTGTGGTAGAGCGTTCCAAACTCATATTGGTCTGATCAGCCACAGTCAGATACATTGAAACTTGACTCTAGCATAGTGATGTCATTTTTGTCCTCTTTGAGAATGAAGGACAACAACCAACCAATATTTTTCTATATTTTGGAGAGATGAGAAAGCAGGTTATTTTCTTGATCACCTTCTTTCAGACATCTTTAGAACTGATCTTTCAGTGCCCTCAAATTTGTGCTGGCCCCAGCATGGACCTCCTTTTTGATATATTTAGTCTGGGCCATCTGCTTTCTCTATCTTTGTTTTTGTTGTGAGGATTTCCCAAGTTGGTTTTCTTGAGATCCTAGGGAGAATCTCACTCTTCATCAGGTCTGTAAGACTGGTGGTCAGAAAGTGAGTAGACTGACTGAAAGGAAAAGAAAGTTATTAGTGCACTAATAAAAGACTGCTCAGGCTTGTAGCAGCCTCAGCTTCTTAAGGCACAGATTGGATTTTTATTACTTTTTAGGGTTACTTAGAATATACAACCAATCAAAGGTATTCTTCAGCAAAAAAGGAAATGGGGAAGTGTACAAACCTTGGGGTCATAGTTATTTAAGGTTAGGTTGGTTCCTGTTAGAAATACATTTCTCAGTGGTTAGTTTTATCAGAATATTCTGTGTCGGCAGTGTATCTCTAAGATAGTAGAGGCTTCCTTCAAGATAGAATCAGTCAGGGTCATCTTGTTGTAGTCATTAAAGAGAAAGGAATAAAATATAGCCTGAAAGTCTCTATTTATACAACCTCATACCCCTGTTTCTTTGACCTCTGATACTACTTTTTCTGGGGAGATGCTTCCCCAAAACTAAGAGTACTCTAGTTCATACAGCTACTCCACATTTTCTTCAGTGACATTTTTCTTTCCCAATGTAGCACAATAGGTACCTTAGTGCTGTAGTCCAAATGTGGTTGCTTCATAGTCCCTTGTAAAAGTCTTATTTTTTGTGATCATTTTCTTTATTTGATATACTTTAGTTTTCAGCATTCGTTACAAGATTTTGAGTTACAAATTTTTTCCCCATTTCTACCCTCCCCCCACTCCAAGATGGCATATATTCTGATTGCCCTGTTCCCCAGTCAGCCTTCTCTTCTATCACCCCTCTTCCACTACCCCCCTGTCCCTTTTCTCCTTACTTTCTTGTAGGGCAAGATAGATTTCTATGCCTCATTGCCTGTATACCTTATTTTCTCGTTGCATGCAAAAACAACCTTTTTTTTGAGCATCTGCTTTTAAAACTTTGAGTTCCAAATTCTCTCCCCACCTTCCTCCCCATCCACTCTCTCTAAGAAGGCAAGCAATTCAACACAGGCCACACATATATCATTATGCAAAACACTCTCATAAATAGTCATGTTGTGAAAGACTAACTATATTTCCCTCCCTCCTATCCTGTCCCCCTTTATTCAGTTTTCTCTTTTGACCCTGTCCCTTTTCAAAAGTGTTTGTTTTTGATTACATCTTCCCCTATCTGCCCTCCCTTCTATCATCCCCCTTTTTTGTCCCCTTCCCCCTACTTTCCTGTGGGGCAAGATACCCAATTGAGTGTGTATGTTATTCCCTCCTCAAGTCAAATCCAATGAGAGCAAGATTCACTCATTCCCCCTCACCTGCCCCCTCTTCCCTTCCAACAAACTGCTTTTTCTTGCCAGTTTTGTGTGAGATAATTTACCCCATTCTATCTCTCCCTTTCCCCCTCTCTTAATATATTCCTCTCTCACTCTTAATTTGCTTTTATTTTTTTTGGATATCATCCCTTCATGTTCAACTCACCCTGTGCCCTCTGTCTATATGTGTGTGTGTGTGTGTGTGTATACACATATATACACACACACATATATATATACTTATATATATATATACACATATACACACACACACACACACACACATATATATATATATATATATATATATATATATATATATATATAAAATGTATGTATGTATATTCGCTTCAGCCACCCTGATGGTCTCATGAATTACACACATCATCTTTCCATGTAGGAATGTACACAAAGCAGTTCAACTTTAGTAAGTCCCTTATGATTTCTCTTTCTTGTTTACCTTTTCAGGCTTATCTTGATTCTTGTGTTTGAAAGTAAAATTTTCTATTCAGCTCTGGTCTTTTCACTGAGAAAACTTGAAAGTCCTTTATTTCATTGAAAGTTCATATTTTGCCTTGGAGCATGATATTCAGTTTTGCTGGGTAGGTGATTCTTGGTTTTAATCCTAGCTCCATTGACCTCCAGAATATCATATTCCAAGCCCTTTGATCCCTTAATGCTGAAGCTGACAGATCATGTGTTATCCTGATTGTGATTCCACAATATTCAAATTGTTTCTTTCTGGCGGCTTGCAGTACTTTCTTCTTGATCTGGGAGCTCTGGAATTTGGCAACAATATTCCTAGGAGTTTTCTTTTGGGGATCTTTTTCAGGAGGTGATCGGTAGATTCTTTCAATTTCTCTTTTACCCTCTGGCTCTAGAATATCAGGGCAGTTCTCCTTGATCATTTCTTGAAAGATGATATCTAGGCTCTTTTTTGATCATAGCTTTCAGGTAGTCCAATAATTTTTAAATGATCTCTCCTGGATCTATTTTCCAGGTCAGTGGTTTTTCCAATGCAGTATTTCACATTATCTTCCACTTTTTCACTCTTTGGTTCTGTTTTATAATATCTTGATTTCTCATCAAATCACTAGCTTCCACTTGCTCCAATCTAATTTTTAAGGTCATATTTTTTCAGTGGTCTTTTGGACCTCCTTTTCCATTTGGCCAATTCTGCCTTTCAAGGCATTCTTCTCCTCACTGGCTTTTTGGAGCTCTTTTGCCATTTGAGTTAGTCTATTTTTTAAGGTGTTATTTTCTTCAGGATTTTTGGGTCTCCTTTAGCCAGTCATTGATTTGTTTTTCATGGTTTTCTCTCATCTTTCTCATTTCTCTTCCCAATTTTTCCTCTACTTCTCTTACTTGCTTTTCCAAATCCTTTTTGAGCTCTTCCATGGCCTGAGACCAATTCATATTTTTCTCGGAGGCTTTTGTTGTCGGCTCTTTGACTTTGTTGACTTCTTCTGGCTGTATGTTTTGGTCTTCTTTGTCACCAAAAAATTTCCAAAGTCTGAGTCTGAATTTGGGTCCTTTTTCACTGCCTAGCCATGTTCCCAGCCAACTACTTGACCCTTGAGCTTTTTGTAGTGGTATGACTGCTTGTAGAGTAGAGAGTACTTTGTCCAAGTTTTAGGGGCCATGTGCTGCTGTTTTCAGAGCTTTTTCTACACTGCAAGCTCTGCCACAGTAGTGCTCCTTCTCCCCCAAAAACCGCCAAGAGGAACTGTGAGCCAGATTCAAGCAGGCTCTGCACTCCTTCTCTGATCTGCCACTTAATTCCTTCTACCTGGTGGGCCTCGGATTGGAAGCAACCACAGCTGGAAGGAGCCCCTGAGCTGCACCACTTCCATACTTCCACCGCTGAAGCCAGCCGCATACTCCTTTCACTCTGTTCCAGTTGTTCTACCCACTAACCTTCTCTGTTTTCTCTGGTTTTGTGGGTTGAGAAGTCTGGTAGCTGTCACAGCTCAATGATGCAGGGCCCTAGGGTCTGTTTCGCCTAGCTCCTGGTCTGGTTGGTCCTGGCACAGCCCATGCTGGGCTCTGTTCCGCTCTCAGCTCTGTGCGATAGACCCTTCCCCACAACCATCCAGGCTTTCCTAGGCTGGAGCCCTGCTTCTTTCTGTTATTTTGTTGGTTTTGCAGCTCTAGAATTTGTTCTGTGCCATTTTTTATAGGTATTTGGAGGGACCTGGGGAGGGGGTGGAGCTCATGCAAGTCTCTGCTTTCCAACCGCCATCTTGGCTCTGCCCCCTCACCCTCACCTGCCCTTGTAAGAGTCTTAACAGATTCTTTCCACTTTCTTTTTCTTGGCCTTCCAGTTTTATCTTTGAATGCTTGAGTGGAACTCATGATAAACTTTCCGTAAATTAGTTTTCTCTTTATTGCTTCTTGATGTTTCATGAGTCAATGCTTGTTATAGTACATTGTACAGGGTGTACCAAAAATTGTGGTACAGTAAATTTAAGCTATTAAAGGTCTTTTTCTATCTGTTGCTTCTTGATGTTTCATGAGGTGATACTAGTTATAACGCTCATTATACAAGATGTGTGTTCTAAGACTTTAGGTGTATAATACAAAATTTGTGGGCTGTGATATGATACTTTAAAGCTACAAGAGCTTAAAGCTGTACCAAGATTTTTGGGATACTCTATACACAGTAGGCACTTTATTTTTATTCAAATTGAAGTTGATCTACAGGCTATATTTATAAATAAGATAGTGTGTGATATCTTATAAGTAAAAAATATGTGACAAATAACATAGATGCTATAAAAATGATATAGGAGTTTAGAGGAGGGAGAGATTGTTTTTACTGTTTAAAACATTTTTCTTCCTGTGTTTCCAAGAACAAGCCCTCCATCTCTATTTTTTTCGTTTGCTCCTGATTTCTCTGTAATGTTTTTCCAACAGTCACTTCTCCCTTTATTGCTTTTCAATCTCTTCCATTCTTCCATCTCTTGTTTGCAAACATGCTCTTGTCTATAAATATGTTCCAATTTTTCGTGCCCTGATTTCTCTCTCTCCTTGCCTTTAAAACCAACATATGAAAAGAGTAATTTATACTGCTGCATCCACTTTCTTACCATTTATTTATTGCTCCTTCAAAAACGATCAATTAATTCTTATTTATCAAATTTAATGATCTTTTTCAATCCTCATTTGTCTTGTCCATTGTAATGTTTGACAGAGCCACCTCTTAGTTTTTGAAATTCTTTCCTTTCTTTTTTTCTCTTTCTCCTGAAGCTGTGTTCTCCTGGTTCTGTTCAGATTTCTCAGCTAATTCCTGCCTCCAAGGGTTTCTCTTCCCTTTTCTGTCATATAATTGTATGTACTTACCAAAGTTCTGTTCTCAGTCTTCTTCTCTCTAATGTTCTTGATAATCTTATCTATTTCAGCTGCTTCAGTTCTTAGTTCTATATAGTAAATGCCTGAAGCTATACCTCTACCCCCAAACTCTGAGTGCTACAAGTTTATATTTCCACCTTTCTGTTGAATATCTCCATCTTATTGTATAGTCCTTCAAAAATCATTATGTCAAAAACCAAATTATTTATCTTCGCACCCAAAACCTGACTTCTCAACCCTTCCTGATTTTTGTTTATAGACCACTATTGTCCCAATCACTCAGACTCAAATTCTCAAGCAATTTTGGTTTCTGCTTTCTCTTCCCAAATTAAACCAACATATACTCTGATCCTCAGTGACTTCAGTGCCTCAATGGAAAAACGTTGAGGACAGTGAGAAATATGGGATAGAGAACACAGAGGAATATGATAGTTATCCTCAACATTTTCATATGAAAGAGGGTTTAAAGTTGTTCTTTTTGGTCTCAGAAGGCAGGAATTGGGAGCAATGGGTAGAAGTTACATGAAAGTCAATTTACATTTGAGGTTAGGAAGAACTTCTTAACCATTAGAACTATCCAAAAGTGGAATAAACTGGCTCAAGAGGTACTGAATTTCCCCCAATAGAGATTAGTAAACAAAGGTTTAGTGATTGTTAGTCAGGTATGTTTTACAGGACGTTCCTATTTAGGTATGGGTTGAATTAGATGGTCTTTAAGGTGCTTTCTTAGATGCTGAGGTTCTGTGATTCTGTGCAGTGGTTAAAATTGGAGAATTTTAATGTTTAAATTATTTAAAAAGTATTAAAATTTGAAATGCTTATTTTCAAGTTATTAACTACTTGCTATATTGTAAGTAACAGTACTAATAGACTTTTTTCTAATACCACAAAATGAGAATTGATTACTTTAATAAGCCTCATAATATTATTTTGCTACCATTCATAAACTTAGGACACAGAAGTTAGACTGTGAAAATTCTGAAAGATGTCAAGATATTAAGTGGGTGGATTATTGCATTTGATTCTTTTGGATCCTTGCCACTTTTTCTTGTATTTTAAAGGAATCAATAAACTTATTTTTCCTTTCATACTGTAGAATGTTCATTTTTATACATAGACACATTAAGTAGAGGGAAGCTTATTTTCCTTTCCCAATCTTGATTGTCTTCTTCCTTTGGGCTTATGCCTTAGTGCAGTGGAAATTCTATTGGCTATGCTTAGGACTCCTATTTCTAGCTATAGTAGTAGGTGTAGTAGGGCAGTACTAATTCTTTCACCTACTCCTTCAACATTTTATGTGCTTAGGGGAATCTGTGTGCTTGAGTGAAGTCTGCTGGACTCTACTGTAGGGAATTCAGTTTAAGCCTCATTTCTTATCACAAGCATGCCTTCCTGGGATATGAGCTTGTAAAAGTCAAGCAAAAATCAGTCTCCTTACTTTTAATCTCATATTATGTAGCAAATATTTAGTTACATGATTTCTCTCCTCATAATGAGGTGGTAATTGAGCTCATGAACAATAAAAGCATTTGTGTTGCATAATCGGACAAACACATGTATTAAAGACTAATAAATATAAGATTTTAGGTTCTTTATTATGTGTGGTTATTATGGTCCCAGGAATACAGTTTGACTTATATATTTGTATATGGCATTATTGTGAGTTTCTGTTATGCTTATTTCAGCAACTGTAAAAGTTATTGGTTAAATTGGGATGGCATGAGCTGAGTAAGTAGTTTTAGGTAATGATTTTCAATCCAAATCATTTTTTATAATGTGCCATTAGTATTTGTCAAAACAAACACTGTATTAAACCTCTAAAAGTATAATTGTTATATAGTCAATATAAATTAAGCAAAACAAAACACAAAGTGGTAGTATTAGACAAGTGAATAAGCACAGATAATCAGTAATAGCTTCAGGTAATTAATATATATCTGTTTAGGGCTACTTATATGTAACATTTTGATGGTAACTATCATTAGGGATATAAAGAAGTATAAGAAGTAGTCCTTAACTTTAAGGAATTATTTAGTTGAGGAAATGAAATTATAATATATATACACATATATTTGTGTGTGTATATATATATATGTGTGTATATACATATATATATATATATATATATATATAAACTTTTAGAGTTTTAATACAGCGTTTGATTTTGTTTTGACAAATACTAATGGCACACTATAAATAGTGATTTGGGTTGAAAATGGTTACCTAAAACTACTTACTCAGCTCATGCCATCCCAATTTAACCAATAACTTTTTCAGTTGCTGAAATAAGTGTAAACAGAAACTCACAATAATCCCACATACAAATATGTCGGTCAAATTGGATATATGAAGAGAGAGAAAGACAAGGGAAAGAGAGAGAGCAAGAGAGAGAGAGAATAAGAATCTGTTGTGAGGGAATTCTTGCCCTACAGCAGGGGTTCTTAACCTTTTTTGCATCATGAATCCCTTTGGATGTTCCATGGAGCCTTTGGATACCTCAGAATAATGTTTTAAACGCATAAAATAAAATACATTGGAAATACAAAAATAAAAAGGAAATAAATTGCATTGAAATATAGTTATCAAAATAATCTTCCCATCCAAGTTCACAGATCTCCTGAAACTTGTCCAAATTAAGAACTGCTGCCTTAGAAGGTTGAAGCTGGGAAGTGTTTGGAATGTCATATTTCGTGATGTAAATATAAAATGTTTTCTTGATTTTACACTGCTCTTACTAGTCAAATTAAACTAATATTTAGCTGCAAAAGACCCCATAACTTCTAATACAAACCAGCTATTGATATTAAGAAGTTCAGGATAATCACAGATGGCTTTACAGGAGATGAGATTTGAAAGGTGGATTGGCAGAGAAGAACAAGAAGGCGCTTCACTTAAAAATGGCATCAACAAAGGGATGCGTGTGCATATGCGTGCGTGTGTGTGTGTGTGTGTGTGTGTGTGTGTGTCTGCTTGCAAGCAAATGTGATTATATAAGTCTTGCTGTGGCAAAGGGTTTATATAGAAGAGTAGTATGAAATAAGGTTAGATAGATCATTGAGTGTCAGGAAAAAAAGGAGTCTGGACTTTATCCTTCTGCTAGTAGGATCCCTTGAAGACTTTCAGGAAGGAGAGTGACACGATAAAAGGATTATTTCAGGAATATTCTTCTAATAGTGTACAGGATAGATTTGAGGGAGACTAAAGTCAGGAGAACTAATTAAGTAACTATTCCATCTGTTACAAATGCCTTTCCAGTGACAGCGTAAATCTCTAGAGTCTTTAGTACTTGGTGCACTGATTATCCACATAGTAGGTATTCAATAAATACTTACTGAATAAATAATGATTTAATGATTGAATGTTGCTTAATTCAGTACTTTAGAGATCTGAAATTTCTTCATGAGTTTCCCCACAACCAATGAAGAGTTAGTATTTGAGAGATGCCATGACTAAAATACTCATTTTCCACACTGTCCTGGCAGTGAGCTAGACTTAGCTAGACTGGTCCTCAGACAGCACACACACAACTTATGACCAGATGCCTTTTCAAAGCACACCACTAAATGATGGTTGTGTTCAGCAAAATATTAACTTTTGATGGCACAGAAAATTTATATGAACAGTAACAACCTTGCCAAAGACTTTTTCATTTGAAAGCACTTATAAGACATCCTAAGAAACAAATGAAAAGTGATAGAAACACTTGAGAGAGAACTATTGTGAGAAACATAATATAAAAGATGGTGACAATTTATCTTAATTGCCCCTGTGGCTCAGAACTTGGGGATTGCTGAGGTGATATTTTCTGCTACTTTATGTTCATCTTTAAATTACAGTTTTTTAATCTATGGTAGCAGAATTACGATCAATCATAGAAACAGATTAAATTTTCCTCCTTTTATATCTATGGATTCTTTTTTATTGGGTGGGGATTTTCAATTCCTTAACATCCTCAGTGCTATCAAATTTGCTTTCTCTCTGAGGGCACATAAAAACTTTTCCTTATGTGTCATTGAACGTTTTATTACAATTTTTTTCTCTTTTTAAATTGAATATTGTTATAATAACACTTAACCAGCCATTCTTTCAGGAACATTGTGAGGTTAAATGAATTATGTACAAAACTTGCTGAGCTTGGAATGAAGATCTTTAGAAAATTCAATATTTCTGTCTTTCAGTAGGGGTTTTTCCTTTGTATTTAGAGCTTAGAGGGAGCTAGGTATTAAGATTAGGTTTTATTGTGAACTTCGGAGTAACCTTGTCCTTAGAATTACCGAGTCCCTTCTAAGAAAGTTGCGTTTTCTTTTGGATTACTGAGGTAGAAAAAGACAAGTGGATAATATGGAGAGAGTTCAAAGGAAAGAAGCAAAGATGATTAAAACATTAGAAAATAGGCCCTATTAAGATAGATATGAAGAGAAATTTCTTAGGAATTGTGGTTTTTAAAATTTAGAATAATTACTGAGGAATGCTTCTGATTGCTCTTAATTTTGGTGCCTTCCCTTGGTTATCACCTCCACTTTTCTGTATAGGAATGTTGTCTCTCTCATCAGAATGTGACCTTCATAACAGCACGGACTGTCTTTTTGCCTTTATTTGTATCCTTAGCTCTGAGCCTGGCAAATAGTAGGCACTAAATAAATGCTTGTTGACTGACCGATGTGGAATTTCCTTTCCTAGAAAACATTATAGACAAAATAGATGGTTCTAATTATAGAATGTTTTAAATTATAGTTTCTAACCTACATTACGGTTTTAAAATCTTTAATCATCAATCAAAGTTCATCATTTTCAATAGTGGCAGACTTTGAAGCACATGTGGTTTGAGCTTTATAAAAAATAGAGAAGTAGCAGGTGGGAGGTTCTGAAAGGCAGTTAGTTTAGCAGTCCAAAAGCAGTGTTTGCTGTATACAACATATCTTCAGAGCAGGGTAATTTCAAAAGATAAATGATATCAAGACTCCTACAAACTGAACCACATATGAATTAGTAGAGAAAAGATCATAACATCATAAAATACTACAGCTGAGAAAGGCTAATAAACAATTTTAATTCATAAAACTGGGTGTCAACACTGAACATTAAATTCTGAAGCAGAGATGCAATTTTTTTTGCGCACATTTTGTAGCCTGTGAGGCAAAGAGTTCAGAGCTTCAGATAAGATCTACAAATGAATAAATGTAAAAATAAAGCCTTACTCTATGTATTTAATGCAGAAAAGTCTGGTGCTCATACCCATTCATGAATAGTATCATTATGAAAATATGTGAAAACTATATATTCCACAGGTAAAATTAAAATGCACACAAGATTTAAGTGAATTAAGGCAGAAAGTTTATGTGTAAATAGTTTTGGCACATACATACATATATAAACACATATACATATGCAGACATACACACACACATATATAATCATGGTCACTGTGGCATAGTAGCTATAGGAGACCTGGGTTCAAGTCCTTGATCTAATACTAACTGCTATAATAATAGAGAAGCAAAGGGAGGAGGAATAGGCATTTATTAAGTGCTTACTATGTACCAGGCACTGTGCTAAACAAATTAAAAATATTATTTCTTTTTATCCCTACAATAACCCTGAAGAAGGCCAGGTAGGGTGCTATATATTATTCCATTAAATAGATTAGGAAACTGAGGTAGACAGAAAGGTTGAATGACTTGCCCAGAGTGACATATCTAAGAAGTATATGAAAAAAGATTCAAATTCTGGTCCTCTTGGCTCCAGGCCCAGAATTTTATTGGTTGTGCACCTAGCTGCCACTGTACAAGTCATTTAGACAGTGCAGTTCTGATCTCTCTGAACTTTTCTCATCTGTGAAATGGAAATAAGCACTTGCACTACCTACTCAGAGGATTGTGAGGAAACTTTATGTGTTTATTTTATATGTATTTATAGAATAAATATACATATATATGACATATAAATATATACAAAATATGCATATATAAGAAATACTTAAGCAGTTATAAAAAGAAGGTTGCACATGTTTTTCTGCCAAATGAGTGTATGACAGTGTGGTAGAAGAGAGAGGAAGAGAGAGGCTAAAGCGATCAGAGGTTTTTCTAGAGAAAGGAGGGCTTGAGGAAGGTCATGAAGTAGGATTATCATCTAAATTTGTGATTTAGTTTCCTTTTGCCTCCTCCAGCTATTTCATCTTTCCTTTCCTCTCTGTCCAAAGGCCAACACTTATATTTAACACATACCGTCATTATTCGTACTCTTAAGGGTGAGTTAGCTTTTTTCCAGCTGTCCTGGAAAAGTCAGATCAGTATTTTTGTGCCAGTTTAGCCACATATTTAACACATGCATGTGCATAGTACCTTTTGTTAAGAATGTGGAAGTTAACCACTTTGAATATGATGGAAACATATGTATATGTATGTATATGCATACATATGTGGGCACATATGTGTATATATGTATGTATGTGTGTATATCTATACACATAACAGGTAGGTAGTATAGTGGATAGAGTACCAGGCCTGAAGGAGAAAGACTCATTTTCCTGTGTTCAAATGTGACTTCAGATACTTACTAGCTGGGCAACTCTGGGCAAGTCACTTAACCCTATTTGCCTCAGTTTCCCCATTTGCAAAATGAACTGGAGAAGGAAATGGCAAACCACTCCAGTATCTTTACCAAGAAAACCCCAAATGGGGTCATGAAGAGTCAGACATAAGTGAAAAATGACTAAACAACAAAAATGTGTATTTGTGCGAGCATCTCTCTCTCTTTGTATATGTATGTATATATATTGTGCATATGTATATATGTATGTATGTATATGACACATACACCCCAGTGACTTGCACAGTGGCAGCTAGGTGCATAATCAATAGATTGCTGTGCCTGAATCAGGAAGATGTGTGTGTGTGCGTGTGTGTGTGTGTGTGTGTGTGTGTATACACACAGATAGGGAAATTGAGGGAGATTATGTAATTTGCCCAAGGTCATTCATGGGCAGGAAGCCTCGGAAGCTTTCCTTTGACTCCAAAGCCAGTACTCTTTTCTCTGTATCATTCTGTCTCCTTGCATGTTTTGTGCTACTCAGAATACTGGATTCACAATGAACAAATAATCATAATTATTTGATTGCCACTTTTCCTTCCTCTCAGCAACCTTCTTCCCATCCCTCTATCTTTCAGTGTTGAGGAGGAAATTAGAAAATTTTTATTTACACAGTCTTCCTTCTTGTAGTCTGTCCTTATTGTCATCAGCAACCAGAGCCCCTGTGAAGGATGGTGGAAGAGTCAGGAATGACCTTGTAGGGTGCAATAAAAAGTACTTAAACACTGTTCCCACCTGGGAAGATTTATGTAACTCATTGTAGCTGCGGCATTTTCTACTATCCACAGAAACAGCTGGGAACAATTTACCTGAATGATTTTCAACTTTCACCATCTTAGTAGTAAAATGACTGCTCAAAAAGTTGGAAGGGCATGCTGGTAAATGTAGAGCTAAAAGTAGATTTTAAAAATCCAACTTTCATGTAATTTTGGCAAATCTCATCTCAATATGGCACAGACATTCTTTTCAACTAATTCCACATTTCTTCCTTTTGAAAGACCAAGTCTTTTGGCAAAAAAATGAATAAAACCATTATTCCTTTTTCCTACAATTTTCTAGGGCAGTAATGGCAAACTCGAACACACATGTGGTTAAATTGGCACATCTCGCATCCCCTGTGCAGCAATCTGACTTATTCTAAGACAGCTGGAAAAAGGCTAACTCACCCGTATGAGTACATGTATGAATAATTACTATATGTGTCAATGTATGTTTTGGCCTTTGGACAGAAAGTAAGGTGAAGATGAAAAAGTGGGATGAGGCAAAAGGAACATAAATTACAAATTTAGCTAATAATCCTACTCTGTGTGACCTTGCTCAAGCCCTCCTTTTCCAGGAAACCTCTGATTACTTTGGCCCACAGTGAGTCCTCTCCCTTCCTATCTATTCTCCCACCGTCGTGCTCTCATTTTGGCACGTTAACATGTGCTGCCTTGTTCTTCTCATTGCTTAAGTATTGTGTATGTGATTATCTCCCCATCATGATGACAAGGTTCTTGAGTATATGTTTTCTATCTCTTTGCAGCCTCCACAGCACCTAATACACCCAATATTCATATAGAAGCATAGAAAACCTCAGAGGCCATCTAATCAAATTTCCTCATCTTACTGATGAGGAAATGAGGCTTAGAGAGGTTATAACTAGCACTTACTAAATACTTGTTGAATTAAATTAAGTAAAAACAAGGAAATCAAAGTCAAGAGGGTATAACTGGGGCATTGTATTAATGATCTTATTCCTGTGTCCCAGGCTGAAGGATAATTCACATTTATACACTCTTTTAGATTTGCAAAGTACTTTTCCTCCCAAGAACTTTCAGAGCTGAGGGAGGATAGGACACAGGCAAGCAGAGAGTGAGGATTCATGAATGAGTATTTACTGGAAGGCCTTCATGGTGGGGGGCCAGGGGAAGGTTACAGGATGACTTGGCCCTTTGCTGTGATACTCTGTTTTAATCTCCTTGCTGTTACATTGAGGTGGACTTACTGGTTTGGGGATACAATTACTGTTATGTCGAATTAGGGTTATTGGTTCTAGGATCTGATCCTCTGGTGACTGAATAAATGTTTTACTTCTGTCTTCTACACAGAGAGTCTCTTCTATTTTGCAATTCTGAACTATACAGGCATATTCATGGTCACCATCGATATCATAAATCTTTCCTTACTGATATACCCTGTGAGGTAGACAAAGCAAGCCTTATATTCCCTTTTTACAGATAGGGAAATAGAGGCTAATTGACTTGCCCAAGCTAATAAGTATGAGAGCCAGGTTTTGAATGCAAGCTTTCTAGTTCCACAATCTGGTCAGCATTTTGATTTTGATTACATATCAGAAAGCTCATTTGAGCATTGACTTCAAATCAAGTAAGAGCTTGGGTTTGATACCTTTCTTTTCCCTAATTCAGTTTTTTAAAAACATGAATGTTGGGAGAAGTGAGTAGAGACATTAGTGAGCATGAAGAAGAATGGGGGATGACTGGGTAACCCAGATCTGAATCATTCATTTATTTCCTTGGAATTCTAGAAGACAAAGCAGATATCTCTAAGACTATCTTATTGAAAACCCATGAAAGAGAGGAGCCAGGTTTCTCATAGCCTGGTTGTGTTTACAGTGTGAATGCCATGATAGGCATTGCCTAGCCTATGAAATTTTGAAAATCTGTAATTGCTAATTACTACAACATGCTTGAATTATGAATATCTATCTCCTATATATCTATCAATGCTGACTTTTAAAATTAGTAATGAATTAAAGTTTTGAGACTGTGATGATTTCTAAAATAATGGTAATGTTAGAATTTAAAGACTGTTGACTATACATTTAGCTACAAATTTGCTGAAAAGCTTTCTATTTCTCCTGTAACCCGTAAATGCAAAAATTAGTGTTCAGCTGTTGCTGTCATTTTTGTTTAGACAGGCAGCCTTTGAGGACAAGAACAAATTCATCATATGAAGTAAAAGTGGTTGCATTTTGAAAGAAAGGAATAGGAAATGCACAGGAAAGAAAGAAAAAGACAAAGGCAGAATTGGCTTTGGGAAACGAATAAACTATGGATAAAAAAGAAAGACCAGAGAGATAATTTCTTTCATGGTTGTTTAGTTTCTGAATATAGTGTGGTCCAGGTTCAGACATTTTCTATTTTACACGAAGTGGTCCTTTTCTCATTTTATTAACGGAAAACAGATCTCTCCACCTACTGCCATATCTCATTCTGGGAGCAACAACAAAGGCAAAAGTCTTCTTGGCACATAAAGGACAGGAACCCAATAATGGCAGTTATTTTTTTTCATTTTTTTCTCCTAACATAATGAAAAATAGTAGCATGACACTCAAAGTTTCACATAAGCACCACCAAAGGGAATCCTAATAAATATATAGACCCTAATTATAAATCATAATAAGACATAAATACTATGAGATAATGATTTTGTAGCCATAATACAGTGAAGAACTTTATACATTCTGACTACTGGAAATTTAACCTACCAACTTTTCTAGTATCCCCTGTTGCTTGCAGTTCATGAGTTAAGTATATTCAAGTTTAACTTGCTAGGTCAATGCAAAGCACTTTAATAAATTGAGAGGAACTCCAGAATTGTATTTTCCAAGTTACTCTGTGATTGTCCACCTAGTAATGTGTGAGATTACATACTGGTCACAGAGAGTTATAGGAAACAAATCTAGTCATATGGTTGTGACCTCAATAGCACTGGTGTTACTTTCCAAGGTCACAGTGAATGGAATGGAGTTTGAACCCTGTTATCCAGCTGAATGCTGTCCTGGTTCAGGCTGCCTAAATTTCTACTCATGGTCCTCAGTCTGTCACTTAGGAGTGGGAAAAGCTCTAGGAACCACTTTGTCCTTATCCCACAAGAAAAGGAACCCCTTAAGAATATGCAGGCAATATGGTGCCTCTTTTATGTGACATTAGGTGATCTGTTTTCAATTACATATTATAAGTTATTGATCCATGCCAAAAATAAAACAGATAAAATACAAGAGTACAAAACATGTCTGAACTGCAAGGAAGTAAACAGCTGTGTGGCACTGTACAGTGTTTTGTGTGTGGGAAGACAAGGTTAGCATAATCCGTGTATCATCATGGTTTAAAAGAGCAAGACCACTGCCTGCTGTCTCCTCAGCAGCGTGGACCTTTTCCAGTTCTCTTTCCCTTATCTGACTCCTACTCAGCTTTATTTTTGTGGCTTCGTATTTCTGAGTTTGCCTTCCGTTTGCCCTACTGAGATTATTATTTGATCAATGTTTAGCTTGTTATTACTCTGACCTGGTGCCTGACTTAACCTCTTACAGTGTTACTCACCAAACATTTATTGATGTACACTTGTTAGTAAACAGAGCAGAGTTATAGGTGCTGGTGGAAGTCCAAAAATTCTATCAGGTATAGTCCCTGTCCTCATGGAGCTGACAGACCTAGGAGAGGGAAGAGAACTAAACACAGGTAAGTATAATATGCAGTACTCCATAGGGCTGTAGCAGAAGCTAACCCATGGAACTCTATTCATGCTTCATATTCTCTGCTACATGTGCATTAAGGAAATGAAGGAAAAACCAATGGGAAGGTTCATGGAGGATTTTTTGGAGAAGGTAGCATTTGAATTAGCCCTGAAATGATGAATAGAAATTAAAAGGTAAAGAGTGAGAGGTAAAGCATTCCAGGCAGGGGAAGTGGCATGAGTAGAGGGTGGAGGCATGAGAGAGCACAAGGTATGTTAGGGGGACAGAAAATAATTCAGTTCATCTGGTATGTAAGAGTACATGGAAGAGGATTAATGTGAGATAAGTCTGGGAAAGTAGACTGATACCAGATGGTGCATAGCCTTGAATACCAGGTAAAGGAATTTGAACTTTACTAAGGAAGCAATAGCAAATCACTAAAGATTTTTAGGTAGAAGAATAACATGATTCTTTGTGCAAGAAAGATTACTCTGGCAGCAACATGAAGAACAAATTGAACAGGGGAGAACATAAATGTGGGAACAGCAGCTAGGAGCCTATTATTTAGGTAGGTGGTCATAAGGGCCTGCACCAGAGAAGTCTCAGTGGGAATAGAGATATAGTTTGTGTTGATTCACAACATGGCTTGCCCATAGCCAGTGAATGTCCGAGATGCTGCCATATGAGCTTAAGGTGGAAGAATTTTGAATTCAGAATACCGTTCTCCCCTTTTTCTCTCTCATCTTTAATCTCTATATACTTATTCCTCATCTGCTGTCTTAAAAAATGACCACATCTCTCACATCCTTATAAAAAAGACTCACTTAAGCCAATGTGCTGTCAGATATTGTTCTATTTCCTCCCCTTTTCAGCTAAACTCCTTGGAAAAACTATCCATACTTGGCATTTTCACCTCCTTTTCTCTCCTTCTCCTCTAAACCTTGTGTAATTTGATGTCGGACCTTATCACTTAACTGGAGCTGCTTTTGCCAAAGTTGCCAATAATTTATTTGCCAAATCTAATGGCTTTTTTTCCATTCTTGTTTATCTCTCTGTAACAGTGGAGCACTATGGACTACCTTTTGCTTGATACTATCTCCTTGGCAGGTTCTCATGCTTCTGCTCTCCCTTGGTTCTTTTCCTACCTGGCTGAGATCCTTCTCATTCTCCTTTTTTTGCATCTATCTTTATGTTATATCTACTGTCATTTTCCTACAAAGTTGTATCCTAGATCTTCTCTTTTCTCTCTATACTTACTCTGATCTAGTCAGCTCCCATGGATTCTATTCATCTCTCTAAATATAATTCCCAATTCTACATATTCAGCCCTAGTCTTTCTCCTGAGCAATAGGCCCACATTACCTCCTGCCTTCTAAACATTTTGAAATGGATGCCACGTAGGCAACTCAAACTCAGCATATCTAGAATACAACTTGTATCATTTCTCTTAAACCCTCCCCTGTCCAGACTTCCCTATTGCTCCCAAGAGGACTGCCTTTTTTCTTATCATCCAGTTTATAACATTAGTAACATCCTCAGTTTGTTAACCTTGAAGCCCTATATAAACAGTAACATTTTTGTCATCGATGTTATCATTTCTACCTGCTGGTGGGGACCTACGTAGACAATATTTTTATGTACTCCTGGGATGCTGACCAGCATGATTATTTGGTCCAGACACTCAGCAAACTAGAGAAATATGAGGTGCTAGAGAGAGAAAATGGAAATTCCAAGTCATGACAGAGGCTGGCAAGGAGAATGGGTGGACTCATGACATTTTCAGGTCATGCTCAAGTGGGAGACCCCAGTGTTGAAAAAACCTGGTGCTTCCTGACCTTGGCAAGGTCCAGTCATTACTTATCCTGACCTTTTTTGCCCTGGTTCTATATCTATGGCCCCAATTCTTTGCATGTCTCAAAGGTGTCCTCATCAGATTAAGTACCCTATGTTAAACCTTTCTTTATTCCCCTAGCTGTTAGTTACTTTCTCTCTAAAATTACCTTGTATTTATTTTTATAACCTTATAAATGTACATTTTGTCTGTGTTGATAGAAGGTAAGATCCTTGAGGGCAGAGACTGCCTAGCACATATTAGGTGATCACTGACGTCTCATTAACTTACTGAAGCACCCAAAGGCATTTTGCTAAGTACCTGTGACCTGTGGTTCTCATTCAGCTTTGAGTAGCAGCTCACATTCTCTCTTATTTTAGACCATTTAGTTTGCTCAAGGCGTAAGCCTTTCTGCCCCCATAGTAGAAACCTACACATCCAGCATTGGATGGGGAGCTGTTTTCTTAGAAGACATTCCACCCTTCATCTTGTGTTGATCTTGTTCTTCCTTCTTCCACAAATTATCCTTGACATCTTGCAGAAGAATCTAATTATACTTTAGATCCCATTTGAGACTTAGAGTTATTATCCAGAGCAGGCTTCTTAACCTGAGTTCTAAGGATAGATTTCAGGGGGTCCATGGATGTGGGTGGGAAAAAATTACATCTTTATTTTCATTATCTCCTGCAAAAAGCCTTTCATGCTTTTTCACCCTTAATGCTAGTGCCTTCTCCTTTCTCTCGCTAGTGCTTAGTATACATCTCTCTAATACATAGTTGTTCCGGTGTTGTCTTCTCCATTAGATTGTGAGCTTCTTGGGGGCAGGGACTGTTTATGTCTTTCTTTGTATCTGTTTGGAACATATTATATGCTTAATAAATGTTTGCTGACTTGCCTCAAGTAACCTCTAATTGAAATTGAGCATTTCTTCCAATTACTTATAAACTTTATTCTGAAAAGGGGTTCATAGGTTTTACTAGATCATCTATGACCCAAATAAGGTAAGAATCACTGCCTTAGAGGGAACCCAGCAACCTGTTGTTGGCATAAACTATAAGAGCATTGGACGACTCTAAACCACCCACCAACTCAACAAATGTCAGAATTATTGACCATTTTTTTAGATTTGTTTTTTCTAATTTTTGCCATCTTCTAGATCCCAGGGTATTGCAATTATTGTGTAGGTGTTATTTTGTAGAAACTGAATACAGATACCCAGAAGAGCAATCACCAACTGCAGAGACATCTGCAGATGAAAGACTTTGTAACAACTCAACCTTTCTCATGCCTCCTATGATTCATCTACCAGAAGGCAGTCACAGCTGTCCATGTTTCATACTAGTACTATTCCTCTGTTGGTAGCAAGAGTGGGGGGTGAAAGTGAGAGACTGCATTTCTTATCGGTTTGTGTATCTCCATTCCTGTTCCTCTACCCATCTCCACCTATCTACCCAGGAATAATCCTAATGAATGATATGTCATCTGTGCTCTGACAGCCTGGCTACTGGTTGTCAAAACCTCATAAAAACAATTACTCAGGAGTTTTCTTGGCTGCACATGCCACATGACATTCAGTTGATATGTATATTTTGTGAAGTGTATGCCTGAGCCACAGGTCACACGAAAAAAACTAGCAGTCTTGCTACAGCTTATACCGACTCCCCTTTGGTCTTGAGTGGCAATAATGTTCGACTTCATGGTGAACCTGTCACCATTCCATGAGCATGATTCCTTCTGTAAGGCCAGTGATATTCTGTTATTCATCTTGCCACTGAGCCCTTAGGACTTCCAAGTCTTTCCATATGCTTTCAAGCTGAACTTTCTTTTTTATGTGTTGCCTCTCCTAGTTAAGGGTATGAGCTCTTTTGAGGGCAATGATGTCTCCATTTTTCTATTTGTATCCTCAGGAATTAGAATTTGTATAGAGTAAACACTTAATAAAAGCTTTAGCACTTCATTTGTTTGTTCATTCATTCATCCATTCAGGATAGATCATTTTATTTCCTCCACTGGATTTTTCACTACTTCTAAGGCTAGTTGCCTGTGTCTCAGAGAAATTTTTCAGGCTCCATGGTTTCCCTACACCTTTCACCTCCAACAAGAGCCCTTAGTTCATAGTGTTCTTCTGGAAACTTCACTATTCACCATCCTTAAGTAAAAGTTTACTTTTCTGTTGCTTATAATCTTCAGTCTGATGGGAAGATTAAATCTGGAACAATATCACAAGTGCTATTTTTTGTATTATTAAAGAAACACCTTGTTTACACAACTTCCCATGGCAGAATTCTGCCAGAAGAGCACACTTGACTCATCCACCCAAAATACTTATTTACACATGAACTGTGGTTTCTGACCCTGGATTTTCCCTGCATTCTTACTCTACACTGTGTTCCCTGATGATTCTACCACTGTCTAAGGAGATGTAGATAGCTTAAACTGACACACGTGAAACCATATAAGGGGCAAAAACCTCATATGACTGGAAACCAACCAATATCAAATCCCTGGAGAGCCTTTGCCAGTCAGGTATCTGGCCTGGTTGGTTAATGCATGGATGTGCCTTCCAAAAAGACAGTACATTAATGATCATGCAGCTAGCTAGTGAGGAGCATGGCATACTGATAAGACATACCAGCCTCTAACTGGATATATCTCATCTTCCACCAGTTCTTAAACCTACCTGAAACCAGATTTTTGCCCACCAAAGCCTATCTTCTCACTCAATTTTTATAAACAAAAATTCTTGGTAAAGGAAATACTAGACTTGCTTGCTGTATTGGGAATATTAAGAGACTGATGATAAAGTATGGGGACCCTTGCTTAACTGCAAGACTTTAGACCCTGTAGAATCTTTCCAGAATGAATATTGCACCAGACTAAAGCTTTGAGGACTAGAAAATAATCATAAGATAAATGATGGTGTGGTGTCTAAGGTATAAGGAGGTGAACAGCTGTACTATATTAATCAGAATGGCAAGGAAGGCAGGGTGTGGTCAGTACATTGCTCGAGCTTAAAAGATGGTACTGTGGGCAAGAACAATGAACATTGTCTTCTTGGCAGGCTACACTCCCTTATTCAGTCCTTTCCTGTCTTTTCTGCCCTTTTTTCATTTCATTTCTTTGGCTATCTGCTGTTGTCCCCTTTCCCATGCTTTCTTTTTTGCTCCCCTGGATCTGTTTATCATGAACCATACTCCTGGCTCTGCCTTCCCTATGAACCAGATGGGACATAATCTGTGTACTACCTAGAAGACTCCCAGATCACCCAAGAGCCATCCAGCTGAACCCCCCTCATTTTACAGTGAGCAAAGTGAGACCCTAGGAAGGTTCACATCTGTGCCCCAGGTCACAACGTATGAGCAGAGACTGGAGGTCAAGGCCCGTTCCTCTGGAGTCACTTCTTGTTCCACTGCAGCTCACTGCCTCTTTTCTCAAAGCACCTCTATGATATGGGCATTACTTTAGAAAGGTGATACTAGAGGCCTAGAGGAGTTGTGTGACTTCCCTACTGTGGCAGAGCGCATAACTTGAACCCAGGCCCTCATGACTCAAGGTCCAGGGTTCTTTCGATTATACTATGTTCCTCTTATATCATCACACCCATGTATCTGTATCATCATTTCAGAGAAGCCTCAATCTGTGCTGAAAATGGGAATCTTTCACAGGGTCCATCTAGAGGTGACTATAGTTTTATACATCATTATTCATAATAGCAAGGATAATAACAATAGCCTACATTAGTATAGAACTTTCAAGGTTACTCAAAGCTTTGCTCACACTTTCATCAATATTGTGATATTCTCGGTAGTAGTCATTTTCAAGAAGTAGGCAATATCCTGGTCTTTGTTATTATGATATGTAAATTTATATTATTAAAATTCTTTGAGTTCGAATTGTAATTTAAAAGCAGTTTTTCTACTTTGTGGTATTATAGCATATAGCTGTACTATATAATACAATATAGTAATATAGGGGGTGCACATAGGAATAATTACAACACAGGCAAGCTAACTCCTCTGGTAATTTTAACTTTATATTAATTTGGGAAGTTATTGGTTATAACTTTGGGATAAAAGTAATCGAAAAGACATAATCACACGTTCCTTAGCAGAGTCACATCTGTCCTATTCTGCAGATTTTTCTTTCGTTAGGTTCATTTCAGCTTTCTGTTGCACACTAGCCTTTCACCTTAGTGGGAGTAAGTCAGGCTGGTGGGGCACACATTGGGCCCTACTTTCATTCTCTTTTTTTGTTTTCTTCTGGAATGGAGTCATATCTGGAAATGAAGGCTTTCCATATATGCCAGAGCTTGAATTAAGACACACACACACACACACACACACACACACACACACGCACAAACACACACACACAGAGGCATGGGTCCCCAGATTTCAGAAGCAAGAGAGTCTTGGGAAGAATAAGAACGTTTCTGTCGCCTTGCTCTGTCTCCACCTCAAGCGTTCCTCACAACTAAATGTGGTCAGAACGTATCAGAGCAAATGCGCAGCCATGATAGTAAGACGAAGAAAATGATATTAGGAAGTACCAAGAGAAAATATAACGTGCAAAGGAGCACTTTTAACAGCTCATATTAATAAAAAATAAAGAAAAACCTGCGTACAAACCTTTTCGTTTGCAATCGAGTGTTTGTATGGGAAACACATAAATGTGGCAAAGAGAGGAGTCAGCCTCGGGCTTGACAACCGTAGGTCTTCCTGATACTTGGGTCTTGGGGGCCGGTTGCTCCTTTTCATCTCCATTACATAACTGTTCAGATTTTATCTGCTTCAGCTTTTGGTTTTTCAGTTCTTGTGGGCTTTCACACTTAGCATAGTTCCCCAAATTCCTGTTCCTTGGGATCTGCAACATTGATATCAGCGTATCCATCTCACAAGTACAGTGCCAAGGATTGTCATAGAGACGCAGATAGCTTAGAAGAGGTGTATAAATGAACACCTCCTCTGTCAGTACCTTTAGTTGGTTGTGCTGAAGTAAGAGGGTGGTAAGTCTGTTTAAACCAAAGAAAGCCTCACTCTCAATTTTGGATATATCATTCTGCTGTAAATCCAGGCTTTTCAGTTTTTTAAACTTGGAAAACATATTATTCTTCAATATACGGATTCTATTTCTTGCTAGCAGCATGTGCAATAAATCCTCAGGCCAACCAGGCAGAGTATAAACTAGTTTTCTTTCTTGACAATCTAAGTATTTTTCATGAAGATAAGTATATACGTCACATGGAAGGCCTGGGGCATAACGCTTCACAGTGCTAGAGGCCCTCCTGCCATTGTTTGCCCTTCCATTGTGAGCTTTGCTTCTTGAGCTCCCCAAACTCGTCTTCCTAAATTCAGCTGTTTTACAAAAGAAGAGGAATATGATAATGGCAACCACTTGCATCCTGACATCCAGCTGGCCTCAATTACTTTGTGTTATAGATGAAACTGTGAAAGGATTGCTTTGAAATATGAGTTTGTGTAATATTAACTAATGCCGTTCAGAAACGATGAGATACAGCTGGAATCTGTGGAACTCCTGGGTTGGAGAAGAAGAAGAAAAAGAAGAAGAAGAAGAAGATTAGAAATTGTAAGGACTTTTTCAGGTTTCTATATGTGAAAAGGATGTTGTAATTTAGTCATCACATTTGTTATAGCACATAGAAATGCTAACTTTTTCCAAAAGGAGGTTCATAATGGAGGGATCAGAGGGTCAGGGATTCAGAGCTGAAAGGGATCTTAGAGATCATTTAGTTTAATCCCATCATTTTACAGATGGGGAAACTGAGGCCCATTGAAGTCAAATGACATACTCAATTCACCTAGGTATTAAGGGGCATACTCAGGATATGAACCCAGGTCTGATGGTTCTAAATTCAGCACTTTCTCTATTATAACAGAGCACGTCCCTCCACTTTTTTCCTCCTTGTTTATTTTGCTTATTTTTGATTTTCTGTCATAAGTCACATCAAGAGTACATTGTTTGTCACCATATCTTCTTCTTCTTTTGTATGCCCCACATTAAACACGTAGTGGGCATTTCATGAATACTTGTTAACCTGACCACTCCTGAGTGTTAACACAATACATTTTCCACTTTACTTGAACTGAGAATTTTCTGAATTATTTTATTTCACTAATTATTCCATAATTATCATATTCAAGAAAACACTTAATGAGAGTGTCATTTTTTTCCCCTTAATCATCCTTGAAGAGGTTAACTTCTTCCAAGTCTATTACAAGCAAAGGAGGCAAATGGGGGGAATTATGCAGAGCTTGAGTTTGGCATGGAATGAGTGAAAGTGAAAAATTTGAAAGTGGAAAGTGGAAGACAGTGTAGAGTTAAATTTGTTAACCATAAGGTCAGATTTGAAAAGGTAGGCAAGGAAAGTGAAAATGGGGTGATGGACAAGGAAGGTACTGAGGAGTCATTTGACATTTTGTTGGAGGAACAGCCTTTAAACTGATGATGACTGGATGCAATTTAGCTGTCAAACATTAAGCAAGAAGCCTAAGGAGTTACTAATCTTAAGTCAGTTTTCAGCTTCTGATAGATTTTCTGCCCTTATTAAAGACTTTAGCAAGTCATGGTTAAAAAATAGACTTAAAGCTTTAAGGCATAAATTAGCTGGAACTATTATGTTTACTAAAGAGCTTGGTGTCTATAGTAAAGAATCTAATTTTCTTCCAGAAAGGTCAATTACAGCCCAGGCTCTGAGAACAGATAGATCTTATTTATTGGAGAAAGCTGCTCGGGATTTTATCCTTAGTCTGAAGATTGGGTGTCTTAACACTCCATTTTTTTAAAGAACTCTAGCAAAAGCTTCTGGACTTTCAGATAAAAAAAGATGGCAGAGCATGTCTCTTCTTATTGGAAAGAAGTACTTCAGCTAAGGATGGTAGGCAACGCTAAAACTTAGAAGTGGAGAGAACTTCCACAATCATGTGTTGAGTGGAACCATGCCTGGCATCCACCTTAGGACCAGGGAAGCACCATCAACAAGAGCCTACATGAGACATACCTGGCATGTAAGGAGACATGCCTGGCAAAGATTACATGTCATGCCCTCATTCATAGTGGAGACTATATACTGGGAGACTGTCTACCTTGTGTTGCCAACAGGGAACAAGCCTTGCTAGCTTGGCTTGATGATGTCATCAGAAGACCTTGGCGGTCCTGCAGTGTCCTAGGTATGAGTTGCCCCTCCTCGCGTATATCTTGGACATAGGCGATCACTATACTACGCCCTCTTGTATGTTTCCTGTGCTGTATATATTTTGGTCACATGTTCAAAAGGAATGTTTGCCTTTTCATGTGTAGTCTTCAGGAGTGCTTTAGCTTTATGAGAGAAATAGTTTATTATTGGCTTTCTTACTAGGTGGTTGTTGTTATTCAGTCATGTCTGACTCTTTGTGACCCCATGGGCATGCCAGACCCTCTTGTCCTCCACTACCTCTTGAAGGCTGTACCAGTTCATATTTGTTGTTTCCATGACACTATTTATCTTTGCCATCCCCTTTTTCTTCAGCCTTTCCCAACTTCTGGGTCATTTCCAGTGAGTCCTATCTTCCCCATCACGTGGCCATAATATTTAAGCTTCAGCTTCAGTATTTGTTCTTACTATGCTATTTCATTAAATAACTTTAACTTGAACTAGTTGTGCCCTCTGAATGACTAGTAAAAGCACATATCAGTGGGGGCTTGTGAATTGTAGTTTTGAGTAATTGTAGACCTCAGAACACCTTAAACTTGACATGACTTGTTTTGGGGACACACATGAAGATTGGGAGATACCCCTAAGGTGCCACCCTAAAATTAAATTAAACATTTGCACTAAAATATGAAAATGTTTCTGAAATGGGTTATACTGTCAACTAACATCTTGGTTATCAGTTCCCTATGAGAAATTAGTTGAAAGCCAGGTGAGAGAAATATTTTTTGTGGAAGAGAATACAGGCTAGCTAAGTAATCAGAGCTATTTGGGTGGTAAAGAGCTCTGAAATAAGGCCGAAATAAAGATACTCAAAATTTGCCTCAAAAGTGGAATACAGATACATTTGTTCATATCGACACAGACATCAATCAAAACATTTGCTTTATCTCACTGTTAGTGTGTTTTTTTAATTCATCTAGAATTGTGAACAATAGGTGCCCTTAAGAAAAATATTTTGAAATAATGGCCTTATTCACATTTTATAACAGGTGTTTCAGACAGTTACCCTTTACCTTCCCTATGAAGGAACTTATTCTTGATTGTGAATTGTCTTTTTGATAGGTGTTTTGTGCTATGTAGGACGTTCTCTAGAAAGGTGGCTTAAATTTACACTAGCTTTTGTCTTCTGGATGCAGAGAAAAGGAACTAATCACAAGACATCTCTCCAATGAAAGCATAACCTCACTTACCTTGGTGTCATTATCAAAACTAAGGAACCAGTAAGAAAGCAAAAAAGGTCTCTAAATAAAAAAAATGTTACAAAGTCTATACATTTAAATTCATGGAATTTGTATCCAGAATGGCCCCCAGAGGTTCTTAGCAAAGCCTGATTTACCAATATTTTAGGGTTCAAGTAAGTAAAATTATCCGATTTCCTATCCCACAGCCACCAGTCAGAAGTTGTGTGAGGGAGGACGTTTATTACTATAAACATTTATTTGGTACTTTAGGGTATACAAGGCATTGTTCTCACAACAGTCCTGGTATGTAGAGAGTATAGGTGTTTTTATTCCCATTTTATAGAAGTGGAAACAAAAGCTCAAAGAGATTACTTGATTTACCCAGGATTATACAGGTTATAATGTGTGACGGATGTGTGCTGGGTTCAGCCCAAACCAGCTCCAATTGCTAAGTTTCCACTGTTAGCATTTATGTTTTGGAGATTGTGCAATGCTGCAGATTAGGGCTTGATTTGTTGTCTTGTAGGTTGTCTGGGTTTTTCTGGTGTTGAGTCATTCAATCATGTTCAACTTTTAGTGACCCCGTACACCACAGCATTCGTGGCAGAGATGCTGGAGCAGTCTGCCAGTTCTCCCTCCAGCTCATTCTGCAGATGAGGAAACTGAGTCAAACAGGGTGAAGTGCCTTACCCAGGGTCACACAGCTAGGCAGTGAATGAGACCACATTTGAACTCAGGTCTTCCCAATTCCAGGCCCAGCTCTCTAGACTTAAGAAAGTATTAGTAATGAAGATTAAACTTACAGTGTGTCCTACTGTACTTTTTTTTTCTGGAGAGAAGTGATTGTTAAGCATTCATGAGTGCACTGCTGTCCAGGAGTATTGGTCTTAGGATTTGAATCCACTGCTGTTTCCCCTATATTATGCAAGATACTAATGGTAACATTATAACAGCAGCTGATGCTTCTGGGAGAGAGTAAAACTATAAAAAGCAGGGATAAAATCTCAGAAGCCATAGCTGTCCGGGGCTGCTTAGCCCTGCTCAATGACCCCATGGGTCATACACCCTTGGGCACCTGAGAGTGACTGTGAAGAACCTGTGAGCTCATCTTGATGGGATGCTCGGGCCCCAGCCCTAAGATCATGTCTCTAGAATCCTCCCAGCAGGTCCCACATTCTCTTATCAGAACAGACAAAGGGTGTCTGGCTCAAGGACTCTTCTTCCTGCCAGGTCCCGAAGATCCATGCCTCTGACAGCTCCCCACACTTTCCCATCCATGGCTCCCAAAGATACTTGGACCCTTAGATGACCTAATGGGCGTCCCTGGCATTCCCTTCCCATGCCCCTTTTCCATATCAACCCCAGTACCAGCCTCGGTTTCCCACAGATTCACATGAGGAGCCTTGCTCACTTTTGCTAAAGTATTACAATCAACTTTTTGTCAGTTGACTAAGAGAAGGCTTGAGTGTGTGAAATCATCCAGGCAAATCTGCCTTGGTATTCTCGGGGTCCCAGTATGCCAAAACCTTGTCAATATGTAAGTCCATATAAAAATACCACCTTTAGACTGAATTCTGGTTCATAAATACTACTATTTTTAGATATATGTAAGATGCTATCGTGATTAACAAAATACAAGTTAATTTGAATGTTACTAAATTCATAATAGCATTCTTTTTTCTCGAGCAGTGGAAATATACATACACGTGTGTGTATACATACATATATACGCATGTGTGTGTATATATACAGCACAAATATGTGTGCGTGTGTGTATATATATGTGTATATATATATGCATATATATATATATGTAGAGAGAGAGAGAGAGAGAGAGAGAGAGAGAGAGAAACTGCTATCATGCCTGAAATTTTTGATGTGAAGGGATCATTTTTCGTGAAAATGTTAGAAACCACTATTTTATAGGCTAGGCCAATAATTTATTTTTTACATTTATGACTCAAGTCATCAAAAATTAAATTATTTCAAAAAAGGTTAAATAATGAAAATCAGCCTGTTGCAATGAATTCCACAGTATCTGTGTTTGAATCCTGACTCTGCCACATGCTGTGTCACTTGGGCCAGTTGTTAACCTCTCCAGGCCTGAACTTTCTTGTCTATAAAATGAAGGAGTGGGAAGAAATGATCTTTAATATCCTTTCTAGATTTAAATCTATGTTCAGTATGATATATTTTAAAAAGTAGAGAAATGTATAATACATCTTAGAAAGGTTTGTAGTAGAGCCTATTTCCTCACCTGTAAAACGAGAGTTGTACTAAACTAATATTTAATGGTCCCTCCAGTGATAACATTTTAAATTTCTGTATACTTGAATGAATAGATTGAAGTTTAACTTTAAGGACTAAACTTTAATTATATTGAAAGCTCACTAATGTGTAACAGCTAATTTCCTGATAATAGCAGACCAGTAAGGCACAAGTACAATAACAGCTGTGAGTATTTTTAAATAATGAATACAGACTAAAATAATAAACAAAACTATTGAGTAGCTTGATTTATATCCTTTGTGCTGATTTCTATATGGGCGAAAAAAACCATGGATTTTTTAAAGGAAGGAAATAGAAGTAAAAAGTGAGATTTAAATCTGCTTCTGTGGCTATGTATGTAATCATTCTAGACAGGCCATTATAATTAAAAATACTTTGCCTTAATTGCTGGTTATTTTTATAAATTCATTATGCTGATGCTATTTTTTTCCATGTGTTTTCTTTTGATTTTGTAATATCTGTGGTTTGTTAGTTGTTCAGTTATTATCTTTATGCAGATGATATCCTGATCTCTGTATTTAGCCAGTCTTTCTCCTGAGCTTGTCTCTCATTACCAGCTGTCTAAGTGAACAGTTCAAATTAGATGTCCCCTCTGCATCTTCATCTCAACATATCCAAAACAGAATTCATTCTCTTTCCTTTTTAATCCCATTCTTCGTCTCTCCTTTGTCGTTTCTGTGAGGGCACCACTATTTTTCTCGGTCAGCCGATTTTGCAACCTCAAGCTTATCTTTAATTTCTACTTCTCTCTCATCCCAGATATCCAGTCAGTTGCCAAGTGTTAGTGGTTCTATGTGTACCTCTCTTGCATCTGTCTCTTCCGTAATCACATGACCACCACCTTTGTTCAGGTCCTCATCACCTCTTGCCTGTATTGTTACAGTAACATCCTGTCTGATCCACCTTCAACAGAGCTGCCAAATGGATATTCCCAAGGCATAGGTTTGACTGTGTCACTTCCTCACTTAGTAAGCTGCTGTGGCTCCCTGTCATCCCTAGGATAAAATAGAAACTCCTCTATTTGCCATTTAAAAAGCTTTACATCTAAGCTTCAGCTTTCCTTTAGAGCCTTATGAATTGTTGTTCTTTCTCAAAATCTCTGTGGTTCAACCAAACTGATCTTCACACATGGCATTCTGTCTCCCATGCCCATTCCTTTGCATGGGCTGTACTCCATATCTGGAACATCTTTCACGCTCACAGCTACCTCTTAGAATTCCTAGTTTTCTTGAAAATTTAGTTCAAATAAATTCTACACGAAGCCTTATCCCCTCAGTGTCTAGTGCCTTCCCACCCCAAATTGTCTAGTATTCTTATATGTGTATATGTTGTCTCCCCTGATAAATTGTAGGCTTCTTTTAAGGGCAAGGACTCTTTCATTTTTGTCTTTCATTCCTCAGTGCTTAGTATTTAATAAATGCTTGTTGATTGACTATTTCATTTCCCTGGCTTCCTTCAAGACTCAGCTCAACCTGTCTACCATATGAAGAAGGGCTTTTCTAATTCCCCTAGCTTTTGGGGTCACTCCCTTTGAGGTTGTGTTCCATCTACTTTGCATAGCTCTTATATCTTTTATCTTATCTTTGTTTACATGTTGTCTCCCTTACTGGACTGTGAGTGCCTTCAGGACTGAGACTTCTTCTTTTGATTTGTATCCCCAGCCCTTAGCACAGTGCCTGGCACATAGTAAGTGTTTAATAATTGCTTATTTACTCACATCCTGGCTAGTATTTATTATGAAGAATGAATAACTTAGACCCAGGCATAACCTAGACCCAGATTTTGACAAGTGTAAACTGCTGTGTTATCACTGTTTTTGCCATTAGTTAAGTATGATTCTTGTGTAACAGGGAGAATTGGCCAGCTCTTATGAGTATGCACAGTGGGCACAGCTATTGTGTTCCATGGAGCATGTGCAGACATTTGGTCTCATGTCTGTTTACCAACCACATGGTGAAGAAAAAGACTTTTGATTGGCTGCTGAGCCAGACAAGGGTACATTCAAAAGGCGCTAACTGGCCAAAATAAGTTTCTGCTATTTCCTGAATTCTGATGAGAGAGATATCCAGCTTCTGGTTGGGGAGAGGCCTTAGGTCTTCCCCACCCAGGGCTGACTTGTGGACTGTGAATACAGATTTCTGTTTTCCTCTTTGCATTTGTTTTAGATGAAAATATATTGGAGATCTACTGGGTGTTGAGAGTTAAGAATGGTGAGATACCAGATGCCCCAGAGGTATAGTCTATCCTAGATTTTGTGGCAAGCCTAGATAGTGAGGGGTGAACTCTTGAGCAATCTGTTTGATCTAGTGTTGATTGAAAGGTAGCCAAGGGGCAGAGCCAAGGTGGTGGCTGGAAAGCAGGGAATGTCCTAAAGCTCTCCCGCAGGACCCTCCAAACACCTATAAAAATGGCTCTCAACAAATCCTAGAACTTCAGAACCCATCAAATAGCAGAGGGAAGCAGGACTTCAGCCCAGGAGAACCTGGATGGTAGCTGGGTAAGGTCTAGTGAGCATGGAGCTGGGAGCAGAGAAGAGCAGAGCCCAGCATGGGCTGCGCCCAGAACAACCAGACCTGGGAGTCGGGTGGAACAGGCCCTAGCGCCCTGAATCAGTGAGCTGTGGCAGTTACTAGACTTCTTAACTAACAAACACCTAAGACAACAGAGAAGGTTAGTGGGAAAAAACTTATGTGACAAGAGTGAAAGGAGTTCAAGGTTTGGCCACTGCTCCAGGGGTAGTGGGGGTGGTGCAGCTACAGAACTACAGCTGCAGTTGCTTCTGGCCCCAGGCCCACCTGGTGGGAGGAATTAAGTGGCTGATCAAAGCAGGAGTGCAGAGCCTGCTCAGATCTGAGTCCTGGTCCAGGTTGGCAGTTCTTGGGAGAGGAGTAGCGCTGGTGTGGCAGAGTTTGTAGTGTAGAAAAAGCTCTGAAAACAACAGCAAAAAACCCTCAAGCTTGGGACAAAGTACTCTCTACTCTACAAGCAGTCATACCCCAACAAAAACTCAGGGGTCAAGTAGTTGGCTGGGAACATGGCCAGGCAGCGAAAATGGACTCAGATTCAGACTCAGACTTTGGAATCTTTCTTTGGTGACAAAGAAGACCAAAACATACAGCCAGAAGAAGTCAACAAAGTCAAAGAGCCTACATCAAAAGCCTCCAAGAAAAACATGAACTGGTCTCAGGCCGTGGAAAAGCTCAAAAAGGATTTGGAAAAGCAAGTTAGAAAAGTAGAGGAAAAATTGGGAAGAGAAATGAGAATGAAGCAAGAAAATCATGAAAAACAAGTCAATAAATTGCTAAAGGAGACCCAAAAAATACTGAAGAAAATAACACCTTAAAAAATAGACTAACTCCAATGGCAAAAGTGCTCCAAAAAGCCGATGAGGAGAAGAATGCCTTGAAAGGCAGAATTAGCCAAATGGAAAAGGAGGTCCAAAAGACCACTGAAGAAAATATTACTTTAAAAATTAGATTGGAGCAAGTGGAAGCTAGTGACTTTATGAGAAATCAAGACATTATAAAAAAGAACCAAAGGAATGAAAAAATGGAAGACAATGTGAAATATCTCATTGGAAAAACCACTGACCTGGAAAATAGATCCAGGAGAGAGAATTTAAAAATTATTGGACTACCTG
>CM053623.1:123552348-123576624 GCA_028646595.1 Phalanger gymnotis
TATAGACAGAGGGCACAGGGTGAGTTGAATATGAGGGGATGATATCTAAAAAATAAAATCAAATTAAGGGATGAGAGGAATTTATTGAGAGAGGGAGAAAGGGAGAGATAGAATGGGGTAAATTATCTCACATAAAAGTGGCAAGAAAAAGCAGTTCTGTAGGAAGGGAAGAGGGGGCAGGTGAGGGGGAATGAGTGAATCTTGCTCTCATCAGATTTGACCTGAGGAGGGAATACCATACACACTCAATTGGATATCTTACCCCACAGGAAAGAAGGAGGAAGGAGATAAAAAAGGGGGTATGATAGAAGGGAGGGCAGCCAGGGGGAGGAGATAATCAAAAGCAAACACTTTCAAAAAGGGACAGGGCAATGGGAGAAAATTGGATAAAGGGGGATAGGATAGGAAGGAGCAAAATATAGTTTGTCTTTCACTAGATGAGTATTGTGGAAGGGCTATACATAATGATACACATGTGGCCTATTTTGAATTGCTTGTCTTCTTAGAGAGGGTGGGTGAGGAGGGAAGAGGGGAGAAAATTTGGAACTCAAAGTTTTAAAAGAAGATGTTCAAAAAAAAGTTTTTGCATGCAGCTAGGAAATAAGATATACAGGCAGTGGGGCATAGAAATCTATCTTGACTTACAAGAAAGTGAGGGAAAATGGGATGGGGGGAGTGGGTTGACAGAAGGGAGTGCTGCCTGGGGAATGAGGCAATCAGAATATATGCCATCTTGGAGTGGGGGGAGGGTAGAAATGGGGAGAAGATATGTAGTTCAAACTCTTGTGAAAATCAATGCTGAAAACTAAAAATATTAAATAAATACTCCTTTACTCTAAAAAAAAAAATAATTACAAGCAGGATGATTTCAGAAAAACCTGGAAAGACATACATGAACTGATTCAAAGTGAAATGAGCAGAACCAGGAGAATGTTGTACACCGGAACAGGCATAGTGTACAATGAAGAACTGTGAATGACTGAGTGATTCTCAATAATAGAGTGTTCTAAGACAATCCCAAAAACTCCTGATAAAAATGCTGTCCACCTCTAGAGAAAAACTTGTATTGTCTGAATACAGACTGAAGCATGCTAAAAAAAAAAAACAGGTAACCAAGAGGGAGCTACAGCAGTTCATTCATTGGCAATGCCACATTTGCAAGTGAACTTGGAGCAAATACCTTGTAGCAACCATTTTAAGTTGGTGTCCACTCTCCCCAGGGATCAAGGTGTGGTATAGGTAGGAGTATGCCCCCTGGTGTTAGGGAAAGTGTGTGTTACTTGGTTAAATGATATTGGGGTGCTAATTGACATTGGGTTGATGTTAGGGACAGCACCCTGGAATTGGGGTTCAAGTTGATAGTATTGGAGAAGAATCACACTACATTTGCAGGATCTTGAAAAGGAGATGTTCTGCGGATCTGACTTGTTAGTGTAAGTAGGGTTTGGGACAAGAGTCTTCTGAGTTTACTTGGGCTGTGATTAGATGAGAAGTGATTGAGTCTATTATGTTTGTTTCCTTGAAAATCATAAATTAACTATAATAATTAGTGGCAATACCTTTTAAAACTCAGCAAACAGAAAAAGTATTTTCAGTGGAAAATATACACCAATAAGTCAGTTATCTAAATAGGTATCTCAATTAACTACTCCTCCTTTGCTGTTCATCATCTAGATCTTGTCTCCAAATTATACGTCCCTAAGGCTCGCTCTTGTGCCCTTTACTCCTCTCTCTCTTCACTCGCTGTCTTGGTGACCATATCAGCTCCAGTGGGTTTAATTTATCATCTCTATGCTAATGACACCCAGATCTATGTATTTGGTCTCTCCCCAGAGCTTACTAGACATTTCAAACTGGATGTCCTGAAGGCATCTCAAACTTAACATTTCTAAAAGAGAACTCATTATATTTTCCCAAGCCTAGTCCTCTTCCAAACTTCTCTACTTCAAAACCACTGCCATTCTTCCAGTTTCCCAGGTTTGTGACATTGGCTTTATTCTTGACTGCTCATTCTTTCTCCCCCCACACAATATCTCTTGCTTTTGACTTTTTCTCTTTATTCACCCAGCTACAACATTAGTTTGGGCCTTTATCACTTCTCACCAGTATTATTGTAACAGCTTCCTGTAGTGACAATTTAGATTTGAAGATCTTTCCCACCCATTAATAGGCCATGTGACCTACTTTTGTCACAGGAAGCCCAAGTCACATGTGGTAGAAGAAGCTTGCTGAGAGGAGAAGGAAAGTGTATTACAGGAAATGCAGAGAGAGCAGTTAGAGCTGAGGGAAAAAGCAGACTTGTGCTGTGCTGTGAATGATTGTTGGTGGCAAGGCCCCAGCCAGGGGGTGGAAGGTTATGGATTGTCGAGGCTCCATGCTGTGATGCTGTGTTTTAAGTTCCTTGCTGTTATGTTAAAATGGGCTTACTGGTTTTGGGAGTTGGTTGCTGCTATGATGGATTGGACTTAGTGATTATGGGATCTGGTTCTCTGGTGTCTGAATAAATGGTTTAGTTCTTCCACCTTCTATATGGAGAGTCTCTTATATTTTGCGATACAGAACCACATAGGCATTTTGACAATTATCATCTATATTGTGATTATTGCCTTGCTAATATACCTCCTCATTGGTCTTCCTACCTCAAGTACCTCCTCATTTCAGTCTATCCTTTTCATTGTGGCCAAAGTGATTTTCTTAAGTGCAGATCTATCACTTTCATTGCCCTGCTCTGCCAACTCCAGTATCTCCTATTGCATGTGGAATTCAATATGAACTCCTCTTTTTAGCTTTTGAAATTCTTCACAACCTTGCTCCAACTTATCTTTCCAAAGTAATTTGGACATTAATCTTCCCATATGCTGCAACACAGACAAACTGGCCATCTCTCTATTCCTCATACATGCATTCAATCTCTGAGCTAGCTGCTGTTGCACTGGGTGTTCTCCATGCTTGCAACGTACTCCCTCTTCACCTGCAACACATGAAATTCCTCTTTTTAAGGTTGAGCTCAAGTACCACCTTCTACATTAAGCCTTTCTGACATCTCCAGTGGCTAGATCCTTCCCTCTCAAACTACCTTGTATTTAACTATAAATAATATAGCTATATAATAATATAATTATAAATAAATACCAAGTAGTATTTATTTGCATTGTATTTTAAATTTATTCTGTATGTATTGTATATATATACATATTCTGTATAAAATTTTGTATTTTCTTGCTGTATCCTTTATTACAATGTAAGCTTCTTGCAAATAGGGATTATTTCATTCATTCTATTAGTATCCCTTGCACATAACACAGAAACTGGCACAATACTAGGCACTAATAAGTACTTATTGATAAAAACAAAATCTTTAAAACCTAATTTTATAATTGAAAGGATAGTCTCACTACTTTCAGGCAGTTGTTCAGACCTATAAAAATATTTTTCACCCAAATCCAGTTAACATGTATTGCTTTTGGAATCTATATTTTCCTTAAGTTGTGCTACTGATGACTTCCAAGATCAACATTTATTTCAAAGGTCTCTTTCTGTTTTTTGGTTCTTAACATACTTCTGGTTTGCATCATTAATTTAGGAGGTGGTCCACTTTTTACAGTGGAAGAAATGTAACTTAGGATAGAATTATAATTAAGTAAATATATGAAAGACATGTCATTTTATTAATGAAAGGAACTCCTGGTGTGGGAACTCCTTCCATCAACAAATGGAAACACAGCTGGGACTAGGTAGATAAGCCTTAGGAAGATGCCTGAGGCAATATGGTTTAAGGACTTGTCCTGAGTCCATGCATCTAGTTTCACAGGTAGGATTTGAATATATCTAATTTGAACTCTATCTGCTGTGCTATGCCTCTTTGTGTTTCTATGTACTTATAATTAATAACAATTTTTCTTATTAATTGAGGCTTGTATTGGCACGAGAAGAGGACCTGCTACCTATGAATTTGAGTAGCAGAAATATATTCTTACCTTGTGCTAGTCTACCTTATCTTGTTGCTCCACCTAGCATGCCTGCTCACCGCTCATCAAAATCTTGCTCATCCTTTAAGGCTTAGCTTAAGCTTCAACTCTTCTGTGATATTTTCCTTGATTACCTGAGATGGAAGTGATTTCACTTTCCCCTGGACATCTGTGCCACATCATTACTATCTGTTGCACTCATATGGCATTTATGTATGATGTAATATATTAGAATTTTTTTTAAATATTCATATTTTACCTTTCTGGGTAGATATGTTTCTATTGAACAGGAACCTGTCTTATCTCCTTTGAATTATCTTCCTTGTCCCCTCCCCATCACTATCATCTTGCCTTGCCCGTGGTAGGCATGTTAAATATTTCTTGGATAAGTCTCTGAAGATTTTGCCTCTAGCATTTTTTAATGATGATTTGTAATTTGCCCTTGAACAACTTATATAAACTGTTAGTTCTTGGCGAATGGAAGATTTCATGCCAGTTTCTAAGGTGTGCTGTGGAAATACAAGATTTGGTTTTTTTGAAGTGTTTTGAAGGTTCAGGAGGCCGTAATGCATGCTGTTGTTCTGAAATAAGTAATTTCTTTCTTTCCACTTCCTCTTTTTATCTTCATGAAATTATAAGCTTGTCTACATATTGTAATTTTAGGCCAAGTGGAACCACTTCCTTGGAAAAGCAGGCATATACTTAGAATGAATTCCTTGCCAGAATTTCTTTTCTTGTTTTCTAATGAATGGTGCTACATTTCATGTAACCTTACTCTTATTCATACTCTTGAAAAAAAAAGTTTAAATGTGTGCAGTAAGTCTTCTAACAACATGTTATTTATGTTTGATTTAGATCAGTGTAAAAATTTGCAAGAACTAAATGTCTCCGAATGCGAAGGATTAAATGTGAGTATCATCTTTTTTCCCCCCTATACAAGCATTTGGCATGCACGCGTGTGTGTGTGTGTGTGTGTGTGTGTACACACACACAATACACACATATACATATATAATATATACATATGTGGTGTATGTATGTGTATACACACATATATATGTATGTGTATATATGTATATGGAGAGAGAGAGAGGGAATGAATGAGTATTAGCATTTACACTTTGGAGTACCAATATATATTTAGGAATGCTACCAAAAGAAAGTTATACTCCATATGTTTATTTTAAAGGTTGAAGTTAGTTCTATGAGAGAGAGGCAAGCTGTTTAAAATTGGCAAGAAATTTCTATCCCTATATTTACTGTAAATAATAACCTTGAAGGAATGTGCCTATTGCTATCAACACTGGCATAATATATATCTATATATTCACACATTCATATACACACACACATACACATATGTAAACATACACATAATGGCAATGGGGCATATCCAAATTCCTTTTCCATGAAATTTATGACCGTTTCCATGACCGAATTGGTTGTCAGTGATCTGCATAAGTCACAAAACTCTCATCCATAATATTCAATCTTACACTGATCAAAACCTTTCCAGGCCTTAGCAGATGATCTTTATGACTTGATGTGGCTAAAGAAACTTTTCGTTTGGTGGCTAGCTCTCTGGCAATGAGCCTTTCTTGGCTAGGCTAAGCTTTGGATGAGAGGAATATAGTTCATCACCAGCCTCATCTCCCAGATCTTTTCAGCTTAACCAAGCCTGTTATATGTGAACCCCTCGGGCATAGACTTTGAAAAATCAAAGACACCTTCCTGCCACAGTGAAGCTTCCTAATACGACTTCATTGTAGAGCACCAGTCATTAAAATAAGTTCAGTGAGTAGATTGGTCCAATGCTGGTTCACTTGCCCCTTGATAAATATCTGGAAAGTGATGATGAAGACAATTTTTTTAGTAACTGGGTCCTTAATTAAATATCTATTCATTTAAAAAAAGAGTATTATGTGAACTGAGAGATGGTATATTTTAGTTTGAATTCTGAAAAAAGCAAGTACTTTAAGGATTTATTTTCTCAATTTATCTGTAGAACAGATAATCAAACCTGCTTCTTATCTTTTTATGGGATTATATGTGTATTTATTTATATATACATATATATGTATTTGTGTACATTTAGAGAGAGGCATATATACATATGTAGGTATATCTGCCTATTTTACACAGGCACACACAAACACATACACATATACATATATATGATATAATCACAGATTCCCTGCTTCACCTACTACCTTAGCTTGTACTTCCTAATCTAGAAAAGAAATTCAATTTTTTCTCAATATGATTTCCTTCCAGATGTTTGCCAGTTGTCAGTAGCAGTAGTGCCACACCTCTCAATAGTTGGTAAGAGATGATGACAAAGCATTAAGATTTTTAATGAACCGTTTCTGCCAAAAGTAAATGAAACGGTGCATAATCATCCACGTGGCACAGATTGTCTGAAAGTCTACTATGTACATGGCACTGTTCTAAGTTTTGTGGGAATACAAAAAGTAACTTGATTCAATTCAACAAATATTTACTAAGTAGACACGATATACAAGCATCACAGATAATGTTCAGTCCTTGCTTTTCGGGGAGTAGTGCTGACTGGTCAGACCTCTTCAACTACTTCTGTCATTTCTTCAGAGGTTTTCCACCAAGAGAGACTGCTACTCTTGAATTATTTTCTTGGCTACTAGCTGAGCAGTTATGGTGGTCTCTAGTTTTCACAGCATCTGGCAGCAATTTCCTCATATAATCCACCCCATCCTCCTCAATTTTGATGGTAAAAGTGTTATTTTTAAGTCAGGAAAAAATACAAACACAATATAAATACAACATGTATACATATAATATTCAAGTGCTTTCAATTTTTCAGAGTCTCCCCCCACTTTCTTTCCTACTGCCTACTAAGTTATTATTTTTGTGGATTTAAATTAGCTGCTTTATGTGTGCTCATGAACATAGAGGAAGCATCTATGGATAGACAATCAAGATTTGGAGTTGGAAGTCCTTAGAGGTCACCTAATCCAACCCTTCATTTCACAGTTGAGGTGATGGGGTCCAGAGAAGTTAAATGATTTGCTCAAGGTTATATAAGGAGTATGAGTCCAGTCAGGATTTGAAAATGGACATCTGACTCCAAACCTAGCATTCTTTCCATTATGCTCTGTTAAGTCATAGATACTTATTTTGAAGTGATTAGGTTGCTTCTTTATATTGATATAGTCACCTGAAGGCTACTCCATGATATTGAGACAACAATAACCATGTGAAAAACTACATCAGAAAGAGGAGTTTCATTCTTTTTACTTGTATTGTTACTTCTTTACAAAATAGAAATGTGCTTCCCCCATCAGAAAGACAGAAAATTTTCCCTCCCTCATTCTCCAGATGTTTTCCCCTAGCTTTAGTCACTTCTGCCAAATCTCCTTCATTGATTCATTGATTTAGCAAGTATTTATTGAACCTACTGTGTTCTAGGCACTGTGGGAAATAGTTAGACTTATAGGACTTAGTTTCTTTTGTAATTTGTGTATTATGTCTCAAGTAAATTTAAATATTCTTTGAATTTGCCTGTCTAGTGAGAAAGTCAAACCTCAGTGACATCTGCATCAAATTTAGAGACATCAAAGTATTTACCAACTATAATTTCTAATAGTATGTGGTACTGTTAATTTCATCCAGATTTTACTATTGTTCTCAGTGAAAAAGGCAAGCTTATATTTAAAATACTATATTCATTCAACATGCTTCAGTTTCTCACAGAAACTTGTCTAGTGTTTTATGTTAAAAAAAATCCAAAGAGCATCATAGACAAATTTGCAAACTGTTATAGCCCCTCAGATATTTATTAATATTGTATTTATATGCTTAGTCACTTTCAAAAGGATCCTAGGTCACTTGAGAAAGAGGGTATAGCTGATCTGAACTTGTTTGACATCTGTCTGTTCTAGACAGAGAACATCAGGGATTTGACTGCTTTCTAGTTTGACTTACCTCAAAGGGCTGCCATTCTGTGGCAGGTCAAAAATTTCTATCTCCTGCTTCTCTTTGCTGAGAGGCCACATTATCTTCTTCTCCCTATCTGTACCCAAAGAGGTATGTAAGCTAGTATTCCTGTCTTCCTTTTATTCCCTATTAGTCTGCCTTTCTCTAGTACCTTTCATTGAGTGCCAGTGCAATATAGTGCTTCTAGTTGGCACAGCATTTTAAGAAACATGCTTAATTTTCCACTCACTGCTCTCATATCATTAGCGTTCTAGCTTTCCCCTTCCCTCAACAAAAATAATCCCACATTCTTGTTAGCTGATTCCACCTGTAACAAAAGATGGGTAGCAATGTCCAGATCCTTGACAGAGAGGGAGTCTTGCAGTCCAGCAGAAGAAAGGACAGAGTTTCTTACAATAAAAATGATTACATCTCCAATACACTAGCAGTATTGTATCACTTGTTGAAAGCCTGGAAGATATATTTCAGGTAGCATCCTTGCCCTCAGAGCTTTCCTATAGCTAGGGACTCAGGGGACTTTAGTTCAGTCACTCTATAGACAAATCTGTGTGGACACACAGGGCACACTATTCCATTTCCTTGGCACTTTGATCAGCCCTATCACAGTAGAGTAGGCTCTTGTTGACCAGCCTTAGCCATATGCTGCTTTATGATGCCAGGAAATACCTGGGACAGGATCTTTATCACTAGAAATAGTGTTGAAAATGAACATTCTCAGCTTCTGGTAGGTGTAGAACTGGCCTCAGCCTCCTCCGCTTTGTTGGGCATGACCATCTGGGCAGCAGGACTCTGCTTGCCACTTATTCCCTCTCTTAGATATCTAGTCACTTACACTTTTAAAACACTCCGGTTAAATACCTGTTCTGATCTTTTCTTTCCAGGTATAGAACTTAAAATTCTGCCTGAGTTTTGTAATATGCCACAAACTTAAAATAACTAGCTATTAACAAAGCCTGGCTGTTGATCGCAGTTGTTGAACTGGGCCTGGAGTAAGGAAAAATGGAGTTCAAATCTGGCTCCATACACTTAATAGCTGTGTGACCCTAGGCAAATCCCATAACCTTTGTTTGCCTCAGTTTCCCTAACTGTAAAATGGGGATGGTAATAATAATAATACCTCCCAGGGTTGTTGTGAGGATCAAATGAGATACAGTTGTAAAGTGCTTAGTACAATGCCCAACACATTGCTTAATAAATGTTTATTTCCTCCTTCCCATTTGTTGATAGTAATCCTATTTTTTTTGGAATTTTGTGTTGTTTCAAATGTAGGCAGTTTTTATATCTTTACAGTCAAGGCAATTTGACATTTGACACCTAAGCACTTACCTTCTCATCCTAGAGCTGGTTTTTGAGTAAATGTGAAATTGGTATTGTGGAGGAATGGAATGGATCATTTCCAAATAATAGACTGAATAAACATAGCTGCAAGAAAAAGTGTGGTATTCCAATCAAAACCAATTAGTGCCACAATGAATTAGCCCACATGGGCTGAAACTGAGTTGTGCTATGTAAATTGGAAGTGGCATTGTGTAGTGGGGAAAGACCTGAAGTTATAGTCAAAGGAAGACCTAGGAATGAATCTGTGACCTTGGACAAATCACTTTGCTTTTCTAAGGCTCCATTTTCTTGATGGTAAAATGGGGATTGTTGTCGTTTTGATTTTTAGGCATGTCTGACTTTTTGTGATTCCATTTGGGGTTTTCTTGGAAGAGATCATGGCGCATTTCCTTTTCCAGCTCATTTTATGGATGAGAGAACTGAGGCAAACAGGGTTAAGTGACTTCCCTAGGGTCATGCAGCTAGTAAGTGTCTGAGGCAACATTTGAACTCAGGAAGGTGAATATTCCTGACTTCAGGTTTGGCGCTCTGCCAAAATGGGGATGATAATATCTATGGTAACTACCTCAGAGGAGTTGTAAGGATTGCATAAGTTAATGCATTCAATGTGTTTTATTAAGTTTAATGTGATTATATAATATCATCTTTCTTTTTTTTGTGCTGAGACTATAATTATGTGTTTCATTAGGAGATGAGTAGAAGAAATAAGGAGAAAATGGGAAGGCTGCAAATCACATTAGATTTTGATAAGAATTTTTTGTTTGTTTCTCTTCAGGATGAAGTAATGAGATATGTGTCAGAAGGCTGCCCAGCTCTTACCTATCTGAATATAGCTCACACAGATATTAGTAATAGAACACTGAGACTACTGTCAAGGTAATTGTTCCCTTGCTTGAATTAGGTGACATTAAGTTCACTGGTGCATCTACTTTCATTTAGAAATATGACATTTATTCTGAATGTTTTGAGAGAAACTAAAGCTTTATAAGGTAGTCACCACCTTTGACCCATTTGCCTGTTGCATGTTTGTCAGTCTGTGCTTCCTTCCTTTCACAAAGTCTCAGTTCTCCCTACCTTTGTCCACTCATCAGTGACCAGTGATTGACCATTTCATGCATAATATGGATACTGCTTTATGCCTGCTTTTGTCTCATAGGCTTGATAGAGAGAAACCACTAGCAATTGGCAAAGTTACCAACTCAGCTTCCAATTCATAGGGATTCATAGTGTTCAGTTCATCATTTGAAGAACAAGGTTAGAAGAAGTAATGGAAACTGTGGGAAGCATTCCAGTTAGAAATTAAAAGAGCTCCTTGAGTGTGAGATTGAATACTATAAGAATGAGCTTCTAAGAGAAGTGACATAATCTATTTTTCCTGAAAGCTTAAAGTAGAAGGTAGGAAACCATTTTTATATAAGTTTAGGTACTACTTTTTGCATATTCCCAAGTCCAAAAATGTCTGTTGGTTACCTGAGAATTCTTAAGTACAATCTCAATTGAATGTAGAATGATGGATTAGGCGATATTTTAAGTTTCTATTAGTTAGTCAACAAGCATTCATTAAGTGTCTGCTGTGTGCCAGGCACTGTGCGAACCCCTAGCATTGCTGTAAATACTCCAGGTAGAAGAGTCAGAGAGGAGAAAAGACAGCTCTACCTCTGAGACAGGAGAAAAGATATGATGATGATGATGATGATGATGATGATGTTGAGATTTAAAGATGTGTTGGCGTATAACCTATATCAGATTGCCTATCATCTCAGGGTGGGAAGAGGGGAGGAAGGGAGCGACAGAATTTGGAACTCAAAACTTAAAAAAAAACCATGACATGTTAAAAATTGTTTTTACATGTAATGGGGGAAAATTAAATATTTTTAAAAGATAAGTTGAGGTGTGAAGAAAAGAAATTGAAACATTTAGTATCAGGGGTTCTTAATCTCCTCAGTAAATGAGGAGATGAGAACATCTCCTGACAATTAGAGGAGGGTGTTTGGGAACTTAAAGAAAGCAGAAAGGATTTGGAATAGCTATTCTGGGAAAATTGATCTATACTTGCAATATTTTTCCGTTTGTATGGTAAGAGGTAAGACTTACAGTTTCTTAAGCCAGTAAAAACAAGAATTAATTCTCTGAAAATTCATCCCCTAGCTATAATTTTTATATACAAGACACTAAGGATTTATGTAGGCTTTTCTGAACAGTTGACAATAGTCAGTTATCTTTATGATGAAAGGACTTGCCAAAAAACTTAATTTGAGGATGAATTATTATGTTCCCAACATAATTTTTTATTGTTACCAGAAAAATATAGCCCCTCATTGCATAATATGTCACACATTGGTAATATATAAATTTATAGTTAATTACAACCAAAAACTAACATTATTCAATTTTTAGGTAAAATTCTATAGACATGACTTCTGGGGATTTCTGAAGACATGAAAAATGCCCAAAAGGGCTTTGCGTGTGATATAAATATGATATTTTAAAATTTTACAGAAAAAACATGGACAGTGAGATGTAGATAGGTAGAATGCTGGGTATCTTGTAGGAAAACAATTTTTTTTATTCTTTATAGTTTAAGAAATACTTTTTTCTCCTACTTGTGATTTGTGTCCTAATTTTAAAAAATGCAGTATATGAACCTTATATGAGAGTCAGTGTGGCATAATGGATAGAGGAAAGTCACCCTAGGAGTCAGGAGGACCAGGGTTCAAGTCCCATCTCTGCCACAAACTGGATGTGTGACCTGGGTAAGTTACTTTACTTCTCAGGACCCCAGACACCTCTCTTAAGACTGAGAGTGTAGAGGAGGTGAGGCCCTGCATTGGAAGAGGGAGCTTTCTCATCTGGAAATTAGTTCCCTATATCATGGGTCTTGTCCAAAAAGGGGGGGGGGAAAGTGAAGGAAACATAAAATACAAATATATATCCATTTCTTAATTCTTCAAGAGTAGAGTAATATCCTATCCAATCTCCTCTCTTCTGTTTTGTCTTTTTTGGACCAATTACCATTTGTCAATACCTCTTCTGGAGAGCGATTGAGAAGAGGAAGGAAACATAAATCAATTTCAATGTTGATTCTTGAGTTTTGTCTCACTCCTTCCCTCAGGGTGAATTATGTGGATAATTTTCCTGGACTATGTAGAACAATAATAGGGCTTGATGTAAATAGAAGTCCATCTGTCAGCATTGAGTGGAGATTGTGGCTTTTTTCTCTTGCTTTTTAACTCTCCTTTCCTCCTCTTGCATATACTTAATAAATATTGTTGAATTAAATTGATGACCTTATTTTGTCCCAGAGCTCCCACCATTACTTCTCTTTAGACTCTTCCATTTATATATTCATGTCTATATTCTGAGCTCAAGTCATACACGTTTCCAGCTACCCACTGGGCATTTCTACTTACACTTCAGACTCATAATGTCTAAAGCTGAATTCATACAAAATAGGCAAAGACTCTGCCCCTTCTCCTGATCCTCCTTTCACTGTGAATGGTGCCCGTGGTTACCTGAGACTCAAAGCTTAGTAATTGTCCTTTATTCCCCCTTTTGCCTTGACCCCCACCATTCAATTTATTTTTGTGATCTGTTGATTCTAACTCTGACACATCTTTCCTATTTATCACCTTCCCTTCTTTTCCCTTGCCATCAACCTAGTTCATGCCCTTAGTACCTCTCATTTCGATTACAGTAATGACCTTCTAATTCATCCATTAACTTCCATTGTGGTCTGTGTACATTCCTGCCATATTCCTTTTCCTGAAACATGGAATTGTGGCATACTTGTGTTCAGAGGCCTTCAATGGCTCTTTACTTGGCATGCAAGCCCTTCTACAATCTGGCCGTAACTCACTCTTCCATCTCCTCTCTGCTCTAATCCAACTAGATCACTCACTATTACCCAAACATAATTCAAATTTTCCTAGTTAGGTGGCTTTGCTAATGGTATGTCCTATGTCCTACCCTACCCCACCTCCACTCCAAACCTCAAAATTCTTGAAATCCTACAGATTATTTAAGACTTGTACTTTTTCCATAATGGTTTCCCTTATTACTCCCTAGCCTAAAGTGAGTTCTCCCATCTCTGAATTCCTAGGGCACTTTGTCTTTGCCTCTTTGGTGGCACTTGCATTAGACCTCCTTTGCATTAGACCTTCTCTTCAGGTTTTCGCTCGCCTCCTACAATGTCGCTTCTTAGCACCAGCAGCCACATGTTTTTCATCTTTGTATTCCCCAGCACAAAGCACACCAAGTACAGGGTCATGTATAGGATCTGTATTAGTATCCTCAGTGCCTTGCTTATAGTAGGAACACAATAAATGTTTACTGAATGTAGGTGCTATGTAAAGTTAAAAAATTCTTACTCGGAGAGATGTGACTAATATACAAAGGAAAATACAAAATCCTCTCTCTTTAGGTAAAGCTGCCCGTGACCTCTTATGAGTAGGATCCTGAGGATATTGAGATAGTTGTACTAATGAGACAACATTATCACCTAATGCCGTGCCACAAAATTCAACATAAAATTGAAAGTTAATATAGCATAGTGACTAGAGATGGCCAGACCTATATTCAAATTCTGCCTCTGGCACACACTGGCTGTGTGACCCTGGGTGGGTCACTTAATCTGTCATTTCCCCAGACAATTAAGACAGTAAGTTGCAGGGAAAGTAGGGGAACCTTCTTCTATGGAGGTACAGGTCTAACTTGAAAAAAAATCCTCTATTACAGCTTTCTATAAATATAAACTTGAAAATTCAAATGTATGAATAGCTAAACTAACAAAAGAGACTTAAGAATACTTATTCATATTAGAGAAAAATATTTTTATAAGAAGATTCTCCATGTAGTTCCTTTTAATAATCAGTTCCTCTAATAAATTTAATATAAAATTGGATTTGGAGACAATTTTTCAGGAACTATTCATAAAGCCAAAGAGCAAAGGTAATTTAACTAGGTACCCATGAGCTTCCTTTTATAACCTTTCAATAACTCCATTTTAATGTGATTGATTTCCTTTGTAATCCTTACATGTATTTTTATTTTATACATTTTGAAACATTGTTCTGAGAAGGGATCCATAGGCTACACCAGACCGCCAGAGGGGACCATAAGCACATACACACACGCACACGCACACACACACACACACAGGTTAAGAACCCATGCCAATTCCAGAGTTTTTTTTACTTCCTAATTGTTCTTGTTAAGAGAATGCTGAAGAAATTATAAAGATGATGTCTCAGGAAAAAGAAAGTGACATTGTCCTGCCCACATGACAAAAAGGCATACTGTTCTTTTTCCTTTCTTTCCTTTTCCCCTGTTTTTCCTATTATTCTCCAAACTAATTAATTGCCAAAACAAGGAGAATAAAGCTGCCTTCTCTCTGGGCTTCACGTAGGAATGACAACTAAAAGACTACATCATCTAACATCTTGTTTCATTTCCCAGACACTTGAAGGACTTGCTCAGGCTTTCTGAAATCATGCTTATTCTAGGAAAGCATTTATTTACAATCTTCTTTCTTTGTTGTCCCACAATCCACTTCCTTAAATCCCTTACAGTCTCGTTTTACTGGGTCTCCATAGTGCCATCTTCTCTCCATCTTCGTATCCATATGGCAGTATTTTACCCACTATGCTACACTCACTTTCAATTGTTTTGAATTCGTTGTCACAGAACTTGGTGATGTTTTTGTCTAATCAGTACCGTTCACTTTCTGTAATTTTACCCAATTTCAGTGATTCCAGTTCATTCAGCAAACATTTATTGAGATTCTACTATATGGAAAACACTGTACAAGGTATTCTTAGTCATCTTCCTCCTTGGTCTCTCTGATGAATCATCCTCCCTTTAAGAAAACTGGCCTTCTTGCTTTCTCTTTATTCTGTCTTCTGCTGGTTCTTTTCCTATCTTGCCACATTCCCTGCTAAGTTTTATTTTTTATTCCATTAACTGTGAGAATATTTAAAAGTTTCAGTCTTCAGGCCTCTTCTCTTGAGGCAGATCGGTGGCACAGTAGCACATCTTCCTCCAATCAGGAAGATCTGTGTTCAAATCCTGATTCAGATACTTCCTGCCTCTGTGACACTGGGTAGTCACTGAACCTTACTTAGCTTCAGTTCCCTCATCTGTTAAAGGTAATGATGGCAACTCTCACAGAGGGTTGTTATGAGGATCAAATGAGATAAAAATGTGTAAAATGCTTTGTAAATTTTAAGGCATCCCATACATGGAAACTTTTATTGTTATCCTTCTTCATTTATTCCCTTAGAGTGCATTTTCATCTTCTCAGTTAGATAACTATTACTTCTATGTTGATAAATTCATATCAGAGCGCCAGCTCCATATTTTTGTTTGGCTTTATGACTTTTCCACTTTAAGAGTGGAATATGAGACTCTCCATATAGAAGGTAGAAGAAGTAAAACATTTATTCAGACACCAAACAACCAAAACTAATGGGTCCAACCCATCCAAAACTGAGCTTGTCACCTTCTACAACACACAAAGTCTTTGTTTTATGTTTTCCCTTTCTATTAACAGTACTACTGTTCTCCACACTCCCTGAGGCTCAAAACTGCTGAGTGCTTTTCTTTTGTTCTGTATGTCCAGTCAATGCCTGTCTCCTCAATCTATTTAGAAATGGCCTTTGAATTTACCCATCTCTTATGATCCTCCTTCCACCATTTATAGTCCATTTCACTTCACACCTAAATCTTCTCTCCCTTTATACCAACTTCTCTCTGCTTTTATCACATCAGTTTCCCACCCAAGAACCCGCTGTTATTTCCTACTACGTGAATGATTTATTTAGTTCAACGTAGCATTTAGGACTGTTCGTAAACTCTACAATACCTATCCAACCTTGTCATACATCATTTTCATATAGAAATCCACTACTTAGATCATCAGGCTACTTTTCATATTGTCCTCCACACATTCATTTACATCTTGTTGCCCCTTCTCTTACCTGGACTGTCTTCTTCTTTTTACTCCTCTGTTTATCCAGATCCTACATACTTAAGTCTCATTAAGCTTTATCTCCTTAATTCCCGAAGGATATCTCCTTTCTCAGAATTTCAACAGCACTTATAGAATAATACATATTCTAGCACGTTTGTGTTAATGTGTTTGCTAGTTGTTTTTTTGCGTGAATATCTTGTCTTAGCAGGTAAATGGTAGATTCCCCATCGATAGAGCTTTATATTTATTTCTTCATTTCTTTCATGATATAGGAAGTGAATGGATAGTAGCTAACTTTATTTGACTATTGCAAGGGGCCTGTGTATATGGCCTAACTGCTGTATTTAGATTTTATTTAGAAGTTCCATTTTGTGAAACAACCACTGTGGCTCTTGAGAAATTAACATTCATATCACAACGTGATTACATTAGAAACTTACTCTGATCACAGATAAAGCGTTCCAGTAAAACTTCATTTAAAAATGTAATTGCATGTTCTTTATAGTAGTAACTACCTTGTGTGCTGAGAATTCTTAAACCTTACTTAAAAATACCCACCAAAGTTTCTAAAAGAATGATAGCATTCTATGCATAATAGCCCCCCAAAATCAGTAATATTAAAATGAGAAGACAACAATTCCACAAGAAACTAGGTAACTGGGAAAAGGTGAAACACAAAGTAAAAATATAAACCAAAACAAGTCAGAAATAGGATTATGTGAATGGTTTCAGGATTTGAAAATGGAAGATCAGATCTTGCTCTGCAGGGGACACATTTATTTCTGTGCCAAAACTCAGAATGAAACATAGCAGTGTTACTTAAAATTTGCCAATTTAGATTTCACTGTCAACTGATATTTCTCCCATCATTAGGATTTTCTAACCTCCACAATCATTTCCTCTGGAAAAACTTAAAAGAGACAATTGAGAAGTGCCCTGTGGATTTCTACACTTATGATTTTCCATCCTGAAGATAAGTCTCCTTAGTTTGGCAATTATTCTATGTCTAGTCTATGGAAGTGTGATATTTTTATCTAATAGATTTCTATCCTCAAAATGGTAGATTTGACTCATGATATGGAACCAAAGAGATCCATAGTGTTGGGCAAAATACTGAAATATCACATGACTATCCATCCTTCTTCCTAAAAGACCTACTTCTAGTCCAGCCTTGTCAAATAAGTTTAGATTCTCATTTTAAAAGACTGCCATGGAGGGACATTCCACAAGATTCCTTGGAATCTTTATTTTGCTTAATAGTTCCTGTTGTTAGATATCCTTTAGTATATCTAACTAGTCTTCGGACATCTGAGTATAGATGGAAGAAAACTGTATTTTCCCAGCTCACTTTCAGCATTCACTTGAGAGGAGTGAAGTTAAAGTGTATATTCTTAAGATTTTGTCAGCAGCCCTTTGGATCATTTTAGGAGCTACCAGCAAGGGAGGGGAGTGTCCTGGACTGTTTCTTCTGAAGCTAGCTCATTGCCTCACTGAGCTGTTGATCTGAGTCAGAACAGTATTAAAGATACTAAAATGTTTCATCATATGTTTTGAATACAAATTGCAGGCAGAGAGAAAAATCACGTATTGTTCAAAAAAAACTCAGCATGAATGGGATAATCTGTGTCGTGCAGACATGTGTGTTTCAAATTATTGGAAATAAAATGAGTAACAATATGTGTACGTGTCTTATTTTATCTTTTCACTGAATGTGAACTTAAGTCTTCTGGGATTTTTTTTCCCACAATTATTTTCCCCTGCCTTCTTTTTTGTCCTTTAATTTTGTTCTGTAATGTTGTCAATTACAAACTCATGTTGTTAGTTTTCATAACAATGACTTATTCTTCTTCCTTAGAAGTTGTCGGTAGTGGGAGTTCTTGCACTTTTTGAAATGCTAGACTTGGGCTGGCTTGGAAAATTGCCCAAAGGCTGTCCTGAAACTGAAAGCTCAAAGAGCACAGTAGTATAGACTCATTGTAATTACATTTCATCTCTCTGGAAGCCTTCATTTTGGTCATTGTGGAATGGCTGTAACAGCTCTGTTTCAATTCTCAAAAGATTCATAGTCTATGATGTATTTTCTTATTTATATTATATCCACTTCAAACCATTTGCACTATACTATTATAAGCTCATTTAATCATTAGTACATTAGCCTTTTTAAATATTGGTACTAGAAATGGTTGATTGATACTATAAATGTTAAAAAATTATTTAAAAATTAAACTTTCCATTTTAAAAATAACTTTTTAGATTCCTTTTGAATAGCCACTTATAGCTTGGAAAGAGCCATGGAAACTGATCCAGTAGATGTGGTTCTAGTCCCATTTTTGCCACTAGTTAGATGAGTCACCTTGAGAAGTCTGCTTAATCCCTATGGTCCTCAGTTTTCCCAAATGTGAAATAAGGGAATTGGTCTAGGTGTCTCCCCTCTCACACAACTAGGATTCCAGATTCATTTTTGATTGTTTTTGCCAATAAGCTTTTTTAAGTCAAATGAATCTCTAACAATCTTGTGTAATAATAGTTTATCAGCAGAGCAAATTTTGCAGAGTATTTGTTCTTTGCACACTTATAGCATCCCTTATTGGAATTCTAATTTTGATGTCCCACAGATAAAACTTACGTTAAAACAAGAGAACAAATCTTGCAACTTTGTTTTTAAAAAATACTAGTTTTCAAAAAATATTCATGCATCCCCAGTAGACTTTTGAGTTAGGTCTCTTAAAATGTAAGTTAATCTCCTTTAAGAGATTTTTATCTGAGACTAACTCTAACCCTAACTCCAAATAGTTCTGAAATTTTAGTGCCAGTCTTAGTTCCTTTCAGCATGGAAAGAAGTCTTCCCCCCACTACTGCAGATCTACTCCACACCCTAGCCCCTGCCCCAAAGAAATTATTAAGCATCTGAAAAGAGGGTATCCAGTTAGCAATCTTACTTTTTGTAGTCACTGTATGTTAAGAAAAATGCAAGCAAACAGCTGAAATGTGAATTCTGTAACGAACCATAATAACCATTCCCTCCTCTCCTCTCCTCTTTCCCTGCTTTTCTTTTCAGATGTTTCCCCAACTTACAGAAACTTAGTTTGGCTTATTGCAGGAAATTCACAGAGAAAGGCTTACCGTACCTGAGTTTAGGCAAAGGATGCCACAAGATCACCGATTTGGACCTTTCAGGTTGTACTCAGGTTTGTCTTTCACTTCTTTTTTTCATGCGGTGGGGAAGGGGATCCTTTGGAGAACTGTCTGCATCCAGTCCTCATGTTAAAATAATGCGGGGCAAGTAGTGCAGCAGACTTTTCAGAGGTTTTAAATTACACAGCCACAGCTGCTGAGATTTTCCTCAGGAATAGTAGTATAGGCTTTTGGCTTCTTTCCATTTAAGCATCACATTTACAAACTTATTGGATGAAAAAATGACTAATTTTGGGAGAGAGTGCAATCTGAATTCCAAAACTTGAGTTTTGAAAGCAGTTTCATGCAAACATGAATGCAAAAATAAATTAAAACTTTTGTGAGAGAACTTGCATGATTTCCTGAAAAGGCAAATAACTCATACGTGTTTTCTGAGACTAAATAATATGGAAAGTTATAAAAATGCAATGCAAGGAGAAAGTAAATGTCACCAGAAAATCCACTGCAAAGTTCGAGTTTTCACATCACATATAAAAAAGTTGAGGTCCATGCTAGAACTTTGTTTCTTAAAAAAAAAATAACATAGAATGTTAGCTCCTTGAGGGCAGGGGTGATTGTTGGTTTTCTGTTTTTTGTATTTGTTTTTTTCTATTTTGTCCGGTCTTGTAAACTACTGTGCATTTAGCAGGTATTTAATGAAGGCTCGTTGAAATGGAAAAGGAAATTTTAAAAGTATGGGTATGGAAGGTAATGGAAAGGATAAAAAGAAGAAATATCTAAAAGACAGCTATGGATTTGGTGAGGTTATTGCAAAAGACTATCAAGGTAGATAATATAGTTTTGCTATTTTTCAGTCATGTTCGACTCTTCATGACCCCATTTGGAGCTTTTTTTGGCAAAGATACTGGAATGGTTTGCCATTTCCTTCTCCAGCTCATTTTACAGGTGGGGACATTGGGGCAAACAGGGTTAAGTGACTTGCCCAGGGTCACCCAGCTAGTCAGTACCTGAAGCTGGATTTGAATTCAGGAAGATGAGTCTTCCAGACTCCAAACCCAGCACTCTATTCATTGTGCCACTTAGCTGCCCTAAGATATTATAGTAGATATATTATTATCAACCAACAATACCCCTTCTCCCTTTGGAGTGAATTTTGTCCTGCATCTTTGAGAAGTTGTTCATCCATTCTTCCTTGTCTTAGCTGACCAAGTGTTTTTCAACTTGTATGCCATTCCTTTAGGTGGAGTGTAACAAAGCTACCCTTTGCCATAGGCATTTGGCACTGCTGTCAAAATTACTACCTGTGGGTAGATGCATAAATGGGGGAGCTCTCTCTGGAGCAGATACCCCCAGAAAAACCTAGTTCTTCCTTCAGAATCTTTGTTATTAGTAAGTATAGTAAAACTATCCCAGACCCAGTTTTAATTTGTTCTCCCTGCCATCATCTATTTATTCCCAAGAACCTGATGCAACTCACACCAACCTCAGAGAAAGTTACTAGACCCATTTTGGATTTGTGCCATTTCAGAAATCTATTAATTTTTATATGAATTGTGTTATGTTAGAAATCTGTACGTTTATATTTGAAATTAAAGTTTGGGAGGTATTATATGTTTAAATTTCATGGAGTTAATATGTGATATAGGATACAATGTCATTATAATGAAAACATTTTGATAAAATCTCACATAATAGAAAAAATTTCAAGCCCCGCCCAGTGGTTGTATATTTCAGCCTATATTCAACCAGAATTCCATTATGACAAAAGAATTAAAATAGTAGCTTAGAGTTTGCTATAGCAGCATTTTACATATATTTTATTAATAGACAAAAAATACCCCCATATTGCCACAGCCCAACAAGTTGACAGCTATAGAAGACGTGTTTGTGGATAAGTAAAAGATATGAATGAAGTGGTTGAAGGCGTGAAATGTGTTTCTTTTATATCTTCTAATCTAAGCACGGATGTGGTTTTTTTTTGGTTATTTAGTACCAGGCTAATGAGGTTAAGGTCATGGGTTCAGTCAGCATGTGTATAAGTGAGTTTTGCTCTGGCAAAGGATTGCATTTTGCAACTAGGCCAGCCAGTTCCTGCTGGTCACAAAGGGAACCAGCTTAGATAGTGCACAGGGATCAGCATGCATTTCTTGCTTTGGAATGTGCTGAATAAGGCAGGATTGTAGAATCTTAGCATCTCAGTGTTGGCTGTCCAAGGCTTGCAGTGGGCACTTGTTCAAGAAATTCCTTCTGTGACATCCTTGATAAGTGGTCATTCAACCTCTGAAGACCTCCAGCCACGGGGAACTCACAATTTCTTGAGGCAGTGAATCTCGTTTTTAGACAGTCCAGTTGTCAGTAAGCTTTTTTCCTCATGAATCAGCCACTCTGCAGCTTCTACCTATTGCTTCTAGTTCTGCCCTAAGCAGAATAGAGCTCATGTCTGTTCTGTATGACAGCTATCATGTCCCCTCCAAATCTTCTGTTCTCCAGGCTGAACTTTCCCAGTTCTCTTAACCTTTGAACTTTTACATTTCTTCACCATTATGGTTACCCTCCTCTGAATATGCTTTGGCTTGCAAATATTCTTTCTAAAATTGTCACCCAAAACTGAACATAATACTGCATATATGGTCAAATCAGGGCAGAGAATAGAGTATAACCAACCTCATTGTGAACGGCTAAATTAGTGTAACCAAGCGACTAAATGAAACAAGTTAAATATAGAACTATTAACACGTTCAGTAAACGCTGGGGACATTTGAACAGTTTATATTTGACTAAAATAAATGAAATTGAATTGCTCATGGACAAGAACTTTTTTCAGATTATCTTTCTTAAGCAATTGTTTGCCAAAATGTTTAACAGATGCAGATAAGTATAAATAAGGCATCCAGTTTTATCATTCAGTCAAGAACATTAAAATTCAAAGACAACTTATATGCAAACAACTTATAGGCAATTAAATGATAGGTTTCTAAACTTTAAAATATGTATACTCATATACATACATACAGTTTTACTTCAAGCAAATTCACTGCTTGGAGATACTGGAAATGAGGATGGGGTCATTTGAAAGTGAAAAATATGTATGAATCCTATTCCATTTCACTACTGAAAAGCTGCCAGTTTTATAAAATTTGTTCCTACTCTTCACTGTCATTACATGGACTGGTTGCTACTTCATTTTGCTGGGTGATGTTGAGTCCTAACCTCTGGCTAGTACCAGGAATCAGTCCATAGAAGCATCACAAGGAGATGACAAGGGCATATGCAGAATGTAAGGGAACTAGAGAATGAAACAATCAAAGCTTTGGGAAGGAATAACGAGGAACTAGTAAATCAGCAAGGTAGGACTGAAATGTGAGTCACCTTATGGAAAATGGGAGACTATGGAACTCTTAATTATTTAGAAAACTTTTTGAATGTTCGTAGCATACCTACCTCTGTAATGGAGTTTTACGTATTCCAAAATGATTTTTTTTTTGTTTCCTAACATAGCTAATTGTCAAGTCCAGCTAGACTTTATATGAAAACATCTAGTTCAGCATGAGGTCCATACTTGAAGCTTGTTCAGCTTGCTGGAACTTGCTATTTTGTTGGCATAGTCTTTGGGAACTCAGGGGTCACTTCCATGCCACAATGAGATGTTAAAGTAGATCTGTAGCAGAGTTTTACCTTTATTAGTTTTAAGATATTTCTTCTTGGATTTATGATTTTGTAAAATTGAGAAATGACTTTACATTTGAAAGATTCACTAAGAATTTAATTGTATCTTTCAAATTTCCTTCTTTATGGAAGGTTTCATAAAACTTCATTTTTATCTTAGGCTCATTTATAAGCCAAAATGTTGGAATCAGTGATTCACCAATTCTTAAGATTCTTGAAATCTTTCATTTTATTTTTTAGTAACATCTTGAATCTTAGTAAATAAAATCTTCTTTGTACTTTGTAATTGTTATATCACACACCAGAAAGCCAGGCTCAGGCAGAGCCAAGATGGCGGCTGGAAAGCGGAGATTGCCTAGGGCTCTCCCCAGGACCCTCCAAACACCTATAAAAAATTGCTCTGAACAAATTCTAAAATGGCAGAACCCCTCGAAATAGCAGAGGGAAGCAGGGCTCCAGCCCAGGACAGCCTGGATGGTAGCTACGTAAGGTCTAGTGTTCATGGAGCTGGGAGTAGAGTGGAGCAGAGCCCAGTGTGGGCTGCGCCTGGACCAACCAGACCCAGGAGCCAGGTGGAACAGGCCCTAGCACCCTGAATCAGTGAGCTGTGGCAGTTACCAGACTTCTCAACCCACAAACACCAAAGACAACAGAGAAGGTTAGTGGGAAAAAAACTTATGTGACAGAGTGAAAGGAGTTCAAGGTTTGGCCACTGCCCCAGGTGCAGCGAGGGTGGTGCAGCTACAGAACTACAGCTGCAGTTGCTTCTGGCCCCAGGCCCATGTGGTGGGAGGAATTAAGTGGCAGATCAGAGCAGGAATACAGAGCCTGCTTAAGATCTGAGTCCTGGTCTACGTTGGCAGTTCTTGGGGGAGGAGGAGCGCTGGCATTGCAGAGCTTGCAGTGTAGAAATAGCTCTGAAAACAACAGTGCATCCCCTCAAGCTTGGGACAAAGTACTCTCTACAAGCAGTCATACCCCAACAAAAAACTCAAGGCTCAAATAGTTGGCTGGGAACACGGCCAGGAAGAGAAAATGGACTCAAATTCAGACTCAAACTTTGGAATCTTCCTTTGGTGACAAAGAAGACCAAAACATACAGCCAGAAGAAGTCAACAAAGTCAAAGAGCCTACATCAAAAGCCTCCAAGAAAAACATGAACTGGTCTCAGGCCATGGAAGAGCTCAAAAAGGATATGGAGAAGCAAGTTAGAGAACTCGAGGAAAAATT
>CM053623.1:123577124-123599145 GCA_028646595.1 Phalanger gymnotis
AATATGACTTTCAAACACAAGAATCAAGAGAAGCATGAAACGGTAAACAAGAAAGAGAAGTCACAAGGGACTTACTAAAATTGAACTGTGTTTTTTGGGAAAGCAAGGAATAGTTTACTTATCAGATTTATGGAAAAGCAAAGAATTCATGACACAACAAGAGATAGAGAGCATTACAAAATGCAAATTGGATAATTTTGATAATATTAAATTGAATAGTTTTCATATTAAAAAAAAGCCAATGCAACCAAGATTAGGAGGGAAGCAGAAAATTGGGAGAAAATCTTTACAACTAGTGTCTCTGATAAAGGCCTCATCTCTAAAATATACAGGGGACTGATTCAAAACAAGTCATTCCCCAATTGAGAAATGATCAAAGGATATGAATGGGCATGAACCATTTTGTTTACATTCCTACATGGAAAGATGATGTGTATAATTCATGAGCCCTTTCTCAGTATTGGGGTAGCTGAAGGGAATATACATAGGGTGAGTTGAATATGAGGGGATGATATCTTAAAAAAATCAAATTGAGGGATGAGAGAAGAATATATTGAGAGAGGGAGAAAGGGAGAGATAGAATGGGGTAAATTATCTCGCATAAAAGTGGCAAGAAAAAGTAGTTCTGTTGGGAGGGAAGAGGGGGCAGGTGAGGAGGAATGAGTGAATCTTGCTCTCATTGGATTTGACCTGAGGAGGGAATACCATACACACTCAATTGGGTATCTTACCCCACAGGAAAGAAGGAGGAAGGAGATAAAAAAGGGGGAAAGATAGAAGGGAGAGCAGATAGGAAGAGGAGGTAATCAAAAGCACACACTTTCAAAAAGGGATAGGGTCAAGGGAGAAAACTGGATAAAGGGGGATAGGATAGGAAGGAGCAAAATATACCTAGTCTTTCACAACGTGAGTATTGTGGAAGGGTTTTGCATAATGATACACATGTGGACTATGTTGAATTGCTTGACTTCTTGGGGAGGGTGGGTAGGGAGGGAAGAGGGGAGAGAATTTGGAACTCAAAATTTTAAAAGATGTTCAAAAAAAAAGTTTATGCATGCAACTAGGAAATAAGATATACAGACAATGGGGCATAGAAATCTATCTTGACCTACAAGAAAGTAAGGGAAAAGGGGATGAGGAGGAGTGGGTTGACAGAAGGGAGTGCTGCCTGGGGAATGGGGCAATCAGAGTATATGCCATCTTGGGAGTGGGGGAGGAACAGAAATGAGGAGAAAATTTGTAATTCAAACTCTTGTGAAAATTAATGCTGAAAACTAAAAATATTAAATAAATAATGATTAAAAAAAATGAAAGCCAGGCTCAAAAAATACTTTCATATAGAAGCATCTGCCAGAAGCATAAGACTTTAAGTAGGCTTCAGAATAAAAATATTAATAAACAGTGCAGCTAATAAAATTTCATGTTGTTCTATCCTACTGTGACTAAAACTTTAGTACACTCACTTTTTTTAGACATGCAGATAGATCTATAATCTCACTGATTTGCGTATTTGAAGAATTAAGGAATTTTAGAGTTGGAAGGGATGTCAGTCATCACTAGTCCAATCCATATACCAAAAATAATCTTTAGTGCAATATACCTGACCAGTCCTTTGCTTAAAGGACAATGTACTTCACCTTTGCTCAAAGATAATCCAATGAGGGGGAACCTCACACCTCCCAAAGCAATCTATTCTACTTTTGTATAGTTTGAACTGTGAGGAAATTTTTCCTGATGTTTGCTTCCTTGTAGTTTCTAGCCTCTGTCTCTTTCTCTCCCCTCTGTAACCAAGCAGAGCAAGTCTAGTCCCTTTTTTGTGTAGTAGCCCTTCATATTCTTGAAGACAACTACTAGGTTACCTTTGAGCAGGGATTCTCAACTCTTTTTGTGACCTGGACCCCTTTGGTAGTCTGGTCAAAATTCTAGATCTTTTCTCAGAATATTTTTAAACATGTAATGTAAAATGAACAGGACTAGAAAAGAATCCATTTATGTTGAAATGCATTTATCATTTTTTTTTTAACAATCCACAGACCCCAGGCTAACAACCTTTGCCCCTGAGCCTTCCTTTCCCAATTTTTCCAATTAACCTCAAGGCCCTTCATCCTCTAGGTTACCCTCCTCTCGCTACTCTCCAGCTCATCAGTGTCTTTTTCCAAAATGTGTGGTACCCAGAACTAAACTCAGTACTACAAATGTGCCCTGACCAAGGCAGAGTACAATGGGATTATCCCTTTCCTTTTCCTGGAAGCTATTCCCCTGATATGCAGCTTGAGATCACATTAGTTTTTTTGGCTGCCATATCACATTGTTGACTCACATTGTCCTTGCAATCCACCAAAACCTCTAGATCTTTTCCAGATGAACTGCTGTCTAGCCGTGCCTCCCTCTTCTTGTATGCATGAAGTCAATTTCTTGGAACCCAGGTGTGAGACTTTACATTTATCCCTAATAAATTTCATCTTAATAGATATAGCCCAATTTTCTACCTTTTCAAGACCTTTTTGGGTTCTGCCTCTGTCATCTCTCCTCTGACATCTGCACAGTTGATAAGTATACTGTCTCTGCCACTATCCATGGCATTGGTAAGTAGGTGGAACAGCAGAAGGCCAAGTACAGATTTCAAGGCCACTCCACTGAAGCTTTCCTTTTAGAGTGACGTGGAACTAGTAACAACTGTTCTTTGCGTTTGGCTATTTGACCAATTCAGTATCTATTTAATGGTACTCCCATCTAGTCATATCTATCCTTCTTTTCTATAAGACTAGCATAAAATACTTAATTAAATGCTCTGCTAAAAAAACAACTTGGTAAGCTCTATCTACACCATTCTGTTGACCTCTAGTCTAAAACTGTATCAAAAAAGGAAATAAATTTAGAACTTGACTTGTTCTTGATGAAATCATGCTAGTCCTCATATTAATTCTCCTCCTGTTCTAGGTATTCACTTTCTCTTTGGTTATATGTTCGGTAATTTTCCCAGGTATCAACATCACATTCATTATCTCACAGTTTACTGATTTCATTCTCTTGTTCTTTTTAAAAAAATGTGCTCTTTTCTAGTCCTGCAGTACTCTTCTGTTCTCCATAATTTTAAAAATATCATTGACAGTGCTTCAGTAATCATCTACCAGTTCTTTTAGTAGTTAGGGATGTAACTCATTTGGGCAAGGTGATTTGGATTAAATTCATCTAAATAGTGTCTTAACTGCTAGAGAATCAATTCTTCTGATTTCAAATCCAGTGTGTTTCCCACTCTACCATCTTATTCCTCTCATTTTTATACCTTTTTGGTCTAGTTTGATTGTGATGGTTTCTCTAGCTGGTTCTTGATTGACCTACCCATAGACAACTGATTCTAAAATTCCTCCCAAGTCAGTAACCATCATTGGAGGGAATGTGATACAGTGAAAAGAATACTAACTTCGGAAGCAAGAAGGCCATAGTTCAAACTATGTCTCTGACACTTAATACCTGTGTGAGCATGGGAAAATCATTTAGCTTCCCTGGGCTTGTTTCTTGATGTGTAAAATGAGAATTGGACTATATAGCCTCTGAGGTCCTTTCCTATTCCAGATTTAGGATTCCTTGTTTATTAATATATTTCTTTTTTGTGATGCATTTTGCTGCTCAGTATTACCAAAGCCTTCCAACTTTCTTCTGAAGAAAAAATATAAATAATGAGATTTTTCAATTTCATAAGCCTTTGATCTTTTTTATTCTTGATCTTGAATCACTTTTTTTCCAAAAAATATTTTTTGCCCTATTACCCTTTGCTTTCCTTTGCCCCAGTGTCCAACTTTGTCTTGAAATCACCAGGCATCAAAGTTTAGATCAACTTAGTTTGGAGGAGAGTATCAAATACTTTATAAAATTTTATACCTCTTCATCCTTCGCAACAGATATTAGCGAATGAGGAACAATTATCTGCTTGCTAGCATGTTTGCTTACAATTGTCATGAGCACTACAAAGTAAGATGATCAAGAGTCCTAAGGAACTGTTTCTTGTTGCCTTTGAGCAAAAGAGGAAACTAACTCTGCCACCTCCTGTGTTCTTTTCTCCAAGGAAAACTTATGTGATGTCCCTCAACTTAACTGAAACTTCTTTGTGTCTTTAGTGGACTTGTTTTTCCATTTTATATCTCTATATATGTGTATATATGCATATATATACACATATATGTATAAAATACACACACAAATATATATCGTTTTCAAGTACATAAGCTTACTGATTATTGGACAAAGATGTGCCAACATTCTAGTGAATGACTGTGGACTATCTGACAAAGGTAGCAGTTCTTGGCATTCCCTGCCCCTGTTTCCAATGCTCTTCTATCGTTGCTATGGAAGCTGAAGGGAATCATCCAGGATGAGCCCTGTTCTGTATTTTTATACCTTTTATTGGTTGCCACTAACAAAAATTCATTACTTGGTGGCTGGACCATTGCTGATGAACCTCTAATTTATTGTGTTAGGCCAGGCCCCAAACAGCTGAGACAGTCTGTCTACTAGGCTCACACTTGAAGTCTTTTCTGGCCTAGGAGGAGCTGCCAGGGTTACCAGCATGCCACAATTTGTATATATAAGAATTTTTTTAGAAGAATACTAATTGAAAAGATGTAACCTAAAAGAGGCTGTATCTAGAAAAAATATTAACTAGGTTTATTTGAAAGAAGACTGGAAAAAATAAAAATGATGGATTAGCATAGTACCAAGAAGCTGTGATACGGAAAAAACACTGGTTTTGAAGCCAGAGAACTTGGGATCATATCTTGGCTCTGTCACTTCTATTTATGTGACTTTGGGCAAGTCTCTTATCTTCTCTAAGCCTCAGTGTCCTTATCTGTAAAATGGAGAGGTAGAACTAAATAGACTTTAAGATCCTTTCTAGCTATGAAAGGAGAGAGTGAAAACCATTCTACATATTTTGAAAGTATTTTATATTCTGTTTATTTTGAGAAAACACATAGCTCACATTTTTATAGTCCAGTAAGGTTAGATGCTCTTATTATCCCACTCCCCCTTTTTTTTTAACAGATGAGCAAACCAAGGCTCAGAAAGATTAAGTGATTCAGGTTCACACAGCTAGGAAACATCTCAGGCAGGCTGAAATCAAACCCAGATCATCCTGACTGTGGGTCTGTGCTCTGTCTACTTCATCATGTATAAGAGGTGTAATAAATTAGGGAGATTTATTTTTTAACAACTAACAATTTTTAAAAAAATATCCTGGAATTTACCTATCCAGATGAATGCTATCCTCTTCAGTGTAGTAACTTTAAGAAGCTATGTACTTGCTCCAAAAATAACTTTTAGGTTGTTTGTCTTGGAATTTGTCTTCAAAGCCTGAAGCATATTCTTGTGAATATCTTGAAAGCTATCTTCAAATCTTCACTAATTGAAGAAACATTTTAATTTTGGAAACAACTCAGTTATTCAGAGCCATATCTAATTTAAAGGTAGGTGATGATTAAATTGAATAATGCTATTTAAGGTATAATTTTAAAAAGAAAGAAAATTTCATGACAAGAACAATGAGACTGGGTTTCTGGCATGGTTTGCAAACAGTTTCTGAAGGCAGTTCCTAAAATGTTTTGTGTAATTAGCAGTATTGAAAGAAGTATGGTTGTTGTTTGACTGTTTCAGTCACTCCATTTGAGGTTTTCTTGGCAAAGATATTGGAGGGGTTTTCCATTACCTTCTCCAACTCATTTTACAGTTGAAGAACTGAGGCAAACAAGGTTAAGCGATTTGCCCAGAGTCACCCAGCCTGTCTGAAGCGGGATTTGAAACACAAGTTTTCCAGACTCCAGGCCTGGTGCTCTATTTACTGTACCGCCTAGCTCCTCAAGAAGTATAGAGTTCTCCCAAGTGATCACTCCGAAGGGCAATAATCATTTAACATACAAGCTCTGCTGTATTAGAAGGTCAGTGTTACTACTTCACAGTTATACACTGCACAAGACATTGGATTCTGCTTCCATCCTTAAATGGGAATGATGAACCACCTCTAGAGCATGGTTTCTTTAACTGGAGCCGTTGGATAGATTTAAGCATGTCCGTAAACATCGATGGCAAAAAAATACATCTTGCTTTTCACTAGTTTCTAACTGAAATTTACCATTTACTTCAATTATGGCATTCTTCTCATTGGCTTTTTGGACCTCTTTTGCCATTTAGGTTAGTCTATTTTTTAAGGTGTTATTTCCTTCAGCATACTTTGGGTCTCCTTTAGCAAGCTGTTCACTCGTTTTTCATGGTTTTCTTTCATCCCTCTCATTTCTCTTCCCAATTTTTCCTTTACTTCTGTTATTTGATTTTCAAAATCCTTTTTGAGCTCTTCCATGGCCTGAGACCAATTCATGTTTTTCTTGGAGGCTTTGGATGTAGGAACTTTGACTTTGTTGTCTTCTTCTAGTTATATGTTTTGATCTTCCTTGTCACCAAAGTAAGATTCTGTAGTCTGATTTTCCCCAGCCAGTTACTTGACTTTTTAGCTCTTTGTTAAGGTAGGACTCTGCTTCTAGTGTGGAAGGCATATTGTCCCAAGCTTCAGGGGTTTTGTGCAGCTGTTTTCAGAGATATTTCTAGGGACCTATAAATTTTCAGTTCTTCCAAGGTTATATTATCAAAGGAGAAGTGTTTACTCCTCTCTTCATCTGTGCTCTGATCTGTGAGTGACCACAAGCACTCTTTTCTGCCTTGGAACTGTTAGGAGGATTCCCCCTCCACTGCCACCACACCAACACCCCTCCTTGCCTCAGGACTGCCACCCAAGACTGCGACCTAGATCCAAGCAGGGTAAAGAAAGATAATCATGCCTTGGCTCCAGAAAAGAAATCCCTGCAATCCCCCTCTGATCAGTCACTTGATCCCCATACCATCTGTGGGGGAAGCCCTGTGGCTGGGGCCAGACCACACTCCTCTCTCTGCCAGGTCTAACAGACATTTCCCACTGACTTTCTAAGTTGTGTTTGGCATTTGTGGGTTGAGAAGTCTGAAAACTGCCACAGTTGCCACTGATTCAGTCCTCTGAGGCCTGCTCCAGGTTTACTGTGGTTCTGGCCCTGTTTGTGCTGGTATGATCCACGCTGGACTGTGCTCTTCTCTCAGACTGGTGAAACAGACCTTTCTTGTCAACCTTCCAGGTTGTCTTGGGTGGGAAATTTGCCTCACTCTCACATTTTGTGGAGTCTGCTGCTCTAGGATTTGTTTAGAGTCATTTTTTACAGAATGGGTTTGGGGGAGAGCTCAAGCAAGTCCTTGTTTTTACTCCATCATCTTGGCCCTATCCCCCTTTCCTTCATTTATGAATGTAGGCATCAAACATCATTCTGAGAAAGTGTCTGTAAGTCTCTCCTGACTTCTGAGGGGGTTCCTGGCATAAAACAAACTAAGACCTCCTGCCCTAGAGATTTCATGGGCTTTCTTTCAGTCAGTGGTATTAGGGACTCTTGCTATCTGTCCATTCTTTTTCTACTTCATATCAGGGAATAAATGTCCTCTTTAAGTTGTTTAAAGAGAGAGATTATATGGGTGGGTATGTATGTATATATGTATGTATGTATGTATGTATATGCATACTCTCTCCATGTCTTCTTCCCATGTGAGTCCTGTGATTCTTTTTCCTCAAATTAAAAAAAAAATCTTTGATTTAGATTTTAAGCTCCTCTCCCAAGCTTAGTGTTTTGCCTTTTTAAGTCAAGTAGACACTCAGAATTTTGCAGTGAATAATCTCTTAGCACACTTAATTAGGTGTCTTATGATATATTTGTGTTCTGGCTTTTATCTGCTTTCTGAAAGCTTTGAGTTTAAAAAATAAGCTTATATTACTATATAGTTAAACTAAAACATAATATAATTAAAATATAAACATAACAATAACACATTAAACTAGAACTTAACAAGGTTTTCAAATTGATATATAAGAAGGTTTCACAATATAAATTGTATTCCTGAAACAACAGTGATTGTTACTAAGAATGCTTATTAGTTAACTTAAAGGCTTTTGAAAAATAGTCATGCTCCTTAGTTAAAATAATTGAAAAAAATGTATGGACTACAATGAAGCCAAGATTTGTCTTTTTCCTCTCTCTTTGAGGCAATAAATGAAGGTAACTTGGGTTTAGTTCTATCAAGATTTGCAAAGGTTCTGTGTCCCTCCTTTAAAGTCCAGGAGGATAAGGACTCTGCTTCTTCTCCTCCCATCCAAATAAAGTTCTGTGAGAAAAAAACTGGACTAAAAAGTCATGAAATTGAGGTTCTTGTTAAAACATTACTATTACACCTACATAATAATAATAGTTAATATGTATATAGCACTTACTCATGTGCCTGGCACTGCTAAGCACTTTACAATTATTATCTCATTTTATTATCTCCTCTTCTCATGTGAGCTCATTTGGACAACCCTGAGAGGTAGTTGCTATTATTTTCAGCATTTTACAGATGGAGAAACTGAGGCAGAAAGCAGTAAAGTGACTTTCCCAGGGTCACACAGCTTGTTTCTGAGACAGGTTTCAAACACAATTCTTTGTAAGTCTAAGTTCAGTGCTCAATCTATCTAAATATCAAAGTAATCTTCCCAGTGCATACTAGTTACATCATTTTTCTGCTGAAAAACCATCACTGACTCATCACTGCTTATAAAATAAAGGAATTCAAGGCTCTGCACAATCTGGCAGTCGTTAAACTTTGTAGTCTTATTTTATACTACCCTCCTTTAAGAGGCTCTGTGTTTTATCCAAAGTGGGCTATTGGTTCTCTACTTGTGCACATTCTGCCCTCTCTTACATACATACATACACACACACACACAATTACAATATTTGCTTTCACAGGCACATACTTGGAGCCAAATTTATCCACATTTGAAATTCAACCAAAATGTTATAATTGCCTATAGTACCATTATTCTTTGTCCACCCTTCCCCCAATGCACAAAAGCAGCAGGGGTATGGCAGCTTGTGAAAAGTGAGAGGGGAAAAGTACAATCAAGGCAACAAGCATTCATTAAGCTTGTACTGTGTACTGGGCACTCTACTAAATGCCGAGAAATGCTGGGCAATATACAGCCTTCCTCCGTTTGCTGGGTTGATCTCTTGTGAGTCACTTTCTGTAATTAAGGGCCCTGTAGTCTTTCAGGGCTCCGTGCCATCAGCACAGTGTTATCCACAAACAAGAGAAGCTGGAGAAATTCACCATTTACAGGGAATCTCTTTTCCATTGAGACCTTGGACCTTATCTAAGATGTCCTCCATGATAGTGATTTATATACTTTGCAAGCATGTCTCTTTTTTTTCCTCTACATGCATTAGATACTAAGAGTTATTGCACAAAGTTATCTCTGTGGTTATCAAGGAATCTTATACAATTAACACAGACACCAAAAACCTTGTTGAAGAAGATGAAATACCGTCAGATGTTGTATTCTGTAAACCTCTTAATTAGGTGAGGGTCAATGAAGCTGGTTTCATGTTGTGCTGAATGTCAGCAAGAAATAATTTCATGAGATAATCTAACCTTCCAGGGCTCATGATAAGCATAAGCAATTGCAAGGTATTTGTAACAACCTGGTGTATTTATGTGTGTAGGGGAAGAGGATTATAGCCTCCCCAGTATTTTCTTCCTTTTACTCTTTGGTAGTGAGCTCAGGACCCTTCAGGTTCAAGACTCTTGGCTCAGTTCCCACTAACTACATACTTATCCCATTTAGATTCAGCCGCTGAAAATCCCATAGAACTCATTGTAATTAGATTTTAAATGTATTATAATCATATTGCAATTAGGTTAAGAAAATTAAATTAATTGTAATTACAATTAATAATAATAAATAATTAATAGATTAATTAAATTAGCTTAAGAAAACGATGGTCATAAAGAGGTATATCAAACAACAGAATGCCAGCTGCCACTAAATTTTAGAGATCAAATATGCTATTTAATATTGATAAGATATTTTAAACTTAATTTTAACATTGCCATTTACTCATTTACCCATAAGCTGGAATCTGTTCTCTGTCCTTTGCACATCTACTCCCTGTGAAAGGGGAAGATAGGCAGCTGCGTGGTTTCTTCATATAGTCTTCTTCCTCCAAAAACTAGGGAAGAGGAGATTAAATAGATCAAGCAACTTGGGAAGCTGGTGGTGGCTCTTGGGCTGTGCCTTAGAGAGTTTTAGAGCTCACATTTGCTTCTTAGTTTGGTTCCTCATGTGGCTGTGCTTGCTCTGGTTCTGCAGGATGTCTCCTCACAGGTATGAGAGATTACTTCAGTCCCACAGAAGCTATTGGCTTTCTGGTTCACATGGCTACAGTAGTGTCATATTCCTTCATACTCTTTCATTTTTTGTCTCCTGACTTCTATTATCTTCAGCTGACCAGTCTAGCTCCCATTTCTGAGATGCCAAAGCACCAATACCGGAAGTGTCACATCATCGTCCTTGTTGGAAAACAACATTCACACAAATGTGGGACCACAATCACGCAATCGTCCTTATGTAATAATCACCCTTTATTATTTATTTATCATTGCATAATCACCCTTCTAGTCTTTCTCAGGGATTTTGGCAGTGTGCCTTTGTAGATAAGAGTGCAAGACCTGGAGCCAAGTTGCCTGCATTTGAAACCCACTCAGACATTCTACCTTTGTGACTCAAGCAAAGTCTCTTCACTTTTCTTGGCTTCACTTTCTTCATCTGTGAAATAAGCAAGTTGTCGGACTCAAAGCTTGCTTCAAGCTCTAGATCAAGTATCCTATGATCCCAGGGAATACAGTGGAAGGAACTTATTTGTGAAGTGTTTTTCTGTTGGCAGTTGGTGGAAAACAACATGCAGAGAAACCAGAGGCCATAGCTAATCAGAAAACATTATAACCCTTCTACTGTCTTCCTAGGATTGTAGAAGTGTATTTTTATAAAAAGAATGCTGTATGTGGAGTTGGGGGCCTGGATTCAAGTAATGACTGAATCTTCCTATCAAGCCATTTAACCTCCATGACCTCAGTTTTCTGATCTGCATAATGGAGATGATAGTAATATCTACTTCTGATAATTATGATGATACTACCTGCCTCTTAGGGTTGTGAGGGAAAACTATTATCAAAAGAGAAGGGAATTAGGGTGATGGTTTGAAGGGAAGAAGGAGGTAATAGAATCTCCGCTTTCATCTTATATACATTTTATTTGTCCTTTAATTTCTCTATTTTCTTCCTCCTGTGTCTCTTCATCCCCCCTTGTAGGAGCTTAATAAAGATTTATTGACAAATATCCCTTCTCTTCATTCTTCCTCCTTATAAAATGGCCTTCATTTCTAGGGACATTCAATCAGTATGCTTCTCTACATCTCTGTCTTTTGAATTCCTTCTTTCCATCAAGGTGCCACTACATACATTCCTTAAAATCTCCAATCTGAACGTGGTCTCTCCTTCATCAAACTTCTCATAACACATTCCTTAGAATTCTGCTTTGTATGTATTGCACCTCCCTCATTTGTGTACGTGTCTTCCCCTTTCCCAATTCCATGCTAGACTCTTGAGATTGGGAATTCTGTCATTGCTAGCTTTGTATCCTCAAAGTGTACTGCAATGTTTTGTACCTAGGAGGTTCATTATAAATGTTAAATTGACTTGAATTATTAGTTTACAATTAAAATGATAAGTAGCTCATTTTCAGCACCCCATAATGAAGCTAATAAAGTAGCAATAGCAAAAAAAATCAAATATGCTATTTAATATTGATATTTTAAATAAAAAATCTTATCTTAAAATTGGTTTAAAAAATCTGTTAAGTAGCAAGAAATTAAAAAACTCCAAACTTTAACATCTGGTTGTGTTTTACGTATCTTGAAGAATAAGATGACAAAATATTGACCCTAGGGATTATAATCATGTTTCCCATTCCCGAAAAAAATATTTAAAAATTCATTTTAACACTTCATTTAGCTGTATTTATTTCCTTCTTTTTGATTGCTTATGTCCGGCAGTGGCATACGAAGAATTTTGTAAATACTTAGGTTGTCTGTCTTAGGTTGGTCGATCATATTAAATATAAATTAAGTAACTATGTAGATTTCAGAATTACGAAGAAAAAAAAGATTACCCAAATATCTCACAGTTCTTAAAGATGAAAAAAATTTGGCTTATTTTACATGAAGTCAGGTAGTAACTTGGGGGCCAGGGTTGAGAAAAGAACAAATTTGTAGACATATAAAAGAAATATAAAGCTGAAAAAAGTTGATCTGTTTTATGTAGACATATACCTCTAAGTCATTTTGCAGCAGAGACAAAAAAAATTGGCGTTAGAGTTCCTTTGGCGTGTACCTTTATATTCTTGTGTAATTAAACCCACACTTATGTTGAGAAATGGAAATTTTTTTGTCCTTTTAAAGAAACATTTGGCACTTCTATGTTTTTAGAGAATACAGTACAGTTTTTAACATGAGATGGTCAAAAAATGGAATTTTTTAAAAGTACTAGATATCAGCATATAATTTGCCAAATTCATCTGGCAAACATTAATCCAGTGCCTACTATGCAAAAAACACTGTCCTAAGTACTATAAGATAAACAAAAATGGTACAAAATATGGTCTCGATTTTCCAGGAGCCTATCATTGAATTAGTGTTATTTTCTGGCTCCACAGGGACGGGAAAGCCCTCTGGTAAATCTTGGGCTGGCCATAATAGAGATCCAGGGAGCTGTATTTCTTCCCAGCGTGGGAAGAAAGGCCTTGAGATCAAGACTGGAGGGTAGAGCTTTTCCCTCCTACAGTGGGAATTTTTAGATGCTGTCTCTGAGAGGGAGGGAGGGGGGTAGTACTAAAGGAAGGGAGAGGAGGAAGGTGACAGTCTTGCCCTCCTCTACATGCAAAGCTGCAGTGCAAACATGAGGGTTCTGCAGTTGCCTTCCACGAAACAAAGTCTTCAGGTGAGACCAGGAGAGGTAAAAATTAAAGGGACAGGCGGGAGGTAATAGACTGGGCCTGTTTTGGGAGAAAATGATGAGCTCATTTTTGGGCAGGCTGAATTTGAGGAGTTGGCAGGATCTCCAGGTGGATATATATATATATATTGTGGAAAGTTGGAAACATGGGTTTGGAGATCTGGGGAGATGGGAAGCCTAGAAACTGATGTTTAGAAACAATTATCATTGGGGTGATCATAAAAGTTGTAAGAATAGATAAAATAGATAAGATATCCAAAGAAGATAGTATCGAGAGACAAGAAAAGGGAGTTGAGGACAGCCTGTTGGCAAATGCCTATACTTAAGGGGTGGGAGAAAGAAGAGAACAAAGACAAAGGAATGATCAGAGAAATATGAAGAGAAATCTAATATCAATTACAAATGGGTGGCCAGTAGTGTCGGGTCTTGCAAAGAGGTCAGGAAGGATGAGCACTAGGAAAAAAAAACCTCTTGGATTTGGTGATAAGGTCATTAGTGACCTTAAAAGAGCCTGTTTTCACCTGGTTGAACATTGTTTGAAGGTTGGTTTGGCCGGTGCAAAACCACCAGATATCTATTTATTAAGTGAAGTCAGAGAAGTACTGAGAATATATTAGTAGTTTATGGAAAATGACATTTGTTAGATGGAGATATGGATGGCATTCCTGCAGTATGTACCCCAGGGAATTGCCTGTATCTAATATTACCTCACATTAGCATATCCATTTTTTAAGGTTTAGTAGCAATGAGAAAAGGCTCACCATTACCCAAACTTTGGTTCCCAGTAAAAGATTATCTGGATAGATATGTGGAAGTTGGATATTCCCTGGAGTAACAAGCCATCCTTATGGCAATGACAGTACCTTGACATGGAAAAATATATTCCATCTGTTTTTATGGTCTTGGGTCAGGTCTGCAGTGAAATAAATAAAAGATTGTGATGAACCATGCTTAGGTTATAGGGACCCTTTGGGTTTGCTGGTTCTGTCTTTTGCCTTCTGTATATTTACAAAGGTATATATGGAGTGATGCATATCTACCCACATTCCCACATTTTCTGGGCCAAGAGAACTGATTGGAGACTAGTGGTAATGTCTTATATGATCCAGAGTGGCCAGAAGGCAGCAAATTGGGATGCAGCTGGAGGATCTGATCTTAATTGTACCCTTCATAAATATACAATTTGAATTCAACATGGAAAATGTCCTGCTAAAGAGTACACTCCTACCCCACTCTCCAGTGAACAGAGTAAGGTTACCCTGTTGTTGTTGATGAGTCATTTCAGTTGTGTCCAACTCTTCATGACCCATTTTGGGCTTTTCTCGACCTTTAAAGATACTGGAGTGGTTTGCCAATTCTTTCTCCAAGCTATATAAAATACATATTTGTTCTTAGACTGAGAGATAAGAATAGTCACTGAGTCCAGGTTAGCCTAAGTTGAAAAAAATCTCTAGATAAACATTGTTGGTTTTAGACATTTCTCTTGAGTCAATCAAAAACATTTAAGTGTCTACTGTGGCCATTAAGTGTTTACTGTGTAGAAAGTGCTGGGGGTACAGTGACAAAATGAAACAATTGACCTCAAGGATCATATATTGTATGTAGACAGTGTATACATATGTAAATACATAGTATATGTACAAAATAAATACTAAGTAGTGTTTGGAGGGAGGGCACTGTGTGGTAAGCGAAATGGGCTCTTAGCACTCAGTTCAACCAAGTGCCCTTGAAGAGTTTGGCTTTTGTTTCCTTTGATTAATTCAGTGTATTTCATTGAGTCTTACTAGGTGCTAAGTCCCAGGCCCAAACCCCTATTAGGTGCTAAACCTATGTGGGTGTGAAGCTCCCTGGGTACTAAGGGGAGGTGCTAACTCAAGAGCCAATCATAGGAGCCTAAGTTCTGGTCATTTAGATGATGTTTGATGACGTCTGAAATGCTATAAGTAGAGAAGACAGAGCCATTTGCGTGGGGCTCTCTCTCTTGGTGGCGTGGAGACTCTGGCAGCTGTAGCTAAGAGCCCTCCAGCTCATAAACCGGATGTTGGGAGTTTGTTAAATTCTGGTAACTATGAATTGGGATTTGAATCAGACAAGGTCTGTCGATGTTTATACTTTATATTTTGCTCTGAAGTTCAGGATGCTGGCTTTTTCCCCTGAACTAAGTGAGTGATATTTGCATGTCGAATTAAAGTAAATTTGTCAACCCCTTAACATTGCTTTCCTTACTAAAGCAGATCAAAAGAGCCTGGGCTTTTGCAGCATGCTGGCAGTGTCCTTGTTGTTGGGCTTGTGTTGGTCTTTCACCCCCCCCACCCCACAACAGCTGCTAGCTGGATTGTTGAAACAGGCACTCACACCTGGCATGGGGGAGATCAGGAGCATCTTTATGTACAAAGTATTATTTGAACTAAGTCTTAAGGGAAATTCTAAGAGATAGGGGTTAGGATAGGGTGCATTCCAGGCATAGAGGATAGGGGTGGATGAAGAGCAATAAGGCCAGTTTAGTTGGACAATAGAGTGAGGTAAAGAGCATAATGTACGGCAATGCTGGTAAGGTAGGTTGTGGTCAGAGTATGAAGAGCTTTATATGCCAGACAGAGGGTATGAGATGCCATGTGATAAAGTGTGGGAACAGTGCTTGCCCTGGAGTTAGGAAGACCTGTGTTTGAATGTAGCCTCTGTTACTAGCAATGTGACCATAGCCATGTCACTTAACATCCAGGAGCCTTAGTTTCCTTATCTGTCAAATGGACTCAATAATAACTGTGGTACTTACCTCATAGGGTGGTTGTGAAAATTAAATGAGATGATATATATATATATGTATATATGTATACATATATATATGTAGCACTTTGCAACCACAAAATACTATATAAATGTCAACTATAATTATTTTTATGGTATTAAGGGTGACCAACAGAAGTCTGATAGTGGTAGGAAGGGTTATTTGGAGTAGGCAGGATGAGTTGTTGAGAGCCTACTATAATAGTCCAGGCTGGTGATTATTAGAATCTGTAGTAGTTGGTGGTAGTGGAATTTAAAAAGTGGAGACAGCTGTTGAATGCCTGTGTGATACACGTGGGGATGTCCTGAAAACTGGAGATGCAAATAGAGAGTTCAGAGCTGGAGATAGAGATTGAAAAATCATCTGCATGGAGGTGGTAGTGGAAGCTACTGAAATAAATGAGACTGACAAAGTGTAAAGAGGGGAAGAGGCGTGAGGACCAACCATTAGAGAACATCCACCTTGAGGAAGACTCTCAGTCAAAGTTGGTGACAAATCCCATCTTTAGTTTCTCTCCTGGACAAGTCTAGGAGGAACAATAAATAAGAGAAGGGATAAGGAGAAGGGAATAAGCATTTATATGCTGCCCACTGTGTGCCAAGCCCTGTGCTAAACACTTTACAAAATATCTAATCTGATCCTCACAGCAACCCTGTGAGGCAGGTGCTATTATTATCCCCAATTTTACATTTGAAGAAACTGAGGCAGACAGAAGTTAAACAACTTGCCCAGAGTCACAAGCTAGATTTGAATGTCTTTCTGACTCCAGGTCGAGAGCTTTGTCCATTGTGCCACCTATCTACCTCAAAGAAAAGAAAGCCACAAGAGACATATTTCTGCCTGGTTGAGACCTGAGGACCCTTTTGCATATGAAGTAATAACCATTACATTACAGGAACCACCTCCAAATAGATTCTGGAATTAAATTCATTTTGTCGAATCATGGGATCAGAGTTCATAGCCCAAACCCATCACTTGGATAAATGAGAAAATTCAGGTCCACATTGGTTAAATGGCTTGTCCATAGTCATACAAGAAGAAGGCAGCAGGGCTGGGATTCAAAAGCAAGTCTTTTGTTTTCAGATCAAATATTCTTTTCACTGCCAATTCTTGACGTGTGTGTGTGCGTGCATGTGTATGTGTGTGACAGAGAGAGAGGGAGGGAGAGGGAGAGCTATGAGTTATGCAGACTCAGAAATTTCATTTCTCTATATAATTCTTTGTTAAGATGCTCAGCAACAGCCCTGGGGTTCCATTGAATTTCTCTGGAAGATTAGTAGGTCACTTAATGTTCAGGAGTACAGGAATAGCTCTCCTCGAGTTTTCCTTGATGGTCTGGTCAGAATTTAGTGTTTTCCTCTGCTATTCCCAGAGTTTGCAGTATCAAAGGACTGAGAAATCATATAGTATAGGAAACCTCCCTTGCCTCTAAAGTTGGTAGTCTCTATTTGCTGAGTTGCCTCTGGAAAGGGTGTGATCTTGGTTTCCTATCACTGAAGTTGGATGCTCAACACCTGAGGCTTCATTGATTGTATTTCTATCATCCTCATATGGAGAGGCCATGTGGTATAATGGAAGATTGCTGGATTTGGATTCAGGAGAAACCTGAGTTTGAATCTCTTCTGACACTTACCAACTGTGTGACCACTGACAGGTCATTTACTTAACCTCTCTGTATTTGGGAGCATCTTTTTTGTTTCAGTCCAGTGCTAGAAACACCTTTACCTAAGGTCCCAATAAAAAAGAACTGACACTTTGACTTAAAATATCATTCTTGGGATGGAGATGACATGAATGTTTGACAAAACGAGGTAGCAATTGATTCTTCAGAAGAATGACACATAAATCTTACTATGGCCATAGTCATTTGGTTTGGGGTTTTTTTTGTGTTAAAAGGGTATAATATTTTCAGAATAATAGTTCAATTCAGATAGGTGTTATGGAACTGGATTAGTGCTTAGCAAATCTGTTCAATGAATGAATGAAGTGGTTTCCTTGATAATATTTTGATTTTTTATTCTGCATTTTGACTGAACATTTTAGTATCATGAAAGTTTAACAAAATACTGTCTATATAGTTGTGAATATGGATATGTATGTGTATATACACACATGCACATACACACAAAGGTGAGTATATAATACAGGGTGTCCCAAAAGTTTTGGTTCAGTTTAAAAATTTTGGGAACATATTGTATATATGCATGTATGTGTTGTATATATATGCAGGTATACACACAGGTATCCACTGCTTTCCATGAATGTGAATAATTGAGATCTAATTATATCAGTATTTTTGAGGAAAGGGTGACATTTTTTAAGGAAACAAATGTGATTATTCCTTTTCTATACCTCCCACTTTGAACAACACTTTTTGTAGGTTCAACCTCTATTATTAGGCCTGCCTAACTTACCCTTTTTTTACTGATGTCTTAAAGTTTCATTAAATGTTATCTTAACGTGTTCATTCAATAAAATCAACATCCTCTTTTTTAATTTAGATTTCAGTTCAAGGCTTCAGGGATATTGCATGCAGCTGCACTGGAATAAAGCACTTGGTCATCAATGATATGCCAACTCTGACGGATAGTTGTATAAAAGTAGGTCACTGAATCTCGAGTTATCTTTAGACTCAGAATCTGAGATGAGATAAGATGATAGCTAGCATTTATAGATGGCCCTTTAGGCTTCACAAGATGTTAAATGTTATCTCATTTGAACCTCACAACAACCCTGGAAAGTAGGTGCTTTTATCATTATCATTTTACACTTGAAAAAACTGAGGCACATTATTTGATTTGCCTGGGGTTGCACAGCTAGTCAATGTCTGAGGCAAGATTGAAATCCATGTCTTCATACTTCAAGTACTCCAGCATTCTATGTACTATGCCACTTGGCTGCCTGTATGTTTTTCTAATAATTTCAGATATAACAGCAAATGTGTGTATGTGTTTTAAAGCCCTAGATTATAAGGAAATAATATAAAGTGTTTTTTTAAATATATACAGTGCTCTCTCCCTTTCATAAAAATATGTTTGGCAGTACTATTAAGAAAAGTGTTTTTCCTCAGCCTGATAGCTAAAGTATCTGGCTTGTAGAGCCCATTGTAATCTTTGTTTTGTGGCTTTTTGCCAAGTCACAGTGTGTTGGCAACGGCCCCAGTATAACCTCTGGTTTGTGCTAGGGAGGCAGTTCAAGTATGGCTTTTTTTTGTTTAGTTTTGTTTTTTGATTATTGTTAAGAGGATCTTTTTCCTGGAAGTCAGGGCTGGGTGCAGATTTGATTTGGCTTTTATCTTTGTGATAGCCCAGAAGCCCTTGGCCTTGTGAACAGTTCCTTAGGAGTATCTGCTATGTGGTGAGAGCACATGAAGCGTTCAGAAAGGGCTTTGATTCAGTGTCCCAAGATTGGAGAGGAACAAATTTATTCCTCTGGTCAAGAGTTGGAAGACTAATGAGGGTAGAACTATTGTCCTAGCCTGGTTTTTCCAACCCAGTAATAGTACAGCTGTGACTGTCATTGAGCGTTGGGGAAACGGTGAAGGTGCATTTGTATCACGGGTGCTGTCTGGGATATAATGAAGGTACAGTCTGGGGATCATACTAGTGATCAGGGTACCCTAATAATGAAACCGTTCCTTTAGGGTGAATGGCAGAACTTGTTTTAGAGGCTTGATCCCATGGTTCATTGCTGATATTCTCAAAGGTGAAGCTCTGAACTAGTAGTCAGGATGATGTTGCAACTGTGGCCAAACTCCAGCTCATTATAGACCTGGCCTTGTGCATGGGCCTTTGCCAAGCTTCAACCAGTTTACTGAAGGTGGGAGCCAGGACAGGGTTTACTGCACAGGGGCATCCTTGGCCTGGTAGGACATATTGAGGTTAAACACACAGCTGGGGCCTGGAGTTCTGCGAATGGTGGAATTTTAGCCTAGTGGTCAGAAGATGGGTTGCTGGTTGAGGTGTTGTTCTGCTAGAGTCCCACAGCTGTGTAAAACTTTGGGTAGGTTCTCAGGGCTACTAGGAACATGCATGGGGTTGAGGCGCCATGGTGATTTAAAATATTGTTTAAAAGATACAAAAGGCCTGGCAGTTACCTTGGCCTTGGGGCAGGGCAAGTTAAAGGAAAGGCTATGGCTGTGGCATAGTTTTTTCAGTGTATTCATAGTTTAGCTCTGCCCCACCCCATATTTCAAAATGGGTAATGACAGAGTCATTGCCAAGCAGTCAGGATTAGGATAACCTTTTCAAGCGTGGTGAGGATACAGTTATGGGCCTATTATAATAAAGGGTGATATTTTGGCCTGATGGTTGAAACATGACATTTGCCTCATGGTGGTTTTGTTGCCATGATGATCTAATCTGATCTGGAGCACATGACTAGGCTGGGTGACTCGACTGGCTTTTTGGAGAGCTGTAGACCAACACTGCCCCTGGAAATATCCTTTATCTTCTTAGTCCTCTACTTGAAGGATATTTCTTGCCCATCAGAGCAAAGACGCAAGACACAAGAAGGAAAGAATAGTGTATATCCTCCATATATGGTCACCGTGGCTTGTTTTTCTTTATCACAAAGGTGGGAAGCAGACAGAACTGATGAGAAGCAAGGGGCAGGGCTCTGCCTCTGTAGAGATTCTGAAGCTTCCTTCAGTCCCTGTTCTCTAAATTTGAAATTTGCCACATTCAGCACACATACAACACTCTCATGTCACTGATTTGACCTTAGTATTGATTTCTGCCTGTTTGTTAATGAAAGGACTTAACCTTCAGTAATGTCAAAATCAAACAGAAGCAGATTCTTGCCAGCCACATATTGACTTAGAAAACCACAAAGTAACATTATTTGTGTTGTACTGTACTTTTATTTATATTGTTGAACATTTCCCTATTTTAATCTGGCTCAGGCCACACACGTTTTGTGGGCCATGAGTTTGGTACTTCTTTAGTCAAATCTTAAGCCCTAAGTTGCAGAGGTGTCAATTTATATCAATGGAGTGACCTTACCTGGGAGTTCCTTATGCCAATGAAATCTCACATTTCTCTCTCCTCATAGCACTTTACCTCTTAGATTACTTTCCAGTTATATTGTTTATATCTGATGTGTACAGTTTTTTGCATGTTGCCTCACCTATTCTAACATGAGCTCTTTGAGGGCAGAGAGCACGCATTTGCCTTTCTTTATATCTCCAGCACTGAGCACAGTATTTGGTACATAGTAGGAACTTAATAAATGAACGTTGACTTACTATTCCTTCTTCAGAGCTAGTTGTACAAGTTTTGACAAGTTTGTTGGTACACATCAGCCATTTGCTGGTGCATAGGTGGGGGGAAAAGAACTCATTCTATCTATGTGTGTGTGTGTGTGTATGTGTATGTGTGTGCATATATATGCCCGTATACATATAAACAGAGGTTTATACATATACTTGTAAACTTCTAATTTCTTTGTGTCCTCAAATCCCTTGTGAAGTTTTTCCATTGCTCTCCAGCTACTTTTGTTTTATGGTGTAATTCACACACAGAGTTTTAGTATATAAAAGTAGCTTGGAGCTTGTCAGGGTTCAAGATTAGGTAACGGTACCCATTGAATGTAACAATCCTTTTTGAAGTTCCCTCTTCTCACAACTTTTTATACACTTAGGACATGACTTCTTAAATCACTTTTTCCCCCTATCCAGCCATTCAATTATAAGCATGTTAAATTAACATTTAAATAGTACTTGATGTTCTTTCCTCTGACATTGTCATTCTGACATTCTTCTGACAAATAAACTTTATTAGAAAATTTGACCTGTGTTATTATTTAAGAAAAAAATGGTAAAAATATTTGAAGGCTTTAACCAGTGAACTAGGACGGATTTGATTTAAATCACTAGTCAAGAAAACTCATTTGACATTATCTAATCTTTAAAACTGATATGTTTTAGCAATGGATGTCTGAGTGATTTTTTTTGGCTTTAGCGGAAAATTGACAAGTTTAATTTAGTTATTTAAGTGAAACTGTTGATTTTTAGAGATGAGCTATCTCCAATTCGGCTATTATATTTTTGCCATATAGCAGAAATACAGCTGTCATTAAAACGAGATATTTAAACTTTGCAAAGGAAGAAGCTCATATGTTTTGTATTTTTAAACCAATACATGTATGTTTTTTTTAATTTATTTTTAATATGTTTAGTTTTCAGCATTGATTTTCACATGCGTTTGAATTACAGATTTTCTCCCCATTTCCACCTCCCCACTCCAAGATGGCGTACACTCTGGTTGCCCTGTTCCCCAGTTTGCCCTGTTC
>CM053623.1:123599645-123634117 GCA_028646595.1 Phalanger gymnotis
ACATTTTAACTGTTTCTTTCTGGTTGCCTGAAGTACTTTCTCTTTTATCTGGGAGCTCTGGAATTTGGCTATATTCCTGGGAATTTTCCTTTTGGGATCTTTTTCAGAAGATGATTGGTGGATTCTTTCAATTTCTATTCTGCCCTCTATTGAGGCAGTTTCCCCTTGATAATTTCTTGAAATATCATATCTAGCCTCTTTCTTCTGTCATGATTTTCAGGAAGTCTAACAATTCTTAAGTTATCTCTCTTTGATCTGTTTTCCAGCTCAGATGTTTTACTGTAGAGATATTTCACATTTTCTACTATTTCTCATTCTTCTGCCTTTTTTTCTTGTTTTGTGATGTCTCCTGGAATCATTAGTTTCCATTTACCTAAAATTTTTCAGGAATTAGCTTCTTCATTGAGCCTTTATATCTCTTTTGCCATTTGGTCAATGCTGCTTTTTTAAGATATTATTTTCTTCAGTATGTTTTTTGCCTCTTTTACAAGCTATTCTCTTTTCTTAATTTTCTTGCACCACTCTCATTTCTTGTTTTTAATTAGATTTTTTTATTTTTATTACAACACTTAATTTTACATGTTCTTGAGTTTCAAATTTTCTTCCCTTCCTTCCCCTCCCCCACCAGGTGGCATGCAGTCCAATATAGATTCTACATAAACCTTCATGTTAAACTTATTTACACAATAGTCAAGTTGCAAAGAAGGTTTATGACCAATGGAATGAATCATGAGAGAGAAGAAACAAAACCAAAAAAAAGGAGAGAGAGACAGAGAGAGCAAATAGTTTGCCTCAATCTGCATTCAGATTCCACAGTTCTTTCTCTGGATGTGCATAGCTTTTTCCATCTTGAGTCCTTTGGAGCTGTCTTTGACCCTTGTATTGCTGCGGAGAGTCACCACTCATTTCTTTTCCCAGTTTTTCCTCTTCCACTTATCTCTTTCTGTAATTCTTCCAGGAATTGTTGTTGGGTTTCAGTCCAATTAGCATTTTTCTTTGAGGCTTTTTTGGTAGCTGCTTTCACACTGTTGTCTTCTTTCAAGTTTATGTCTTGGTCTTCCCTGATGCCATAGTAGCTCTTGATGTTCAAATTCTTTTTTTTGTTGTTGTTGTTGTTATTGTTTGTTCATTTTTCAGCCTATTTTTTTTAACTTTGAACTTTATGTTAAAGTTGGTCTCTGTTCACCCAATGGGAAGGCACTGTCCCAAGCTTTAGACTTTTTTGTGTTGCTATTTTCAAAGCTAGTTTTGGGCATCCTCAAGTTTCTGGTGCTTCCAAGGGGTTGTGACCCCAAGAGAGGTAATGGTCACTGCTCTCTTGGTCTGTGCTCTGATTTTTACCCAGGAAGGGTCCTTGATCCCCTGCAACCACATGTTCTAACATTCTTCTGCCTTGAATCTATGATTTGGGCCCCTTCTCCCTTGTGACCAATCACCAGAATTCCTTTCCACCCTAGAACTGCAACCCAAAATGTTCCTGGTGAAGCTGCTGCTGCAGTGGCATGTATGGGTTCCAGACAAGGCTCCACTTTGGCATCACAGACTTCTCCAGCGGACCTCTTAAGTTTTCTTAGGCTGGAAAAATGTCTCACCCTGACTTTTTGTTAGCTCTGCCACTTTAAAATTTGAGGTATTATTTTAAAGTTGTTTGGAAGAGAACGTTGAGAATTCAGTTGTATCACTGCCTTTAATATACCATCTTGGATACATGTGATAATTATTTAGGACTGGAAAGGGTCTTAGTGCTCATCTACTCAACCTCTTCATTTTACAGATAAGAAAGCAGAGTGCAGGAGAGATTACATAATTTGCCTAAGCCATGAAACTTGGTAGTGGAATGACCAGGATTTAAGTCTTGGTCCTGTTGATTACACATTCATTGTTCCTTCTACTATATCATCTCTCTCCCCATAAGAGATGTAAAGGATTTCATAGCTACAAAGAGCCCAATAAATGGCAGATGATGGTGACGATGATGACAATGATGACGACAACAACAATGACGATGACGATCTAGTACAGTAATGAGTGAAGGAATTTTTACTTAGTAGCATGGCCAAGAGGCAGAATATCAGCCTCTACGATCTGCTTTTCCATACTGACCCTACTAAAGAAATAGGTTCCATGTGGTTTTGGAAGTTAATCTTCTTTATCATTGCTTCCACCACGTCCTCATGAAAGCTTGGCAAGTATCCCTTGACGAAAGGTGAAGTTTTATAAATCTCATGTTCTTCTTTGATGATTCCTGAATGACTTCATCTTAGTTACAAGATAAGGATCAATGTTGTTTGGGAGTGAAATGTTGCTCTCTAAGGGACACATGTGGTTTAGCTTCTCAGTTTGTGTGTGTGAGTGTGTATGTGTGTGTGCATGTGTGCACATATATACCCAGGGTACTAATGTCAATTCCAATACTGGGTTGTTAGGAATGAATGTCAGCCTTTAAGAGGAAAATGAAATATGCAATGATTTTGAACAAGAAATATTTTGTAACTTGGAGAAAAGGCTTATTTAACAGGTAACGATAATAATAGCAGCTAACATTTATATAGTGCCTACTATGTGCTATGATCTTGACAATAACCCTGTGAATGCAGGTGCTATTATCATCTCCATCTTACAGATAAGGAAACCAAGGCAGACAGAGATTACACACCTGGTATCTAAATCTGGATTTGAACTCAGGTGTTCCTGACTCCAGGCCCAGCATTTGATCCACTGTGTCACCTAAATGATCAAATTAAGGCTTAATGGTCAAAGAAAAAACTTGCTGCATAATTTAACAATGGACATTATTGGGCAACTACATATCTTTACAAGGTTATTGTGAGGACCAAATGAGATAATATGTAAAGCACTCTATAAATTTAAACTATTATCACTTAGATAATGGAAGAATCAACATGAACACTCACACATATGGTACAATACTTGAGCTCTGCAGCAGGAAGTGATAAGTAGGTACTGTATGATCACTGCTAATTTTTGGTAAGATCCATTTGTTATCCATCAGTGAGTACAGGGAACTTCTTCCTATTAATGTAGAAAAATATCTGCTCTGCAGCTAAAACAGTGTTAGAGAGCTGTGCGGAACATGGAAAACTTAAATAACCTGCCCAGATCAGGATCACACAGACACCCCAAGGTAGGACTTGAACCTAGGTCTTCCTGATTCCAAGGCCAGCTCTCTATCCTCTAGGCCTTCCATCACTATTTGCATTGAGCTAATCATGACAGAGTTGTAAATGTATGGAACAATAACGAAAAGGTGAACATTATGTTCTGCGAAACATGAAGACAAAGTCTGAACAACAAGTGGATTATTATTGGTATTAAATGCTTCCATGTATATATTACTGTGATAGCCATCCTTCTTTCTCTCTCTCTTTCCCCATCCCTCTCTCTCCCTTCCTTTCACAAATACATACATAACCACACACAGGAACATACATATGAATGTGTTTGTGTGTGTGTGTGTGTGTGTGTGTGGTTGATCTTGACTAAGTCCTGTTCTCCCTACACACTGACTAATGTTAAATCAACCTGCCAAGACTAGAAAACCAAAGCTTTATGTTTGGCAATGGAAATTCCATTTTGAACCTAGACTGAAAAAAAGTCCCAAAACTATTTAAAATGTATAGCTGAATTATATATTTATAAAAAGCTTTCAAAGTAAATAATATTTTTGTATTAGTTCTATCAATGTCACCTAATAATAAAGCTTCCACATGAGTGAACGAGTGAATTTTACACTAATGAAATTACAGATTATTAAAGTATTAAACCACGATATGGCAACATCCAAATGAAACTGAACCTTTCCAAATCTGGCATTTTGATAATTAAATTGGCAAGTAGCTCAAGAAAAGGAATTCTCAAGAAAAATACTCAATCACTTTACTATTGAACGTTTTTATTGAAAAAGTACGCCTCCCAGAAGAGCAAAACAAGTTTAGGCAAAATGCGTATCTAATGTCTGCAAGAAAAGAGAACTGGAATCAGTGAGAGTAATTAAAACCAGATTCTAAAAGTCAATAAACCCGAGTCTCTGGACACTTCATCTTCATGTTCTGTGGTTTCTAGTGAAACACTGAAATGAAGTAACTTTTTATTATTTTCAAGACTGTTGAATACTTTCACCTTGGTTATGTTTTGTAATTATTATTTATCTTCATTCTGAATGAAATTAATTTTGTTAAATTTCTTTTCTCAAATGCTTGTTTTAAAACATGGCAATCTTCCTATTTCACTTTGCTAGAATAAAGAAAAGCAAGGAAACAACAGGTAAATCATGGATAATCTAAAATTTCCACTTAAACTTCCTATTGCATTTCCTCCCCTTTTATTTTATAAATTCCAATATATAATCACAAAATTTATCCCTTTTTCTTTCCCTTTCATTCTCTTACCCTTCATTTACTAGACCTCATAATAAGAAAAAAAATTAAAACATATTTACATGCTGAAGAGTCTTATATGGGAAGGAAGGACAAAAAGACTGATATTATGCTACCTAGTTGTGTTGCTCATGAAAATTCCTTATGTACCAAGTTATCATTATTTAAATAGAAAATATAGAAAATTTCCCATTATAGCTCTGAAAGAAGAAAAATTGAAGGTTAATCTCAGAAAAAAAATACAAACTGCAATCCTTTTAGTGAACAAGAATGCAGTGTTTTTTACCCTTAAGAAGTCATCTATCTTCATTTATCTTACCCTTATTTTCCTTCTCTATCCACTTCAATTCCATTAGTATTTGCTAAATGCTTAATATTGTGTGTGCAATTCCCTGTGACAACTGATTAAATATTAAAACCATGGCAGAACTCAGCCTACTGTCCAACTTATATATCGTTCATAAAAGAACACAGAACCTTCACTATCTATAGATAATGACAGACAGACCATGTTGGTTCTCCCCTAAAAGTCTAATTTGATTAGAAATTCTATTGCTTAAGAAATATAACAATGTATGGTTATAACCACATGTAATATTAATTAAGGTGGGACCTTTTTACTGTTTTCTCTTTTAGCATTTATTTAATCAAGTGCCCTTGATGAGTCTGGCCTTTGTTTCTTTAACTAAATCAGGAGTCTCTGATGACCTCCTTGCCTGAAGGGAAAGCCTAGACCACGTGGGTTTAAGATGCATGTTTGTGACACTTTTAGGTCATGTGGGTGAGTGACTCACCTTTGACCCTGAACAAGATACATAAACCCAGAGGCTGGCATTCTGTCTGAGGCTCTCAGTCACTGGATGAGTGGTGTGGAACTCTAGGCAGCCGCTCTAAGAGCCTCCCGGCTCATGAATCCAGGTGTTAATGCTTTCCTGGTAACTATCAATTGTGATTTGGTCTGCTTATATTGTGTATGTTTGTAATTTGTTTGCATTGCTCTGAAGTTCAGGATTACTGGCTTTTCCTTCTGAACTAAGTGAATGATATTTGTATGTTGGATTAAAATAAGATTGTTAACCCCTTAATGTTTCTTTCCTTAGTAAAGCAGATCAAAAGAACTTGTACTGGCAAGCTCTTGTTGTTGGGCTTGTGTTGGTCTTTCACCCCCACAACAGCTGCTAGCCAAATTGTTGCTACACCACTCTATGAATGCACAAGCACACACAGGACAGAGGGGAACACAGATACACAAGGAAGGCAACCCAAATAATTGGACTATTATGTTTTGCCCCCATGAGCTCAATTTTGTAGTTCTACTATAAATAGTTATTACTGCAGTTTGAGCCTTGAGTTTGAGGCTTCTGTAATAGTTAACAGGAAATCATAGACTGAGACCTGGAAAAGTCCTTAGAGGTCATCTAGTCCAACTCCCACATTTTACAGAAAGTGAAAATATTGAAACCTAAGGAGATTAAATGACTTGCCTAAGGTCAAATGGGTAATAAGGATCTGAGGAGGGATTTGCTCTGAAGTCCTCCAATGTTAGAACCAGTGAATGCTTATATTGTTCTAAATATGTATTTTTTGCTTCATGTTATTAATTTTCTAAACTTAAAAAAGTAGATGTAAAGGAAGTGTGTTGGGTTTATAAACTCAAAACATTGAATTGATACTTGGCCTGGGTCCCCATTAACCAGTTGTTTATTAATAGCATAAATCTTGATGTACAGATGTTGTCCTATCAGTCTATTTCATTGTATAGAGTGAGAGCTTTAATGGTGACAAACTCCCCTCACTTGAGTCCACAATATGAGTTTTGTTTTGTTTGGCTTGTTCTGAATAAATACAAAGCGATAATAAAAAAAAGATTAATGTTCTTAGTACCCTTCCTCATTGCCCTTATGCTGCCCTTTGGTTCTCCCAAGGCCCTCCAAGTAACCCTACTTAACAATACAAATTCCTTTCAGCTTAACTCCTTTCACCCAAATATATAAACACTTTCCCCCTCTCCTTCCCTCTCTCTGGTCTGTCTCAGTAGATTTGGGTTGTTAAAATAAAAGCCTTTACTAGTAGTCTCTTCTCCTGCTGCTTCTCTTTTCATTTGGAAAAAGTGATGCGATACTGTATGCTTGTGCACACCTGAAACATCCCCGCTACCAGGGAGACTGAGGTTGGTGGATCTTTTGAGCCTAGGAGTTCTGAGCTATGGTGGGTTAAAGCCCATTGGGTGTATGCTCTATGTCCTGCACCAAAATGGTAAACCCCTAATAGTAGGGTCTAACATGTTAACTAAGGAGGGAAAAAACCCAGGTCATCAACAGAGCAGGTCAAAGCTCCTGTGCCAATCAGGTTTGGGATTGGACCTATAAGTAACTGCTGCAATCCACAGCCTGGGGATTTTGGAAGCCCTTGGTCAATAGGTCCACTTATCCTAAGGTATTATCAGCATGATGTAGGGGGGCATTTTGGTGCTGGTAATAGCTTGGCACAAATTGGAGGCAATGTCCTTCTTTGCACTTAGACAGGGACAGCCCTGGTCTCATCTTTAGATGAGACTGGCAAGGAAGAATATAACAGCACAGTAGGAGAGGGGCTTCCTCCCCAAACCTCCCTATAGTGAGAAATCACTCTGAAAGCTACAAACCCTTCTTTTCCTTGTCCCTTCCCAGGGCTCGTCCCCTCTATACAAGAGACTCCAGAAATATTTGGTTTGGCTGTAAAAAGAGTAATAATCCTTCAAGTAACTTATCATGGATTATTAACAGCTAGGCCCCTACCTCACTTCCTGGCAATCTCCAAACCAAGCTGTTTCCCCCTCCAGCCCTCATCCCCACTTGTTCCCCATCATGAAACTTGGATTCTGCCCCTGGATGGATCCCGGGCCCTGACAGATATGCTTTTGTCTTAGATTGCCCAGATCCAGGGCTCTGCCAACTCTGGTTTTTTCTTCACATTGCTGCCTCATTCTATAACCTCCTATAACCCCCCTTCAAGATGCCCTTTATGTGGTGTCTTCCTTTATTAGAATTTATTAGAAGTTCCTTGAGGGCAGGGACTACATTGCTTGCTTATATTTGTATCCCCAATGCTTAGAATAGTGCCTGAAAAACAGAAGAACTAATAATGCCCAGGATCACCTTCTACATGTTTCCTCCTCTCCCCACCCCACCCCCTTTCTCTCCCCTCTCTTTGTCTACTCTCCTCTCCCCTTTTCTGTGAATTACCATAATGCACGACAGTTACGACGATTATTTTGATGACGTATATGATAGATTGTGTAAAGCGAAGGATGGAGTGCATCGGTAATTAAGGTGGGACTTTTTTTTTTACTGTTTTCTCTTTTAGAATGCCAAAGGAATCAAGTGCCATTGATTAAGTCTTGCTAGCTGCTAAGCTCCAGGCCCACACCCTTTTGCTGATTAGATGTGAAGCCTTCAGGCCCTAAGAAGGGTATATAAACTCAGAGGTTAGCATTTTTCGGGGGCTCTCATTCACTGGAAGAGTATGGTATAATTTGACTAGACGAGACTCTGGGTAGCCATTGTTAAGAGCCCCTGGCTTGAAAACCCAGATGGTGGTGCTTCCCTGGTAACTATGTACTGAGATGTTGGACAGAAAACTAGAAGCCTGTCTACTGGTTTGTGTTATTTGATCTGCTGACTTTTTCTGTTTGTAATTTCTGTTTGTATTTTCTCTGAAGTTCAAGGTGCTAGCTTTTCCTCCTGAAATAGTGAATTACATATGTATGTTTGATTAAAGTAAGATTGTTAACTCCTCAAAGTTGCTTTCCTTAGAAAAGCAAATCAAAGTACCTGTGCTAGCAGCTCTTCTGTGTGTTCTAGTTGCTGATCTTGTTGGGTCTTATACAGCCACAGTAGTGGCAAGCAGTATTGTTGTTACAATAGCAGATTTGCTTCATTTGATGCTGACCTTTCATGATTTCCTACTCAAGTAAAATGGTTGTCTCTACACTCACTTAAAGCCAGTTACTGTAATGCCATGGAAAAGCAATTTTTTCCAATTATCTTTAGGTGTAGACCTTGTCAAAATGTTTCATACTTACTTATTCAAGAACATATTTACCATTGCAAAGATTTATTTCCTCCAATCATGTTATTAGTTTTCTTTTCATTATTATTAGCTCTTTTATAGCATAACAAGAATTTTAAAGTACTCTTTTCACAACAAATGGAATACTAAATAAAAAGCATTTTTGAATCTCAAAGTTATATATATACTAGTTACCACTCGTGCTGTTAATAACTTTCTAAAAGAGATAATGTTAAGTGATGGCTAGGTGCCAGTCCTGGGATCATAGAAAGACTTGGGCTTAAGTCCTGCCTCTGATACATGACAATGGCCATGTGACTCAGGAAAGTCCTTAGCTTCTCAATGGCCCCAAGCAGCTATCCAAGACTATAAATTGCAAGTCAGTTGCTGATCTGCACTGGTACAATGAGGAGTTCCCTCAATGAAATCACAAGTGGAGGTTGGGAGGTAATGGTGTACAACTGCACACACCTGTAATAACCTGCTATCAGAGAAGCTGAGGCTGGCAGATCTCCTGAACCTGGGAATTCTGAGCTGCAGTGGATGTCTGCCTTATGTCCTACACCAATATGGTGAACCTTGAATAGGGGGGTCAATGGGCTCTACAAGGAGGGGCAAAATAGTCCAAGTCAACACTCCTAAGCCAACTGGGTATGGCATTGGGCCTATGAGTGACTGCTGTACTTCCAGCAGTATTTCTAGATGAGAAGTGCCCCAGTCTCAAAAGAAAAAAAAATCACAAATACAGCAGAAAAACAAACCCAACTTTGTGAGTTAGATGCCACAAATATTAGCCTTAAGATCTGGGACTGGCTCTAAGACTAATGTTCTTCCTACAGTATCATGTTGCTTGAATGTTTGATATTCCAATCTTCTATTAGACATTTGATCACAATACCCAATATAGAAGCAAGATTCAGTGATCAGTGTGTCAATTTTGCATAACTATACCCCTTTGGGTGTATGTTGGGGGGGGTAATTGGGAAATGACTGATTTTTTTCTAAGAATCAAAAAAGTTTTCAAAACTCTAAATTGTTTTAATATTTTTAAAACCTTAAAATATTGAATTAATTAATATGACTTTTATTAAATGGTTACTATGTGTAAAGCTCTATGTTAAATGATAGGGATACAATTAGAGAAATAGGATTATCCCTTCTTTCCAGGAGCTCACATTCTAATGAGGGAGAAAACACATACAATCTGTAATTCTCTTGATCTCTCTAGCTACTTTCTTATGAATAGAAGTCTGAACTGCTTGTTTATTTTACATGACATCTGTCAAGTATGCCCCCTCAAAAGCTGGTCAGGATTCCCTAGAGGCTCTGTGTCTGTGATTTAGGAAAGGTGCCACTAGGTGGCACTAATGATATATTATTAGATTAATACTATTCACCCTAATCCATTTCTCTTTTTTAAATTTTTAAACTTTTATTTTCAGTTCCAAATTCTCTTCTTTTCCTCTACCCCTCCCCCACCCACTGAGAAAGCAAGAAATATCATACCCACTATACATATGAAAGTCATGCAAAATATATTTCTGCATTAGCCACTTTTGGTGGGGGTGGGAGGGAAGAGCCAAAAAAAATAAAGGAAAAAAATATGCTTCAATATGGATTCTGACACTATTGGTTATCTCTCTGGAAGTAGATAACATTTTTCATCATAAATTTCATGGAATTTCATGGGTCACTATACTGACTGAAATAGCCAAGTCTTTCATCATTATAATATTGATGTTACTGTGTATAATGTTCTCCTGGTTCTTCTCACTCCACTTTACATCAGTTCATACAAGTCTTCTCAGGTTTTTCTGAAACCACCCCCTCCAGCATTTCTTACAGCAAAATAGTATTCATCACATTCATATGTCACAACTTGTTCAGCCATTCCCCAGTTGAAGGACATCCCCTCAATTTCCAATTTTTTGCCACCACAAAAAGAGTGGCTACAAATATTTGTGTACATATGGGTTCTTTTACTTTGATCTCTCTGGGGTACTGACCTAATAGTGCTATTGCTGGGTGTATTGTTAATGTATTTTTGCTTAATGGGAAGATCTTTTCCATCCATGGAAAATGGAACCATGGCTTAAGTCACATGGAAGCCTGAGTCACATGAGTCTGTAATGGAAGGAGCTTGCTGAATGGGTAGAACAGGAAGGGGTGGAACAGGAAGAGTGGAGCAGAGCTAAGAGGAAGGAAGTTGGTCACAGCAGTTAGAGCTGAGACAGAGGAAGAAGGCAGCTAGCTGTGAGTGTTCATTTGTGGGAAGGCCCTAGTAGGGGGAGACTTGGGGATGGCAGTGCCCCCTGCATTGTCATTGTGTATAGACTTCTTTGTTGCTAAGATGGATTTGGCTTTCTGGTGTTTGAATAAATGTCTTGGTTCTGTCTTCCATGTAGAAAGTCTGTTATATTTTCCAATTCCAATTCCATAGCAGCCATAGGCTCTGTGAATATTGCATTGGTGCTACCCTGGGTCAAAGTATATGAAGAATTTTATAGCCATTTGGGCATAGTTCCAAAGTGTTCTCCAGAATAGAAACAACTTTGCTGTGTTGCTGTGCAACTATTTTTCCACATTCCCCTCTAACATTTGTCATTTTCCTTTTCTGTCCTGTTGGCTAATTTAATGGTTGTGGGATAGTACCTCAGAATTGTTTTAATTTGCATTTCTCAAATTATTAGTGGTTTACAGTATTTTTTTCGTATGACAACTGATACCTTTGTTTTCTTCTGAAAATCATTCGTATTCTTTGCCCATTTATTAATTGGAGAATGGCTTTTATTTTTATATTTTTGGCTCAGTTCTCTATATATTTGAGAATGAGGGTCCCTAGCTTATTTCTTAAGGGAGAGTTCTTGGAAAGGTCACCTTTTTTCTTTTTAATGTTGTTATGACACATTTCAAACATAATAAAACATAAATTTTTAAAATGCAATGATTTCCTCAGACATGTTGGCCATCTACCAAGTTATACTTTTTGACTAATAATTAAAATAATTTTTTCTTTGAATTCCTTCAGAAGTATATATTTCATTCCATTCTGTTGCTCTATCTGTACCTAGTATGTTGAGAGGCAGTGTAACCTTGGAATATATGAAGGAAGATAGTAGGGGCAGCCTCACCTCCAAATTATCCTTTGGAATGGATGATGTAGATGTACCAAGTACTAGCTAATGCACTTGTTTTGTTGGTGGTGGTGGTTTTTAGATTTAATTGTATTCATGGAATTTTGGAGCTGGAAAATAGAAATCATTTAGTCCAAAAGCTTCACTTTAAATATGTAGAAGGTGGGGATGAGAGAAGTTAAATGGCTTATCCACTATCACTTTATGCGACTGAATGGAAGCACTAGGACTATAATTCAGGTCCCTTGAGACTTCTAAATCCAATATTCCACCGTACCACAATGACTCCTAGCTAAACTGATTTTGTCTTTGAATTTAAAGAATCTTAATCACCTTACCTTAATCCCTGAATCCGTGATAAATTCACACTCAGAAACAGTAAGTTCTTTTAACCTTTTATGACTGGAGAGTGATGTCAAAGCCTGAAAATATTTAATAAAAATGAAATTTTTATGAGCTCAAGCTTCTGGAATATATATTTTCAATAAGCTGGTAATAGTTAAATCTATGTAAACTTAGGCAGGAAGGAAAGCTAGCTCAGGATTTTATTCAAAGTAAATGTAACTTTTATTAAGTATAAGTGCCTGGCACATAGGAGGTGCTTAATAAATATTTATTGACTGACTGAATAAATTACTTTTACTCAATTCTTTGATAGATTTATGAGCTTATCAGAGTATGTACTTCTTCCAGCTGGGCAGATGGCAACATACCTGTTGCTTCTCATCTTGTGCAGTTCTTGCTCCTGTCTTTCCATAAATCTTTTATAAAGAATCTACCCAACAGGCTAGAAGCCTCCCACTGGTTCTTTTAATATTTTAGTATAACAGATATAGCCTATTCACCTACCACCTATGACTAATACATGACTAGCTCACCTTGACTGTCTCTTTTATGTCCATATCTTAAGAGTAAATTATTATTGGTCATATGCTACAAGGTACTTACACTTGACATGTATCTTTTCATGACCCTATGGGTCACTGAAATTTTGAATCTTCTAATTTACTGATTCTCCCTGGCTTTTATCTATATATCACCATTAGAAGATTTAAAAAAAATTCTTTGATTACATTAGCTTGGGGAACTTCCTTTGTGGAGACATTTTGTCCTGATTTAGATAGGCAGTCCATTAGTGACTTATAGACTTAACAGAATTGGCTGGAACACCAAAAGGTTAAGTAACTTGCCCATGGTCACAGAGTCTTTATCAGAGGCAAGACTTGATCCCAGATCTTCCTGACTGCATTGCCACATCAGTGAGCTACTATCTACTATAATATACTGCATTTCAACAAAGGAGGATATTAGAGTTAAAAGGATGGGTTTTTGCAATATGGAGTAAAATGGGATCACTGGAAGTACAGTTTCTCAAATTCAAACCAGCCCAATCTCATCTTTCTGTTTAATTCTGAGCCTAATTCATTATTCAAGCCCAACCATCTACGTTCCATGATTCCCTTAGGCAAGCATATGTTTCTCTATTTTATGCCTTATTAAGCATTAATTCATATTAAACATTAAAACATTATATCTCCAAGTAATTAAAATTTAATAATGAAAATTACATGTATGTAGTTTATATATAAAGTATACATGCATATGTAGATGCAGAATATATATGGAATAATAAAAACAAAACAAATAGGAAGTCGTTGAACACAATGTAGATAAAAAGGGAGAGCAAAGTTGAGGGAAATCGAGGATGGTTCTTGTAGGTCATAGTACTTGAGCTGAATCTTGAAGGAAATTAAAGATTCTTTGTAAATGTGAGAAGGGAGAAATGGGAAGTAGAATACCCTGTATGAGGAACAGAGAGAACAGTTTGGCTGGAAAGAGCCTTAAAGGCAAAGCAGAGAGTTTCTATTTGATCCTAGAGGCAACAGAGAGCCACTGCAATTGATTCAGAAGGGGAGTGTCATGGCCAGATCTATGGCTGAGGAAAATCACTTGAGCAGTTGTGTTCAAGATATTTTGAAGAGAGAAATGACTTTGAGTAGGGAGACAAATTAGGAGGCCATTGCAATAGATATTAGCTACTGTGCTTGATGCTGGAGACAGAGAGACAAAAGTAAGACGATCCTTGCTCCTAAAGAGCTTACTACCTTGCTTGCTTATATCATGTTTATATTCTCTTTGTCTTTTCCTTTTCAAATGGTCTGTTTCATTTGCAGTCTCACCTTCTTCAATCTTTGAAATCCATAGCTTTGTTTGGTTTTGGTGCACATCTGCTTATTTTTCAAGATCGTTTGCTCATTCTATAAATGTGTATTAAATGTTTGTGTACGGAGTACTATTCAAGGTGCTAAGAGACAGACAAAGATAAATCACACCCAGCCCTTGTCAAGCAGCTTAAAGTTTAACAGGAGATGATGGAGAGGATAAAGAAATGTACTGATGTAACACCAATACTTTAAGATACATGACTTTGTCAGTGTAGGTACTATGTTCATCAATGCAGATTACAGAATCTCTGCACCTTAATAGATGGCTTTCAGGAGTTGCTATGGCCAATAATTTCATCACTCTTTGTCTAGCATATACAATCCTATTCAATAATCCTCAGACCTTCAGGCGCAAGTATTAGGCAAGGCATAAAAAAGAGATATATGCTAAAAAAAGGAGGACATTCACCACAGGAATTTCAGCTTACATTCCAAGCTGAAGGATTCTCTGTAAATGGGGAGGTCTTCCAGACATCCCCATCTGCAAATGGCATTTTGGTAATTGTATCAAGCTCCAGAATACTACATAGTCTCCTTAAATAAATCTGCAATCATTCAAAGGAACTGGGCCTAACCATCTACATAGGAAAGAATAATGGATTAAGAATGTCTAATGCCAAGACTACAGCATACATTTAGGTGGACAATATGTTAAGATATGCATATCTGAGACAGATAGTATATAATGGCAATGAATTAGGTCCAGAGGTGAACAGAAGGAGGAAAGTGGCCTGGATTGCTTTGAGGGAACTGCAAAGCTCTTTTAAGGATTCCAATCTTCCTACTGAAACAAAGGCCTACCCTTTTAATAGAAACATTCTACCGATGTTGCTGTATAACAGTGAGACACAGAATATAACAGTCCCCAAGGAATTAAAGTATCACAAAGAGGGTAATGGAAAAATTCATGGTGGATGCAACAAAGCTGCAACATATAATCAACTGGTGAGTTTTTCCTGGGACCTCCACTTTGAGGAAGGGCCCAGACCAGCCATGTTTCATTCTCTAGAGTTTACCACCATAACTTGCCCCATAGGTTCCTTCTTCCTCACTCCCAGCTCCCTTTTATGTCCAATTAGAATGTAAGTTCATTGAGGGCATGGACTGTCTTTAATTTAGCTTACAATGTACCCTCAGAGTTTTTTTTTTTTACTATGTGCCTGGTATATGGTAAGGGCTTAGTAAATTCTTGTTGACTTGACTTAATAAATGCATGTTGGCTTGACCAATGAGGAATAAGAACAGGAACAAAAATTGCATCAAGGAATTATATGACAGGAAGTGAAGCTGGGCTGGTTACATAGTGAAGGCAAGAGATGACAAGTAGACAGCCAGATTACTCTACTGGCACCATTAATATACCAGGAGAACGACTCTCCCTTATTGATCTCTAAAAACCCAGAAAATATCACCCAAAGATAAATCCTGGAATAACTTAGCCAGTAGAAAGGTGGGATACAGCAATCTTTTAGACTGGAAGGCTTGGGAGATTAATAGGAAAGGTCCCTCTCGCTTTGGTGGAAGGGGAGCAATACAGGACAGGAGGCATTCCAGGAAGCCAGCAGTAAGCTCTACCTCAGCAAACTAGCAAGAGATCCTAAGCCCCAGGGTGGTGGAGCAGGCAAGCACCAACACCAGGACCCCACTGAGTGCCTTGGCATAAGCAGGTGAATCAGTAGACCCCAGCTTGGAAAACCACCACACGTGCTGGTAGGTAGGCATCCTCCAGCAGCCAAACATTCCCATGTTTCAGAGCAGCCTGAGTAAGCAGGCATCCTCCAGGGGCCAGGAACCACCCCCAACCCAGAACTACAGTGTAGCCCCAGGGAAATGCTGAAAACCCCCATATGGACTCAGCACATGCCAGACACCACCACTAGGACCCCAGTTCAGACCCATATAGCCTCCAGTTGGCAGCACTTGAGACCCCAGCACACAAAACCAGTGACCAGGTCCCTGGCCACCAGCACAAGAAGCTTGGGACCACAGCACTCCCTGTGCTCTAGTAAGAATTCAACTTTAAAAGCCAGGAAATAGGCATACACCATGAGCAAAAAGTAGAAATGGACAATAACTATAGATTCATTCTATGAAGACAGGGAAAATTAAAACATAAATTCAGAAGAGGCAACATTGTCAATGTACCTACATCCAAAACCTCAAAGGGGAATATGGAATGGTCTCAAGCCCAAAAAGCCTTCTTAGAAGACCTCAAGAAGGACTATAAAAGTCAAATTATTGAGGTAGAAGAAAAATTGGGAAAAGAAATGAGAGGTATGCAAGACAGAGTCAGTAGCTTGGAAAAGGAGGGACAAAAATTGACCGTAGAAAACAATTCCTTAAAAAATACAATTGGCCAAATGGAAAAGGAGGCACAACAACTCACGGAAGAGAAGAATTCCCTAAAAAGTAGAACTGGCCAAATGGAAAAGAAGGTACAAAAGCTAAATGAAGAAAACAATGTATTAAAAATTAGAACTGGGCAACTGGAAACCAATGACTCTATGAGACATCAAGAATCAAACAAAATCAAAGGAATGAAAAAATAGATGAAAACGTAAAATATACCTTATTGGAAAAATAACTCACCTAACAAATAAATCTAAGAGAGATAATTTAAGAATTACTGGTCTACCTGAAACTCATGATCAAAAAAAAAAAAAAGCGGGAACAGCATCTTTCAAGGAATCATCAAGGAAAACCACCCTGTGTTTCTAGAACCAGAAGATAAAATAGAAATTGGAAGGATCCACTGATCATCTCCTGAAACAGATCCCAAATTGAAAACTCAAAGGAATATTATAGCCAATTTCCAGAATTATCAGGTCAAGGAGAAAGTATTGCAAGCAGCCAGAAAGAAACAATATAAATATCATAGAACAATTATCAGGATTATGCAGTACCCTGGAGCTTCTATACTGAAAGACTGAAGGGCTTGGAATATGATATTCAGTAAGGCAAAGGAGCTTAGATTACAAACAAGGATCAACTACCAGTATATTGAGCATAATTTTTCAGGGAGGAGAAGGACATTAAATGAAATAGGGGACTTTCAATTCTTTCTGATGAAAATTTTATCTTCAAATACAAGATTCAAGAGAGGCATAAAAAGGTAAACAGGAAGGGGAAAAACGTTATTCAATAAGGGCAAACTGCAACCCTACATGGGAAGATGATACTTGTAACTCTTGAGAACTGTTATCTTTACTGTGACATTTAGAAGAGATATACATAGACAGAGAGCAGGGGTATAAGTTGACTTTGATGTGTTGATAAAAATCTAATTAAGTGGTGAAAAGGGATTGTACTAGGAGAAGAGGAAAGGAGAGGCAGAAAAGGGTAAATTACATTACACAAAGAAGCACAAAGACCTACTACAGTAGAAGAAAGGAAGAGAGGGAGATAAGCATTGTTTGAACCTTATTTTTATCAGATTTGGCTCAAAGAGGGAATAACATACTCAGCTAGTTATATAAATCTAATTTACCCTATAAGAAGTAGGAAGGAAAAGGGAAAGGGAAGGGACTGATAGAAGAGAGGGCAGATTGAGGAAGGCGGTGGTAAAAAGCAAAACTGTGGAGAGGGGGGAAAGGGATAAAGGAGAAAGAAAAGCATAAATGGGGAAGGGGAATAGGATGGAGAGAAAGACACAGGTAGTAATCCTAACTGTGAATATGAATGAAATGAACTCTCCCATAAAAACAGAAGGAGAGGGCAGAGTGGATTAAAAACCATAATCCTATAATATGCTGTTTACAAGAAACACATTTGAAGCAGAAGGATTCATATAGAGTAAAGGTAAAAGGCTGGGGAAGAATATATTATGCTTCAGCTGAAATAAAAAAAAGCTGGGGTAGCAATCCTGATCTTAGACAAAGCAAAAGCAAAAATAGATCTAATAAATAAGACAAGGAAGGAAACTACATCCTACTAAAAAGGTACCATGGACAATGAATATCATTATGAAACATATATGCACCAAGTAGTATAGCATGAAAATTCTCAGAAGTTAAATGAGTTACAGAAAGAAATAGATAGCAAAACTATACTAGTGGGGGACCTCAACCTCCCCATCAGAACTAGATAAATCTGGGTGCAGAGCCAAGATGGCACTGTGAAAGGAAGGAACTAGTAGAGCTCTCTCTTAAATTCTGTCAGGTACATCTAAAAAAGTGGATCTGAGCAGGTGTGAGAGAGTTAAAAGCCACTAGTAGACTGATAGGGGCAGGAGTGCTAGGCATGCAGAACGGCATCAGACCACACCAACTGGGAACAGCAGAGGAATCCAGACAGGATGCCAGTCTGGGAGAGTGCTGGGCCAGCGAAATGCAGGAACAGGAGCAGCCCAAGTGCAGAAGTATTGGCTATGGCAGCGATTGAGCCCCAGGCCTCTCAGTCTAGGATGGGAGTCTGTCAGAGCTACAGGAGACACCAGCGCAGAGCCTGCAGCTGCAGAAGCAACTACCCCAGAGGCCTCCAGCCCAGTCTAAAGGTTTCAAACTCGCCTTCCTGAACTTCTGGGAGCCATGATGGCCAGGTAAAATGGCTCTCATCCCTCCTTTGAATAAACCCAGAGAATACTTCCACGTGAGAAACCAAAAATGGGGCTTCGGCAGCCTTTTAGCGAGAGAAGTTGGGAAGAGGGCCCTTCTTGTGGTGGCAGAAGGAGACTAGTGCAGGAAGAGAGGTGTCCCAGCAGGCCTCACTGCAGCAGAACAAGGAGAGTAACCAAGCCCCAGAGGTGTGGAGCTAACAAATATCAATACTAGGACCCCAGATGTGCCTTTGCACAGCCAATAGCTGAGACAACCCATGGTATAGAGCAGTCCTGGGGAAGTGGAGACTCCTAACAGCCAGAGGACCCCTCCCCCATGCCTCAGGAAACCAGACGCCATAGCACACAAAGTCAGTGAGCAGGCCCACAGATCCCAACACAAGAAACTTGGGAAAGAGGTCCCAAGAAGCAGAGATCCACTTTAGAAGCCAGAAGGAAGAAAAACACCATGGGAAAAAAACACACTAAAAAGCCAAAGACCATTGAATCCTATTATGGAGAGAGGGAAGATCAAAATACCAATTCAGAAGAGGACAGCATGGACATTATACGCATATCTTAAATCTTAAAAGGGAAAGCGAACTGGTCTCCAGACCGACTTTAAAAAAAGAATTAAAGAGGTAAAAGAAAAAAATGGAAAAAAATTCACTGATGAAAACAAATATTCAAAAAGTAAAATCAGTGAAATGGTTAAGGAGAATCAGAATATAAATGAAGAAAATGTCTCATTGAAAAGTAAAATCAACCAAATGGAAAAGGAGATAGAGAAGCTAAAAGAAGAAAACAATACATTAAAAATTAGAATTGGGCAAGTAAAAGCTAATGACTCTATGAGACTTCAAGAATCAGTCAAACAAAACTCAAGAGAGACATAAAAAGTTAAATGGGGAAAAATGTTTTTTAATCAATAAGGCAAATTATTTACATCCTTATACAGGACTATATTGTTTTTATATGTTTTATATATACATATATATATATGCACATATATATATGTCAATCTTATGAATAATACAGGTACTATGACAATTGAAAGGGATATACATAGACTGTGGTATCCATATAAAATAATTGATATAATGATAAAAGTATAATTAAGAGATGACTCTGGGAGAAGAGGTAAGGAAGTAGTAGAAAATTACATCACATGAAAAAGCACAAAAACATATTAGAGAGAAAGAAGAGAGAGAGAAGAGCAGTATTTGAGGTCTACCCATTGGATTTGGTTCAGGAAGGGAATAACATACTCTGATAAGTATAGAAATCAAACTTGTCCTACAGGCAGTAGGAGGGGAAAGGGGAAAGAAAAGGGAGGGAAGAAGTAGGAAGGGGAAAAAGGTAAGATAAGGGAGGAGAATCAAGAGGGAGGGTAAACTGAGGAAGGTGGTGGTCAAAAGCAAAACTCTGTTGAGGAGTGGGAGGGAGAAGGGAGAAATGAAAGCAGAAACAGGGGGAAACAGGATAGAGAAAAAAGACACAGAAAGTAATCACAAATGTGAATGGGATGAATTCTCCCATAAAACGGAAGCAGACAGAATGGATTAAAAACCATAATCCTACAATATGTTGTTTAAAAGAAACATTTGAAACAGGGGGATACACACAGGGTAAAGGTAAAAGGCTGGAGTAAAATATATTGTGCTTCAGCTAAAGTAAAAAAAGCAGGGGTAGCAATCCTAATCTCAGACAAAGCAAAAGCAAAGATAGATCTAATTAAAAGAGATAAGGAACGACACTATATCCTGCTAAAAGGTACCAATGAAGCAATATCATTATTTAACATATATGCACCAAGTGGTATAGCATGCAGATTCTTAGAGGAGAAGCTAAGGGATTTACAGAAAGAAATAGAGAGCAAAACTATACTAGTAGGAGACCTCAACATCCCCCTCTCTGAACTTGATAAATCTAACCTCAAAATAAACAAGAAAGAAGTTAAAGGGGTGAATAGAATTTTAGAAAAGGCAGATATGATAGACCTCTGGAGAAAACTGAATAGGGATAAAAAAGAATATACTTTTTTCTCAATGGTACATGGCACGTACTCAAAAACTGACCATGTACTGGGGCATAAAGACCTCACAATCCAGTGCAGGAAAGAAGTAGTCAAGGCATCCTTTTCAGATCATGATGCAATAAAAATTATTTGTAATAAAAGATCATGGAAAAATAAGCTAAAAATTAATTGGAAACTAAATAATCTAATTTTAAAGAATGAGTGGGCCAAAGAACAAATTATAGAAACAATTAATAACCTCATTCAAGAGAATGACAATGAGACAACATACCAAAACTCATAGGATGCAGTAAATACAGTTCTTAAGGGAAGTTTTACATCTCTAAATGCTTACATGAATAAAATAGAGAAAAAGGAGATTGATGAATTGGGCATGCAACTAAAAAAGCTACGAAAAGAACAAATTGAAAATCTCCAATTAAATACCAAATTATAAATACTGAAAATCAAAGGAAAATCAAAAATAAAATTGAAATCAAGAAAGCTATTAAATTAATAAATAAAACTAAGAGCTGGTTTTATGAAAAAAACCAATAAAATTGATAAACCTTTGTTCGATTTGATTAAAAAAAGAAAACCAAATTACCAATATCAAAAATGAAAAGGGCGAATTCACCTCCAATGAAGAGGAAACTAAAATGATAATTAGGAATTATTTTGCCCAATTTTATGCCCACAAATTTGACAACCTTAGAAAATAGATAAATATTTACAAAAATATAAATTGCCTAGGTTAACAGAAGATGAAGTAAAATACCTAAATAATCCCATCTCAGAAAAAGAAATTGAGCAAACCATCAATGAACTCCCAAGTGAAAAACTTCAGGACCAGATGGTTTTACATTTGACTTCTATCAAACATTTAAGGAACAATTAATTCCTTTACTTTATAGACTACTTGGGAAAATAGGTGAAAGGAGTCCTACCAAATTCTTTTTATGACACAAATACAGTACTAATATTCAAACAAGGGAGAATCAAGACAGAGAAAGAAAATTATAGCCCAATTTCCCTAATGAATATTGATGCAAAAATTTTAAATAAAATATTAGCAAAAAAAATTGCAGCAATTTATCATGAGAATAAAACACTATGACCAGGTAGGATTTATTCCAGGAATGCAAAACTGGTTCAATATTAGGAAAACTATCAGCATAATTCATCATATCAACAACAAAACTAGCAGAAACCATATGATCATCTCAATAGATACAGAAAAAGCTTTTGCCAAAATACAACACTCATTCCTATTAAAAACACTAGAAAGCATAGGAATAAGTGGAGCCTCCCTTAAAATTATACATAGCATCTACCTAAAACCATCAATACGCATTGTTTGTAATGGGGATAAGCTCATCCTGATAAGATCAGGATCGTGAAACAAGGATGTTCATTATCACCCCTATTATTCAATTTGGTACTAGAAATGTTAGCTGTAGCTATAACAGAAGAAAAAGAAATTGAAGGAATTAGATTAGGCAAAGAAGAAACTAAGTTATCACTCTTTGCAGATGATATGGTGGTTTACTTAGGGAATCCTAGAGAATCAAGTAAAAAAGTACTTGAAATAATAAACAACTTTAGCAAAGTTGCAGGATATAAAATAAACCCACATAAATCCTTGGCATTCCTATACATTACTAAGCCCAACAGCAAGAGCTAGAAAGAGAAATTCAATTTAAAGTTACTGTAGACACTATAAAATATTTGGGATTCTACCTGCCAAGACAAATCCATGGCCTATATGAACATAATTTACTTGCTCATGGTTAGGCTGAGCTAATATAATAAAAATGACAATTTTACCTAAATTAATTTACTTTGTCAGGGCCATACCAACTGAATTACCAAAAAAATATTTTACAGAGCTGGATAAAATAATAACAAAATTCATCTGGAAGAACAAGAGTTCCAGAATATCTAGGAAATTAATGAAAAAAAAAATGCAAGGGAAGGTGGCCTAGCCATACCAAATATTAAACTGTACTATAAAGCAGCAGTCATCAAAATTACTTGGTACTGGCTAAGAAACAGAGCAGTGGATCAGTGGAATAGGTTAGGTACACAAGACACAGAGTCAATGACTACAGCAATCTACTCTTTGATAAACCCAAAGAATCCAGCTTCTGGGCTAAGAATTCACTATTTCACAAAATTGCTGGGAAAATTGGGAAATGGTAGGACAGAAACTGGGCATAGACCAATATCTTACACCATATACCAAAATAAAGTCAAAATGGGTTCATAATTTAGGAATAAAGGCTGATAATATAAGCAATGTGGGAGAGCAAGGAATAGTTTACCTATGAGATTTATAGGAAAGAATACATGACAAGAAGAGGTAGAGAGCATTACAAAATGCAAAATGGATAATTTTGATTATGTTAAATTGAGAGGGTTTGTATAAAAAAAGCCAAATGCAACAAAGATTAGGAGGGAAGCAGAAAACTGGGAGCAAATCTTTGCAACCAGTGTCTCTGACAAAGGCCTCTTCTCTAAAATATACAGGGAACTGAGCCTGGGAATACAAGTCTTTCCCCAATTGAGAAATGGCCATAGGATATGAACAGGCAGTTTTCAGAGGAAGATATTAAAGATACCTACCAAAAATACCTAGGTCTATAAAAATATGCATACCCTTTGACCCAGGAATACCACTTCTAGGTCTGTATCCCAAAGACATCATACAAATGGGAAAAAGAACCACATGTACAAAAATATTTATAGCAGCTCTTTTTTTAGTAGCCAAGAATTGGACATTGAGGGGATGCCCATCAGTTGGGGAATGGCTGAACAAGTTGTCGTGTATCAATGTAATGGAGTACTATTGTGCTATAAGAAATGATAAGCAGGTGGAATTCAGAAAAACCTAGAAAGACTTACATGAACTGATGCTGAGTGAAGTGAGCAGAGTCAGGATAACACTGTACACAGTAACACAACATTGTACGATAACTAACTTTGGCAGACTTAGCTCTTCTCAGCAATGCAAGGATCTAAGATAACTCCAAAAGACTCATGATGGAAAATGCTATCCACATCCAGAAAAAGAACTATGGAGTCTGAATGCAGGTCAAAGCATACTATTTGCTCTCTCTTTTTTGTTGTTTTGTTTCTTATTTCTTGTGGTTCCTCCTATTGGTTCTAATTCTTCTTTACAACATGACTAATGTGAAAATATGTCTTATATCAATGTATATGCAGAGCCTATATCAGATTGCATGCTATCTTGGGAAGGGGGGAAATTTAGAACTCAAAATCTTATGAAAGTGAATGTTGAAAACTAAATATAAATAAATTTCAACAACAACAACAACAAAAACTACCAGAAGATAGCAAGGAAGGCCCCATCATGTTGGATAAACCTTATGTTGAGAATTTATGGAATGATACAGACAAGAAACATGCTGAATTGGCTGTCCTGAGATGGATGGGTTGTGATTTGTAACTTTGCAGGGAATCTTCAATTCAATGAGATCACAATCCCATCTGAGGATCCAAGCATGGTTAACCTGACGAAAAGCCTCTCTAAACTCAACTACATTGGTTATTGTACAACAAACATGTAGTCTGTTACTGTACATTAAGAGATATAATAAATAGCATAGCTATCCTTATTTTCTCACAGCACACATTTGCATTTGAATAGTCATCTTCAATAACTGTTTTTTTTCCCCAGAGGATAGGTAATATGGGAATTTCAAGTAGCAGAGAGGCAAAGGGCAGTGATGGAGAAGAACTACATATTCAGCAGCAGTGTGATGTTTTCTTATACAACTCAAATGGTGACCTACAGACAATACTGTCCCTTCTTGCTACAATCCAGATACATATACACACATAAACATACACACTTTTCTCCCACTTGACTAATCCAACAAGCCATGTCTACAAGGCAGAGGAGAGATGCAGAACAGTTCAATCCTGGCACGGACTGTGTACCTCCTCATTTTGATTCTCACCAAGACTTATTTTTATCTCCACTCCCTTCTTAACCTTGGATTTCTTACTACTGTTAAGAATTTCTAGCTGAGTAAGGGGCTGAGTACCTTATCTGGTGCTTAGATCTGTACTTTTTGCATTTCACATGGTTTTGGTTTTTTGCTGAGTTTGTATACCAACACCGAACCAGCCCTTGCAAAGCTAGAAGAAAAAAAAAGTTACCCAATCTTTCCTTATGCAGAAAACTAGATTACATTTCCCACCCTTCCACTTTCCAGAGAATGTTCCAGATTGAGAAAAACATACTGGGTACCATGCCTGATTCGAATCTTAGTTGAAACCTCAACTTCTAATATGAAATAATGCTTCATTACAACCTAAAAATAAACTAGTGTATTCTCTTTATTCTACAATCATGCATGTGGGTAGTTGAGCCAGGAAATTAATCATTATGTTTGATGTAGCTTTTGCTAGAAAGGAGAGATCAACGCCCTAAAAAAAACCAACCAACCTCCTTTCTTCCCCCATACAAAAATCAACTCAAAACTCTTATAGGGCCTGTGTATATGATCTGGATTCCAGATGTGGATGTTATTGTGCAGATGTTAGAAGAATAGTAAGTGAATTTATGCTATGCTTTTATGGAAATCCAACTACTTGAATAAAATCAGCAGGCTAAATATCTACGTTTGGTCTCTGCCCTATCTTTGAGAAGTTAGATAGGTTTAGCTCTCAAGTGGGAAATTATGCTATTGATTTGAGGTATAAAACCAAGTCTGAAACCATTCACCAAAATTCCACTTTTATGTAGCCAAGTCAGAAATGCCTTCTTTATGTAATCAGTATGTACTCTGCAATGCAGTAAACTTTCTAAAATACAATATTCAACAATCTATAGTTACCATCTTTTTGCCCTCTTATTACAACCACTACAACTTCTTACACTCTCTCATAGCTTCAAAATCAAAGAAAACTTCATTGATCATACTCTTCAGTCATTAGTCCAAAAAATCTGCTTCCTTACTTGTAAAATATAAAGGGAATATTATTATAAATACAAGTCATTTTTCAACTTCTTTGTTAGCCAATTTTTATATAGTCTTTAAACCAGAAGAGGTAATTTGGGGTGCTTACTAAATTTTTGATTAGCATATATTTTCCAAGCTAAATCATGACCAAACCAGTAAGCATTGCAATGGATGCATGCAAAAATGAGGTTCTGGCAAATTGCTAAGATAAATAAGAGGGAAAGGTTGCTTTCAGCTAAAGGGATTAGGAAAAGGCTTTTCTGAGAAGTGGCACTTCACTTGGGCAGTGAAGAAAGGGAAGTATTTCAATAAATGGATATGCTGTGGGGGAAAGCTCTTTTGTACTTTAGGGATCATGTGAACAAAATTATGTAGCAAAAAGAGAAGAGAAACTAAAAGTAACCTAGTGTCAACTGAACATATGGCATATGAAGAAAAGTAGTTTGAAATACAACTTGAAAAGTAAATTAGAACTAGATTATGGAAGGCCTTGAATGCCAAAATCAAAGGTTTATCCTTGATTTGAGAGGCAATGGGAAACAACTGAAGGTTTTTGTGTAGGTAAATTATATGATGAGAGCATTGCATTAGAATGATCATTCAGGCATTAATGTGAATATTGGAGATTAAAGAGGGAATAGACCAGAAGAACTGTTCTAATATTGTTAGTCACCTAGATAAGACGAGATAAGAGCCTAAATTAGATGTTTAGAGTGAAATGGTTCGAAGGAACAAAAACAAAATATAATTTAGAGTTGGCATCAAAAGAACTTGACAAATAATAGAATACGGAAGATGAGGGAGAGAGAAGAATCAAAGGTGATAGATAACTCTGAAGTGACTGGGAGGATGGTGGCATCCCAAAAAGAGACAGGTGAGAGGAAGGCTAGATTTAGGGGTCAGGGGAGCAAGGTAAATTCTTTTTGGGATATGTTGCATTTGATGTACTAGCAGCATATTTAGGTGGACACGTCCAGCAGGCAATTGTAAAACTGGGAACTCTGGGGAGAGGCTGGGGTTAGAGATAGATTTAGGTGCTATATGAATAGAGGCGCTAACTGAAACCACAGTATATGAAATCACCAAGGGAAAGGATGTTAAGAGAAAAGAACTTTATGATATATGCTAACATTTAGAGGGGGGAAGAAGGGATAAAAGTCCAAAGATGATCTGTCTGCAGTCTAAGGGTCAGTCTACTTAGGTTTGGAGAGGCTTATCACTAGAACCACCAAATGATTAATTTTTAGTCATAACAACCTGTTAAGATCATCTAATAAGGCATGGTGGGGGTTGCCATATGATCAGGCAAAGATTACTCAAGTCAATGAAAAATCATGGATACCTGAAGCAGTAAAGGTCTAAAATTAACCAAAAGCAATTCCCTTTCCATTGTCTTACTCTCATTTCTTTCCTCATAAATTAAAATCATTATCTCCCCAAAGAGTTCCTCCCTTACAATGTGCAGGGTTATCTGAGTTCATATGTCCATCTTTGGGTCAGAAATCAAAGTACTTGTACAAACATGATGTGTCTTACCCTTTTGTTTCCAAAATGGAAGGGAACTCCCAGGAAAAGAGGAGACCTGATAGTCCATGTCTATCTGTAGGTGGCAGGAAGGAATAAGGCCACTGGTCTAAGATACTAAGTTTGTTACAGGAAGTTACTGCTGATGAGGCCCCATAATAGAAAGTCTTTTGTCTAAGAGCAAGGTTCTGAAGCAACATCTGTCTTTATTGCTGGGGGTGTGGCTTGGGAACTCACCAAAATAAACAAAAAGTAAGAACCTTTTCCAATTATTTTTATTTCAAGCTTTTTAAAAATTCTTTTTAATTTTGTAAGATGTTTTGCTCAAAAGGATGTGGTCTATGAATGTTATCTTATTGTCTTACTAAAATACTTCTGATGTACATTTATCAATTTACTTGGTATCCCCAAGAACCTGTTAAAATACTTAAAAATGAGTTTATTATGCAAGTTAGTATGGTTATTTTAGTTCTTTATAGACTAGGGCTCTTGCTCAGTCTTTCTGGCTGGTTCATCATCCCATGCATACCTCTTATGGATTTCTCAAGGCTCTATGACTCCTTACTCTTCTCTCTCCCCTCACTGACCTAATCGCTCCCATGGGTTTAATTACTACCTCTCTGTAGATGACATATGACTCTATATATTCAGCCTTATTCTTTCTTCTGAGCTTCAATCTTGTATTACAAATTGTCCATTGGACATTTCAAACTGGATATATCAAGATTTTTTTAAGAATGTTTTTATTTTTCTCAATTACATATAAAAACAATTTTAACTTCATTCTTTATAATTTTTGAGTTCCAAATTCCCTCTCTCCCTACCCTCTTCCTTCCTTAAGAAGGCACGCACTTTGATATAGATTATACATGTGCAGTCATGCAAACCTGAGATTTCTCAAACACAACATGTCTAAAACTGAATGCATTTTTTCCCTCAAACCCATCCCTTTTCCACATTTTCCTATTTCTGTAGTCAGCACTACCATTGCTGCAGTCTTCCAGCTTACTAACTGCAGTGTTGTCCTTGACTCTTCACCCTCTCTTATCCCACATATCCAATTAATTACCAAATTCTGTCATATAACAGTGATAACAAACTCAAATAGAAATAGGGTCCACTAATCTGTTTATAAGGATTTCTGCAGGCCATATCTTGATTTAGTTTTAAAAAGTAATGTTTTCTATGTTTTATTGTTTTTATTTATTTTGTTATTTCCCAATTCCATTTTAATTTGGTTCAGGCCACCCTAGAGAGTGTTGCTGGTGGGCAGTATGTTTGATACCTCAGACTTAGAGTGTCTCTCAGATGGGACCCTCTTTTCCATTCATCCCTAGTTACCATCTTAGTTTAGGCCCTCATCTCTTCTCATCTGGATTGCTGTAGTATTTCCTAATTGTCTTTTTGGCCTCCAGTCTCTGCTTACTTCAGTCCATTCCTCCACACTGCTGTGAAAGGGATTTCCTTAAGCAAAGATTTGACAATTTCACCCCATTATACTCGATAATAATAATAGCTAGAATTTATATAGCATTTTAAGTTTTACAAAGCACTTTACAACTGTTATCTCATTTTGTTCTCACTATCAAATCAATGGAAACAAAGTCAGAAGAAAAACTACAGAGAATCTTTACAGCAAATTTCCGTAACAAATGTCTAACATGCAAAATATCAGTAAAAATATATCATCAGACCAAATCAGATTGAGTCAGGCAGCTGCAAGTACTTACCCTTCAACTCAGAGCATAGCTGATAAAAAGTAGAATTTGAAGAGGCTTTAATAGTCTTGTTGAGAGTAAGGAAATGATACCATATGGTAAAGTAAGTTTGAATAAATCTGTCTGAACAGTTTTCAAATGTCTTGAAAAGTACCATTTTTTCCCATTTTATTACCAGTAGGAAAAAAAATCCAATTGGAAAAGTTTATAAATAGACTGAAAAATGACATATATTTAAATGTTTTAATAGATCTGTGATCTAATAAGCTTAGGTATTCTCTGCATTAGTGTAGATTACACCTCATTCTTGCCTTCTTATCCTGTGTGATTCTCTTCCATGTTCTACATCCACTTACCATGATAAAGGGTTTCCTCTAAGTCTTTCATGAGCACCAGAGTAGTACTTAGGCTGTCTATCAAGTTGTCTTTCAATTCTGTTACCTGACAGGCTTTCCCCATTTCCCAATTAAATCTTTCCTCTCTGGTATCCATTATGTCACTTCTTATGACGAGGCTATAATTGGAAATATATGGAAGTTTATTTTCTCCCCACTTTTGTGTCTCTTTTTCAACCTTTAGGACACACGTAACTTTGAATCTTCAGAGACAATAGTGGTTCAAAATTCATAACCTTCCACTATCACTAAGAAAGCATTTGTGAGTTTGTTTCTGTTTTTGTAAAAAGTTAAATTTTTGTTCCAAGGAGCATTTTAGGGATCACTGAAAGCACTGCATGATTTCCTTTCGATAAGCCAGTTCACTCTTTGGCTTTCATTTATTCTATGCCCAAATGACTGTCTGTTTGCAGCGCTTGTTCTAGATAGATTTAATCCTGGTCTGCATCCCACTCTAGAAGTGAGGGTGCCTGGGCCCTCAACAACATCAAGCCAGGAAATCAGGTACACATGGGACAACCAGGGCTACAAGACTGATATATTTACTGAAGTAAGGATAGGTAAGTGGTGACTACAATAGCCTGCAACATAGCAGAGGATCATAGACCTCAGACTTTGTAGACCTAGATGGACCTCAGAGACCATCCAGTTGAAACTCTTCATTTTTTAAGAAGAAGAAACAGACCAGAGTAGTGAAGTGAACACCGGAGGTCACAGAGAGAGTAGTTCAAATTCAGGGATTCGAGTCCAGGTCTCAGACCAGCTCTTGTTACACACAATACAAAGAATTTGGGAGATGCATCTAAGATAGTCCTCAGACTAAGAAATACATCTCTGAAGACATGACTAGAAAAAAAGGGAAGACTGGTAAATGGAGCAAACACTGAAAAAGCTGGAAAATGTACAAATGAACAGAGCAGAAGAGACACAGAGATGATCTTTCATCATACCACACTGACTTTTCCTAGACATGAGGCTCTTCAAAAGGAGGCCCCTCAAAAAAGAAAAATTAAAAAATGGGGAAAGAATAAATGGGGGCAGAATCTTCATTTGGGCTTGTAGAAGAATTCAATAGAGGAAAGAACAAAGTTTTTGTCTTCTAGGAGTCCTGCTATGTACAAGAAACAGAATAAAGATAGAATGTTTTAGTGTGACTCCTATGAATAGTAGGTTAGCTTTCAGAATGGTCTATAAGGAGGGAATAAATGAGAAGGGGGATGAAATGAATTAATACTTCTTGGGAAACAGCAGCAGAAATCAATGTTATTCAAGAAAGTGAATGGTAAGAGAATGTGATGAGAGTAGAGAAGATTCTAAACTTATACACTTTTATCTAATCTGGAAAAGAAAAGAATAGAGAAAAAGAAAGAATGAGAAAGTCATTATAAAATTTAATTCAAGGAACTTGGGAAAAGACAGGGTAATATGAGTCAGAGAGAGTGTGTGGGAAGGGATTAGGATCATATTAGTGTAAGCAAAATTAGTGTAACATATGCTGGCTTTAAAAGAAAAAGAAGAAAAAAATCAATAAAATAACTGACTGAAGGAAAACAAAAACTTAAAAACTATAATTACTTATGGAAATATATTAAATTCCATGATAACATAAAAGTAAATGACAATGGTTAAGAAAAAACACAATTTGTAGCATTCAAATATACATTTAAAAATAAAGATACATAGTGAAGAACATACACAGGAGCAAAATGCCCCGTGTTGGAGAATTCCAAGAAAGTAAGAATTGCTATGGTGAGTTCACATAATCCAAGAATGTAAATTCAGGATATCAAGAGAAACAGAAAAACTATGTTGTGCTTAGAGGCACCATAGACAGTGAAACATTATTAAACACACATGCACCAAACGGCAAAGGGTCTACATTTGTAAAGGAAAAAACTAATGGAATTCTAGAAAGACATGGCTAGTAGTTGTTTGAGACTTTGGTATGCATCTTATGGAAATGTATGGAATGATCAGAGGCATAAACATAATGGAGCTCAATACAGTGTTGGAAAAACAGAGTATTGCAAAGTCTACAGGTTTGCTGGCATCACATGGTACATTTGTAGGAGCTTACAGTATAGTAGACCAAAAAGAAATTATAAATGGATGTCATAAAAAGGCAGAAATGTTAAACCTGTCCTTTGCAATGGGGGTGAGATGGGAGGGAGTTGAGAGAAAGGATATGGTATGAAAAGGATATGACAAGGAAAAAAAAACCAACAAGGGAAAGAAGGAAAGAAAAAGCTATTTTAAGCATCTTTTGTTCTTTAGAAGTCTTTTTCTCAAATGCCTTTAGGCAAAGACCTCTTTGGAGTCCGTATTCCAAAACTTGTATTTCTGGTGGATCCTGAGATGGCTGTAACAGGGCTGCTGTAAGCAAACTGCTATCTAACATACCTCCCTGAATCTTGTATTTTGTAAAGTCCATTTTTTTGAACCCCAGTACAAAATTTTATATTTACCTTCATTCAATTTAATCTTATTAGCATAAAAGATAAAAAGAAAAACAGAAATATACGTTACCCCTATAGGACAACTATAAAAACATAATGACTTATCTTCTGTCTCTACAATGAAGGGGGAAATAGCTCTTCTAGAACTGAAACTAAATCATAAAGCACTCATTATCAAAACTATGTGGTATGGTAGTTTGGCAAAGATGAAACCCTCCAACTCCACCCCCCCTCCCCAAATAAGAGAGATAGAATGATAATTATTGGATGGGCTGCTAGAAAACATATACAATAATGCATTGTTTGTAGAGAGGTAAACTGGTCCAGCTTTTCTGTAGAGCGATCAAGAACCACACCCCCAAAGTCATTAAACTGGGAATACCTTTTGATCCTACAATGTCAATACCAGGCCTATACCCTAAAGGGATCAAAGAAAAAGGCAAAAACACCCACGTGTACAAAGTTACTCAAATTAGCTCTTTTGCAGTAGCAAAGAACTGGAAACTAAGGAGGTATCTATCAACTGGGAAATGGCTAGACAGATTATGGTATATGAATGTAATGGAATATTACTGGGCCATAAGAAATTCTGAGATGGACAATATCAGAGAAATCTGGTACTGCTATGAACTGATGCCAATTAAACTGAACAGAATTAGGAGAATAATTTTATACAATAACAACAACACTCTTAGGACAAACAATATTTAAAAGACCTAACCCTGATCAATGCAATGACTGATGATTCCAGAGGACTAATGATGAAGCATACTATCCAGCTACTGATAGAAAAGCAATGGACCCAAAATGTAGAATATAAGGCATATATTTTCGAGCATGGCCAATGTAGGAATTTGTTTTACTTAACTATGTATATTTGTTATAATTTCTGTGTTTTTAAATTTTTTCCCAATGGGGTGGTATGAAGGGAGAAAGAGATTTAGTAGGAAAAGGATATGGTTAAAAAAAAACAATAAGGGAAAGAGGCAATGGAAAAGTAGAAAAGAAAGGAAAGAAGGCCATTTAAGAATCTTTTGTTTTAAATATACAAAAGAGAACAAAATAAATCACAGACAAGTAGGACAACCTTGAATGACTGTATTTTTTGAGCTTCGTTGATTTCTTTGCCTATTTTTTCTTTTCTTTTTTACCCTGCTTAACAGTATTTTAAAAATATGGAATGCTTCACAAATTTGCATGTCATCCTTGTGCAGGGGCCATGGTAATCTTCTCTGCATGATTCCAATTTTAGTATAAGTGCTGTCGAAGCAAGCACATGACTGTATATTTAGAAGAAAAAATATAAGCCATATTTAAGAGATTCACTGTTGTATGTAAAATAACAAAAACTATTGAGTACTTTAAAAAAACTTGAATAGCTCAGTATAATAGCCTTGATAAGCAAGAATACAAAATAATTTAACTCTCAATCTTTGATAAACTTAAGAACATAAAACTGCATGAGGAAGGTCTCTCTGTTCAACAAGAACCACAAGAAAAATAGGAAATAGGTGAGAACATCAGCAATCTTGCATCATATGACACAAATTCCAAATAAATTCACAACCTGAATACAAAGTATTATATAAAAAGTAGAACAAAATGTAAGAGGTATATTTTATAACTGTTGAGGGTTGGGGAAGATGAGGTCCAGGAAGCCTAAGTATGGAGTTCCCAGACAGGGTAGTTGAGGGGGAGTACCCCTCTAGGACCTGAGTACTGGAGAGGATCAGGGCTGTCTGGAATGAGTTCACGATCTCAACCATTCTTTAAGTCAAGGTGGCAAAGATTTATTATGCTTTTCAGTGAGGAAGAGTTCTTAGGAAACCTGCAACCTTAGGGGTACAGGTAAAGTTTATATAGGTCAAATATGTTATTCAGTTGTTTTGGGGTGGGATTAGGGAGTGGTTAAGAGGTGGTCAGTTCTGAAAGGAACATGCACTTTTTGTGTCTACTGCACAGGTATCTTCCCCAGAGTTCACTGGGAAATAGCCCGAGGAGGGGCTACCTGGAGGTGTGGTTTTAGCCCTGAAACATCACTAAGTCAACAAACGATCAGGGCTGACTGGAAATATCTAGGCTGCTTCCATCAATGTCTTGTTAGACAAGATAAATGTAAGGGAGTATACATTTAACAATGTCTAGGATACATATCAGTAAGGTCAGTAAGTAGTAAATATCATTATGGCCCAGTGCACAGCCAATTTAGCACGTACACAGGGAGTCCAAACTAATAAATTCTATAGGTGCAGTTGTCCACTGTATTAGGAGGAGAGATAAGTGTTTTGCTAGGGCATGCTGTCCTGTTTTGCTAGAGAGAAACTGCTAGGGATAGTGTTTTGGGGCTAGGGAGAGATGTGATTTTGGAACTGGATGTGATTTTGTAATTGGGGTCCAGGCACAGGCACCCAAGCAGAAGCTAAGGAAAAATGTGATGTTAGAATTAGGGTCCAAGAACAACCACCCAAGCACTCCATCATAACTACGTCTGGAAAGATAATTTTTAACCAAATCAAGGTTAGGGAACTCAAATGAGAAAGTACGTAATTTAAGCTATACAAAATTTAAAAGTTTTCATACAAAATCAATGTGGCTAAGACTAAGAAAAATGGTCAATTTAAAAACAATTATATCAGCTATCTCTAATGAGAGTCTTATGACTAAGATTTATTTTTTTTTTAATTTATTTTTGACATGTTTGGTTTTCAGCATTGATTTTCACAGGCGTTTGAATTACAAATTTTCTCCCCATTTCCTCCCCCCCCCCACTCCAAGATGGCGTACATTCTGGTTGCCCTGTTCCCCAGTCTGCCCTTCCCTCTGTCGCCCCAATCCCTTCCCATCCCCCTTTCCCTTCCTCTCTCCCCTGTTCCCTTCCCATCCACCCTCCCTAAGAAGTCAAGCAATTCAACATGGGCCCCATGGATATCATTATGTATAACCCTTCCACAATACTCATGTTGTGAAAGACTAACTATATTTTGCTTCTTCCTAACCTATCCCCCTTTATTGAATTTTCTCCCTTGACCCT